>OX276335.1:105483855-106083855 GCA_946251815.1 Dasysyrphus albostriatus | reverse complement strand
TTGCCGGTTATGGACTGCAAGACTTGACTGCTTGATTTTGCTAAGTATCACTCACACAAAACATACTTACGAAATTTAAAGTTTTATTACGTTTACGTCGCGTTTTTCAAAATTCAATAAAGCGTAACACCCAATAATGCATTTAATTTCACTTACATATGTAATTACTATACTATATGGCAAGTTCTGCATTCGTAAAAAAATTGAAATCGAGATCTTGATCAGACTTGTTATTACGATGATAAGGAAGATAAAAAAGTAGGTCTCACAATTCTCTTTGTCTGTTCGGCTACAACCTAAACGACTGCATTGGTTTTCTAAGAACTTGGCACATAGTGTTTTTTTTTAGTGATTCTCCCCACACTTTTTTGTCATTTTTTTAGAACCAAAAATAACGGTCCTGCCAATACAATTTTTTAGTAATTTAACAATATCTTATTTCTCTAAGAAACGGGTCCAAAACTTTTCTTAGGTAAATTTTTTTAGTAAAGGCTACCTTTCGATAGGTAACCATATTTCAAAAAAAGGTTATTAATGCTACCTGTAAAAGAAATAAAATCTAAAAAATTAGTTTCAATTTTCTTCCAAACGGTATTTATGATTCTAAAAAATGTAAATAATTTTTAACAAAATTTTCCAAAAAATAATTTATGGATTTTTAAAAATGTAAATTTTTTCTTTTTTGAAAATCTAATATTTTGAAAACCACATGGTAGATTTTTTAAGACTCAGTATTGAACGGTTTTTAACACTGTAGAATATTTTAAGAAAAAATGTTACTCTTATGAAAAAATTAATCACAACTTACATACATATGTTGTTGCCCTGGCCTTTGGCTTGGAAATGGTCATTTCAAAAAGGTAAACAATAAAGTCTGTACTGACTTTATTGTTTACCTTTTTATTGGATGACTTTGTCCTAACGTTTTGACAGAGGTTGCCATTTTATTTAGAGGAAAAAGATAAAAACAAATACCCCATTTCAAATTACTCAATAACATTTATTTATTTACTTGTATTCAATATAATTAGCTTATAGATATTTGAATAAAATAAAAACAAACAAATTTCCTATTATATATAAATAATTCTTATACTTATTTGTTGCAGAATATTCTGCTTCACGAAGATCGAATCGAGCCAGAAAATCACCTTCGTATTTGTATAATCCATAGTAAAAGAAATCGCAGTGTATAGTAAAATAAGAGTACAAGTGGTTAAGGTAATTTATCATATTTTAAATAACATAAATTATCTATAATTAATTAATATTTTAGCTCAAGATTGATATTCTTAAATCTAAACAACCAAAAAAGCAGTAAGCACATCAGTGACGGAGATGAGGATGACGATCAAGAAGCTGATGACCACCACTACCATGATTATTATTCAAGCTAAGCAGTTGTTAATGGTAATAGTTTTAAAGATGAAGTGAGAGCTCAAGATTGTATGACAAAATTGCAGCTTGATGCCACGAAATGTTTTTGGGTATATCTTGATTGTACCTATTATTATTATTAATTTTTCAACTTTGATTTATGTTTATTTTGTATTTATCAAATTTATTATTTTGTATTACTTTTTTCAATTGCTCTAAAAAAACAATGGTAAAAATAATAAAATGTAAAATATAAACAAAAATATGTCCATTTTTGTTTTAAAAACAACAAAGAAAGTGCTTATTTGTGTGTATATGTTTACAAGACAATACCAATAAATGTATACTTTTATTCTAAAAAGAGCCTGGGTGCGACCCAAATTGGTAACTTCCCTTTGGTGCAGTCGGAAGCAAGAGGCCCGATATTATATTATTTTAAAAACATCGCCTGCTAAAGATCTTCGAAAAAGTTCTTAAATATTAAATATGAAATCAAGTGAAGATTAGTGAGAAGAATAAAACTAACCCAATGCCAACATCATTGGTTGTTCACAAGTTATTCGAGAAGAAATAAGTTTAATAATTTTTGGTAAGGTTTATAGTAGTTTTTTTACTTTAAAAAAACAATAGGGATATTCATGCAACAGCGTAAAGTCGTCGTAAATGTAGTAAAGTTGTAAACTTCGTTAATCTGTCAATTTTTCCATAAAAATTGTGACAGAAATAACGAAGTTTAAAACTTTACAACATTTACGATGAGTTTACGCTGTTGTTTGAATACCCTTAATGTTTGTTGAAATATTTTATAAAACCAACCAAATATCAATTAGGAACTAGTGTACAGAATTTAATTAATTAAAAAATTTCAACGATTTTGGTAGTTTCTTGTTTTTTTTTTAACTGTTTGGCGAATTCTTTTTTGCAAATCCTATAATTTATTAATTTAAAGCAAGTCTGTAAAATTAAATTAACCCAAAGCCAACATTATTGTTTGTTGTCAAGATATTTGAGACGAAAAACAATTTTCTACAATTATTGGTAAAGTTGCGTGTAGATTTTTTTGTTTAAAAAAAATTGTTGAATTTTTTAAAAACCCTATCAAATATCAATTACTAACTAATATATAGGATGAAATCAACCGGGAGCCAATATCGTTGTCTGTTCTCAAGATATTTGGTAAAATTACTTACAGTTTTTTAGCTTTAAAAAAACTATTGATTTTATATTTTTAAAAATTTTACCAATTTTTATTAGTAAACTTGTGCATAAAATACAATTATCGGCAGTCTACATAGATCGTAACGAAGAATCTGCGCTGCGTTATTTGAAGTTGAGGAAGAAGAAGTCGGTTCTGATTCGATCCGGGAATCTCATTCTTAGTTCCAGCTTTTCCTTGGTCGACTTTGGCTATTGGTTTCAAAAGACGTAACATATGGGAAGTTGATCTCGTAAGTGGGGATTGAAGCTTCGGATCGATAAGGACTTTGTGTTGCGGCCAATGACCCCGCTGATGCTTGGCGGAGCAGTTGTTGATGCTGTGCATAGCGGACACACTAAATTACCTTGACAACCACAAATGGAGCAAACTCTGCAAGGTGGTTCAACAGCAACCTGAAAGTAATGATTTGTCATTAAGCGTAAAAACTGTTTGAATTGATGTTCTTACTAATTCCTCATCCTCGTTTGGGTGAACTGCTGAGTTGAATTGATTTTGTCGAGGAAGTTGAGATTGAAATGCTGAGAAGTTTCTATCTTTTATAGAGAACAATAAAATCAAATTTAAAATATATGAGAAAATATCCGGATACCTACTCTGCTGAGTTCTGAGCAGAACAACTAAGTTTACGGCAAATGAAGATGTTAATCGTTCTATGGAAACACTCGGACTTTTGTTCTATGGGTGCATAGATCTATTAAAGAAAAGATGTTTAGTTGTTGACCAAAAGTTTACCTGACACAGAAAAGATTGTGGAGCACCACATTTTCTGCGTTTCAAATCGTCGGTAGCTAGAATTTTTTCCAAATCCATCCAAGCTGGTTTTCCACCATTTTTATGGAAAATACACATTTCGCCCACATTTGGACTCATTTTCTACGCAAATCTTAGATCTATTTGTTGTTCATTGCCTGAGGCCATTTGTTTTTTTTTTAATATTAAGCTTTTCCTTAGAAGTTTTGAACGTAAAATCATCATTCATTATCAAATGGAAACGAAAATCGTCCAGGAACAAAGAAAGCTGATGAATAGATTGTTAGCAGAAGGTTGCAGTTTATTGCTTGGAGATTTCCGTGGCGATTGATTACAAACTAGATGTGGCTATGTGATAAACTACGTCGTAAACTCCTGTACTGCAATGAAATTGGTCCAGGTCCATTATATGTTGGTAGTGCAGGATGAGCGTCGTTTAGATCCTATCTTTTAGTTTTTCCAACGCTAGTTGAATGAATGAAAACTGAAAACTCTTAAAATACAAACTGATTAATTTGAAAAAGAAAAGTTTTGTTTTAAACTATTATTACTATTTTCAAAAAAAGTAAATACACAAATAACGACAACACAACCGTCAAACCAAATTGTCAAAAGTTACACCATTTTTCTGTTTGGCTCCAACTAGCGCTGGTGGCGCATGATTGTTGAAATATATATATGAAATATAGGTATACCTATGTATGTTGATGGGTAGAGTTTTCATATTTTTGCTGTCGGTACCTAATGAAAGTTTTAAGATTTGTGGTTTCCTATAGTAAAATGAATTGTAAAATAAGTTGTTTCGATTTATTAACATATTTTTCTATCAAAAGGCCAAGGTGTGAATCAAAGAATTGAATAATAGAGTTTCTGAACACAAACATCAAAGCATCAGAAACCAAAATGGAATCATGTTTCATTTCGTTTGCATTTAGTATACCAGTTGCTTCTCTTTCTTTCTTATAAATAACGGGTGATTTTTTAAGAGGCTTAGAACTTTTTAAAAAAAAAAAACACAAAAAATTCAAAAAAATGAATAAAATATTTATTTGAATCGATAGTTTGAACTTTGCAATTTAATGTTTAAAGATAATTTCATGCAAATGTTGACCGCGGCTGCGTCTCAGGTAGCCCATCCGCTGAGTCCAATTTTGGCATACTCTTTCACACATATCGGCCGGTATCTCACGAATGAATGCATGGATGTTGGCTTCCAGTGCGTCAATCGAAGCGGGCTTGTCCCTATAGACATTAACCTTGACATACCCCCACAAAAAATAATCTAATGGTGTCAAATCGCACGATCTAGGCGGCCATTTGACTGGCCCGAAACGTGAAATTAACTGTTCACCAAACTCGCCTCGCAATTGCGCCATTGTTTCGCGTGCTGTGTGGCATGTGGCACCGTCTTGTTGAAACCACATATCATGCAAGTCAAGAACTTCCATTTCGGGCAAAAAAAAAGTTTGTTATCATCGCTCGGTAGCGTTCACCATTGACAGTAACGCTGCGATTCGCATCATCTTTGAAGAAATATGGCCCAATAATGCCGCCGGCCCATAAACCGCACCAAACAGTGGCTTTTTTGGGATGCATTGGTAGCTGTTGCAATGCTTCTGGCTGATCTTCACTCCAAATGCGGCAATTATGCTTATTTACGTACCCATTCAACCAAAAATGAGCCTCATCGCTGAACACAATTAGCGCGCGATGAACATTTCGAACCGAGCACAAATTTTGATAGTAAAATTCAATAATTTGCAAGCGTTGTTCATTTGTAGGACGATCCATGGTTAAATTGCAAACCAAACTGAAGCTGTATGACAGTGACACAAGGCACTAAACACACGTCAGCTGTCAAAACCAGTGTTGCCAAAACCAAACCAGCTAAAAAATCACCCGTTACATGTGCTCATCTTTTATTTGCATTTGCTTGCAAGCTGTCAAAAAACAGCTGAAAAGAACATGAGTATTAGTGAGTTTTCTCACGTTACGTTACATTTCAATCGTTTAGTTAAGTAGCAATGGAAAATTGATTATAGATGAGAATTTAAGTAACGTTATTTAAAGGCAACTTAAATATTTAAGCAAACTTATCTAAATGACCTCTAAGAGGCATTTTAAGAGAATCTAATAAATTCGGCTGTCAGTGTATATAGAGATCAGTGTCTCAACCATAGAGTACTATATTATCTAGAGAACCGACTTCAGGGCTTTTTCTCTTTTACCCTACAAGCACTGATCTCTATATACACTAGATAGAGTATTCCTCATAATGTATAAAAGTTTTTTTGCTTCCATTTGAAGATGACAATTAGGTGGTCGGCTTCATAATTTGACGTCTAATCTACACAAAACTACGTGTTTCCAAGATGTCAATCTGAAGAAAGAGAAACAGACCAATGATATAAAAGGGAAAAACTTTGTGCAAGTTTGATTTATTATTTTTTATCATTAAGTTATTCACTGTGTACATTTTTTTGCGCTATTATTTTTCAATAGCGCTAGAATTATACCAGTAGAGAGGTGTTTAAATAGGTAATAAATATGTAGATGATTATATAGTCTGTGCTTTTTATGATTTTACCTCCTTGTCACACTTTTTACCTTTGTAATTCCGATTCATTTAACCATTTATAAATGAAATAAAATTACAAACACAACAATGTTAGCAAACAGATTTGGGAGGAGCAACGCATGGAGATTTTACGTCTTCATGGTGGATTATTTTGTATAATTTATTAAAAAGTTATATTATTATAAAAAAAAAGTGGTCAGCTTCATAATATAAAAATTCTTCAAATGGAAGCAACTTTTTTATGTCGATACGCTATCCAGTGTATTATAGAGATCAGTGCCTACAAGCTGCACTGATTAGAGTTCCTCCACAAGGCTGAGCAGGGAGTGACTGTTCAATGCAATGATAATTTTATGGATTTTGGCTCAGTTTTGCTCAAATAAATTGGATAGGTCGTTAGGATATTCAAAAAATGAATCCGTTGAATTCAAAAACTGGAAAAGAAAATAGTATAGAAGACAAATATTTCTTTTCTAACACCTTATGAACGAAAACTTTATTAAATATTGCTGTTTATAGCTGAAAAGACATTTTGATATATATGTTGTTCATTTATATTTTTTTGTGAAACTTTGAAGTTAAAAAAAAATCATCCAAACAAAAGTACCAGGTACTAAAATTCAATTGGTTTTTCCTTGGGTACCCCGAACGTACCCAATGCCAAATTATCGACTCAGGTAAATTTTATATTTTTCGATATCCCTTTGTAGTCTTTTTACCTAGACTGCTTGTAGATGATATCATAGAAGACAATCAAAAGCGAACCCACGTTCAAGGAGATCAAACAGAAACCCAACATTCACCCAATGCACCCTAAGGAACCTCTAATCCAATATATTAGAGGGTATCCGAGCATGCACCAACGACAGCAGCTTAGTATGCCTCATCAACATTCACCGCATCTCGCAAAGAATTTATAAGGTAGAAGATGAAAAATATTTTTATCGCAGCGAACATATTCTAATTGAAACTAACTCTTTCCAGATATGACATCTTCTCGAGCAGAGACGCAACAACTTTCTGTAGCAAATACAGTCTGGGTCACATCAAAAGCCTTCCTGCTCACAAATGAAGACCGAAGATCTATCAATGTCGGCATAACAACAACAATAGTTTAGTCACCAGCAATCGCAGCAAATGCAGGCTCAGCAGCAGGCACAGCAATAAGCTCAACAACAAGCTCAGCAACAAGCATAACAACAAGCTCAACAGCAAGCCTAACAACAGGCCCAACAACAATAGCAACAGCAGCAACAACATCAACAGCACCAGCAGTAACATCAGCAGCAAATCAACAACAACAGGAGCAGTGTGGCTGGTATACCTGCCACAGTGGCAGTGGAATTCCAGCCGATAGTCGAAGTTCACCACCCCAAAGACATGTGCACACACACCATCATACGCACGTTGGACTTAACTACTCGTATGTTGTGTATTCGGAGCCCTATGGACGTGAGTTTTAGTTTTAAATTTCTTCAGTTTAAACAGAAACTTGCCCGATCCCAACGAAAAACTAAAAAAAGAGGCTGGGTATGACCCACACTGGTAACTTCCCATTTGTGAACTCGGAAGCTAGAGGCCCGTTATTTTATTTTTATTTTAAAAAATCTCTAATTCAAGATCTTCAAAAACGTTTTAAGGTGTTTAATATGTAATCAAGTGAAGATAAGTTAGTACAATAAAACTAACTCAAATCCAATATAATTGATTGTTTTCAGAAGAGAAGAAAAAAGTAGTTTAACAAATTTTCAGTAGTTTCTTTTAGTTCTTTCACTTTAAAAAACAATGTTTGTTAAACATTTCACATAGTAATACACAACGCATAAGATTCATGAGTTAAGCGAGCGTGCTCTTAACAGTCCAACAAGTAGTGGCAACATCAAAGTGATCTATTCTGAATGTATCGCAACAAGGTAGTGGCGGTGGTGTTGGATTAGGAGGAGGCCCGGCAATAATCCCGTTATATGGGGACCCATTCAAGTCGGCCAATCGGTTGGGTCCATTAAACCTACAACAACCCTCAAACTCAATGCCTCCACTCCTGAGTGTGGGGGTGGCCTGGGACCGGTGAAAACAACAAATCAATAATTGCGTATGCCGACGATCTAATTGCGTACAGAACAGCTCCAAAAGTCGACGTCATCAGGATTCTTTTGCAGCGTGACTTCGAGAAGATTCAGCGATATTGCGATGACTGGAAGTTGAAAATCAACTTTCAGAAATCAGAAACTATCTTGTTTAGGACTCCGTTGCGTGGAGCCACAAGGGATACGAGAAAGAACTGGCGCAAGCTGGTGATCGTAGGGCCAAATGGACATCCACTGGCGAGTAAAAGTGTAGTGAAGTACCTTGGCATCTGGATGGATCAGTATTTGTATTTCGACAGACATATAAATGCTGCTCTGGCCTGGGCTAGGGGAGCCTTTGCCCTGACGAAACGGTTGTTCTACAGCAGCCGGCTTGACAGTAGGGTGAAGGTGATTTGCTACATGGCCCTTATTCGGCCGATGATTGCCTATGAGTGCCCGGTTTGGTTCAACGTTGCCCCATCTCAAATGGAAAAGATTCGGGTGTTTGAGAGGCAGTGTCTTCGACGCTGCCTTGGATTGCACAGAACACCAGAGTCGGAGTACAAACACTACTATTCCAACCTGGCTCTATACAACGGGGCCAACATAAACAGGATAGATAATTTCTTGCTGAAGCTTATTCGAGGTCACATTGCAAGAGCGATGTCCTCGTCTAACAGCTTAATTTTTGGGGCTTATTACCCTAAATACGAATACTACGAGAGTGTGCGTCTAAGCGGCTTTATTCCGCCCGATGCATTCCTCCACCTAGACAGTCGAGGGCTGATCCAGGATAGAGCGGCGGTTCCGCTAATCTACCACGTCAGCCGTAGAACTGTAGATCGGCGGCTCCTCTATAGTCGAGACGTCCTCGCACATGACGGAGCTGAGCACCTTCGGTTCAGTAGGACTGTGTCCGAACGGGACCGAAGAGATAGGGTAAAGCAGGAGAACCAGTTCTGGTGGTTGAAAAACGAAGATGAAGTTCCTTCAGACATTTAATAGTTGACCTTGCTATTTTCTTTTGTATGGCCGACTTGCATAGGTTAAGGTAGTTAGTTTTAAGTAGGGACAGTCAGGGTGGCACAAAAAAAAAAAAAAAAAAAAAAAAAAAAAATATATAAAATCCACAAAAATTATAAAACCGGAAAATGCTTGCTGTGGCTGTTCTAGTTTGTAAGTAGTCTGTAAGTAGCTTATAAGTAGGTTGTAATTAGCTTATAATTAGTTGTAAATAGTTTTAAGTAGCTTTGAGTAGTTTAATTAGTTTTAATTAGCTTTAATTTAGTTGTATGTAGTTTGTAAGTTTTATATAAAACCAAAAAAATAAAGACAATGATACCGAGTTTTTTTTGTAAATTCTTCTCGGTAAAAAATAAAACCGACCTGGATTTAGTATTAAAATAGTTTTTAGGTCGAAAGGCATTAGCATTAAGTTATTATAGTTTAACTTAGAGCGCCCGACTGGGGCCAGTAAGTTAGTTTTAAGATATTGATAAGTAGGCTAGTTTTTATGAATTTTTGTCTAGCTTCAAGATAGTTTTAAGAAAATTGAAAAATAAAAATGAATTTCAAAAAAAAAAAAAAAACAACAAATCAATGGTGGTTGATCCGCTGCTGGGCAAACAACAGCAGCAGGGACCTGGAAGTGTGGCTGGTATACCTGTAGTGGCAGTGATAATCCAGCCGATAGTCGAAGTCCGCCCCAAAGACATATGCACACACACCATCATACCCACGTTGGACTTGGCTATCCTGTTTCCGGTACCCTATGGAGGAGGCTAAGCCTTAAATTGCTTCAATTTAAAAACATAAACTTGCTCGATCCCAACGAAAAATATAAAAAAGTCATGTATGTATTTTTCTTTTTTAATTTATATTTTTGTTTTCAATTGTTTTTATTTTCAGTGATTTGATATCTGCGCTTTAACGTCCGCTTTATATCGAGCTAGAGTCTTAAATTGTGAAATAATTTTCTTCAAATTCAGAGCATAATTTTTCAAAAAAAAATATGGTAACGACTGTCACATTTGTACTTTAACAACTCTGGAATGAACTATAACCACTCTCGAACATCGAACAAAAGAAACACCGGATTCCGAATTAGACAGGACACAAACCAAACTTCGGAGAGTTTTGGTGAGCTTTCGAACTTCCACTACTAAACGTCAAAATGAAAGCTTTGGAAAAAAAAAATGTATGGGAAATTTCCCCTATGGAAAGCTCTAGAAGCATATTCTAGAACCTTCCAGCTTTTTCGGGAACCTTGTGAAAAGTATAAAAGCTCATGTCTGACCGGCAGAGGACGTAGTTTATTTTTAATCGTGAACGAGTAAAGTTTGTTGTAATAAAAGTAACGTGTTGAATTAATTTCAGTGGTGAACAAGTAATTGTTTTGTGGTTGTATATATAAAGAGTTTTATTTTGTAAAGTAAATAAGTGCAGAATTTAAATAGTGTGAATAAGTTTTATTAACGAACCTGAGAAAATATTACATTGGTGTTAGAAGTGGAATAAAACTAAATTTATTTGTGTTTAGATAATTTATGGTGCTTTAACAGACAATAATTACAAAAAGTGAACGTGACTGTGAAAATAAGAAAAGACAATGGGTAAAACTCTAAATGATTTAAATTTAGTTGAACTTAAGGCAGAACTGAACAAGCGAGGTCTTCTTACTGCTGGAACGAAGAATGATCTTATAATTCGTTTGCAAGAAGGTTTAAGAAACGCGGAGAAAACCCAGAAACGTTTATATTCGACATTAAAATGGAGGAAGAGCAAGAACAAGTTAGTACGTCAAGCATGACCAATCTGCTGTCTCAGCTGCTCGCCAAATTTGATAGTCAGGAAAAGAATCTTCTTGAACGATTTGATCAACAAAACCAAGGACAAAAGAATCTTCTAGAACAACAAAGCCAGGAATAAAAGAATCTTCTAGAATAACAAAGCCAAGAACAACGCAATGAGCAAAAGAATCTTCTTGAACGATTCGAACAACAAAGCCAAGAACAAAAGAATCTTCTAGAACAACAAGGCCAAGAACAAAGGAATCTTCGAAATCTTCTCGAAGGTAAGCTAGAAGCCTTTGACAACAGAATTATTGCACTTGACGAGCGTGTCGATATACAATTTTCGACTGTCGATAAACAATTATCGACAATAGAAGCAAAGTTCGAAGATAAAATCGAATGCATTACAAAGGAATTGGATAAAGTAAGGAGAATGAAGGTTCGAGAAAGTGCTGGCGACTGTCCAAGGAGAAAGGAAATGCATCCACCAACCTTCGATGGACAAACTTCTTGGTCAATCTATAAGAAGCAGTTTGAGGCAGCCGCAGCAACGAAGGGCTGGGACGAGGAGGACAAATATATAGCTCTGACGCTTGTCCTTAGAGGAACTGCTGCTGAACTACTACAAACCATACCAGCTGACAAGAATGGCAACTTCAATGCTCTTGTTCAGGCCATTGACAAACGCTTTGGAGATGGCCAGAAGAGAGGAGAAACTCTGCAACAACTCCAAGCAGACATTGAACGGTTGGCACATCTGGCATATCCGGCTGCAGGGGATGAAATCATCAACCAACTCGCAACAGAAGCCTTTGTCCGTGCTGTATCTGATATCAACCTTCAGCGAGCAATTCGAACTGCTGGAAAACGCACACTTCCTGAGGCATTAGCTTTCGCCCTGACCAGCGGCGTATACAGCTCCATTTCTTGGGGGGGGTCATATCAAAACAAATACCCAATTCAGTTCTTATAAATTTATTAGTTAAAAGACAAATGTTACCATTTTTTTTTAATTATAAAGAGTTGGGGTTGAAATTTTAGCAAGGTCAAAATTCGTTTTGCAAAACTTTTCTTTCGAAATTTTGTTTCTTAATATTCTCTAAATTCCGTTTACATAGTTTTGACAAAATAAAGAAAAGTTTGGAAAATGTCAAAAGGGCGTAATTTTTTCTTCTTCTTTCAATTACCTTTTTTATCATCTTAAAATAAAATACAGTAGACGCTCGATATAGTTAAGTAATAAAACCAGCCTGCTCACTCTTTCGAGATTGTTTCCTTTTTCGCAGGAGTTCAGACATGTTTGTAAAAAAAATGTGTTTTTATAAATAATTTTGTTTGTTCACTATAGTTAATTTTTTTAGAATTACTAAATCGAGCGTCTACTGTATTATTATTTGCTGACAAAGCTTAAAAATTTGTATATTAAGGGTATTCATGTAACTTCGTAAAACCGTAGATAAGTTAACAAATTTGTTAAATTTATCTTTTGGTTAATGAACTGTCAAATTTTGTATGGGAAATGATTTACACAATTTTGTAAAAGTTATCAAGGGATTTTGTTGCGTAAAATAAACTGGTTAAACGTCATTGTGACTCTATCTCTGATTGAATTACCTAGCATTTAATCAAATGTATAACAAAGGTCGTTCATGCAAACTTTTAACACAATTTGTAAACTTACGACGTTGAATGAATAACCTTATTATTTTTTGTGTAAACACAAATTTTGTAGAGCTGAGTTTTGGAAACAAAATTTTGATCAACCCCCAAATTTTAATATGATCTTGAGGTGGTGTACCAAAAATATTTCGTATGGATTTTTTGTGCACGCTAAAAATAGGAGGTTTTAGAGATGTAAATATTAATATTTTACTTAATAATAATATTTTTTAATATTTTTCTTAATATCTTACGTTTGAAGACAGTTTTTAGGGACATTTTGCATTAATTTTTTTTTCTTATCTGATAAGGGGATAATAATGAGGCGATAATTTTCTCATCTATCAATCAAAAATTGTGGTAGTTAGAACCACACTTTTATTGAAGACAAACATTCTTAGCTATCACAATTTGTTTTTATTTATGTCTGAAAATGAACATGTGAAGTATTGGCCGTAGATCAAAAAATTGAATGCAGACGCAAAATGGTCTTGGAACTTTCAAAAATGTTTAAAATATGTGTAAATTTAAAATTACCTTCTCAATGGGTTTTCTCATGATAATTGAAATATACAAAATACGCAAAATGCAAGTTCAATAGTCAAGTTCGCTAAAGTCACGAATTTGAATACATCATCTACGGTGCAACTGAGCAGTACAAAAATCGAGTTGATGATAGAAAAGGCAGAGAGCATGTTTGTAAACGTCAAAAGCTTTAGCAAGTAAATTGACTGGCGTTGATGAAAACAAATTTTCAACAAACAGGACGAATACATATTATTTGTCATGACGCTTTCTGCGTCAAAAAAACGACGATCATTTCATGAACAAATTGACTTTGATTTACCGATATTGTGATCAATTCATAGTTTAGGGAATAATGTTTTAAAGCACGCTTAACTTGCGTTGGATTGTCATCAATCAAATATACGATCGATACAATCAAAAGAAAATGTATTTTAAACATAATCCAAAATTAATAGTAACTGTTAAATTCGTGTTAAAAGTCAGACAAGAATGTATATGGGTTTTTGTTGATTTCATTCAAACATTCCAAGCAGAGCGATGTATTTTAAGTTACGTTGCGTTGGAATGAAATTAACGATAGAAAAAATATCGAACTAAAAATAAAAATGTCGACAGGTTAAAAAATCAATTTATATCAACTTTTTTCTATGTACTAAATATTGGGAAGAAATATCGAAAATTCGATCAAAGTCGATCCTTTTCTCGAGTTTCTTTGTTAAGCTGCTGACTTTTTGTCTAAGTTTGAAGCTAAAAATTTAATGAACTAGTAACCAAAATAGGTATTCTTACATGCAAAAAAGTCGATATAAACTGACATTTCAACTAGTTAAATCGTTTTTTTTTTGCTGGTAATTCATACGTAACCTATACTGAAACAAGTTGGTACTGGGTTTGAGTCGGAGCGGCCCTGGTGTATGGAATACGGTTTAAAGTAAAATTTTTGTTTTTCATTGTAATATTCGTATTATAGCGTCTGTTATTTTTTTTCATTCATTATTCATTCATTTATTTTTTTTATCGAAGATGATTTCCTTGATATTTTGAACAAAATTCTCAGAAAATAAGTAAGTTAAACCGATCAAAAACAATATTGAAAATACTTTGAGCATTAAAGAGGGTATATCTGCCAAAAACGTAGATCTACCAAATTGATTTTGAATCAAAAAATAAATCAATGCTGAAATGTTCTGAATGCAAAAGTGGTCAAAATCGTCTATTTGATAAATCTTAACAAAAAAAATTGATTAATTTAAAAATTAATTAATAAAACCCCAATAGTATTATTCGGGCAATGGCTTATAAATGTTGATAGGAGACGGTAAATAATCTTTACCAATAATGAGTAGGTTGTCTATTCCAAAGCTATAAACAATTAATTTTTTTGAAATTATATTTTAAGATTGCAAATATTTTTTGCTTTTCTTATTATTTTTTGCGTATATCTTTTGATTTCTCGGAGGGGGTCATGACCCCGTGACCCCCTCCTTGTATACGCCGTTGGCCCTGACTATGGAAGCAGCAGAACAGGCTTTTCAAGGAGTCCATCGAGTAAGAGAAATAGAAATTGAGGAGTGTTCATGCCAGAGAACAGCGTTACAAAAGAACCAGCGAAATGGACCTGCTCGATGCTGGAATTGTAACAAGACTGGGCATCTCCAACGTCAATGCAGGTTACCACCTAGAAGACCTGCATGTCAACATTGTGGTAGCAAAAATGGGAACAATAACGTCACTACTCCAACTCTACCTGTTTCCCAGCCGGGAAACGAGTAAGAACCAACTTCGAGGGGCAGAAGCTGGTTTCTGGTATCGATGGCCCCAGAACCACAGTTCAGGTCTCGCAGACTAAACAAAACAATAAAAGTCTGAAAGTGGAGGCAATATTAAACGGCAAGAAACAAGTGGCTACGATCGACACCGGTGCCACTGCCTCCATTGTTCGAAGAGACTTGGTGAAGATGACATTGGCTGCATAACACCAACACCTACCGTCTAAAAACTGCAACAGAAGAGGCAGCCAGAGTGTACGGGGAGATTTGTCTTACGATCCGTATGGCAGAACTGGAGTTCTCACATGTGTTTCTGGTAGCAGATATTTGTGACGAGTGCATCGTTGGAGTCGACTTTATGAAAGAGCACGGAGTAATCCTTGATATCGGGAAGCAAGTTCTTAAGTACCGAAATGTGGAGATTCCTATGGTTTATGGCAATGAAACCACATCGACTCTGACGACTGTCATAAGGGAAGATATATGCCTGCCACCTTCTTCAGAAGTGTTCGTTGGGACTAAAATAAAAGGTAATTTGGGTAGCCATCGATACCTTATGGTGGAGCCAGACTCTGAGCAGTCTTCCCAAAACATCATCCTGGGAAAGACTCTTGTGGCACCAAACAAGAACATGGTGCCCGTACAGATACTTATTATCAAATCGTACGAAGTCAAGCTGAGAGAAGGAAAAGTTGTGGGAAAGTGTGAATCAGTGTCTGCAGTAACTAAGATTACAGAAGTGGACGCTCAGCAATCTGTGGACACGAGGAAATTGAACTCTATGAAGGCAAAAATTTTGAAGTCATCTAATTTAAGTGAACGACAGCTTGTTATTTTATTTTAGTTTATTTTTTTACCAATTCAAGAACCAGCAAGACGTCTCCCATTAGCCAAACAAGCCGAAGTTGAAGAGATGATATCGACGATGAAGAAAGATGGGCTTATCGAAAATTCTAAAAGCCCTTGGGCATCCCCAGTCGTCCTTGTCAAAAAGAAGGATGGAAGTACTCGATTCTGTGTAGACTATCGGAGGCTGAACGATGTGACAAAGAAAGACAGTTACCCTCTGCCAAGAACCAGCTATACTTTGGATGCGATGGAAGGAGCAGAATGGTTCTCAACATTGGACTTGAAGAGTGGCTACTGGCAGGTAGCAATCCATTCAGAAGATCGAGAAAAGACGGCTTTCATCACAGGAAATGGTCTGTGGCAATTCAAAGTAATGCCATTCGGACTATGCAATGCTCCGGGAACATGGAGTGCGTTTTACAAGGACTCACTTGGAAGTCATGCCTGGTCTATCTGGACGATGTCATCGTTTATGGTAAAACATTTGATGAGCATTGTGGAAACCTTAAGGCCGTGTTCCAAAGGCTTCGAGAAGCAAACCTACAATTAAATCCAGACAAGTGTGCATTCTTCAAGTCTGAGGTAAAATACTTGGGACATATCATCTAGTCCCAAGGAGTGAAGACTGATCCTGAGAAAATGGACACTGTTAAGAATTGGCCAACTCCACAAGATAAACATCAAATTCGGAGCTTTCTTGGTCTAGCCACGTACTATCGTCGTTTTGTTAACGATTTTGCTGGGATCGCGAAAAGTTTGCATCAGCTTACTGAAAAAGGCAAACCATTCAAATGGTCAAGTGAGTGCGAGAACAGCTTTCAGGCACTCAAGCAGCGCCTCTGCAATACACCTGTTCTGGCCTATCCGACACCGGGAAAACCATTCATCATCAACGCTGACGCAAGTAATGTGGGAATTGGAGCCGTACTGTCGCAAGTTCATGATGGAGAAGATAAGGTCATCGCCTACTACAGCAAGGTACTCTCAAAGCCAGAAAGAAATTATTGTGTGATCAGAAGAGAACTTCTAGCTCTAATATTGGCTACAAAACACTTCCATAAGTACATCTATGGACAGAAGTTCCTTCTTCGAACAGACCATGGCGCACTTAATTGGCTTTTGAACTTCAAAAATCTAGAAGGTCAAGTGGCAAGGTGGATCGAGAGATTGCAGACATACGACTATCAGATTCAACATCGAAGAGGAAGGTTGCACTCAAACGCAGATGCCTTGTCTCGGAGACCCTGCAAAGCGGACTGCAAGCATTGCACACGTCAAGAAAAAAAGGAGGTAGCTGCCATCCAGCGATTAAGAATCGATCCCATTTACGGTTGGAGTAATGAAGAACTGAGGACCACCCAGCAAGAAGACTCGGATATTGAACCCATTCTTGCATGGAGAGAACATCAGGAGAAACCAGAATGGGGTGACATCTCCGATATATGTCCAACTCTTAAGGCGTATTGGGCACAATCAGACTCACTTCATGTGCAAGAAGGAGTGCTAAGACGTAAGTGGGAGTCCACAGACGGCTGTATATATGATACAGCTAATCGTACCTCGATCCAAAGTTAATGACGTTCTTCAAGAGATGATTCAAGGTAAGGCAGCGATTCTACTGGCTACATGCAAGAGAAGACGTTGAAAAATGGTGCCGCAAATGTGATACTTGTGCTGCAAGCAAGGGAACAGGTAGAAAAATCCAGAGTAAAATGCAGCAGTATAACGTGGGCAAGCCTATTGAGTCTAGCTTTCATAACAGACAGTTTACGTACTAATTGCTATTGTTTCATCATGGAAATTCAATGTTCGCATTGTAACTTTCTAACTTCTAAAAATGATTGGATTTCTTGCAGAGTTTGCCAATCGTGTTTTCATTTAAAGTGAACTAAAATCAGTGAATCCGATCGTGCTACCCTTGAATCAAACGATGTCATATTTTGGAAGTGTGGTACATGCAAGAACATTTCTTTTTTAAGTTGCATACCAAAAATCAAAGACCTCTATCGATTCTTTGTTGACCATAAATTAGAATTTGATAACCTTGTGAAGCCCTCTCGTATGACGCGCTCCAATAATAAACTATTAATACAACAGTGTAAAGAGAAGATCTTATCATCTTCTTCTCCACGATCATCGTCTTTATCTTCACCTTTGCCTAAAATTACCCTCTCATCCTCTCCTGCTTTAAAATTTGTTGGCAAAAAGTCGCCTATCAACAAAGGAAAAAAAACAGTTTCCTCATCTAAGCCGAACGCAAAAAAAACAAGCTACTCGAACTCTTCTACGCAGAGTAACGATTTTGCTAAAGCTTCATGCAGTGTTAAGGCTCTGATGAAAGGTAATGATTTGATTGCTGCTAGTGTCTCATGTGCTGCTGAAGTTCCTCCATCTACTCTGTCTGCTGGTTCAGACAGAACTGATGAAAATTTAATCTTTGGCGGAGACGAGTTGCAAATCTCCGATGACGTCAATATAAAAGAGGTTGATTATGAAGGTAAAGCCGATGCTTGTCAAGCTGCAGTTGAAAAGAACACAGACGATCCCAGTTCTAATGCTGATTTTATTGCTTTTTCTGCTGAGGGTATTACTCCTTCGGTTGATAAGGGGGCAATAAATGGTGGTGCTGTCGGCGCTGCTAATGCTGTTGCCGTTCATGATGCTGTTGTTGTTGATTATGTTGGTGTTGGTGCTGCGAATGCTGGTGCTAATGCTACTAGTGTTTCTGATGCTGTTGTTGTTGCTGGTGATGCAAATATTGTTGTCGTCGATGATGCAGTTGTTGTTGCTAATGTTGGTGTTGGTGGTGAGAATGCTGGTGTTAATGCTACTAGTGTTGCTGGTGTTTTTGTTGTTGCTGATGGTACTGATGGTGGTACTGGTGCTGCAAATGTTGTTGTAGTGGAGGATGACGCTGATGTTGCTGGTGTCTCTAATACTCGCGTTTCCGTTGTCGATGGAAATAAGGATACTAGTGCTGCTGCCAAAAGAATTAATCCTAGACCTCAAGGCCTTGTGGGAAACAGAGGGCAATGTCAAAATATAAAGGTAATGCGAAAAGTAAAATGTTTCCATATCTCCGGTTTTCATCCTGACACTACCTCAGTGGCAATAATTGACTACATTGTTTCAAATTTATCTGCGTTTCCAAATCCTTCAGGAATATCTTGTTTCATGCTAAATAAAAATAAGGAAACAAAACATAATTTCATAAGCTTTAAAATAATTGCCCCAAATGAATACACCAGTTCAATCTATAATGCGAATTTTTGGCCATCGGGAGTTACTATACGACCATTTGTTTTTATTCCAAAAAACGAATAAGCGGTAGTTCTCAGAGGTCTGATGATTAAGCTTTGCTTTCTTCAAATGATATATCTCAATCTGCTGCCCTTCCACCTAAGCTTTCATCTATAAGTTCATCTAGACCGTCATCATCTGCTCATTTTGGAAAAAGAAATATATTCTTTTACTATCAAAACGTAGGTGGGATAAGAACTAGGTTTGATAATGTATTTGTTTCTTTATCTTCTTGCAATTACGATATTATTATCTTATTTATCTTATATTATTATATGATATCAGAAATTGAATCTGCTGTTATTGATTTTCTAAGCCAATATGATTTAGTTCAAATAAACCATGAATATAATGATCTCAATCGCATACTTGATTTAATATTTGTAGACAAAGAATTTCTTATTAATATTGAAAAGTCTAATTTTCCAATCATTGAGAACACACAACATCACCTCGGAATTGAGGGTGAGATATTGTTTTACAATTATTTAAAAAAAGAAAATGTTAGTAATATTATTGTTTATGATTATCATAAAGCTAACTATGATGCAATGGTAGAGTATTTGTTGTCTTTTTCATGGCAAAATATTTTTACTTCTTCTGATTTAGATAATGATTATTCTGTCTTCGAAAAATATGTCCCAAAAAAATAATTTAAAAAGAATTCCAGCCTTGTTTGGTTTAATAGGAGGTTAATTAATCTTAAAACCCAAAAAAACAAAGCGTATAAATTATATAAACAAAACAAAGAAAATCTAAGTTTTCGTGATATTTATATTGATTGCCAGCATAAATTCAATTGTTTAAATAAAATTTTTGTAACATTTTATCTGTTGAAAATGATCTTAAAAGTAACAGTAAGCGATTTTGGTATTTTCTAAATACTTAACGAAAGTCGTACGGATTACCAAGCTGTATGAAATACCTAGACACTACTTCAAGTGAAATGTCAGTTATTTGTAATTTATTTGCAAAATATTTTCAAGCTGTTTATTCGTCAGAATCGATCATAAATCAAGAGTTTCCAGCCGTGAGTAATGGTATTAATATTGGGTCGCTTGTTCCAGGCCAAACGGAAGTTAAAGAAGCTTTACTTAGCTTGGACGTTGCGGGACCTTTTCCAGAAACCGAAAGTGGAAACCGATACATCCTGGTAGTAATGGACTACTTCAGCAATTGGCCTGAGGCATTTGTCATCCCGAACCAGGAAACCAAAACAGTTGTGGATCAGATTGTTTTCAACTGGATAAGCAGGTTTGGCGTACCGATGGACCTTCATTCAGATCAAGGAAGAAACTTTGAGTCCAAAATCTTTCAGGAAGTTTGTACACTCCTTGGCATTAAAAAGACGAGGACAAAACCGCTTCATCCACAATCTGATGGAATGGTTGAACGATTCAACAGCACCCTTAAAGAACACCTTTCCAAAGTTGTAAGCGACAACCAACGAGACTTGACGAGACATACACCATCAGATATCCTGCTCGGGAACACAATACGACTGCCAAGTGAAATAAAATTTGGATGTTATGGTAATGAGCCCCTAGAAATAGACGACTACGTGCAAGACCTGAAAGAAAAGCTTCTTGACATTTACGAAAGGACAAGGGCAAATATTAAGCTATCAAGTGATCGGATGAAGACACGATACGACACAAAAGCAACAACGAACGGATTCTAAGAGGGAGAACTTGTATGGTTTTATAATCCCCACCGTCGGAAGGGGCTTTCACCGAAACTTCAACAAAATTGGGAAGGCCCGTATACTGTTGTAACTCGAATAAACGATGTGTCTACCGCATTCAGAGAGGACATAGAGGCAAAATGAAAGTAGTTCACAATGACCGTTTACACCGTTATAATGGTGAAGGATGTGATAGATTTGCTCGGGACGATCAATCTTAAGGAGGGGGCAGTGTAACGACTGTCACATTTGTACTATAACAACTCTGGAATTAACTATAACCACTCTCGAACATCGAATAAAAGAAAAACCGAATTTCGAATTAGACAGGACACAAACCAACCTTCGGAGAGTTTTGGTGAGCTTTCGAACTTCCAATACTAAACGTCAAAATGAAAGCTTTGGAAAAAAAAATTTATGGGAAATTTCCCCTATGGAAAGCTCTAGAAGCATATTCTAGAACCTTCCAGCTTTTTTCGGGAACCTTATGAAAAGTATAAGAGCACATGTCTGACCGGCAGAGGACGCAGTTTATTTTTAATCGTGAACGAGTAAAGTTTGTTGTAATAAAAGTAAAGTGTTGAATTAATTTCAGTGGTGAACAAGAAATTGTTTTGTGGTTGTATAAGTAAAAAGTTTTATTTTGTAAAGTAAATAAGTGCAAAATTTAAATAGTGTGAATAAGTTTTATTAACGAACCTGAGCAAATATTACAATATTCATAAATATTCCAAATTTGAAAAAAAAATCGGTCTACCCGTTTAAGCTCTAGCTCGATGTAAAGTGGACGTAAAGATGAAAATTATTGTATGGAGTTATTATGTTTCTACCAAATACCACTGATATGTAGTAATTAGTTTTAGATTACTTTTTATGAGATTATTGTTTTTGGGTATCTCACTTTGAGGTAGGTAAACTTTGAACATTACAATTGCATTATATAGGTACTTAAGAGACAAACATATTAAGAAATTAAATAAATTTGTTACAGTCGTACAGTAGTACCTCGGTAATGTAAATTTCTAATAACTTTCATGTCTAAAAATTTGTAATGTGCATCTTTGGGCCACGTTAATGTATACACACTCATATATTCATATTCATATATTTTATATATCAAAGTAATTATAAACAAATCACCCTCCAATATAGACAAGTAACACAAACGAAGTACGTGGGATAAATACTAAGGGAGAAGAATATTCAAGTGGTAAAATGATACATAGAACTTATTCAAATGGCTGGCAGTGTATATACAGTGTTGATAAGGTAGTTGAAATGTTATTTAGGTCCGAAAAAGATACCACATAAATACAGTAGTCAACAAAATTAAAGGAACAAGAATTTTTTCAATTTGTTTAAGGCTTTGTGGAGAGCTGTATCTTTGTAACGAGTGGTCGTATGTAGTTGAAACAAAAAGAATTCATTTTTTTTTCAAAATTTCTTCTACAAATTGTCGTCTTGTCACGCTTGGATTCATCATCGACAAAGTGAGGGCCTTTGTCATACGCAATTTGTAGTAAGTTCAGTTTAACTTACATTAATTCTTTTACAAAAGTCCACTGTAAACTAGCTATATCCAACAACAGTTGAATTCCTAATCATTAAGTTGGAAAGGAAGCCAGGCATAGTTGCTATATGAAGTTTCTTTTATAATACAAATTCTATATATGGATATACTGTTGAAATAACTCAGCCAAGTAGGAGACCTAGCATTAAGGATTGGACTTGTTAAATTGAAGATTTTTTTTGAGATTTGTTTGCAAATAATTTCAAACAGAACTATATTGCAAAGAAATGACACGAGATAAAACATTTTATTTTATTTTTTTTGAAGGTCCTCAGTTTTGGAAATTTGAATAAGTTTGCTACAATATTTTTAAAAGATTTTGTAATGAATGTTTTTTGACCCTTGAAAAAAGTACTAAAAAACGACTCTGTAAATCTGTTGTTTTTTTTTCAAATTTTGATTGCACGACTTGAAATGGTATGCAGATTTGTAGACCCATATGATCATTCAAAGTAACAAAAACTCTTTTCCAATTAATTTTCATTTTATAAGTGTGCTATTTCTTTGTCCTTAGCCGTGTATGCTCTGACTCGGAGGGGCAAGTGCAATCTATCCAAGGGAGCTGCTGGCTTTACCACACAGGTTATCGTGTTGAACCACCCGCCAGTGGTCGAACAGTTACACTTCAGGGTTGGACTGCTACACTGCTTACATTGCTTGCAAGTCAGCAGAAATCAAAGAGAAGGCTGATCTTCGTTCAGGAAAAAAATCAAATCACATAGTTCTATCTGCGCTAAAATGACGAAGTAATTAATCTTCTTTAAGTAGTATTAGAGTTATATATAATATTGTTTATTTAAACTGATCAATATGGAATGTCCTTTTACCATTGTAGCCTTGTGAACAGCATTTAACACAATTTAAGACATTTTCAGCTGCTAAAACGAGTTTTTTTTTATGAAGTTGGGAAATTTAAGTTCATTTTAAAGCGAAGAAAAATATGTAGAGTAGTTTCCTATTTTGTATCTGTAAGTTCTATTCGCTTGACCTAGGAGTTAATTGAAGAAAGTCAATTTCCGTGTAACGCATTACTTCCGGTTAAAAGATAAAAATAGTTAAAAAATTTAAAATTACCTATGCGAATTTATGTAGTATTTGATGTTTATAGTCTTAACGGAAATTATTTCATAAATATTTTCATTGCAATCAGTTCATGCGAAGATCGAAAATCCAAGGAACCGTTTAATGGTAGGAGTCATTAATAACAGTTTAAAGAATAACTTATTTTTTTTAAATCGAAATCTTTAGAGCCGTTTTTGAAATAAATAAACTTCTAAAATGGTTTTATGGCAAGAGTACCGTTATTTGTAAGCTAAAAATTTTTAGAATTTACAATTAATTGATGTTCCCCCTCAACATTTGAAGAAAATTGCTTCCGTGATTTGAGCTATACATTGAAGTACAGATAGACAGACCGAACACGAACAGACAGAGAGAATTGTGCCACCCCTTTTTTTGGTGTTCTCTATCATCGTAATGACATGTTAGATTATTAACTCAAATTGTTTTACAACACTCCAAAACTGGACCTATTTTACCTATATATATCTCAAGTAAAAAGACTTTTTAGTTTTCAGCAAACATTTTTGAATATATTAAAACTTCTTAAGCAAACAGATAAAAGCATCTAATAAATAAATTGTAAATTTGGATATAAAATTAAATACAATCAAAAAATATGACAACAATATTACAATAATTCAGCGGCAACATATTCACGTCATATGTTGATGGCAACTTTAAGTCAGAGAATATCAATTACCAAGAAGCCAATCTTTCGTACGTTTCACCCTCCAAGCCCCATTTGTTTACATTGTTGTATTTGTAATTTCACTTCGTGTCGATGAATAAATGTGAATCGCAGCAACAATGTAACGCGGTGAGATTTATTTGTTTTGACAGCTCAGTTTTTTTTCTTTGAAAATTGGAAAAAAAAATTGAGAATTTTACTTCGGCTGATAGCAAAAACATCGATGTGAAATTGTTTAATTAATTTAAAGGGCACAAGCAATTGTAATTGTCAGTTAATATTCATCCACGATTATAATAAAATACAAAAAATGAATCCATAAAATGTCTTGAATCACACAGATTTCCAAATATCTTCAATACATCTGGCATATTATACAGGGTGGCCCTTTCTTCATCCAGAATAATTTTAAAATTATTGTTGGATATATTCTAAGGAAAAAAATAGTTAAGAAAAATAGGCAATAAAAGAATAGTTTTTCTGCAACCTGACACCAGAACTTTAATTTTTTTGTTTGAACACCACTAAACTGTCAATTTCCAATTTATAAGTATTAAAGTTGATATCAGGTGGGTTTTATTATCTTCTGTCGGGATTCGGGTTTTGGTCTGGATTTAACTTTAGTACAAAAAAGAAATAATTAGGAGTTTTCAAAATCGTTTTCTTAGCACTTGTTAAAATTAAATCCAGCCCTCTTTTTCAGATAATAAAGCAGCAATAGCTATTTTTAATTTTTTTTTAAACTTCATGACATCTAAGCATTTAGTTTTGAGTGTTTAATAGGAGTATTGAATACTTTTTTCTGAAATTTTACTTCATACTATAAAAGAAATGAAATAGTTTTAACAAATACCCTAACTTTTTTATGTTTTAAGTTGTATAATTTTTTTTTAATGATTACGAAACAACTTAATTAGAAAAATTGATTCGAGAATGGTTTGACCTTCTAGCTGTTGTCTTATTTTTTAGTTATTTTTATTTTAAATAAATTTGGTCGTAAAATTCAATAAAGTTAATTAAACAAAAATAAAGGGCATAACATTGCAAGTTGTAACTTAGTAGTGCCGTTGATTTTCAATGTTTTTTTTAAAGAAAGTTACTACTCTTATCTAAAAGCGGGTAAATAATCCCCCCTTCCCATACGATTTTTTTTTAATATCATTTAATAAATTATCCTGCATTAATTAGGGAACACCATGTATTTTGTTTTGTTTTGACATCTAATTGACAGACCGACAGGGCCAAGTTCACATTAGGTGTGTTTTTTCCTTGTCTGAATGGGCTTGGACGAAAAAAACGACGTCGGGGCTAAACAATGCTCCGTGTTTCAAAATTTTTAATCCATCAATTTCTGTAGATTTACTGGGTTTTAATGACGATTTAGGTTTCATGTAAGTTATAAAAGTCAATTACATACTTGAACCACAAAATCAGTGAGCTAAAAGTGCGGAGCTATGGATCAAAA
Organism: Dasysyrphus albostriatus; assembly: GCA_946251815.1. Lineage (NCBI taxonomy): Eukaryota > Metazoa > Arthropoda > Insecta > Diptera > Syrphidae > Dasysyrphus > Dasysyrphus albostriatus. The sequence continues at coordinate 106,058,496 of OX276335.1, read as the reverse complement.
CAATAACCCTGTTCAATTAATACGAACACATATCGTTAAATAAATAAATGGATAGATATAATAGATTAATTAATAAATACAAACCTAAAGCATTTTGGCTTACAGTAATGAGAAATAATAGAAATATGCTCGGGTGCCAAACTGAATTAAAATTATAAAATGACTAATAGCTCCTAGCGTGACCATGTTTACAAATACAATCAAAATAGAAATGAAGTTAGGAAAAAGAATTTTGAAAAGAAACAGGAAACGGATAGGAACCGGAAATGAAATAGAATGGAGTAGTAGTAACTAGAGGGTTCTGGAACACCGGTATCACCGGTATCACCGGTATCACCGGTATGGGTTTTGATATATGCTATACCGGTATGGGTGAGAACACCGGCATCACCCTAGATGGTACGAGAACACCGGCATCACCCTAGATGGTACGAGAACACCGGCATCACCCTAGATGGTACGAGAACACCGGCATCACCCTAGAGGGTACAAGAACACCGGCATCACCGGTACCACTGGTACCAATTTGGGTTCTGATCTATGAATGCCGGCAATTAAGATTTACGATTATAATACGTGCATTGATATATCAAGACCCTGATACATCGTTACCATCATGTCACTCATCTGACTAATAGGACTTGACCATCTATATATATCTATTGCCTTAGGATTTTTCCTGGATTGAGGTGATAATTAGTGTAACAAAAGCCTAATACCTCACTACCATCATAGCATTCATTCGTCTAATAGGACTATACCTCCTTTATCTATTGCTTTGCTAGCATCATGTCAATCATATTACTAAACCCTGTCCCTTATCATTAAAATCCTGAAAAATGGTCCAAGGGTTATTTTTATTGCGGAATACAAATGTACGTCAATAAGGTCAACACATTATTTTATCTATAGGGATGGATGCCGACAATTAAAATATGCATTCATGATGATCGTAATACATACATTTATCCAACTGCTTCCTTATTTACATCGATGATATCCCAAGTGACAACAATACAAATTTATGATAAGGTTAACTACATGAATGAATGCGGGGGGGGGGGAAAACTCTATTGTTCTACTATTAGCAATCAATATGATATAAGCATGCATTATAACCTCAATACTTCTTTTCATTAGATACTTTTCACCCCAAAGAAACCTTTTGCAATGTGTAATACGACATTTAGGATCATATCCTGTATATGACTACTTTCCTACCCTTAATAGCAAATGAATAAACATATAAATGTCATTATATTCCTATATTATTTTGAAGTGGTGATGTAAATTAAATGGAATGAGCAAATCTTGAATAATAACACATGTTTTTTTTTTTATAATATTATATTTTATTTATATATTTTCTGGTTATATTTTTAGGTTTACATTCAAAAACATAAAAAAAATAATAACAATCCTTAGACAATTCTGTTAACAACTTGGTCAAGTGGATTGTATTCAATAATCCGATCATGAAGCATGAGGCAGTAAGCTGAAGTATTTGCAGGAATGTTTTCTGATGTTCTCATCTCCAAGCGTATATCGATAGGTCCTGTTTTCAAAGCCTCATTTTGATGTCTGCAGTCTATAACAAAAATTGGAGCACGAGATTTAAATAGATCCCAAGAAAGCAAAGGTTCAGTGTTGGTTTTATTGTAGTAAGTTCTTTGAAAATCCGTATACATTTTGTAGAACAAGCTATATCTATTTCTCTCGAAAGAAATATTAAGATCTTCATGAGGATATACATCAGAGTTTAAATACACTTTTAAGTCTGTTAAATCACAATGGTCAAACGTTGTAGGATCAGCAGATATTTTTTTATTTTTTGCAGTTTGTAGTGCAAATACAATGTATCGAGGTTTTTCTATTTGCGTTGTTGTTTTAACGTTCAAGATGTGATGGTCAGAGCTTGATAACATGGGATACTCATAGAGATCCCAGTTTCGGAAAGCAATTTTCATAAAACTATTTGCATTTATAGATTTAATTTCATCGAATCTGATAAAGTCACGTGTGGTACTCTCCACTGTACCTTATGTAGTTTTACTTGTACATTTTCATCAGTTGGGGAGATTATAGAACGTAAAATTCAGGTTCACGTTAGAACGTAAAAACGTAAAATTCACGTTATAACGTAAAATTCACGTTTACGTTAGAACGTAAAAACGTAAAATTCACGTTCACGTTAAAACGCAAAAACGTAAAATTCGCGTTATAACGTAAAATTCACGTTTACGTTAGAACGTAAAAACGTAAAATTCACGTTAAAACGTAAAATTCACGTTCACGTTAAAACGTTGAAACGTAAAATTCACGTTCACGTTAAAACGCAAAAACGTAAAATTCACGTTAAAACGTAACATTCACGTTCACGTTAAAACGTTGAAACGTAAAATTCACGTTCACGTTAAAACGCAAAAACGTAAAATTCACGTTAAAACGTAACATTCACGTTCACTTTAGAACGTTGAAACGTAAAATTCACGTTCACTTAAGAACGTTAAAACGTAAAATTCACGTTCACTTTAGAACGTAAAAACGTAAAATTCACGTTCACTTTAGAACGTTAAAACGTAAAATTCACGTTCACGTTAAACGCAAAAACGTAAAATTCACTTTCGGAACGCAAAAATCACCATAGGAAACTGAACAAAATCATGAACAGAACATGATGTTTAAGAGTTAATTTTTTCAGAAAGGTGGTCAGAGAAAAGAATCGTTAGGTAAAAAGTCATGTTAATTTTTTTAATATTGTTTTATTTTTTAATTAAATTTTAATATTTAACATTTTATATTTCATTTTCAAGTTCTATTCGATAATGACCCCAAGCTAGTGTATTTATATTATTAGTACATATAAATCTTTTGTCATCAGAATAACTTAAACTTAATTTGTTTATACATTAGGTGTATATAGTATGGTGTTTAGATCTAAAGTTCAACATTTTACTATAGAAGTTTTGTTTATGTAGCAAACAGTCTCTGTAATTTTGTAAAGACATTTTTTTACAGCTGCTGATTTAACACCCTTAGCCTTTTTAATTAGTGCTGCATCTTCTATGTCTATACTATACATTTTAGCTCTTAATCCTATAAATTCCTTCATTATTCTAGCATTATTTTCATCCTTCATAAATCCTAACTTTTTCACATTGAGCTGGGCAATACCGTAGCGGTTTTGGGGTGGATAGTCTGAAGTATCAAATTTATCTATTATATCATTTCTTATATCATTGTAAAAATCATCTGTTCTTATTTTATAAATAAATGAATCGGTATCCATGTAGGCCAGATGTAGGTTGTCAGTAAATTTAGGTTTCATGTATGCATAATGAAAGTCGTACATTTTATACTTTGAAATCTCCAAAACACAAAAACCTAAGTATAAAGGCTTATTATATACACTGTGAATTCGTTTTAACTGAATAGCAGCCATGGTTTCCGAAAATTCTAATATGCTATGAAAATTAGGTTTAGCTATAAGAGCGAGACTACCGAGATGGGTACCTTTGCTTTCTATTGAATCGACAATTCGAACATCTTTTCGTTTGTCTACATTTTCCATAGTTTTTCCGAATACAGTATTATTGCAAAGTTTACGCTGATCCTTTTCAGACTTTGTGGTGGCTTTTTTTCTTAGTTCATTGTTTTAATACGACACGGTGGGGTGATCAAATCGTAGCGGATCTTGGCGAATATACGGTAAGATACAATTTTTCTTGTTCTGCTTCCTTTATACAAAATACTTGAAAATTATTTTATTTTTTCTTATAGGTCTTTTTACCGATAAGATACGCAAAGCTGTCCACAGAAAGCATATTACTAATTGGAGGAGACTCTTATGCTTTAGAGAAAACATATCAACGTGGATCAACGTTTGAGCTGAAATTTACAAAAATATAAATAATTTTATGTTAATATAATTTATAAGCATATATATATATATATATAAACTCGTATATATATATATAAGAAAAAGAAGCAAAATTAAAATTTTTAAAAATCAAATTTATTTCTTTTATTAATTTTACAGAATTTTGTTTTTATCGATCCAAGAGTTATGTTCTGGTGGGAATCCCAACCATTTTACAAAAACTTTATTTCCTTTCGTTTGTAGAACTTTTTCAACTAGATATACATCGCCACAATCAGATTTCAGCAGTTCTAGTTCATAAAAGCCTCCTTGAATAGGTTTTCCTTGAAAGTCTTCGAGAAGATATGTTATAGGTTTTGTTGCTTGGACTTTTCTTATTTTAAAAACCTCAGTAGTCCAGTTGGGTGTATAACCTTTTTCGAATACATGTTTATACTTGCTAATTCTTACGTTATCACCAACTTTAAATTTACTTTTACTAAACACTTCGTTCTTATTTTTGAAAAGTGTTAACATTGACTTTGAATTTTTCTTGTTTACATCTGCAGGTTTACATTTAATGGTTCGGTGGTAAGAATGATTATAATCATAAAGCAATTTCTTATAAATATTTATCCACTTATAGCTTCCATTGAAACTAAATTCTTTCCACATTTTTTCCTTAAAGGTTCTATTAAATCTTTCAATAATTGAAGCCTTCAATGAGCTGAATATAGAATAGTGATTAATTTTATGTTTTTCCATCAAACTCTTGAAGTTTGTATTGAAAAATTCCTTTCCATCATCAGTCTGCAAGTTCTTTGGAATCCTAGAAGAAATAGTAAATATTTCATCCATTCCTTTTGAAATAGTAATGCCTTTTTTGTTTTTCATTGGGACAACCCAAGCGAATTTTGAAAAAGCATCGATAACTGTCATCAAATAATTAAATCCATTGTTTTGCTCGCTGTAAGGTATCATTTCAACCAGATCTGCTTGCCACAAGTCATCATATCCCTTTATGATAACATGACGACGTTTGAAATTTCGCCGTGTAGCCTTATGTAACTCTTCAACAACCTTTCGCTTACTCATATTTAAAAAGAGTGACTTCATATAAATAAAACAAATCTTTTATATATTTTTATAAATGTATGCTTTTATTCCAATCTTTTATATAATAACATCAATTTCTTAATTCTAACCAAACGGTTTTCTACCATATAGCAGGCGCAAGTATCGGGTCCTAGCTTACATTGGTTGAATGCCCAGCAGCAATTGGAGTAATGATGTCCGTGAATAGTTTCAGTGTAATGTACATTATCGAATCTCTTAAGCAGGGTAATGCAAGTTAAGATCTCTTCATAATGCTCATCCAGTACATTCTTGCGATGAGTTTTTAAAAAATCAAAAATGTTTTTAATCTTACTCATTTAATTTCGAAAAAAGTCATGACTCTAAGGTCGTCGTGTAATAGGGCACATACAGATTTTTAAAACGTAAAATTCACGTTAAAACGTAAAATTCACGTTCACGTTAAAACGCAAAAAACGTAAAATTCACGTTAAAACGTAAAATTCGCGTTCACGTTAAAACGCAAAAACGTAAAATTCGCGTTCACGTTAAAACGCAAAAACGTAAAATTCACGTTAAAACGTAAAATTCACGTTAAAACGTAAAATTCACGTTCACGTTAAAACGCAAAAACGTAAAATTCACGTTAAAACGTAAAATTCACGTTCACGTTAAAACGCAAAAACGTAAAATTCACGTTAAAACGTAAAATTCGCGTTCACGTTAAAACGCAAAAAACGTAAAATTCACGTTCACGTTAAAACGCAAAAACGTAAAATTCACGTTCGGAACGCAAAAATCACCATCATAGGAAACTAAACAAAATCATGAACAGAACATGATGTTTAAGAGTAAAGTTTTCAGTTAAGTCCATTTGAGCGAAGAGAGAAAAGATTAGTTAAGTAAAAAAAAAACAGACATGGTAATTTTTTTAATTTTTTTTTTTATTTTCTAATTATAGTAGTTTTATATTAATTAAAAATGTTATTATATCTGGTAGGGGGCTTACATCAAACCCCCCTTTCATTGCTTTCATCTGCAATGAATTCAGCAGGTGGGCCACTGTCACAAGGCTTAGAATGTTGGTAGTGTCCACACTACCAACCTCGTCCCAAGCGGCATCCTGAAGTAGCTGGAACTCCCAGCATTGGCACCCATATTTAGACAACCACTCTTCCATCTCTTGTTTTATTTTTAGCTCTTGGTTAGTCATCCTTGCTCGTTTACTTTAAACTGATGATTATGATGATAATGCTCAAAGTATTTATACAAAAAAAAAAAAGAGGGCAAAAAAAAAAAAATACACATACAAACATAAGTATTCGTATGCAGACCATTACAATCCAAACATTTTCAGAGACCCTCTGATTTTCGTAGCACACTTTCAATAAATTTAAAGGATGTTAAAAGTCATCAGAAATAAAAATCAAATAGGATCAACATTATATTTCTGTAAGGATGGATGTCAACAATTAAAATTTACGATTATGATATTTGCATTGGGATATCAAAACCCTCATGCATCGATAGCATCATGTCAATCATCGGACTAATAGAACTTGACCCCTCTATCTGTTGCTTTAGGATTTTTCCTGGATTGAGGTGATAATTAGTGTAACAAAATCCTAATACCTCACTACCATCATATCATTCATTTGTCTAATAGGACTATACCTCCTTTATCTATTGCTTTGCTAGCATCAGCATCCCTTATCATTAAAATCCTGAAAAATGGTCCAGGGGTCATTTTTATTACGGAATACAAATGTATGTCAATAAGGTCAACACATTATTTTATCTATAGGGATGGATGCCGACAATTAAAATATACATTCATGATGATCGCAATACATAAATTTATCCAACTGCTTCCTTATTTAGGTACACCGATGATATCCCAAGTGTCAACAATACAAATTTATGATAAGGTTAACTGCATGAATGAATGCGGGGAAAAACTTTATTGTTCTACTATGAGCAATCAATACGATATAAGCATGCATTATTACCCTCATACTTCTTTTCATTAGACACTTTTCACCCCAAAGAAACCTTTTGCAATGTGTAATACGACATTTAGGATCATATTCTATACCTATATGACTACTTTCCTACCCTTAATAGCAAATGAATAAACTTACAAATGTTATGATATTCCTATATTATTTTGAAGTGGTGGTGTAAATTAAATGGAATGAGCAAATCTTGAATAATAACACATGTTTTTTTTTTTTGTTTTTTTTTTTTTTTTATAATATTGTATTTTATTTATATATTTTCTGGTTTTATTTTTAGGTTTACATTCAAAAACATAAAAAAAATAATAACAATCCTTAGACAATTCTGTTAACAACTTGGTCAAGTGGATTGTATTCAATAATCCGATCATGAAGCATGAGGCAGTAAGCTGAAGTATTTGCAGGAATGTTTTTTGATGTTCTCATCTCCAAGCGTATATCGATAGGTCCTGTTTTCAAAGCCTCATTTTGATGTCTGCAGTCTATAACAAAAATTGGAGCACGGGATTTAAATAGATCCCAATAAAGCAAAGGTTCAGTGTTGGTTTTATTGTAGTAAGTTCTTTGAAAATCCGTATACATTTTGTAGAATAAGCTATATCTATTTCTCTCGAAAGAAATATTAAGATCTTCATGAGGATATACATCAGAGTTTAAATACACTTTTAAGTCTGTTAAATCACAATGGTCAAACGTTGTAGGATCAGCAGATATTTTTTTATTTTTTGCAGTTTGTAGTGCAAATACAATGTATCGAGGTTTTTCTATTTGCGTTGTTGTTTTAACGTTCCAGATGTGATGGTCAGAGCTTGATAACATAGGATACTCATAGAGATCCCAGTTTCGGAAAGCAATTTTCATAAAACTATTTGCATTTATAGATTTATATAGATTTAATTTCATCGAATCTGATAAAGTCACGTGTGGTACTCTCCACTGTACCTTATGTAGTTTTACTTGTACATTTTCATCAGTTGGGGAGATTATAGCGTTTTCATCCATCCTAGAACGAGTGAGAATTAGATCATGACGAGCATTGGGAATAATTTTTTTATAATCTTCAGCAAAACCCAAAAGCTTATTCAATGGAATGCAGTAGTTAAAATATAATGGTTTCAAATAAATATCTGAATCAGGAGACCATGAAGCATTTAAAAGCATATCACTCTCATTTTTTGTCAACGATAAATAGTTTTTGATTGTTGTTGTAATCCCCACATTTCGATTGTAATCAATTTCCTTTCCATTCAGCTCATAACGTATTTCGTCGAAGAGAAAAGCCATTGCATTGTTTACAAGTCTTGTGCTGACTATTTCTTTTCCATCTGTCTTCGATAGTGATCCTTCAACATATAGAAAACTTTCCGAAGGAAGAACATTAAGATTTTGGTGTTGTATGCAAATCTGAATGATGTCATTTTTTTCAAAATTGTTTTGATATGGTGAGTTAGTATGATATTCATATTTAGAAACACTTTCATAGATTTCGGGCTCTTGGAAAATGTTCAACATATTGTTATATTTTGTTTTTGATTTTCAATATTTTATGATATACCCCAATGAGAGTAAAAAATCCTGATTATGCTTTGTAAGATTATGTGTTACCGCGGCTGAGTTCGAAGCTTGATTGAGTAATGAAGTATTTTCGACGGTGTTTTTATATGGGATTGTGCTAATTATATTTTCATATACAATCATGGCTGCGGTTGTAAATGTAATCGAGCCGTTAATGTCTCTCCTCTAAAATTTATAACTTTTCCGTCTTGATCTATGAACTTTAAACACAACGATGTTATTCGTCTGACGTTCACGGGTAAATAAATGACATTTTTCGGAACTTCTATGATTTTATAGCCTGGACTTACTTTAACAGCAAATTCATGTAAAATATGCGCAGGTTGATTGTTAATATACGTTCCATCTATAATATTACATTCAATGCGTATGGCATTAACTCTATTTATATAGACGAAGAGATCTGATTCATATTGTCTATTAGCCTTCAGCAGCTTCTTACTAAATCCTAAAAGAGATCCAATTGAATTCGGTTTAGAGAAGTCAATATCTTCCGAGCTGAAAATTTCACATTTTAGAGTGTTTATATTGGCCTTGATTTTAAATTCACTTTTTTTAAAATTTTTTTTTTTTTTGTTTATATCATTAAATTTTGTTTGTATGAAATTATTTATATCTTCTATCTCATATGAACCAATAGGAAGCGAGATAACATTATCGCCCACATGTATCAAATTATTAAACTCATCTACATTTGGTATAGAGTTATATGTTTGAAAATCTATAAGCCCGCAAACATAATTAGATTTCAGTACAATTGGTGGAAAATATTCTGCATTGAGACTTGATTCATTCCCACTTAATGTTAATGTTAGCGACATCCTGGTTAAAAGAAAAATGAGACAGTTTTGATGTGTTCACATGGTTTTATAAGAAGCATATGAACAACCCCTCCGATAATCTGGCAATTAATAATGAAATCGAAAAGTCTAATAATAAAAGAAAAATTCTTGATAATGATGACTCTCCATCTTCGTCAAACGCACCGAAAAAACGTAGATGCGATACTTGTGAAATAGACGTTAGTACTTCTGAATGGTCACATCACAGTAGAACCAATGATCATAAGAGAAAAAGTAGAGTTCCAGTTATTAATACACGGTTTAACAGAATAAGGCATTGTTTTGAAGGTAAAGTGGAAACGTACTCATTAGAAAATACCGATGAGGGGGTTATAGACATTAATACATTTTTGAAAAGTTGTAAGACTGATATTATACAACTAATTGGAAAATCGTTTGAAACAAAAGGAAGTGTTAAGTTCAGCATTGAGCTGTTTGCAGAGTTTATAAAATATATAACAGTGCATGAAGAATCAGAAAAAACTGAGATAAGTATAAAATCTTTTGAATGTCCAATGCAGATAGCTCTTCAAAATGATAACTTGGAAGATATACTTGAAAATATGAGTAAGATCATTGAGACTAAAAGTATAGAGTTTGAGGATAGAGATTCTGGATGGAGGCTATTTTGTATAAAACATATTGAAGTCAATATTAACGAATATAAGCCCTTAAGGGGTTCAAGTTACTTAAAACTACCGAAAAGTATTGACTTGAAAAAAGCCTGTGTTAATGTGCAAAATAATGATAAATTCTGTTTCAAATGGGCAGTTATATCAGCTCTTTCCCCCATAGATTACAATTCGCATAGAGCTAGTAAATATCGGATTGAAAACATTCAAAACGGAGTGATAAGTTTAATGAATGGAACTATAGTTAACTTTACAAATTTAGTTTTCCCTTTGAAACTTAAAGACATTTCAATTTTTGAAACTCTAAACCCTGCAATAAGTGTAAATGTGTTCGGAGTAGAAAAAAATGGAACTGGAGAAAACTATAGAGTTGTAGGTCCATATTATAATTCCAACCATAAGAGAGACCTACACATAAACTTGTTACTTATACAAGAAGGCGAATACAATCACTATGTGTGGATACAAAATATGTCCAGATTAATAGGAGCTCAAATAAATCATGGTAAACGATCAATTAGAATGTGTAATTCATGCCTGCTAATATTCAACACAGATAAAGGATTTGAGAAGCATGAAACTGAATGCAACAAAATTGTGACAGCCCTACCAAATGAGACAAATAATATACTACAGTTTGAGCATCAATCGAGGTCACTCGAAGTACCATTTGCCATCTATGCAGATTTTGAATGTATGCTGGTGAATATTGATAGCTGCCAACCTGATCCCTCAAAATCATCGACTACATCGATTAAAAAACATGTCCCGATTGCTGTTTCATACTTTATCAAATGCTCATTTGATCCATCTCTAAATAAATTGTTCAAATACACCGGTAAGTAAATTTGTTTTAAAGGATTTATCTCTTATGCTATATGAAAATTATGAGCGCTGTAATATAATTTTTTTTTTTTTTTTTTTACTCTAGGTGAAGACTGTGCACGAGTTTTTGTTACGAACTTGATTGAAGACTCCAAACATATTCATCAACATCATTTGAGTAAGAAGATTAAAATTAACATGACACCCCAGGATGAAATCAAATTTCAGCAGACAACAAGATGTCATATTTGTAAGAAGTCAGTATGGGACGATGTAAAGGTACGAGATCATGATCACTTGACTGGTAAATTCAGAGGAGCAGCGCATTCAAAATGTAACTTAAACTATAAGATACCTAAGTTCATTCCAAATTTTTTCCATAATTTAACCGGTTATGATTCTCATTTATTTATAAAAGAGCTGGGTAATATCAAAGGGTTTATCAATATTATTCCTCTCAATAAAGAGAAATATATATCCATATCAGCAAAACTATTAATAAATAGTGAGCAGAGCGAGTTTCTAGAATTACGGTTCTTAGACTCATTTAGATTTTTACCTTCAAGTATAGATAAGATAGCAAAAACTCTTGATGAAAAAAAAGATTTTAAAATTTTATCAACATTTTTCAAAGATGATGAATCTATTCAACTTATGACTCGTAAGGGTGTTTTATGCTATGATTATATAGATTCTATAGAAAAATTAAGTGAGACGGAGCTTCCTCCAATAGAATCATTTAGAAATTCTTTGGTTGAAGAGGATTGCAACCAAGATGATTATAATCATGCTGAGAAAGTTTGGTCACATTTTAAATGTAGTAATTTAAGAGAATATCTTGAACACTATTTAATTACAGACGTCTTAATTTTATCAGACATTTTTGAAAAATTTAGAATTGATTCTAGAACAATTTATGGTCTAGATCCCTGTCACTATTATACATTGCCAGGTTTTTCGTGGGATGCTATGTTGAAAGAAACAGGTGTTAAGCTTGAACTTTTGACAGACATCAACATGTATAACTTTTTCGCTAAGGGTATAAGAGGAGGTTCAACACAATGTAGCTTGCGACATTGTAAAGCAAATAATAAATATATGGTTGATTATGATTCAAGTAAACCATCTGATTATTTAATGTACTTGGATGCTAATAACCTATACGGTTGGGCCATGTCTGATTACCTCCCACATTCAGACTTTAAATGGGTTGAACCTCCAACTAATTTAGATGATATTAAAGGCTGGTTAATTTCAAATATAAACATTGGTTATGTTTTAGAAGTGGATCTCGAGTACCCCCTAGAAATACATGATAATCACAATGATCTTCCATTCTGTCCTTCAAACATTTCATTGTCTGGTAAATCCGATAAAAAATTAATTGCTGATTTGAATAATAAAGTTAATTATATAATTCATTACAAAACACTGATTGCCTTGATAATGGTTTGGTGCTTAAGAAAATTCATAGAGTGATGCAATTCAAACAATCTCAATGGCTTAAAAAATATATTGATTTAAACAATGAACTAAGAAAAAAAGCCACCACAAAGTTTGAAAAGGATCAGCGTAAACTTTGCAATAATGCTGTATTCGGAAAAACTATGGAAAATGTAGACAAACGAAAAGATGTTCGAATTGTCGATTCTATAGAAAGCAAAGGTACCCATCTCGGTAGTCGCGCTCTTATAGCTAAACCTAATTTTCATAGCATATTAGAATTTTCGGAAACCATGGCTGCTATTCAGTTAAAACGAATTCACAGTGTATATAATAAGCCTATATACTTAGGTTTTTGTGTTTTGGAGATTTCAAAGTATAAAATGTACGACTTTCATTATGCATACATGAAACCTAAATTTACTGACAACCTACATCTGGCCTACATGGATACCGATTCATTTATTTATAAAATAAGAACAGATGATTTTTACAATGATATAAGAAATGATATAATAGATAAATTTGATACTTCAGACTATCCACCCCAAAACCGCTACGGTATTGCCCAGCTCAATGTTAAAAAGTTAGGATTTATGAAGGATAAAATAATGGTCTAATAATGAAGGAATTTATAGGATTAAGAGCTAAAATGTATAGTATAGACATAGAAGATGCAGCTCTAATAAAAAAGGCTAAGGGTGTTAAATCAGCAGCTGTAAAAAAATGTCTTTACAAAATTACAGAGACTGTTTGCTACATAAACAAAACTTCTATAGTAAAATGTTGAACTTTAGATCTAAACACCATACTAAATATATACACCGAATGTATAAACAAATTAAGTTTAAGTTGTTCTGATGACAAAAGATTTATATGTACTAATAATATAAATACACTAGCTTGGGGTCATTATCGAATAGAACTTGAAAATGAAATATAAAATATTAAATATTAAAATTTAATTAAAAAATAAAACAATATTAAAAAAATTAGCATGACTTTTTACCTAACGATTCTTTTCTCTGACCACCTTTCTGAAAAAATTAACTCTTAAACATCATGTTCTGTTCATGATTTTGTTCAGTTTCCTATGGTGATTTTTGGGTTCCGAACGTGAATTTTACGTTTTTGCGTTTTAACGTAAACGCTTATTTTACGTTTTTTTCGTTTTAACGTGAACGTGAATTTTACGTTTTTGCGTTTTAACGTGAACGTGAATTTTACGTTTTTACGTTCTAAAGTGAACGTGAATTTTACGTTTTAATGTGAATTTTACGTTTTTGCGTTTTAACGTGAACGTGAATTTTACGTTTTTACGTTCTAAAGTGAACGTTAATTTTACGTTTCAACGTTCTAAAGTGAACGTGAATTTTACGTTTTAACGTTCTAAAGTGAACGTGAATTTTACGTTTTAACGTTTTTGCCTTTTAACGTGAACGTGACATTCACGTTCACTTTAGAACGTTGAAACGTAAAATTCACGTTCCAATTTAGAACGTAAAAACGTAAAATTCACGTTCACGTTAAAAGGCAAAAACGTTAAAACGTAAAATTCACGTTCACTTTAGAACGTTAAAACGTAAAATTCACGTTCACTTTAGAACGTTGAAACGTAAAATTAACGTTCACTTTAGAACGTAAAAACGTAAAATTCACGTTCACGTTAAAAGGCAAAAACGTAAAATTCACATTAAAACGTAAAATTCACGTTCACTTTAGAACGTAAAAACGTAAAATTCAACTTCAAATTCAATTCAAATTCAAATTCGGAACGCAAAAATCACCATAGGAAACTGAACAAAATCATGAACAGAACATGATGTTTAAGAGTTAATTTTTTCAGAAAGGTGGTCAGAGAAAAGAATCGTTAGGTAAAAAGTCATGCTAATTTTTTTAATATTGTTTTATTTTTTAATTAAATTTTAATATTTAATATTTTATATTTCATTTTCAAGTTCTATTCGATAATGACCCCAAGCTAGTGTATTTATATTATTAGTACATATAAATCTTTTGTCATCAGAACAACTTAAACTTAATTTGTTTATACATTCGGTGTATATATTTAGTATGGTGTTTAGATCTAAAGTTCAACGGTTGATATCGGTGATACCACGTTTTTGCATTCTAACGTTTGCTAAGCATGGCCTAGAACCCAAAAATAATACCGGTATAGCATAAATCAGAACTCATACCGGTATAGCATAAATCAGAACTCATACCGGTATAGCACAGATCAGAATCCATACCGGTATAGCATATATCAAAACCCATACCGGTATAGCATATATCAAAACCCATACCGGTGATACCGGTGATACCGGTGTTCCAGAACCCTCTAGTTACTACTACTGAATGGGGCTAGGATTGGACGGAAAGGGTACCATTGCTTAGCGGACAGGGCTGTGGCATGCTGGCGTAGCACGGCTAAGCTCGCCGGATGTTGGGGGGATCTTGCCCCTCCGCTAAACCTCACCTCGCTACAAAACTTAACTTCATGCCAAATTTCTCAAAATTCCCACTTACATTCACCTCTATTGTGCTGTCACACAACGAGAGACTGCAGCTGGTATTGCAGATTGACCCTTTTCCCCCACCACTCCTGATGGAACCTGGTTGGCCGAATCTTCATCAGGTTCCCCTATGAAGCTTACCTCTGCTGCGTCGTTACTCCGCACCGTTCATAACCCTCGTCCTTCACACCCCCCGATGATTAAAAACTCACATCATCATACTGAAGCTCTTAGAAGCTCAAACAAAAACAGCCATTATTTTTGGTGTGGCTCACAATCATAATTTCTTTTATTGACATTAAAAGTGGAAGTTAAAACATCTAAGAACATGCTAAGTTATAACCGCCAACCACTGAATATGGTATGGCTAACATTAAAAGTGTTATACAAAAATAATAAAAAAATAACTACTAATTTGAATGAACTTTTACGTTCATAAAAGATCAACACAAAAAAATTGCTTTCGAAGTTACTAGGTAAGATCAATATTTTGAAAGAAATTTATAAAAAAAAGAATTCAGAATGAACTAAAAAGAAGTGGAACACGTCGGTGGACCTTCTTGTCACACTTGGAGGGGCGAATTCTTTCGGAGTTATTAATGAACCCCGGAAGTATCCTTCGCTCCAACAACTCAACCTGTCGACAATAAACAATTGGGGCTGAGCCCAGTCCCACCCTTCACCAATCGTCGAGACCAATTTTTGTCTCGTTAACCCGAGTCCTGCCTAAAGAGCGCTCTGTAGGTGGCGGCACCTCTTTTTTCGTGCGTCGAACGTCGCGGGGGCACTTGGGGGAAACTAGTTTCAGCTTGCCCGCTGATAGTATCAACGACACACTCCCTTTCACCACCTTTCTAAAATCTTGTACAGATTTTGAATTAACGAACAAAAGGTAAGTACAAAATATTTAAAATGAATACAAATTTTAAAATTCAAAATTTGCCAACAACCAAAAAAACATTTATACTAAAAGCAGGCAATAGAAATATTGTTCTTCGCCATCTCTGTATTAGTAGAAGCTTTGTATATATAAATCATAGTACTATCATGAACGATTTTTTTTAGGATTACATACTGCCAGCGGGGGCGCCACATTTGACCGCAAATATTGTGGTGGAGACATGTGTGGAGACAACAATTAAAGAATCGAAGATAAGTAGTAAGAGCAAGAGGATTAATTATTTCTATTCTGGTAAAAAATAAAGGGAGTAAGTGAGATAAGCAAACCAGCTGATTGTGAAATGACACAAACTAGAAAAAGGTGAAGGAAATGAGAAAATGTTTCTCGTATCCTCTTTGAATTCAACATTAATTGTTTGTATTTATTTTTGAAATATATATCGTATGTAGCCAGAGTAGCAAAGAAAAATTTAACAAGGGGATAAAAGAGACACCTGAGTGAGCTGCTTGCGTCGTCGCCTCGTCGGTGTCGTAGGTAGTAACAACCAGCAGAAAAACCTTTCTGCACAGATTTTGTTGTAGACGATGTGAATGAGAAACGTAGGTATGACTATAGGTATGTATATTTTCTCATAATTATTATTATTGAGGGTAGTTTTTGTTTTGTGGCTGATTTAAAATTTTCGAGGAAATCTTTTCATATAAATTTTATTGTATGATTTCGATGGCAGGATACTGATAGCTTTTAGTGGCTATTTTAATAATTTAATTGTAATCTGTATTTTGCGAGGGTAAGTATAGGTAGGTATTTATTTTGGTAGTGGACTAGTTTCTATTCCAATTAGGTATACATAATTTGTGTATTATTAGTTGTTTCGAGGATATGTTTTTTAGTAGGTATTTAAATAAAATATGTAGGTTAGGTATTCTTATGCAAAAGTCAGAGTTAGGCTTAGGTAAAGACACCTATTAAGATATTTTTGGTGAACATGGGGGTGGGTTTTTGTATAGGTACCTAGGTACATAAATATTTCTTTTATTAGGTAGGTAGGTATTTTAATTAAAGTTTGTTTTGCTAAATTCTAGTGTAGGGAGGTACCTACTTATTAATTAAAAAAAAAATTGGCTGTAGCAGAAAAAATTTCGTCAAATGTTTTTATTTCTTCAATGTTTATACGTAAGTGGGAGTGCCAATGCATTGAGATATGTATACCTACATTTATGTAGGAAATTGGCTTAAATTGATACAACAAAGTTAATACTACCTTTACTTACACTTTCATGCGAAAGTTTTTTTTAAAGACAAAGCCTAATATTTTCTCTTTATTTCTTTTGAAAATTTTTTATTCACCAAAATAGCTTTTTATGGCCTTTAGTCCTACAAATTGGCGTTTCGTCCGGCTATGAAATAATGCTAAGTCTTCTACTTGGCTGATTATGATTAGTATATCAGTTTATAATATTGCAACAAAAATTCCAATAAAAAGATAAAATATAACTTGGAAACGAATTTTTATCGAGTTTGCTATACCCAAACAAATGTTTGAACATAGGCAACTGCCTCCTTGAAAGTGATCCTGTTTTCGAACAGGTGTTTTCAAAAAGGTGTTCTTGGTGTTCGAAGATATGATGTATTTCCTATATTCGAATACCCTAATTTTCTATGCATTTCATATCACAGGTTTTTTTATAACCAGCGTTGTGTAATATAAAATTCTCCGATTACAAACTACCTACCCATTACTGTGTGTTTTAATTTAATTACCCATTACATTTGTCACACATAATTTAGAACTTTTAATTATCTGCGAAAAGCATTTGCATTTTTTGAAATCTTTGATAAATATATTATTATTTAACTTTTTGTAGTTTTTGTATACAAATTTTTTTATAAATCCATTTGTCAGAGATAGGTAATGAGAAAATTCAATTGTTCTTAATAACTTACTAATTTTTATTCGATTGTTAGAACCTATGGTTGTATGTTTTCTGGTTTTTGAGAAAATTATTATTTTTTTTCAAAATATTAATTTTGAAAAAAGCCATTTCTGGCTTTTCAAAAATCAACTGTAAGTGCTGCCGTTGTTTTTCAATATTTTTGTTTTTTTTTATAAAATTGCGCTTACTGTCCAAGTGGAGGAGATATACCCCCTCCTACAGGATTTTTTCTTTCTACATTCAACACGAATCACATAAAGCATACCTACTATGGGGGATAAAAAAAATATAAAAATATGGGCAGTTTTCTTTTCTTCATTTAGAGCTGATTTAGGCCTATCTCTTCTACATAAAACTAAAAAAGCATGTGACGACTGCCCTAGTATACATATGACTGTGAAATATGTATACCTACACATGAATATAAAATGTTTGTAAGATTTAAAATATAATTGAGTAGGTATTCCAATTTGAGCATTTATTTATAAACATTTAATATAATTAACAAATTAATCAACAACCCCTTTTTGGTATAAGAACACACCTATTGAAATTTCGAAATATTTATTTAGCATTTTTTGTAATTTTAATTTTTGTTAAAGACAAAACAAAACCATTATAGTTTTAAGAATTCAACAAAAAAATATTAAGTGTCGTTTACTGATACAAAAATTAAACATTTATGTTTTATTTAAACTTGGCATATAATCGCTTTTGTTGCACTTAAATATTTAGGTTTCATTTTAGCAAGCGGGTCTAAGAACATTAAATACTGAATGCCAAACTAGTAGGTACTTAACAACTTTAAATTCTGAAAAAATTTGGTACCTATAAAACTATTCATCAATGATATGACATTTTTTGTATCATTTTTCAAATTGTTTAAGTTTTTATTTTTTTTTTTTGCAATTTGTTGCTGCATTTTGCTCATAATTAAATATTTTCTTTAAAAAATGTGTCCTTTGATTTTAATGAAAGTTGAATTTTATAAAAACAACTTAAGAAAAGTAAGCTGCTTGAGCACTCTCTTATAGTCGTAAATGTACCTTGTAACTTACCTACATACCTACCTATTTTATATTTTCTTGCATTTTGCTTCATCATTAATATACCTATATAAGGTACCTTACCTACCTACCTACATTTATATCGAATGAACAAACAAATTACTTAAGATTGCAAATTGAAATACGTATTAAACTACACAGTAAAACAATAATTATACATAGGTACATATGCACATTCCTAACTATAGATTTTCATAATGAACAATATGTATGTTCATACCTACGTACTAAACCTATACTCTATACCTTTTATATCTCGCTCACATACAAAGAGCCATAAGAAAAAATATGGGATACACCAAATAAAAACCAATCATCCCTTCTATCCTTTGAGCCGCGCGCGCCACGCCATCGCTCAAAAGCATTGGCATCAGCTGTGTGCATGAAGACATAAGAAATAAAAAAAAAACAACGTTTTCCAAATACTTTGCAAAATCCAAATATAAACCACTTCCCCCTTTATCCACAAAAAACCCATCAAACAGAAAGAATACCCAAAATATTTTTTATTTGACACACTTTTGAATTCTTTTCATCTTATCTCATCATAAAGAATACAAAAATGTAAACAAAACTAAGCCAAAGCAAAATCGACTATTTTCTTCATTTTCATCTTATACTCAAAGATTTGTATGTATATTCTTTTCAAAAATGCTCTCTACCTGATTCAGTCTCACCCTTGTAAATTCTAAATACGTCTTTCCCGTTCAAATCATAATCTCAATTCTCAAATTCTCAAGCATTCGCAAGTCTCCACCCAAAATTGCATCTCTCCGCTACAGGGTTCACCATACTGCCTGCAGATGTCACCCTCTTCTAGTGCGTCCATGATAGTACTATGATTTATATATACAAAGGTAGAAGTATCTCATCTCGTTTTCGTTATTTCCTGGTGTCTTAGATGATTGGTTTGTGCATTAACTTCCGTTGTGTGGTAAATAAATGCGACTTTTATCTATGTTTCGACGTGGTTGAAACCTTTGTATATATATCATATATATAATCATAGTACTATCATGGACGCACTAGAAGAGGGTGACATCTGCAGGCAGTATGGTGAACCCTGTAGCGGAGAGATGCAAATTGCGCTTACTGTCCAAGTGGAGGAGATATACCCCCTCCTACAGGATTTTTTCTTTCTACATTCAACACGAATCACATAAAGCATACCTACTATGGGGGATAAAAAAAATATAAAAATATGGGCAGTTTTCTTTTCTTCATTTAGAGCTGATTTAGGCCTATCTCTTCTACATAAAACTAAAAAAGCATGTGACGACTACCCTAGTATACATATGACTGTGAAATATGTATACCTACACATGAATATAAAATGTTTGTAAGATTTAAAATATAATTGAGTAGGTATTCCAATTTGAGCATTTATTTATAAACATTTAATATAATTAACAAATTAATCAATAACCCCTTTTTGGTATAAGAACACACCTATTGAAATTTCGAAATATTTATTTAGCATTTTTTGTAATTTTAATTTTTGTTAAAGACAAAACAAAACCATTATAGTTTTAAGAATTCAACAAAAAAATATTAAGTGTCGTTTACTGATACAAAAATTAAACATTTATGTTTTATTTAAACTTGGCATATAATCGCTTTTGTTGCACTTAAATATTTAGGTTTCATTTTAGCAAGCGGGTCTAAGAACATTAAATACTGAATGCCAAACTAGTAGGTACTTAACAACTTTAAATTCTGAAAAAATTTGGTACCTATAAAACTATTCATCAATGATATGACATTTTTTGTATCATTTTTCAAATTGTTTAAGTTTTTATTTTTTTTTTTTTGCAATTTGTTGCTGCATTTTGCTCATAATTAAATATTTTCTTTAAAAAATGTGTCCTTTGATTTTAATGAAAGTTGAATTTTATAAAAACAACTTAAGAAAAGTAAGCTGCTTGAGCACTCTCTTATAGTCGTAAATGTACCTTGCAACTTACCTACATACCTACCTATTTTATATTTTCTTGCATTTTGCTTCATCATTAATATACCTATATAAGGTACCTTACCTACCTACCTACATTTATATCGAATGAACAAACAAATTACTTAAGATTGCAAATTGAAATACGTATTAAACTACACAGTAAAACAATAATTATACATAGGTACATATGCACATTCCTAACTATAGATTTTCATAATGAACAATATGTATGTTCATACCTACGTACTAAACCTATACTCTATACCTTTTATATCTCGCTCACATACAAAGAGCCATAAGAAAAAATATGGGATACACCAAATAAAAACCAATCATCCCTTCTATCCTTTGAGCCGCGCGCGCCACGCCATCGCTCAAAAGCATTGGCATCAGCTGTGTGCATGAAGACATAAGAAATAAAAAAAAAACAACGTTTTCCAAATACTTTGCAAAATCCAAATATAAACCACTTCCCCCTTTATCCACAAAAAACCCATCAAACAGAAAGAATACCCAAAATATTTTTTATTTGACACACTTTTGAATTCTTTTCATCTTATCTCATCATAAAGAATACAAAAATGTAAACAAAACTAAGCCAAAGCAAAATCGACTATTTTCTTCATTTTCATCTTATACTCAAAGATTTGTATGTATATTCTTTTCAAAAATGCTCTCTACCTGATTCAGTCTCACCCTTGTAAATTCTAAATACGTCTTTCCCGTTCAAATCATAATCTCAATTCTCAAATTCTCAAGCATTCGCAAGTCTCCACCCAAAATTGCATCTCTCCGCTACAGGGTTCACCATACTGCCTGCAGATGTCACCCTCTTCTAGTGCGTCCATGATAGTACTATGATTTATATATACAAAGGTAGAAGTATCTCATCTCGTTTTCGTTATTTCCTGGTGTCTTAGATGATTGGTTTGTGCATTAACTTCCGTTGTGTGGTAAATAAATGCGACTTTTATCTATGTTTCGACGTGGTTGAAACCTTTGTATATATATCATATATATAATCATAGTACTATCATGGACGCACTAGAAGAGGGTGACATCTGCAGGCAGTATGGTGAACCCTGTAGCGGAGAGATGCAATTTTGGGTGGAGACTTGCGAATGCTTGAGAATTTGAGAATTGAGATTATGATTTGAACGGGAAAGACGTATTTAGAATTTACAAGGGTGAGACTGAATCAGGTAGAGAGCATTTTTGAAAAGAATATACATACAAATCTTTGAGTATAAGATGAAAATGAAGAAAATAGTCGATTTTGCTTTGGCTTAGTTTTGTTTACATTTTTGTATTCTTTATGATGAGATAAGATGAAAAGAATTCAAAAGTGTGTCAAATAAAAAATATTTTGGGTATTCTTTCTGTTTGATGGGTTTTTTGTGGATAAAGGGGGAAGTGGTTTATATTTGGATTTTGCAAAGTATTTGGAAAACGTTGTTTTTTTTTTATTTCTTATGTCTTCATGCACACAGCTGATGCCAATGCTTTTGAGCGATGGCGTGGCGCGCGCGGCTCAAAGGATAGAAGGGATGATTGGTTTTTATTTGGTGTATCCCATATTTTTTCTTATGGCTCTTTGTATGTGAGCGAGATATAAAAGGTATAGAGTATAGGTTTAGTACGTAGGTATGAACATACATATTGTTCATTATGAAAATCTATAGTTAGGAATGTGCATATGTACCTATGTATAATTATTGTTTTACTGTGTAGTTTAATACGTATTTCAATTTGCAATCTTAAGTAATTTGTTTGTTCATTCGATATAAATGTAGGTAGGTAGGTAAGGTACCTTATATAGGTATATTAATGATGAAGCAAAATGCAAGAAAATATAAAATAGGTAGGTATGTAGGTAAGTTACAAGGTACATTTACGACTATAAGAGAGTGCTCAAGCAGCTTACTTTTCTTAAGTTGTTTTTATAAAATTCAACTTTCATTAAAATCAAAGGACACATTTTTTAAAGAAAATATTTAATTATGAGCAAAATGCAGCAACAAATTGCAAAAAAAAAAAATAAAAACTTAAACAATTTGAAAAATGATACAAAAAATGTCATATCATTGATGAATAGTTTTATAGGTACCAAATTTTTTCAGAATTTAAAGTTGTTAAGTACCTACTAGTTTGGCATTCAGTATTTAATGTTCTTAGACCCGCTTGCTAAAATGAAACCTAAATATTTAAGTGCAACAAAAGCGATTATATGCCAAGTTTAAATAAAACATAAATGTTTAATTTTTGTATCAGTAAACGACACTTAATATTTTTTTGTTGAATTCTTAAAACTATAATGGTTTTGTTTTGTCTTTAACAAAAATTAAAATTACAAAAAATGCTAAATAAATATTTCGAAATTTCAATAGGTGTGTTCTTATACCAAAAAGGGGTTATTGATTAATTTGTTAATTATATTAAATGTTTATAAATAAATGCTCAAATTGGAATACCTACTCAATTATATTTTAAATCTTATAAACATTTTATATTCATGTGTAGGTATACATATTTCACAGTCATATGTATACTAGGGCAGTCGTCACATGCTTTTTTAGTTTTATGTAGAAGAGATAGGCCTAAATCAGCTCTAAATGAAGAAAAGAAAACTGCCCATATTTTTATATTTTTTTTATCCCCCATAGTAGGTATGCTTTATGTGATTCGTGTTGAATGTAGAAAGAAAAAATCCTGTAGGAGGGGGTATATCTCCTCCACTTGGACAGTAAGCGCAATTTTATAAAAAAAAACAAAAATATTGAAAAACAACGGCAGCACTTACAGTTGATTTTTGAAAAGCCAGAAATGGCTTTTTTCAAAATTAATATTTTGAAAAAAAATAATAATTTTCTCAAAAACCAGAAAACATACAACCATAGGTTCTAACAATCGAATAAAAATTAGTAAGTTATTAAGAACAATTGAATTTTCTCATTACCTATCTCTGACAAATGGATTTATAAAAAAATTTGTATACAAAAACTACAAAAAGTTAAATAATAATATATTTATCAAAGATTTCAAAAAATGCAAATGCTTTTCGCAGATAATTAAAAGTTCTAAATTATGTGTGACAAATGTAATGGGTAATTAAATTAAAACACACAGTAATGGGTAGGTAGTTTGTAATCGGAGAATTTTATATTACACAACGCTGGTTATAAAAAAACCTGTGATATGAAATGCATAGAAAATTAGGGTATTCGAATATAGGAAATACATCATATCTTCGAACACCAAGAACACCTTTTTGAAAACACCTGTTCGAAAACAGGATCACTTTCAAGGAGGCAGTTGCCTATGTTCAAACATTTGTTTGGGTATAGCAAACTCGATAAAAATTCGTTTCCAAGTTATATTTTATCTTTTTATTGGAATTTTTGTTGCAATATTATAAACTGATATACTAATCATAATCAGCCAAGTAGAAGACTTAGCATTATTTCATAGCCGGACGAAACGCCAATTTGTAGGACTAAAGGCCATAAAAAGCTATTTTGGTGAATAAAAAATTTTCAAAAGAAATAAAGAGAAAATATTAGGCTTTGTCTTTAAAAAAAACTTTCGCATGAAAGTGTAAGTAAAGGTAGTATTAACTTTGTTGTATCAATTTAAGCCAATTTCCTACATAAATGTAGGTATACATATCTCAATGCATTGGCACTCCCACTTACGTATAAACATTGAAGAAATAAAAACATTTGACGAAATTTTTTCTGCTACAGCCTATTTTTTTCTTAATTAATAAGTAGGTACCTCCCTACACTAGAATTTAGCAAAACAAACTTTAATTAAAATACCTACCTACCTAATAAAAGAAATATTTATGTACCTAGGTACCCATACAAAAACCCACCCCCATGTTCACCAAAAATATCTTAATAGGTGTCTTTACCTAAGCCTAACTCTGACTTTTGCATAAGAATACCTAACCTACATATTTTATTTAAATACCTACTAAAAAACATATCCTCGAAACAACTAATAATACACAAATTATGTATACCTAATTGGAATAGAAACTAGTCCACTACCAAAATAAATACCTACCTATACTTACCCTCGCAAAATACAGATTACAATTAAATTATTAAAATAGCCACTAAAAGTTATCGGTATCCTGCTATCGAAATCATACAATAAAATTTATATGAAAAGATTTCCTCGAAAATTTTAAATCAGCCACAAAACAAAAACTACCCTCAATAATAATAATTATGAGAAAATATACATACCTATAGTCATACCTACGTTTCTCATTCACATCGTCTACAACAAAATCTGTGCAGAAAGGTTTTTCTGCTGGTTGTTACTACCTACGACACCGACGAGGCGACGACGCAAGCAGCTCACTCAGGTGTCTCTTTTATCCCCTTGTTAAATTTTTCTTTGCTACTCTGGCTACATACGATATATATTTCAAAAATAAATACAAACAATTAATGTTGAATTCAAAGAGGATACGAGAAACATTTTCTCATTTCCTTCACCTTTTTCTAGTTTGTGTCATTTCACAATCAGCTGGTTTGCTTATCTCACTTACTCCCTTTATTTTTTACCAGAATAGAAATAATTAATCCTCTTGCTCTTACTACTTATCTTCGATTCTTTAATTGTTGTCTCCACACATGTCTCCACCACAATATTTGCGGTCAAATGTGGCGCCCCCGCTGGCAGTATGTAATCCTAAAAAAAATCGTTCATGATAGTACTATGATTTATATATACAAAGGTTGAAACATGCGTTGTTCTATGTTTCAAATTTTTATATAGGGTTGGTGTATCGGGTTGTAGGTTAAATCTTTGTATATATAAATCTTTGTATATATAAATCATAGTACTATCATGGACGCACTAGAAGAGGGTGACATCTACAGGCAGTATGGGGAACCCTGTATCGGAGAGATGCAATTTTGGGTGGAGACTTGCGAATGCTTGAGAATTGAGATTATGATTTGAACGGGAAAGACGTATTTAGAATTTACTAGGGTGAGACTGAATCAGGTAGAGAGCATTTTTGAAAAGAATATACATACAAATCTTTGAGTATAAGATGAAAATGAAGAAAATAGTCGATTTTGCTTTGGCTTAGTTTTGTTTACATTTTTGTATTCTTTATGATGAGATAAGATGAAAAGAATTCAAAAGTGTGTCAAATAAAAAATATTTTGGGTATTCTTTCTGTTTGATGGGTTTTTTGTGGATAAAGGGGGAAGTGGTTTATATTTGGATTTTGCAAAGTATTTGGAAAACGTTGTTTTTTTTTTATTTCTTATGTCTTCATGCACACAGCTGATGCCAATGCTTTTGAGCGATGGCGTGGCGCGCGCGGCTCAAAGGATAGAAGGGATGATTGGTTTTTATTTGGTGTATCCCATATTTTTTCTTATGGCTCTTTGTATGTGAGCGAGATATAAAAGGTATAGAGTATAGGTTTAGTACGTAGGTATGAACATACATATTGTTCATTATGAAAATCTATAGTTAGGAATGTGCATATGTACCTATGTATAATTATTGTTTTACTGTGTAGTTTAATACGTATTTCAATTTGCAATCTTAAGTAATTTGTTTGTTCATTCGATATAAATGTAGGTAGGTAGGTAAGGTACCTTATATAGGTATATTAATGATGAAGCAAAATGCAAGAAAATATAAAATAGGTAGGTATGTAGGAAAGTTGCAAGGTACATTTACGACTATAAGAGAGTGCTCAAGCAGCTTACTTTTCTTAAGTTGTTTTTATAAAATTCAACTTTCATTAAAATCAAAGGACACATTTTTTAAAGAAAATATTTAATTATGAGCAAAATGCAGCAACAAATTGCAAAAAAAAAAAATAAAAACTTAAAAATGATACAAAAAATGTCATATCATTGATAAATAGTTTTATAGGTACCAAATTTTTTCAGAATTTAAAGTTGTTAAGTACCTACTAGTTTGGCATTCAGTATTTAATGTTCTTAGACCCGCTTGCTAAAATGAAACCTAAATATTTAAGTGCAACAAAAGCGATTATATGCCAAGTTTAAATAAAACATAAATGTTTAATTTTTGTATCAGTAAACGACACTTAATATTTTTTTGTTGAATTCTTAAAACTATAATGGTTTTGTTTTGTCTTTAACAAAAATTAAAATTACAAAAAATGCTAAATAAATATTTCGAAATTTCAATAGGTGTGTTCTTATACCAAAAAGGGGTTGTTGATTAATTTGTTAATTATATTAAATGTTTATAAATAAATGCTCAAATTGGAATACCTACTCAATTATATTTTAAATCTTACAAACATTTTATATTCATGTGTAGGTATACATATTTCACAGTCATATGTATACTAGGGTAGTCGTCACATGCTTTTTTAGTTTTATGTAGAAGAGATAGGCCTAAATCAGCTCTAAATGAAGAAAAGAAAACTGCCCATATTTTTATATTTTTTTTATCCCCCATAGTAGGTATGCTTTATGTGATTCGTGTTGAATGTAGAAAGAAAAAATCCTGTAGGAGGGGGTATATCTCCTCCACTTGGACAGTAAGCGCAATTTTATAAAAAAAAAACAAAAATATTGAAAAACAACGGCAGCACTTACAGTTGATTTTTGAAAAGCCAGAAATGGCTTTTTTCAAAATTAATATTTTGAAAAAAAATAATAATTTTCTCAAAAACCAGAAAACATACAACCATAGGTTCTAACAATCGAATAAAAATTAGTAAGTTATTAAGAACAATTGAATTTTCTCATTACCTATCTCTGACAAATGGATTTATAAAAAAATTTGTATACAAAAACTACAAAAAGTTAAATAATAATATATTTATCAAAGATTTCAAAAAATGCAAATGCTTTTCGCAGATAATTAAAAGTTCTAAATTATGTGTGACAAATGTAATGGGTAATTAAATTAAAACACACAGTAATGGGTAGGTAGTTTGTAATCGGAGAATTTTATATTACACAACGCTGGTTATAAAAAAACCTGTGATATGAAATGCATAGAAAATTAGGGTATTCGAATATAGGAAATACATCATATCTTCGAACACCAAGAACACCTTTTTGAAAACACCTGTTCGAAAACAGGATCACTTTCAAGGAGGCAGTTGCCTATGTTCAAACATTTGTTTGGGTATAGCAAACTCGATAAAAATTCGTTTCCAAGTTATATTTTATCTTTTTATTGGAATTTTTGTTGCAATATTATAAACTGATATACTAATCATAATCAGCCAAGTAGAAGACTTAGCATTATTTCATAGCCGGACGAAACGCCAATTTGTAGGACTAAAGGCCATAAAAAGCTATTTTGGTGAATAAAAAATTTTCAAAAGAAATAAAGAGAAAATATTAGGCTTTGTCTTTAAAAAAAACTTTCGCATGAAAGTGTAAGTAAAGGTAGTATTAACTTTGTTGTATCAATTTAAGCCAATTTCCTACATAAATGTAGGTATACATATCTCAATGCATTGGCACTCCCACTTACGTATAAACATTGAAGAAATAAAAACATTTGACGAAATTTTTTCTGCTACAGCCTATTTTTTTCTTAATTAATAAGTAGGTACCTCCCTACACTAGAATTTAGCAAAACAAACTTTAATTAAAATACCTACCTACCTAATAAAAGAAATATTTATGTACCTAGGTACCCATACAAAAACCCACCCCCATGTTCACCAAAAATATCTTAATAGGTGTCTTTACCTAAGCCTAACTCTGACTTTTGCATAAGAATACCTAACCTACATATTTTATTTAAATACCTACTAAAAAACATATCCTCGAAACAACTAATAATACACAAATTATGTATACCTAATTGGAATAGAAACTAGTCCACTACCAAAATAAATACCTACCTATACTTACCCTCGCAAAATACAGATTACAATTAAATTATTAAAATAGCCACTAAAAGTTATCGGTATCCTGCTATCGAAATCATACAATAAAATTTATATGAAAAGATTTCCTCGAAAATTTTAAATCAGCCACAAAACAAAAACTACCCTCAATAATAATAATTATGAGAAAATATACATACCTATAGTCATACCTACGTTTCTCATTCACATCGTCTACAACAAAATCTGTGCAGAAAGGTTTTTCTGCTGGTTGTTACTACCTACGACACCGACGAGGCGACGACGCAAGCAGCTCACTCAGGTGTCTCTTTTATCCCCTTGTTAAATTTTTCTTTGCTACTCTGGCTACATACGATATATATTTCAAAAATAAATACAAACAATTAATGTTGAATTCAAAGAGGATACGAGAAACATTTTCTCATTTCCTTCACCTTTTTCTAGTTTGTGTCATTTCACAATCAGCTGGTTTGCTTATCTCACTTACTCCCTTTATTTTTTACCAGAATAGAAATAATTAATCCTCTTGCTCTTACTACTTATCTTCGATTCTTTAATTGTTGTCTCCACACATGTCTCCACCACAATATTTGCGGTCAAATGTGGCGCCCCCGCTGGCAGTATGTAATCCTAAAAAAAATCGTTCATGATAGTACTATGATTTATATATACAAAGGTTGAAACATGCGTTGTTCTATGTTTCAAATTTTTATATAGGGTTGGTGTATCGGGTTGTAGGTTAAATCTTTGTATATATAAATCTTTGTATATATAAATCATAGTACTATCATGGACGCACTAGAAGAGGGTGACATCTACAGGCAGTATGGGGAACCCTGTATCGGAGAGATGCAATTTTGGGTGGAGACTTGCGAATGCTTGAGAATTGAGATTATGATTTGAACGGGAAAGACGTATTTAGAATTTACTAGGGTGAGACTGAATCAGGTAGAGAGCATTTTTGAAAAGAATATACATACAAATCTTTGAGTATAAGATGAAAATGAAGAAAATAGTCGATTTTGCTTTGGCTTAGTTTTGTTTACATTTTTGTATTCTTTATGATGAGATAAGATGAAAAGAATTCAAAAGTGTGTCAAATAAAAAATATTTTGGGTATTCTTTCTGTTTGATGGGTTTTTTGTGGATAAAGGGGGAAGTGGTTTATATTTGGAGTTTTGCAAAGCATTTGGAAAACGTTGTTTTTTTCTAATTTCTTATATCTTCATGCACACAGCTGATGCCAATGCTTTTGAGAAATGGCGCGGCCCGCGCGGCTCAAAGGATAGAAGGGATGATTGGTTTTTATTTGGTAGGTATCCCATATTTTTTCTTATGGCTGTTTGTATGTGAGCGAGATATGAAAGGTATAGAGTATAGGTTTAGTACGTAGGTATGTACATATTGTTCATTATGAAAATCTATAGTTAGGAATGTGCATATGTACCTATGTATAGTTATTGTATTACTGTGAAGTTTAATACGTATTTTAATTTGCAACCTTAAGTAATTTGTTTGTTCATTCGATATAAATGTAGGTAGGTAGGTAAGGTACCTACATAGGTCAGTTCAATCCAGGCATTCAAAGTGCACGGACGTGTCAGCGGAATATATTTAAAATAAATAATCCACACCAAAAAAAAGGGATAAGTCAAGTCAGGCCTACCTGCGGACTACCTAAATTTTACTACCCTAGGGTAATAAAAAAAGGCATTCTCAAAACAGTTTAATCCAGTGTTAATGTGTACCCAGAAGTTTTTATTAAAATAGTGTGTGCGCGTTAATCTGTGTGTAATAAAATAAATCAGTGCCAAGTGATAAAGTTAATCCTGAAAGCAAGCAGAGGTAGAAAAATGGTTGAACCCTTGACTATTGAAACCATCTTAGCTGCAATCAAGGCTTTACTGCTTAGCGTAGGAAAGGACTTGGGTTCTGAGTACGCGCAAAAAATTGGCGGACAGCTCCAAGATGTCACCAACAACATAAATGATGAACCAAATGAAGACAACGGCAGCCTGAAGATGGACGAAGATATGGTTATACTCACTGGAGATGAAGCCAACCTAACGACTGAGAGTGAGAGCTCAGAAGAAGGAACATCGCCAAAGGCAAAGCGGCAGAAGAAAATTTCAAAGAAAGCTGCCAAAAAAATTAAAGAAAGCACCGAAAGTTTGCCTTCAACGAGCCAGCAGCCAACTACATCCGCTGTAGTTAAAATCACCAAACAACCGCCAGTCAACAAGCAACCGCAAACAGTCACAAAAGGAACAGCAACAGGGTCAACAACAAACCCCAGGAAGCCAGGCATGCCACCAATAATTGTTTTCTCCGGGAACATCGCGGAAATAAGCAAGTTCGCAAAGACAATGAAAATTGACATCACGCTGAAGAATCTAAACACCACAAAAACAATCATCAACGTGGCAACCAAGGACGGATTCGGCACAATAAGGGACTACCTCAAATCCAAGAAGATTGAGAATCATACGTATACCATCCGTGAGGACAGGAAGATTCTTCTCCTTCTTAAAGGAATTCACCACACATATTCAGCTATAGAAGTGAAGGATGAACTTCAGATCGAAGGAGTACCTGCCATCAACGTCACACTCTTCAGATCAAGGAAAGCGAAGAACAAAAGTTACAACTCTTTCGTGGTGGAAGTCAGCAAAGCGTGTGATGTTGCCGATATATACACTAAACAACTAGTCCTCAACCAGAAGGTGCATTGGGAACGCCTCAAAAACACGGATATTGTTCAGTGTAAGAACTGTCAAAGATTTGGTCACGTGGCAACCAATTGCGGCATGAAGTATGTCTGTGTAAAGTGCAACGAAGACCACATCCCAGGAGAGTGTAAGCGAAAGGAAAAGGACCAAGGAGTATACTGCGCCAACTGCAAAGAGTTTGGTCATCCGGCAAACTACCTTGGATGTAAGGTTCTGTTGGCGAAGAAGGAAGAAAAGAAAAAGGCGGAATGCCAGAAGAAGGCTCAACAAGACTTCAAGGCTAAATCAGTCTGCACTATGACTCGCCCCTCAGTAAGCTTTGCAGCTATGGCCAAGATGGGGAACGCAGCCAAGATGGGGAACGCAGCCAAGCCTCAACCTCAACAATTTCAGAAGCCAATTCCAAAACCCCAGCAGCCAACAACAGTTCTTCCATCATGGAAACAAAAACCAAGGAGTAACGAACCAGTAACCTCTAATAAGCTTAACCTGGATGAGGAAATGAAGGAACACTTCGGAACCGATCTGTTATCAGCAATTAGGAAAGCTCGATCTGCAGTGCCAAGCAATTACGCTTCATTGTGTAAGGAAAAGAAGTCCGTGGCTTTAGCCACCTTTATTTTTGATTTATGCAGCGCATAATGCGCATAAATCGGTTAAAGATAATCGCATACAATGTTAATTCATTGTACAGCATTTTGAAAAGAACGACATTCCACCTCTTCCTGAAGAAGCACTCACCGGATATAGCTCTAATAAGTGAAACCAACGTCACCAAGCGAAACAACATAGATTTCAAGGGATACAACACCTTCCGAACAGACAAAGATCAAGGTAAAAGGGGCACAGCGCTCTTCGTTAAGAAGAACATAAAAGCCTCTCAAGTATTGATCCCCAGTCTTAGATCGTTTGAAGCCACGGCCGTTGTCATAGAAGTCGAAGTTGGAGCAACACTAATTATATTCAGCATATACAACAAATGCAGTGCCCGACAATCTGATATTAATCACGATCATTTTATTTTCAGCAACATAGCCGCCCAACACACCTATGGACTGATTGGAGGAGATTTCAATGCACGTCACCCACGATGGTACTACACAACTTCATCTGACGCTGGAAACTACTTGGTGAACTGGTTGGATGAAAATTTCGAGCATCATTCATTCCTGGTGGTATCTCAACCAAAGCCAACGTTCCCAAGAACACCATCCTGGCTGGACTTCTACCTGGTTTCCTCAAACTTCATCAACATCGTTCCTGAGCTGCGAAATTACACATGCCGGACCCTTACGGGAGATGCGGACCACGAGCCAGTGGAACTTCATATCAAACTGGGCCAACCAATCCTTACAACAGATGCAGAAAATGAGGAATACATCAACTACAACCAACTGGATATCGAACGATTCCAAAGAAAAATCGAGGAAACCATAGTGATGCCGGATGCCAACAGAAACCTTTCCAACAATGAAATCGAAGAAGCCATTGAAGCCATGGAGCTCACTGTAAACAACGCCCTGGACGAGCAGAAGAGATGGAAGACCTCAAGGGACAGATACCAGCATCTACCAGAAGGTATTGTTCGACTATATGATCATCGACAGCGATTGCGGAAGCGACTGCAAAGGATCCAACAAAGGGATTGGAACACGGCCAACGGAAACTATCAATTGGTGAAGAGTGAACTTCAATGTACGCAAATTATGTTGAGGAATGCTCTTCAACATTTCAACAACAACCAGTTCCAAAAAAGGCTACAATCCATCAAACCAGGACCCGATGCATTCAAGGAAATAAACAAGATCATCGGCAAAAGACAACAAATGCCAGACAAAATCAGCTCCAGACAAGGGGAAGTTACGACGGCTCAGGATAAAGCGGAAGCATTTGCCGAATATTTTGAAGGAAATTTCGTGCCAAACCCATCCAGCGATCCTTCACTCTTAGAGGAAGTTGAGTCAACAATTGAGCAGCTGCAGCAAACGGACGCTGAAATTATCATTTTTAACAATGAAAATCCTGCTAGTGATCCCGAGCTGACTGGAGGCTTCACCAACCCCGAAGAAGTAGCTGAGCTAATCCAAAGTGGGCGACCTAAGAAATCATCTGGACCAGATATGATTTCCAGCTACATCATAAAGAAGTTTCCCCAAGTCATGGTGCTGTTTCTCACGATCCTGTTCAACAACTGCGTCAACAATTGCTACTTTCCGAATAGATGGAAGACAGCTAAAATAGTACCTATACCGAAGAAAGCCGACAGAGGTTCCGTTTCCGGATATCGTCCCATATCTCTTCTTAACAAAACCAGCAAAATTCTTGAAGGACTTATTCTTCGTAGATTGAAGGCGTTTTGCACTACTAACCACATCGTTCCGGACATGCAGTTTGGATTTCGAGAGAAACACTCTACTTTACATCCGCTCTTGCGATTCCATAACGACGTTGTTAGCACCCTCAATAACTGTCAGGTTGTTGTTGGATGCTTTCTGGATATAGAGAAAGCATTCGACAGCATCTGGATACAGGGGCTAATTTATAAGCTAACCACCTTTAATTTTCCAGGTACATTAATAAAAATAATTTTCAGTTTTCTCAATTCCAGATCGTTTTTCGTCCAGATTGAAAACAGCCAGTCAACAACCAAAAACATCAGAGCAGGAGTTGCTCAAGGATCAAAGCTGGGACCGTTCCTCTACAACATCTTCACATCAGACCAACCTCAACCCAACAACGCTATAAATTTGCTCTATGCAGACGATTCACTAACATACGCCAAATCTATTTCACCAGTCATTGCAGCCCAAAGAGTTGAAGAACGCGTGAGACGGCTGTGGGAGTTCTACACAACATGGGGCATCAAAGTCAACTCGGCCAAATCTGAATTGGCTTGTTTCAGAAGACCAGCGGGACAGCGAAGTACACCCTCAGCTAAAAGCTGCCGCAGCATTATTATCAATCTGCCTGACGGATCACAACTGAAAACCAAACCATCGGTGAAATATCTGGGTGTCAACTTTGAGGAGAGGTTACGCTTCAATCCGCATGTAACAGCTACTCTGAAGAAAGCAAACTACGCTTTCCACCGCATCCACCCCCTAATGCGGAAAAGGAATGGACTCAGCCAAAGGACGAAGTTGCTTCTTTATAAGCAACTTCTCAGACCGATCATCACATACTGCTTTCCTGTCTGGTTTACTATTTCCAAAACCAGCATGAAAAAACTGGGATTGTTCGAGAGGAAGATCTTGCGGATCTGCACGGGACTCCACTTTGACCAACGGCGACGAAAACATTTCAGCAACACGCGACTCTATGAGGCATCCGGAATAACACCCCTTGACAAATACATGATCAGTGCTGCCAAAATACTGACGGGCAACCTTAGCAATCACCCAAACCCTCTAGTGAGAACCATCACAAGTGAAGAGAGACACACCGATCCACGATACCTTGATGTAACAGCACTACTGGACGAAGGAATCATTCCTATCAATGGAGACGAGGCAATTTAGTTTTACGAAGATGCAGCGTCGAACTACCACCGTGGCTAGAAGCCACCCCACATCCTCCCAAAAAGACAACCGGATTTGAACAACCCGAGATGAATCATCTACATAGTATAAAATATAACCATCAATCACAATCTTTTAAATAATTTTGTATAAAAATAAAAACAATGTATAAAATTAGGCCCCTAATGTGCCAAAACAAATTAAAGTATCAATATAATAATTATATAAAATAGAATTAAGAACAAATTGTAAATATCTATTTCCGTTCAATAAAGTCTAACTAACTAACTAACTATATATAGGGTACCTACATAGGTATATTAATAATGTAGCACAAATGTAAGAAAATATAAAATAGGTAGGTATGTAGGTAAGTTGGAAGGTACATTTACGACTATAAGAGAGTGCTCAAGCAGCTTACTTTTTTTAAGTTGTTTTTATAAAATTCAACTTTCATTAAAATCAAATGACACATTTTTTAAAGAAAATATTTAATTATGCACAAAATGCAGCAAAAAAAAATAAAAACTTAAACAATTTGAAAAATGATACAAAAATGTCATATCATTGATGAATAGTTTTAAAGGTACTAAATTTTTTCAGAATTTAAAGTTGTTAAGTACCTACTTGTTTGGCTTTCAGTATTTAATGCTCTTAGACCCGTTTGCTGAAATGAAACCTAAATATTTAAGTGCAACAAAAGCGATTATATGACAGTTTATGCAAAGAAATAAAGTAGCCAATGTCAAGCATAAATAAAACATAAATGTTTAATTTTTGTATTAGTAAACGACACTTAATAATTTTTTGTTGAATTCTTAAAACTATAATGGTTTTGTTTTGTCTTTAACAAAAATTTAAATTACGAAAAATGATAAAAATAAATATTTCGAAATTTCAATAAGTGTGTTCTTATACCAAAAAGGGGTTGTTGATTAGTTTGTAATTTAATATTAAATGTTTATAAAAAAATGCTCAAATTGGAATACCTACTTAATTTTATTTTAAACCTTACAAACATTTTATATACATTTGTAGGTATACATATTTCACAGTCATATATGTATACTAGGGTAGTCGTCACATGCTTTTTTTAGTTTTATATAGAAGAGATAGGCCTAAATCAGCTCTAAATGAAGAATTGAAAACTTTTTATAGTTTTTGTCCCCCATAGTAGGTATGCTTTATGTGATTCGCGTTGAATATAGAAAGAAAAAATCCTGTAGGAGGGGG
The DNA here is from genome assembly GCA_946251815.1 of Dasysyrphus albostriatus. Lineage (NCBI taxonomy): Eukaryota > Metazoa > Arthropoda > Insecta > Diptera > Syrphidae > Dasysyrphus > Dasysyrphus albostriatus. The sequence continues at coordinate 106,022,488 of OX276335.1, read as the reverse complement.
TATATCTCCTCCACTTGGACAGTAAGCCCAATTTTATAAAAAAACAAAAATATTGAAAAACAACGGCAGCACTTATAGTTGATTTTTGAAAAGCCAGAAATGGGTTTTTTCAAACTTAATATTTTGAAAAAAATAATAATTTTCTCAAAAACCAGAAAACATAAAACCATAGGTTCTAACAATCAATTCTAACAATAAAAATTAGTAAGTTATTAAGAACAATTGAATTTTCTCATTACCTATCTCTAACAAATGGATTTATATAAAATTTTGTATTCAAAAACTACAAAAAGTTCAAATAATAATATAATTATCAAAACTTTCAAAATTTTTAATGAAAACCTTTTAAAAAATCCGCTATCGTTTGACTACAGTAATTTAAATCAAATTCACTATAATGTTTTAATTACTAATTAGAAAAGTAAATTATTCATACCCGCATTGCAAATTCTTTTCGCAGATAATTAAAAGTTCTAAATTATGTGTGACAAATGTAATGTGTAATTAAATTACGTAAAACGCACAGTAATGGGTAATTTGTAATCGGAGAATTTTATATTACACAACGCTGGTTATAAAGTAAAGCCTGTGATATGAAATGCATAGAAAATTAGGCTGTTCGAATATAGGAAACCCCAAAAACGCCATACATCATATCTTCGAACACCAGGACCACCTTTTTGAAAACACCTGTTCGAAAACAGGATCACTTTCCAAGAGGCACTTGCCTATGTTCAAAACATTTGTTTGGGTATAGCAAACTCGATAAAAATTAGTTTCCAAGTTAATTTTATCTTTTTATTGGAATTTTTGTTGCAATATTATAAAGTGATGTATGTATTAATATGATAAACTTACAAGACATTATTTACAAGTTAATCAATCAATAGTTAAAAAAAAAAACAATTTTTCCCGAGACGTTCATTGAAGTTTTTTGTTATAAATCGCATCAATTTAAAACCTTCTGTCTGTGCATTTCTGCGCATTTTAGTCCAAAGCTCTGTCAAAATTCATTTGACACAAGTCTGGACAAAAAATCACAGAAATTTAAAGTAAAGGAACAAACATAATAATTTTTTTGGACACACAGTGGCTGTATGTATTAAAAAAGCTATGAAATTTGAGCGGAAATGTGTCAATGTATGAAAAAAAAAATTCCATACACCCTAATAAAAATTAGTTTTTGGACTAAAATCTAAATTTACCAGAGGACTTTGAACTTGTCTTGGAATAAATAAAAAATGTTTAAGAGAAATAAAGAGAAAATATTAGGTATTGGCTTTAAAAAAAACTTTCACATGAAATAGTAAGTAGGCATTAACTTTGTTGTATCAAATTTAAGCCAATTTCCTACATAAATGTTGGTATACATATCTCAATGCATTAGCAATCCCACTTACGTACAGACATTGAAGAAATAAAAACATTTCTCGAAATTCTTTCTGCTACTGCCTATTTTTTTTTACCTACCTAGTAAAAGAAATATTCATGTACCAAGGTACCTATACAAAAACCCACCCCCATATTCAACAAAAATATCTTAATACCTTTCCAAAAGAAAATAGGTTTCTTTACCTAAACCTAACTCTGAATTTTGCATATGAATACCTAACCTACATATTTTGTTTAAATACCTTCTAAAAAACATATCCCCGAAACAACTAATAATATAACAATTATTTATACCTAATTGAAATAGAAACTAGTCCACTTACAAAATATATACCTACCTATACCTACATACCCTCGCAAAATAAAGATTACAATTTAAAATTATTAAGATACCCACCAAAAGTTATAGGTATCCTGCCATTGAAATCATACAAGAAAATTTATATCTAAATAACTATGAAAAGATTTCCTTGAAAATTTTAAATCAGCTACAAAACAAAACCTACCCTCAATAATAATTATGAGAAAATATACATACCTATAGTCATACCTACGTTTCTCATTTTCATCGTCTACAACAAAATCTGTGCAGAAAGGTTTTTCTGCTGGTTGTTTTTCTTTTTTTTTTTTTTTTCAAATTCATTTTTATTTTCAATTTTCTTAAAACTATCTTAAAGCTAGACAAAAATTCATAAAAACTAGCCTACTTATCAATATTTTAAAACTAACTTACTGGCCCCAATCGGACGCTCTAAGTTAAACTATAATAACTTAATGATAATGCCTTTCGGCCTAAGAACTATCTTAATACTAAATCCAGGTCGGTTTTATTTTTTACCGAGAAGAATTTCACAAAAAAACTCGGTATCTCTGTCTTTATTTTTTTGGTTTTATATAAAACTTACAAACTACGTAAAACTAAATTAAAGCTAATTAAAACTAATTAAAACTACTTAAAGCTACTTAAAACTATTTACAACTAATTATAAACTAATTACAACCTACTTATAAGCTACTTACAGACTACTTACAAACTAGAATAGCCCCAGCAAGCATTTTCCGGTTTTATAATTTTTTTGTATTTTTATGGATTTTATAATTTTTTTTTTTTTTTTTTTTTTTCTTTTTGGTGCCACCCTGACTGTCCCTTCTTAAAACTAACTACCTAAACCTATGTAAGTCGGCCATACAAAAGAAAATAGCAAGGTCAACTATTTAATGTCTGAAGGAACTTCATCTTCGTTTTTCAACCACCAGAACTGGTTCTCCTGCTTTACCCTATCTCTTCGGTCCCGTTCGGACACAGTCCTACTGAACCGAAGGTGCTCAGCTCCGTCTTGTGCGAGGACGTCTCAACTGTAAAGGAGCCGCCGATCTACAGTTCTACGGCTGACGTGGTAGATTAGCGGAACCGCCGCTCTATCCTGGATCAGCCCTCGACTGTCTAGGTGGAGGAACGCATCGGGCGGAATAAAGCCGCTTAGACGCACACTCTCGTAGTATTCGTTGTTGGGGTAATAAGCCCCGAAAATCAGTCGATCTCGTACTGTGGAAGTGTGTAGACGTTTTCGGCTTCCCAGTTTATTCAAAGTAATTATATCGGAGTGTCTTAGTCAAGTTTTATTTAAACCTAGCGATCCTCAATAGTGTTGATAGCAGAGAGGAAGAGGTGGCAGACCGACCGTCGTCAGTCGATCTCGATCTGTGAAAGTGTGAACACGTTTTCGGCTTTCACAGTGTTTACAAATAAATTCGGAGTGTCTAGTACAAGTTAGTACCACAGCCAAGTTTTTTTAATAGTGCAATAGCACAGAGGAAGAGCTGGCAGACCGAGAACCGGAGGATCGCGAGTTCGAGTCCCAGTCGGGGAAAAAATATTTAGCTGCTTTTTTCCACAATCGCGAAGTCGAAAACTTCATTGAGTGGGAGAAGCAGCAAATGTCATCCAATAATATAGCGGGGACATCGAAAGGTGTCCCAGCAACAACAACAAAGCCTGCTATGGCACCACCAAGCAAAACCACGGTTAGTGCAATAGCATCAACAACAACCAAGCAAGCCATGGCACCACCAGCCATTCCATCAACCAGTGCCGTAGCAACAACGGCACACCCTCCAACGGCACCAACAGCCGATGCAAAAAATGAAAGGAGGAAGAGGATAAGCTGTGTACCCAACCTGGTTAAGCGCCGCTCCACCACCACCTCAGCCCAGCTGGCAGCCGGGGTGAAGGAGACGGCGCGCACAGCCAAAACGACAGCAGCAGCAAAAATTCATCAACAACTTGATACCTCGCCATCAGATGACGACATCGAATACATGTCCGAAGGTGGCGAGGGTTTATACACCACAGGGGAATCGAACAGCAATGTGCTTGTTGATTTAACCTCACCAGAGGCGTCCTCCGAAGAGGAAAATGAGGTACAAGACGCCCTTAATGAGCAAGCCATCAGCAAAAAAATAGATGCCATTCGACGGGAGATGGAACGCCTTAATGCCATCGTGACCCCTCTGATACAAGCTCTTAAAAACAAGCAAGAGGCCCGTCGTGAAAGAGAGAGGCAGGAGCGCGAACAAAAAAAAGTGGTACAGGCGCCGCAAAAAGCAAAGCCACAACAAGAGCTACCGAAAAACAAGCAGCCAGATCTTAATGCACAAGAGCAACAGCAACAACAACAGATGCCAAGTGAACAACAACAGCAGCAGCCGAAGGAGCAACGGCCGAAAAAACAAACACAACAGCAACAGCAGCAGCAGCAACAAAAACCACAGGAGCGGAGTCAGCAGCAGCGAGGAGAACACCAGCAGCAGCCACAGCCGCCCAAAAATAAAAAAGAAAAGGTGCCACCAATTAACACCTATAAAATGGAGCTACAGGAAACCATAGACCTGTGTAAGTCGGCCATAGGCCAAAACTTTTTTATTAGAAGATTAAGTAAAGATAGACATGCTATCCACTGATCCACAGTGGAACAGCACAAAATAATAAAAGAATTATTAAAGAAATCCACGACTGAGTTCTTCAGTTTTACCCCCAAAGTGGATAAATATCAGACGGTCCTCTTGAAGGGCATAGATTCCTGCACGGAACCACAGGTGCTCTTAAATGAGCTCCGTCAAAAAGCGAGCGACGATCTCGACTTTATCGGGGTCAAGCCGTTCGTTACAGTCAGAGCCAGACGGGAGAAGCGGTCTTTGCCGTTCTTCCTAGTCCAGCTATCGCCCAGCAGCAAACTGGATAGGTTGAGAAGTATCTCCGTTCTCAACTACCAGGTTGTAACTTGGGATAAATTAAAGAGAGGCGGCGACATGCTTCAATGCAAGCGCTGCCAAAGGTTTGGCCACGCTGCAGCAAACTGCGAAATGCAGTCACGCTGCGTTAAGTGTGGTGAGGACCACATTAAGGGGGAGTGCAAGCTCGGTGAAGAACGGGTCGAAGACATGACCCAGCTTAAATGTGCACTTTGCGGAAAAGAGGGGCACCCTGCTAATTATCGGGGTTGCTCAGCTTTTCAGCAAATAAGAAACAACAAAGCGGCTAAGTAGACAACGGTAGAGATACGCCCATCAACGCGTGCTCCTACAGCAACGCCCGTTAATCCCCAAATTTCCTACGCCCAAATGGCGGCAGGAAGGGGAAAAACGGTACAGCCTGCAGCTAAGGCAGCCCAACCGGCCCTAGTGCCAAAGGCGCCGGACGCTCAGGCCGAAATAAGAAGCATGTTGCTGGCAATTCAAGGCCAGTTAACAGGACTTCAGACCCAGATAAAGGAGCAGGCGACTAGGGTAGACTATCTCTACTCTGTTTTGCCTAGCCTAACGCAAATTAGAGGTTAAAGGCGCGCTGTCGGAGAGGCCTCTTAGGATCCTTGCTGTGAATGTAAATTCACTGATTAGGACCGAACGTAGAGCTAATCTTTTCCAATTGTTGAAAGACCAAAGTCCAGATGTGTTTATGGCCAGCGAAACTAAGCTGAACCAGAAACATAAGTTGACTAACAACAATTACAATATCGTTAGAAGAGATCGACCAAACTCCACTCAAGAGGGGGGCGTCGCAATCTTCATACGAAAAGGCATTAATCATAAAGTTATATACAATAGTGATCTGCGCAGATTTCGGCTGTTAGAGGCGTGCATCGTATGCATTCCTCTCCAACAGGGGAAGAGAGTGTATGTGATCGCGACTTATGCACCGGCATCACCTCAGCCAACTGATTTTATGACAGAGCTTGAAAAACTTTTTGAGTGTCTACGCTTGAGCTTGGAAGAAAATTACTTTCTCATGGCCGGTGATTTGAATGCCAAACACCAAGATTGGGGAAATCAAATTCAAAATCAGAGAGGTATTCATCTTTTCAATTGGATGAGTCGAAACAACACTGAGTATGGTGTCGACCTGCTGGCTACGGATCGGCCATCGTTTCCAAGAAGCGGTGCCTATCTGGATCTATTGCTAATAGACGCAAGACTGACAATTACTGACACTGTGGGTCAAAGACCAAGAAACTGTTTACGAACGATCGAGTACGACAGTGATCACTGCGGACTCGCCGCCGTAATACAGCTTCCGAACGAGCTCGTGGAGTTGGATGAGTATGTACCTGTGCATACTTACAATTACAGTAAGGTGCGCTGGCCACGCTTTACCAACGCCTTATCGAGCGAAATCAGTTCGAATAACATATCCCCACCAAATGACAGGAATTTGACAAATAACGAAATAGACCAATACTTTGAACAAATGGACGAAACAATCAAACGAACAATGAACAGAACAATACCGAAATACAAACAACGGGACGCAACCGACATGTATCGGAACGTGACCATTGACGCACTACACAGACAAAAAAGTGGACTGCTGACAAGACTAAAACTCTTGTACCGACGGTTTACTGACCCTCACCATCTGGAGATTAGGACACTGAAGTCGTCGATCAAAAACATCAACCAACTAATTAAAGAGAACTATCGGTTGTCAATTAATTTGTATTGGGACAACAAAATTCGGGCCGTTAATGCTAGCGACCCGAGCATGTTTCCTCAAATTAACAAGATATTTAGAAGGAATGATCAGAACGATCTTCCGTGTCTCAAGCTTCAGAGAACGACAGACAACAGAGACGTACTTCTGACAGCAGGAATTAATCCAGAGGACGCCGTCTTGGACGATGACCTCTTTACTGTCGAAGATCCGCAGGAGAAAGTGGAGGCTGTGGGGGCTGCTTTCCAGCAAGTGTACAAGGTGAATGCGTGCATTCGCCCCAATCATGACCTGGAAAACAGAGCCTTGCTCCATCACTTCTACCTTCGGAATGACATCATGCAATGGCGATCAGAGAACCTTGGTTTCACCGGGTTCAATGAAGATCATTTGGCAAACGCCATAATCGCCGAGCGAAATGGGCCCAGTTCCCTGTTAATTACGAAGGTGGAGCTCCAGCTCATCTTCGATTCATTAAAGAAGAAGAAGTCAGCAGGAGTCGATGGCATATCCAACGTTGTACTTCGACATTTACCTCAAGAAGCAGTAGACATTTATACCACTCTGTTTAACAATGCTCTGAATAATGCATATTATCCAGTGCGTTGGAAGACAGCTGTGGTGCATCCTCTCCCGAAAAAGGGAAAGGACAACTCCAATCCGGCGAATCTCCGGTCGATAAGTCTTCTTCCGAGTATCAGCAAGGTATTCGAAAAAGTTATCAATAGAGCTCTGTCTAGGTGGGCAGAGGACAATAATATCATACCGGACAATCAGTTCGGTTTTAAGGCGGGACATGACACCATTCATGCCGCGTCGAAACTCGTTTCTGATGTCCAATGGAACAAATCTAAGAAGCAGTGTACGGGTGCCTGTCTGGTTGATTTGGAGAAGGCCTTCGACACCGTATGGTTAGAGGGTCTTTATCTAAAGCTGACCAGACTTGGCATTAGTAAACCACTATTGTATATGCTTTATGATATGCTCAATGGCAGAAAGTTTGTTGTCAAAAGTGGCAATGTAACTTCTGCCACAACCTTTAATATTAAAAATGGTCTTCAGCAGGGAGCGGTCAACTCGCCGATTCTATTCAGCATTTACACCAGCGATCTGATAAGTAGTCTAACTCAGGCAATTGCGTATGCCGACGATCTAATTGCGTACAGAACAGCTCCAAAAGTCGAGGTCATCAGGATTCTTTTGCAGCGTGACTTCGAGAAGATTCAGCGATATTGCGATGACTGGAAGTTGAAAATCAACTTTCAGAAATCAGAAACTATCTTGTTTAGGACTCCGTTGCTTAGAGCCACAAGGGATACGAGAAAGAACTGGCGCAAGCTGGTGATCGTAGGGCCAAATGGACATCCACTGGCGAGTAAAAGTGTAGTAAAGTACCTTGGCATCTGGATGGATCAGTATTTGTATTTCGACAGACATATAAATGCTGCTCTGGCCAGGGCTAGGGGAGCTTTTGCCCTGACGAAACGGTTGTTTTATAGCAGCCGGCTTGACAGCAGGGTGAAGGTGATTTGCTACATGGCCCTTATCCGGCCGATGATTGCCTATGGATGCCCGGTTTGGTTCAACGTTGCCCCATCTCAAATGGAAAAGATTCGGGTGTTTGAGAGGAAGTGTCTTCGACGCTGCCTTGGATTGCACAGAACACCAGAGTCGGAGTACAAACACTACTATTCCAACCTGGCTCTATACAACGGGGCCAACATAAACAGGATAGATAATTTCTTGCTGAAGCTTATTCGAGGTCACATTGCAAGAGCGATGTCCTCGACTAACAGCTTAATTTTCGGGGCTTATTACCCTAAATACGAATACTACGAGAGTGTGCGTCTAAGCGGCTTTATTCCGCCCGATGCATTCCTCCACCTAGACAGTCGAGGGCTGATCCAGGATAGAGCGGCGGTTCCGCTAATCTACCACGTCGGCCGTAGAACTGTAGATCGGCGGCTCCTTTACAGTCGAGACGTCCTCGCACAAGACGGAGTTGAGCACCTTCGGTTCAGTAGGACTGTGTCCGAACGGGACCGAAGAGATAGGGTAAAGCAGGAGAACCAGTTCTGTGGTGGTTGAAAAACGAAGATGAAGTTCCTTCAGACATTTAATAGTTGACCTTGCTGTTTTCTTTTGTATGGCCGACTTACACAGGTTTAGGTAGTTAGTTTTAAGTAGGGACAGTCAGGGTGGCACCAAAAAAAAAAAAATTATAAAATCCACAAAAATACAAAAAAAAAAAAATCATAAAACCGGAAATGCCTGCTGTGGCTGTTCTAGTTTGTAAGTAGTCTGTAAGTAGCTTATAAGTAGGTTGTAATTAGTCTATAATTAGTTGTAAATAGTTTTAAGCAGCTTTAATTAGTTTAATTAGTTTTAGTTAGTTTTAATTAGTTTTAATTAGCTTTAATTTAGTTTTATGTAGCTTGTAAGTTTTATATTAAACCAAAAAAATAAAGACATAGATACCGAGTTTTTTGTAAATTCTTCTCGGTAAAAAATAAAACCGACCTGGATTTAGTATTAAGATAGTTCTTAGGCCGAAAGGCATTAGCATTAAGTTATTATAGTTTAACTTAGAGCGCCCGACTGGGGCCAGTAAGTTAGTTTTAAAATATTGATAAGTAGGCTAGTTTTTATGAATTTTTGTCTAGCTTTAAGATAGTTTTAAGAAAATGGAAAATAAAAATGAATTTAAAAAAAAAAAAAAAAAAAAAAGGTGGCAGACCGACAATCCGAAGGTAGTGGGTTCGAATCCCAGTCGGGCAACAATTATTATTTGGCTGCTTTTTTCCACAATTGTGAAGTCGAAAACTTCATTGAGTGGGAGGAGCAGCTAATGGCAGCGAATAACACGGCGGGGACATCGAAAGGTGTCCCAGCAACAACAATAAAGCCAGCTATAGCACCACCAGCAAAAGCCGTAGCAGCAACAACAACAACCAAGCAAGCGATTGCACCACCAGCCACGCCATCAACAAGTGCCGTAGCAAGAACGGCACACCCACCAACGGCAACAACAGCCGACATTAAAAACAAGAGGAGAAAGAGGATTAGCTGTGCGCCGAACCTCGTGAAGCGCCGCTCCACCATCACCTCAGCCCAGCTGCCAGCTGGGGTGAAGGAGACGGCGCGCACAGCTAAAACCACAGCAGCAGCGAAAATACAAGAACAGCTGGATACCTCGCCATCCGACGATGACATCGAATATATGTCAGAGAGTGGCGAGGGATTGTATACAACGGGGGACAGCAACAGCAATCTGCTTGTTGACCTCACTTCACCAGAGGCGTCCTCCGAAGAGGAAAACGAGGCGCAAGAAGCACTCGATGAACAGGCCATCAGCCAAAAAATCAATGTAAGTCGGGGAGAAATGGAACGTTTAAATGCCATGGTTACCCCATTGATTAAAGCTCTGAAGGAAAAACAAGTAGCTCGACGCGAAAGAGAAAGGCAGGAGCTCGAGCAGAAAAAAACATTACAGGCGCCACAAAAGACAGCGCCACAGCCTGAGCTGCCACCGAAAAGCCAGCAGCCAGAGCAACAGCAACAGCAACTGCCAATGCAAAACCAAAATAAGCAGCAACAACAACAGCTGCCAACGAAACAACCACAGCAGCAGCCGAAGGAACAACGGCAAAAAAAGAAAACAACACAGCAGCAGCAGCAGCAACCACAGGAGCAGAGTCAGCAGAAGCGGAACGAGCAGCAGCAAGGAGAACACCAGCAGCAGCCACAGCCGCCCCAAAATAAAAAAGAAAAGGTGCCACCAATTAACACCTATAAAATGGAGCTACAGGAAACCATAGACCTGTGTAAGTCGGCCATAGGCCAGAACTTTTTTATTAAAAGATTAAGCAAAGATAGACATGCTATCCACTGCTCTACAGTGGAGCAGCACAAAATAATAATTATATAAATTATAGAATTGTTGAAAAAATCCACGACTGAGTTCTTCAGTTTTACCCCCAAAGTGGATAAATACCAAACGGTCCTCTTGAAGGTCATAGATTCCTGCACGGAACCACAGGTGCTCTTGAATGAGCTCCGTCAAAAAGCGAGCGGCGATCTCGACTTTATCGGGGTCAAGCCGTTCGCCACGGTCAGAGCCAGACGGGAGAAGCGGTCATTGCCGTTCTTCTTAGTTCAGCTATCGCCCAGCAGCAAACTGGATAGGTTGAGGAGTATCTCCGTCCTCAACTACCAAGTTGTTACTTGGGATAAACTAAAGAGACGTGGCGACATGCTTCAATGCATGCGCTGCCAAAGGTTTGGCCACACTGCAGCAAACTGCGAAATGCAGTCACGCTGCGTTAAGTGTGGTGAGGACCACATTAAGGGGGAGTGCAAGCTCGGTGAAGAACGGGTCGAAGACATGACCCAGCTTAAATGTGCACTTTGCGGAAAAGAGGGGCACCCTGCTAATTATCGGGGTTGCTCAGCTTTTCAGCAAATAAGAAACAACAAAGCGGCTAAGCAGACAACGGTAGAGATACGCCCATCAACGCGTGCTCCTACAGCAACGCCCGTTAATCCCCAAATTTCCTACGCCCAAATGGCGGCAGGAAGGGGAAAAACGGTACAGCCTGCAGCTAAGGCAGCCCAACCGGCCCTAGTGCCAAAGGCGCCGGACGCTCAGGCCGAAATTAGAAGCATGTTGCTGGCAATTCAAGGCCAGTTAACAGGACTTCACAACCAGATAAAGGAGCAGGCGACTAGGGTAGACTATCTCTACTCTGTTTTGCCTAGCTTAACGCAAAATAGAGGTTAAAGGCGCGCTGTCGGAGAGGCCTCTTAGGATCCTTGCTGTGAATGTAAATTCACTGATTAGGACCGAACGTAGAGCTAATCTTTTCCAATTGTTGAAAGACCAAAGTCCAGATGTGTTTATGGCCAGCGAAACTAAGCTGAACCAGAAACATAAGTTGACTAACAACAATTACAATATCGTTAGAAGAGATCGACCCAACTCCACTCAAGGGGGGGGCGTCGCAATCTTCATACGAAAAGGCATTAATCATAAAGTTATATACAATAGTGATCTGCGCAGATTTCGGCTGTTAGAGGCGTGCATCGTATGCATTCCTCTCCAACAGGGGAAGAGAATGTATGTGATCGCGACTTATGCACCGGCATCACCTCAGCCAACTGATTTTATGTCAGAGCTCGAAAAACTTTTCGAATGTCTACGCTTGAACTTGGAAGAAAATTACTTTCTCATGGCCGGTGATTTGAATGCCAAACACCAAGATTGGGGAAATCAAATTCAAAATCAAAGAGGTATTCATCTTTTCAATTGGATGAGTCGATACAACACTGAGTATGGTGTCGACCTGCTGGCTACGGATCGGCCATCGTTTCCAAGAAGCGGTGCCTATCTGGATCTATTGCTAATAGACGCAAGACTGACAATTACTGACACTGTGGGTCAAAGACCAAGAAACTGTTTACGAACGATCGAGTACGACAGTGATCACTGCGGACTCGCCGCCGTAATACAGCTTCCGAACGAGCTCGTGGAGTTGGATGAGTATGTACCTGTGCATACTTACAATTACAGTAAGGTGCGCTAGCCACGCTTTACCAACGCCTTATCGAGCGAAATCAGTTCGAATAACTTATCCCAACCAAATGACAGGAATTTGACAAATAACGAAATAAACCAATACCTAGAACAAATGGAGGAGACAATCAAACGAACAATGAACAGAACAATACCGAAATACAAGCAACGGGACGCAACCGACATGTATCGAAACGCAACCATTGACGCACTACACAGACAAAAAAGTGGACTGCTGACAAGACTAAAACTCTTGTACCGACGGTTTACTGACCCTCACCATCTGGAGATTAGGACACTGAAGTCGTCGATCAAAAACATTAACCAACTAATTAAAGAGAACTATCGGTTGTCAATTAATTTGTATTGGGATAACAAAATTCGGGCCGTTAATGCTAGCGACCCGAGCATGTTTCCCCAAATTAACAAGATATTTAGAAGGAATGATCAGAACGACCTTCCTTCTCTTAAGCTTCAGAGAACGACAGACAACAGAGACGTACTTCTGACAGGACGATGACCTCTTTATTGTCAAAGATCCGCAGGAGAAAGTGGAGGCTGTGGGGGCTGCTTTCCAGCAAGTGTACAAGGTGAATGCGTGCATTCGCCCGAATCACGACCTGGAAAACAGAGCCTTGCTCCATCACTTCTACCTTCGGAATGACATCACGCAATGGCGATCAGAGAACCTTGGTTTCACCGAGTTCAATGAAGATCATTTGGCAAACGCCATAATCGCCGAGCGAAATGGGCCCAGTTCCCTGTTAATTACGAAGGTGAAGCTACAGCTCATCTTCGATTCATTAAAGAAGAAGAAGTCAGCAGGAGTCGAAGGCATATCCAACGTTGTACTTCGACATTTACCTCAAGAAGCAGTAGACATTTATACCACTCTGTTTAACAACGCTCTGAATAATGCATATTATCCAGTGCGTTGGAAGACAGCTGTGGTGCATCCTCTCCCGAAAAAGGGAAAGGACAACTCCAATCCGGAGAATCTCCGGTCGATAAGTCTTCTTCCGAGTATCAGCAAAGTATTCGAAAAAGTTATCAATAGAGCTCTGTCTAAGTGGGCAGAGGACAATAATATCATACCGGACAATCAGTTCGGTTTTAAGGCGAGACATGACACTATTCATGCCGCGTCGAAACTCGTTTCTGATGTCCAATGGAACAAATCTAAGAAGCAGTGTACGGGTGCCTGTCTGGTTGATTTGGAGAAGGCCTTCGACACCGTATGGTTAGAGGGTCTTTATCTAAAGCTGACCAGACTTGGCATTAGTAAACCACTATTGTATATGCTTTATGATATGCTCAATGGCAGAAAGTTTGTTGTCAAAAGTGGCAATGTAACTTCTGCCACAACCTTTAATATTAAAAATGGTCTTCAGCAGGGAGCGGTCAACTCGCCGATTCTATTCAGCATTTACACCAGCGATCTGATAAGTAGTCTAACTCAGGCAATTGCGTATGCCGACGATCTAATTGCGTACAGAACAGCTCCAAAAGTCGAGGTCATCAGGATTCTTTTGCAGCGTGACTTCGAGAAGATTCAGCGATATTGCGATGACTGGAAGTTGAAAATCAACTTTCAGAAATCAGAAACTATCTTGTTTAGGACTCCGTTGCTTAGAGCCACAAGAGATACGAGAAAGAACTGGCGCAAGCTGGTGATCGTAGGGCCAAATGGACATCCACTGGCGAGTAAAAGTGTAGTAAAGTACCTTGGCATCTGGATGGATCAGTATTTGTATTTCGACAGACATATAAATGCTGCTCTGGCCAGGGCTAGGGGAGCTTTTGCCCTGACGAAACGGTTGTTTTATAGCAGCCGGCTGGACAGCAGGGTGAAGGTGATTTGCTACATGGCCCTCATCCGGCCGATGATTGCCTATGGATGCCCGGTTTGGTTCAACGTTGCCCCATCTCAAATGGAAAAGATTCGGGTGTTTGAGAGGCAGTGTCTTCGATTGCACAGAACACCAGAGTCGGAGTACAAACACTACTATTCCAACCTGGCTCTATACAACGGGGCCAACATAAACAGGATCGATAATTTCTTGCTGAAGCTTATTCGAGGCCACATTGCAAGAGCGATGTCCTCGTCTAACAGCTTAATTTGCGAGGCTTACTATCCCAACAACGAATACTACGAGAGTGTGCGTCTAAGTGGCTTTATTCCGCCCGATGCATTCCTCCACCTAGACAGTCGAGGGCTGATCCAGGATAGAGCAGCGGTTCCGCTAATCTACCACGTCGGCCGTAGAACTGTGGATCGGCGGCTCCTTTACAGTCGAGACGTCCTCGCACAAGACGGAGCTGAGCACCTTCGGTTCAGTAGGACTGTGTCCGAACGGGACCGAAGAGATAGGGTAAAGCAGGAGAACCAGTTCTGTGGTGGTTGAAAAACGAAGATGAAGTTCCTTCAGACATTTAATAGTTGACCTTGCTATTTTCTCTTGTATGGCCGACTTAGGTTTAGGTAGTTAGTTTTAAGTAGGGACAGTCAGGGTGGCACCAAAAAAAAAAAAAAAAAAAAAATATAAAACATACAAAAACACCAAACAAATTATAAATTATAAAATCAACAAAAATACAAAAAAATTATAAAAACCGGAAAATGCTTGCTGTGGCTGTTCTAGTTTGTAAGTAGCTTATAAGTAGGTTGTAATTAGTTAAAAATTAGTTGTAAGTAGTTTTAAGTAGTTTTAATTAGCTTTAATTTAGTTTTATGTAGTTTGTAAGTTTTATATAAAACCAAAAAATAAAGACATAGATACTGAGTTTTTTTGTGAAATTCTTCTCGGTAAAAACTAAAACCGACCTGGATTTAGTATTAAGATAGTTCTTAGGCCGAAAGGCATTCGCATTAAGTTATTCTAGTTTAACTTAGAGCGCCCGACTGGGGCCAGTAAGTTAGTTTTAAGATATTGATAAGTAGGCTAGTTTTTATGAATTTTTGTCTAGCTTTAAGATAGTTTTAAGAAAATTGAAAAATAAAAATGAATTTAAAAAAAAAAAAAAAAAACCCGAAAATTAAGCTGTTAGACGAGGACATCGCTCGAGGACATCGGTGTTCTGTGCAATCCAAGGCAGCGTCGAAGACACTGCCTCTCAAACACCCGAATCTTTTCCATTTGAGATGGGGCAACGTTGAACCAAACTGGGCATCCATAGGCAATCATCGGCCGGATAAGGGCCATGTAGCAAATCACCTTCACCCTGCTGTCCAGCCGGCTGCTATAAAACAACCGTTTCATCAGGGCAAAGGCTCCCCTAGCCCTGGCCAGAGCAGCATTTATATGTCTGTCGAAATACAAATACTGATCCATCCAGATGCCAGGGTACTTTACTACACTTTTACTCGCTAGTGGATGTCCATTTGGCCCTACGATCACCAGCTTGCGCCAGTTCTTTCTCGTATCCCTTGTGGCTCCACGCAACGGAGTCCTGAACAAGATAGTTTCTGATTTCTGAAAGTTGATTTTCAACTTCCAGTCATCACAATATCGCTGAATCTTCTCGAAGTCACGCTGCAAAAGAATCCTGATGACCTCGACTTTTGGAGCTGTTCTGTACGCAATTAGATCATCGGCATACGCAATTGCCTGAGTTAGACTACTTATCAGATCGCTGGTGTAAATGCTGAATAGAATCGGCGAGTTGACCGCTCCCTGCTGAAGACCATTTTTAATATTAAAAGTTGTGGCAGAAGTTACATTGCCACTCTTGACAACAAATTTTCTGCCATTGAGCATATCATAAAGCATATATAATAGTGGTTTACTAATGCCAAGTGTCAGCTTTAGATAAAGACCCTCTAGCCATACGGTGTCGAAGGCCTTCTCCAAATCAACCAGGCAGGCACCCGTACACTGCTTCTTAGATTTGTTCCATTGGACATCAGAAACGAGTTTCGACGCGGCATGAATGGTGTCATGTCCCGCCTTAAAACCGAACTGATTGTCCGGTATGATATTATTGTCCTCTGCCCACTTAGACAGAGCTCTATTGATAACTTTTTCGAATACTTTGCTGATACTCGGAAGAAGACTTATCGACCGGAGATTCTCCGGATTGGAGTTGTCCTTTCCCTTTTTCGGGAGAGGATGCACCACAGCTGTCTTCCACCGCACTGGATAATATGCATTATTCAGAGCGTTGTTAAACAGAGTGGTATAAATGTCTACTGCTTGAGGTAAATGTCGAAGTACAACGTTGGATATGCCATCGGCTCCTGCTGACTTCTTCTTCTTTAATGAAGCAAAGATGAGCTGGAGCTCAACCTTCGTAATTAACAGGGAACTGGGCCCATTTCGCTCGGCGATTATGGCGTTTGCCAAACGATCATCATTGAACCCGGTGAAACCAAGGTTCTCTGATCGCCATTCCGTTATGTCATTCCGAAGGTAGAAGTGATGGAGCAAGGCTCTGTTTTCCAGGTCATGATTCGGGCGAATGCACGCATTCACCTTGTACACTTGCTGGAAAGCAGCCCCCAGAGCCTCCACATTCTCCTGCGGATCTTCGATAATAAAGAGGTCATCGTCCAAGACGGCGTCCTCTGGATCAATTCCTGCTGTCAGAAGTACGTCTCTGTTGTACGTCGTTCTCTGAAGCTTAAGACACGGAAGATCGTTCTGATCATTCCTTCTGAATATCTTGTTAATTTGGGGAAACATGCTCAGGTCACAAGAGTTAACGGCCCGAATTTTGTTATCCCAATACAAATTAATTGACAACCGATAGTTTTCTTTAATTAGTTGGTTGATGTTCTTGATCGACAACTTCAGTGTCCTAATCTCCAGATGGTGAGGGTCAGTAAACCGTCGGTACAAGAGTTTTAGTCTTGTCAGCAGTCCACTTTTTTGTCTGTGTAGTGCTTCAATGGTCGCGTTCCGATACATGTCAGTTGCGTCCCGTTGTTTGTATTTCGGTATTGTTCTGTTCATTGTTCGTTTGATTGTCTCGTCCATTTGTTCTAGGTATTGGTCTATTTCGTTATTTTGTTATTTGCTGGTTGTTACTACCATGACAACGACGAGGCGACGACGCAAGCAGCTCACTCAGGTGTCTCTTTTATCCCCTTGTTAAATTTTTCTTTGCTACTCTGGCTATATACGAAATATATTTCAAAAATAAAAACAAACAATTAATGTGGAATTCAAAGAGGATACGAGAAACATTTTCTCATTTCCTTCACCTGTTTCTAGTTTGTGTCATTTCACAATCAGCTGGTTTGCTAAGCTCACTTACTCCTTTTATTTCTTACCAGAATGGAAATAATTAAACCTCTTGCTCTTACTACTTATCATTGATTCTTTAATTGTTGTCTCCACACATGTCTCCACCACAATATTTGCGGTAGAATGTGGCGCCCCCGCTGGCAGTATGTAATCCTAAAAAAAATCGTCCATGATAGTACTATGATTTATATATACAAAGGTTAAATTATGTGCTTATGTAATCTTTCGAACGTTCACAATAATAAAATGTAATTAAAAAAGAAAAGGTACTTATCGTGGTCCTTTGTTACGGCTTTCGGACTTGATGAAATTTATTCAAGCGCTGTAAAATTTATCTTTAAAAGAACCCCTGGTTCGTTTAATAAATTGATGAAGATAAAATAAAAAATGGCTACTTCAAGCCAATATGGTGGTACCAACTTTGTCCTTGCCGATGACCGCCAGCCTTTAGCACCGAACCCTAAACCGTTATGGTTTAAATAATTTTTATATTTAAAATCTACACAACATTTTCCTTACCTATTTTGAAACCGAAATATTTAATAACTTATTTCCCTCGAAGTTAACCACCAACGAAACAACTTTATTTAATATTGTAACTACAAACAAAATAATTAAATTTTCTTATTTAATTTTCAGAACACTATTTAATTTCTACCACACACCGACAATAAAGCACCTTCAAATTTGGACCACGCACCACGACTTTTTCTTTCGAACTAACCCCCTTTTTAGTTCTCCTACCTCTATCACACCGCAAAACTATCCTCCAGGCAAACAAAAAACCCCTATTCCTTTGTTTTGAGGTGGTAAATGGGATCCGTTGGGGTTAACATTATTGTTCTGGTGGAGCCCTCTCTCCACCTAGCCTCCCCCTTATGACCGTCGAACCTTACACCTGAATCCACCAAAATGAATCCAGCGACCAGTTCGTTATCTCGTATCTAAACCATTTCTAAAATTTTCCCCATAAATTACCTCGAATGGTTTCACTAATATCGAAACCAACCGGCTGTCAAATAAATTTGACGAATTCCTGTCATCAACAAAGTATGAAATAAAATGTTTTGGTTTTGTCGTGGTTTTATTTTTCATTTTTATGCGCCACACAAAAAAAACAAAAAAGAAAACCTCAACAGGAGGAATCGACCTCGGGGACAAACGCTGCGTCCACCACCAAACAAGAGGAGTGTGGATAAGACCACTCGGAGCGAGGAAACTCCATCGGCTATGCCCACATACGGCGGCGAACCATACCGAAGATTGCTGCCATTGTGGGTTCCCAAACAAACCCAGAAAGGTAAGTGGTGATAATCGGCCTTAGGTAGGCCCTAGGCAAGTTTTTACGTAGCCCTAGCTTCATGCTGGGCGTCTATTTATAGTGCCTAAGATCCCACATCTGCGCTATCCTGTTCTCGGCGATAGGCACTTCGCCGTTTTCTCTTGAAGGTGGCCAAGCACTTGTGAGTAGATAATAGCCCTAATCTACTACTACCGATTGCACAAGCGAATGAAAGCAGTTTGATGTGTTCCATTGATACTTGCTAGCAAGATACTCGCCAGTACTTCGCCACATCCACAGGAAAACTCCTTGTGTTGGCATATTGTAAGTGCACAAACGCATCGTTGCAGAAATGATGCGTGTTCATTATTGCAAACTTGCCTCAAGTGATGCACAAATTTAGAACAAAAAGAATAAAAACAATTCTTGATGTTTTGTTGCTGATGTAATTGTATCAGCA
This sequence comes from Dasysyrphus albostriatus, assembly GCA_946251815.1. Classification (NCBI taxonomy): domain Eukaryota; kingdom Metazoa; phylum Arthropoda; class Insecta; order Diptera; family Syrphidae; genus Dasysyrphus; species Dasysyrphus albostriatus. The sequence goes on along the minus strand of OX276335.1, from coordinate 106,003,549 downwards.
TCCGCATCGCAAAAAAAAACAGTGATGAGGTAACGTTCGATGATTACGAATTTACCTAATGTTTTATATCGTTGGAGTAAATGCAAGGCTGCCGTAACAAACCTCCGGATTTGGCAATATTCGTTTTGCTACAAAGACGGTGATAGGCGGCCCCAAAAATTCTAAGACGTTGGGGATGAACCCACTTTAAACAGCCGGGCAATATAGTATTTTAACTTGTTCACAGTCACTTTTCTTATATCTATGTGACGATTCTTCTTACATTTACCTTCACAGTTCCCTGAGGTCCAACCAATGCTTATGTATATCTTCCTAATCGTACTTCGAGTAAAAATCAACAACCAATCTTTGCACATCGCAGATGGAAACAGGGTTGTCACTTTTTCGATTCATTTGACTCTAGAAGATCAATTTTCCATAAAGAAGCTGATTGAATCGTACTGAAGCAAGTAAGTGCTTAGTGTGGCAAATAGTTAGCTTTCTTTTTTTTCTTTTTTTGGTTTGCTTTTTCACAATTATACACATTTGACACAAAGATATCACAGTTAGTTAAATTTTTATTGCACATTAGGTGATTATTGCACGTTAGACCTCGGCGCTCTTAGCGATACCAATGTAAATGTTGGTTCTCGTTTACGGTATTTGTTTTGGAGATTGGTACGAGGACAATTATTGCTAGGAAACATTTATCGAACTAATACGGAATTCTCTTGACGTTTGTGTTATAATCTGGCAATATATATGAAATAACAAGATCAACGGTTCACGATCAACAAAAAAATTAATTAGGTTATTTCTTTGAGATCCTTTAGCAACATTTTTCGTCTCTACTATGAATGAACAAAATTATTAAATAACATAAAGGTAATAAATACACTGACAAGAAACTTCTACCAATGAATAAATTATTCATGAGCTTTATTATACCGACAAAAAAAAAATTACACATTAACTGAGATACACTACTGACTGGAAATGACTGTTTGAATAAATAACAATTAAGTATCTATAATTAAACTTAAATAATTAAAAAAAATAAATAAACTCGAATAAAACTCTGCAAAATTAATAATTAAACTAGCATACATAACTACATAAAATAAATACTAAAATAAATAAATAAATAAATAAATGGACTCTAATACATAACTCGACAAAATAAACAAATAAATAACACATATACAACTATAAAGGTACAAAAAAAACTTTAGTTTACATGACGGAAACTTAATTCATTACATGATTTCTAAGACACCTTCACCTGGGAGACGATAGGACAGTGACATATATTTACATATATATCACAGATTATTGGTATTATCCCTATCACAGATCTCGTTGTTGTCATAAAGCTATTGTTTGATGTCTTTGGCATGAAATATCCCTATTTTCTTTCCCAATAAATTTTCAAGTTCATAATTATTCTTTCCTACTGCTTTTACTATCCGGCATTTGACAAACTTCGGACATAACTTAGCCGATAAATGTTTGGACGAATCGCTTAGGATGAAGTTACGTCTATATACTTCTTGTCCAGGAATGTATTTCACATTCCGAGAACGCATATTGTAAACTTTATCACTTTTCTCTTTGGCTTTTAACATGCTCTCTTTGATCTTGTCTCTTATGCACTGCAATCTGTTTTGCCTAGGAAGAGTCAACAGTTCGCCATCGTCAACCACACTCAACTTCTGAGTCAGTTCATATCCGCTGCCGTGAGTCATCATATTTATACCAAATAGGGCAAAATATGGTGATACCCCTGTGGCTGAATGAACTGAACTCCTCAACGCGCCAGCTATATCACTAAGGTGCATATCCCAGTCGCGTTGGTCTTCTTTCAAATAAGAGCGTATTGCCGCCAAAAGCGTCCTGTTGACCCTTTCTGAGGCATTGGAATGCGGTGCATAGTTCGCAGTACGAAAATGCCGAATACCGTATTTTTGTAGAAGATCTTGAAAATCTTTGGCTAGAAATTGTTTGCCATTATCAGAATGTATTACTTGAGGTACTCCGTAAGCATTGAAGATGGTGTTTCGGAGAAACTTCACTATACTGCCTGTGTTTGCCGATCGTAACGGTTCTAAAAAGACATACTTCGTCAAATGCTTCAATACCACAAACACACATGCATTGCCGGATTTAGATCTTGGGTAGGGCCCTAAAAAATCTAAATCTAAAATCTAAGTTATATAACTTTTGAAACGGACTATCTTCATTGAACGTACTAGAAATAGGAGGACGTAAAATTTGACTAGACGATTTACACTGCTTGCATATTGCACATCTCAAAACGAATTCTCTGATCTGTATGGTCATGTTGGGCCAGTAAAAGTATTGTCGAATACGATTTAAGGTCTTTGCAACTCCCCCATGAGCAGCCTGAGGTGGATCATGGGCCCGTTCAATAATGCTTTCTGTTAAGCCTGAAGGCACCCATAACCGCCAATTGTGCTCATAATTCGGTTACTCGTTTTCTACCGCGAATGATCGTTTATAGACAAAATTATCCTCTATTTTTAAATCCGGTAACCTTTCCTGATTTGCGCGAATCGTTTCAATCAAATCCGTATACTCGGTCGACTTAAACTCGTCTGAGGTCAGATCTATTAAGGGAGCAATTTCCCCAACCTCGACGATGTCTACGTGTGCCCGAGAGAGTGTGTCAGGTACGACGTTAAGCGTTCCTTTTCGGTGCTCTATGTCAAAGGTAAAGGATTGTAAGTCCAGACTCCACCTAGCCAGCCTCCCACCCAAATCTTTCATGGTCATTAACCATTTAAGACTGGAGTGGTCGGTGATGACTGTGAAATCCATACCCTCGACATAGGGCCTGAACTTTTTCACTGCCATTACCGCCGCCATACACTCCCTCTCGGTCACACTGTAGTTTCGCTGACAAGTGTTTAGCTTTTGAGAGAAATACGAGATTGGAACTTCTCCTCCATCATCATTTTTCTGAAACAGTACTGCTCTGATTCCAGAGTCGGAAGCATCGCATTGAATAAAAAAACGTTTTTTGAAATCGGGTTGAGTGAGAACCGGCGCGGTTGTCAAAACCCGTTTTAGTTCTTCAAACGCTGACATCGCCTCATCCGTCATTTTGAACTTTACGTCTTTCTTCTTGAGCGTGTCAGTTAGAGGAGCGGTTAGGCTGGAATAATCCTTGATGAACCTCCTATACCACCCTGCTAAGCCAAACAGCCGGCGGACTTGTCGGGCATTTTTCGGCACTGGAAAATTTACCACTGCTTCGACCTTTGCAGGGTCGGTTTTTAACTTCCCATCACCAACGATAAAACCTAAATATTTTAACTCTTTAAAGCAAAATTTTGACTTTTTAAGGTTGATGGTGAGATTGGCCTTTCTCAAACACTCTGCCACTTCACCCAGCATGGTGATATGGGTCTCGAAATCCGGTGCGATAATCAACAAGTCGTCTAAATACACAAAAACGTTATCCCTGAGTCGTGCAGGAATTACCTTATCCATTAGACGGCAAAGCCTTTGAGCTGCATTACACAACCCAAATGGCATTACCTTAAAATGATATAAGGGTCTTCCCGGTACCGCAAATGCAGTTTTCTCCCTACTCTGTTTCTCCAGTGGTATTTGCCAAAACGCTTCCTTGAGATCTACACTACTTATAAAGTAGGTATTGGGTAGCCGACTGATAAGCCCTTCGATATGAGGAAGAGGGTTAGCGTCCTTTTTGCTTAACGCGTTGACCTTACCAGAATCCAGACAGAAACGATACTTAATAGTACCGTCTTCTGCTGGCTTCTTTATAAGAACTACGGGCGAGCACCAAGGACTCTCACTCTCCTCAATAACGCCGAGCTTAAGCATTCGGTCTATTTCCTGGTACAGTAAGGCTTGTACCGCTGGCGAAACAGGGTAGTGACGCTGCTTCACAGGTTCCGCGTCTCCAGTATCGATGACATGCTCCATCATCGTCGATTTTCCGAGACCATATCGATCGTAATCCAGGAATTTCCGCCTAACCGTCTCCAACTCAGACCACTGCTCTGGTGTTAACTGGTGCGCGTCTATTAAATCTGCTTCTTCCTCTGGAATCGAAACAGCACTGACAACACTCGGTGCAATCTTAAATATCTTCCAGAAATCTACTCCTAAATATAATTCTTGTTCCAAACTTGGGACAAGATAAAAAGTTATGATGTGGGTGGTGTTTTTGAAAGTCACTTGTGCATGGACTTTTATGTTAATGGACTGGTTTTTTCCATCGGCGGTTTTAACACCTGCCCTATAAGGAAGAACTTGCAAATCTAAAGCTGTTACCAGCTCCATACACCCTTTTCCTATAATACTCACGCTAGCTCCATTATCCAGCAAACCGAGAATATCTTTATCGCCTATCGTTACTTTTGCGTAAGGTCTTGGATCTGTGTTGACATCTATAACCGTAGACGAAATACTCCTTCTTGTTTCTTTTCTTAATCTATATCGTATTCGCGTTTTTTGTATCCTTTTTGTTGGTTCTGCGTTTTTTTCTTTAAAGATCCTTTTCTTCGCTATTTCATATTCTTTTATTCTAATGTGTAGTGGTTTTAATACTGTTAGTTTTTTATTTTCTATGTGACCCCCTTGCTCTACATCTTTTTTCCGAACTAAAATTTTAATGTGATTTTTGCTATTTGTACACTCTATTCTCTGAATGGGGCTGTTTGGGTGGAACACGATTCCCCCACTGTCTTCGTATTCCTCAATTTGTTTTCCGGGTTGCATCGGCTACATTTTGGGGTAATAACACCATACTGGCCGCATCGATAGCAAAATATGCTTCTCGTGGTTGAAGGACAGTCCATGAACGTGTGACCTCGAAGTTTGCAGTTCCAGCACGTCATTGAACTCGGCACCATGCGAAGCCTTTTGTCTAGCCCCAGTATGCTGAAAAGCCGCAAGCTGTTCATCGCCAAGATACGTTTCCCCACAATTCATCTCAAGCTCATTTGCCATGTACCGACCAGGTGGCCGTTGGTGCATCAAATCCTCTCGATCCTTGTAAGGAAACGCATACTCGGCTTCCTTACATGCCATTCGCAACTGATCCAGCGTAAAAATAGGTTGTGGGTATACCAAGCGACTAATCCGATCATTTAGGTTGCGCTTCAGGATCCGTACGAGATCCAACTCTGGAATCGGAACCCTGAGCTGAGATCTACGCTTGTTCACCGCTGCAAAGAAATCGTCACTGGACTCTCTGACGCCTTGCTTGCGGTCTGACACTTCCCTCATAATCTCGTAATCGGACTTCGAATTCCGATATTGGCGCATTAATGCGTCCTGTAGCATTGGCCAATCGGGTCGATAACTAAATCGCTGAAACTGCCAATACCAATCATGTGCGGCGCCAGAAAGCAGGAGATGAAAATCTCGCAGGATCTCCGTCCACGGACACGCGTGCTGGGCCTGAAGCGTTTCCAGTCTGATGAGGAAATCCTCCACGGTGAGTACATCCAACTTTCCATCAAATTTTAATCCCCATTTATCTATTTTGATAGGGTTTCTTATGTTTGTAGGTACCATTGAGAGGGGATTTTGGAGATACGCACCGGAAGAATTCCGACTGTAACCATCTTGATGAATGTTCGGTCGGTATCCCCCACCCTCTGACCTACTTTCCCAGTTGGGCATCGGTTGAGTCATTCCATTTGAATTACTCACTGGTACGAACGGTCTAGCCCCCGAATCCAGCTGCGAATGACGATAAGGTTCCTGATTGGCTTGTCGGCTCGAACCATCCCCAACTCCTGCGCTCGCCACCTGAGGTTCTCCTCTGCTGCTCTGAGGTAATGTCTCATGAGTATCTTTACCCCTCAATTCAACAAAATTCCTCTTTATTTCTAATTTCAGAGCCTCAGACAGTTCTCCTTTGAGAGAGCTGGTATACCGCTCACAAGCGTTGACCACTGCCGAGTTGATAGCTGAGATGAGCTCAGCGGATATCCCCTCATTGGAGCGATTTGGACTATTCCCGTTTGCCCTGAGTTCAGCCCTACTATTTTTACGTGGTTCAACTCCTCTCGAGTTATCCGAACCCTGACCCCCCTGACCTGTCGCCACTATTGGTATCAGATCCGAAGCTTGTTCTCGCTCCATCCCCAATCCTACCTCAGTCAAGCTGCTATACGCAGGAGACGCTAAGGATCGCGTTGAGCTTCCTTGGTGACTTTCTATAGCAGGAAGTGGAGGTGGAGGGATCGAAAACGTCGGGGGAGGCATCCTGGTGTTTTCTGGATTGTTTCCTGGCTTCTTAATTGGAGAACGTGTAGTGGGCATTGCGATTTTCTCAACAATTTGGTTGTAATGCGCACGTGTTATAGTACGACTTTCTTGATATAAAATCTTACTAATTTCTTTTTTCTTTTCAGGATTCATTACCTCATGCAATGACCTGGCTACTGTTTCTTCTTGGACACCCACCCAACCTCAAGACTTACTTCCAAAAAAAATAATTCTTTACTAATTTAAGCTTACTATCTGTAACCTATATAACTATATAAACTTAACTACCTATGTATACGATAAGACTAATTTGTAATGTTTTTTTTTTGATTAATTTTTTTTTTTCTATTTTGTAATTTTTTTCTTTTTATGTTTTACTTTTTTTTATTGTAACCTATGTATATATACTTATGCCTATGTAATACTAAACTAAAGTTAAAACTCTAAGCTTAAGTACTTCTAAAAATTTCCTAATAACTATAATACCAATCCAACAAAACTAATATCTCTATAACTATGTATTAACTATGATGGCAAAATTACATACAAAATGAACTACTATGTATAGCGTTTTTGATTTCGTTCGGACGGATTATCTCAAAATTTTCTACTTTGTCGCTTCTTTTTATTTACGACAAAACAACAGCTACTGTAAAACGAAAACAATCGAAAACGCGTTCGTAAACCTTTCCGTTTTCAAGCAACTTAGTACCAATAATTTAAAAAATTTCTATTTTAACAAAAAAAAGACTTTCTTTCAATTTTAATTTTATAATTCTGATTAACTTCATTCATATTTTGCGGGGGTGTTTTGGACAACCTTGAACGGTGGTTGTTTTGGTCTTCCTCGAGGATGTAACCCCACAGCAGAGCATTCTCGCTAAATTTTTGTTTTTCTCTTTGTGTGACAGCTTTTAGACAGAACAGAACGGCACAAACACAATTGTTACCATCGCTGTTACTATCAGGGCCAGGATTCATCGTCGCGATTGATTGGGCATTCTGATAAGCTATCCCGATCAAGACTTACGATTAATTCCGGCTCTGGCAGCAGCAACCACCGTAACTTAACACATAGGACATTAATTACACCAGCTATCGCTTTAACTCTCTCATCGCAATTCGATAGGTACGTCAAGACCTTCCTATCGAAGTCATACGAGAAGAATTCCAGCGAGGACCAATGCAATATTACACTTAGGAACTCCTTCTCCAACTGTTTCCGCTGGCAACCCCGAAATCCCCTGCCGCATTTGATCTGGTATGCATATGTGCTTTCCTGATCAAGACATGCAAGATTTTTCGGTGACGTCAGCGATAGCACCTGGAAAATGATTGCACAAAGGACTATTAACAAACACTAACATTGGACTTTACGTCTGGGCGCCATTTGTAACGGGGCAAAAGGATGAGGACCCGGGGATAAGATTGGGATTCAGGATAGGAAAAAGAATTTTGAAAAGAAACAGGAAACGGATAGGAACCGTGGCATGCTGGCGTAGCACGGCTAAGCTCGCCGGATGTGGGGGGGATCTTGCCCCTCCGCTAAACCTCACCTCGCTACAAAACTTAACTTCATGCCAAATTTCTCAAAATTCCCACTTACATTCACCTCTATTGTGCTGTCACACACCGAGAGACTGCAGCTGGTATTGCAGATTGACCCTTTTCCCCCACCACTCCTGATGGAACCTGGTTGGCCGAATCTTCATCAGGTTCCCCTATGAAGCTTACCTCTGCTGCGTCGTTACTCCTCACCCTTCATAACCCTCGTCCTTCACACCCCCCGATGATTAAAAACTCACATCATCATACTGAAGCTCTTAGAAGCTCAAACAAAAACAGCCATTATTTTTGGTGTGGCTCACAATCATAATTTCTTTTATTGACATTAAAAGTGGAAGTTAAAACATCTTAGAACATGCTAAGTTATAACCGCCAACCAATGAATATGGTATGGCTAACATTAAAAGTGTTATACAAAAATAATAAAAAAAACGTAAAAAAATAACTACTAATTTGAATGAACTTTTACGTTCATAAAAGATCAACACAAAAAAAAAAGATCAAATTTCTTTCGAAGTTACTAGGTAAGATCAATATTTTGAAAGAAATTTATAAAAAAAAGAATTCAGAATGAACTAAAAAGAAGTGGAACACGTCGGTGGACCTTTTTGTCACACTTGGAGGGGAGAATTCTTTCGGAGTTATTAATGAACCCCGGAAGTATCCTTCGCTCCAACAACTCAACCTGTCGACAATAAACAATTGGGGCTGAGCCCAGTCCCACCCTTCACCAATCGTCGAGACCAATTCTTGTCTCGTTAACCCGAGTTCTGCCTAAAGAGCGCTCTGTAGGTGGCTGCACCTCTTTTTTCGTTCGTCGAACGTCGCGGGGGCACTTGGGGGAAACTAGTTTCAGCTTGCCGGCTGATTGTATCGACGACGCACTTCCTTTCACCACCTTTCTAAAATCTTGTACAGATTTTGAATTAACGAACAAAAGGTAAGTACAAAATATTTAAAATGAATATAAATTTTAAAATTCAAAATTTGCCAACAACCAAAAAAACATTTATACTAAAAGCAGGCAATAGAAATCTTTGTATATATAAATCATAGTACTATCATGGACGCACTAGAAGAGGGTGACATCTGCAGGCAGTATGGTGAACCCTGTAGCGGAGAGATGCAATTTTGGGTGGAGACTTGCGAATGCTTGAGAATTTGAGAATTGAGATTATGATTTGAACGGGAAAGACGTATTTAGAATTTACAAGGGTGAGACTGAATCAGGTAGAGAGCATTTTTGAAAAGAATATACATACAAATCTTTGAGTATAAGATGAAAATGAAGAAAATAGTCGATTTTGCTTTGGCTTAGTTTTGTTTACATTTTTGTATTCTTTATGATGAGATAAGATGAAAAGAATTCAAAAGTGTGTCAAATAAAAAATATTTTGGGTATTCTTTCTGTTTGATGGGTTTTTTGTGGATAAAGGGGGAAGTGGTTTATATTTGGATTTTGCAAAGTATTTGGAAAACGTTGTTTTTTTTTTATTTCTTATGTCTTCATGCACACAGCTGATGCCAATGCTTTTGAGCGATGGCGTGGCGCGCGCAGCTCAAAGGATAGAAGGGATGATTGGTTTTTATTTGGTGTATCCCATATTTTTTCTTATGGCTCTTTGTATGTGAGCGAGATATAAAAGGTATAGAGTATAGGTTTAGTACGTAGGTATGAACATACATATTGTTCATTATGAAAATCTATAGTTAGGAATGTGCATATGTACCTATGTATAATTATTGTTTTACTGTGTAGTTTAATACGTATTTCAATTTGCAATCTTAAGTAATTTGTTTGTTCATTCGATATAAATGTAGGTAGGTAGGTAAGGTACCTTATATAGGTATATTAATGATGAAGCAAAATGCAAGAAAATATAAAATAGGTAGGTATGTAGGTAAGTTGCAAGGTACATTTACGACTATAAGAGAGTGCTCAAGCAGCTTACTTTTCTTAAGTTGTTTTTATAAAATTCAACTTTCATTAAAATCAAAGGACACATTTTTTAAAGAAAATATTTAATTATGAGCAAAATGCAGCAACAAATTGCAAAAAAAAAAAAATAAAAACTTAAACAATTTGAAAAATGATACAAAAAATGTCATATCATTGATGAATAGTTTTAAAGGTACCAAATTTTTTCAGAATTTAAAGTTGTTAAGTACCTACTAGTTTGGCATTCAGTATTTAATGTTCTTAGACCCGCTTGCTAAAATGAAACCTAAATATTTAAGTGCAACAAAAGCGATTATATGCCAAGTTTAAATAAAACATAAATGTTTAATTTTTGTATCAGTAAACGACACTTAATATTTTTTTGTTGAATTCTTAAAACTATAATGGTTTTGTTTTGTCTTTAACAAAAATTAAAATTACAAAAAATGCTAAATAAATATTTCGAAATTTCAATAGGTGTGTTCTTATACCAAAAAGGGGTTGTTGATTAATTTGTTAATTATATTAAATGTTTATAAATAAATGCTCAAATTGGAATACCTACTCAATTATATTTTAAATCTTACAAACATTTTATATTCATGTGTAGGTATACATATTTCACAGTCATATGTATACTAGGGTAGTCGTCACATGCTTTTTTAGTTTTATGTAGAAGAGATAGGCCTAAATCAGCTCTAAATGAAGAAAAGAAAACTGCCCATATTTTTATATTTTTTTTTATCCCCCATAGTAGGTATGCTTTATGTGATTCGTGTTGAATGTAGAAAGAAAAAATCCTGTAGGAGGGGGTATATCTCCTCCACTTGGACAGTAAGCGCAATTTTATAAAAAAAAACAAAAATATTGAAAAACAACGGCAGCACTTACAGTTGATTTTTGAAAAGCCAGAAATGGCTTTTTTCAAAATTAATATTTTGAAAAAAAATAATAATTTTCTCAAAAACCAGAAAACATACAACCATAGGTTCTAACAATCGAATAAAAATTAGTAAGTTATTAAGAACAATTGAATTTTCTCATTACCTATCTCTGACAAATGGATTTATAAAAAAATTTGTATACAAAAACTACAAAAAGTTAAATAATAATATATTTATCAAAGATTTCAAAAAATGCAAATGCTTTTCGCAGATAATTAAAAGTTCTAAATTATGTGTGACAAATGTAATGGGTAATTAAATTAAAACACACAGTAATGGGTAGGTAGTTTGTAATCGGAGAATTTTATATTACACAACGCTGGTTATAAAAAAACCTGTGATATGAAATGCATAGAAAATTAGGGTGTTCGAATATAGGAAATACATCATATCTTCGAACACCAAGAACACCTTTTTGAAAACACCTGTTCGAAAACAGGATCACTTTCAAGGAGGCAGTTGCCTATGTTCAAACATTTGTTTGGGTATAGCAAACTCGATAAAAATTCATTTCCAAGTTATATTTTATCTTTTTATTGGAATTTTTGTTGCAATATTATAAACTGATATACTAATCATAATCAGCCAAGTAGAAGACTTAGCATTATTTCATAGCCGGACGAAACGCCAATTTGTAGGACTAAAGGCCATAAAAAGCTATTTTGGATAAATAAAAAATGTTCAAAAGAAATAAAGAGAAAATATTAGGCTTTGTCTTTAAAAAAAACTTTCGCATGAAAGTGTAAGTAAAGGTAGTATTAACTTTGTTGTATCAATTTAAGCCAATTTCCTACATAAATGTAGGTATACATATCTCAATGCATTGGCACTCCCACTTACGTATAAACATTGAAGAAATAAAAACATTTGACGAAATTTTTTCTGCTACAGCCTATTTTTTTTTTAATTAATAAGTAGGTACCTCCCTACACTAGAATTTAGCAAAACAAACTTTAATTAAAATACCTACCTACCTAATAAAAGAAATATTTATGTACCTAGGTACCTATACAAAAACCCACCCCCATGTTCACCAAAAATATCTTAATAGATGTCTTTACCTAAGCCTAACTCTGAATTTTGCATAAGAATACCTAACCTACATATTTTATTTAAATACCTACTAAAAAACATATCCTCGAAACAACTAATAATACACAAATTATGTATACCTAATTGGAATAGAAACTAGTCCACTACCAAAATAAATACCTACCTATACTTACCCTCGCAAAATACAGATTACAATTAAATTATTAAAATAGCCACTAAAAGTTATCGGTATCCTGCCATCGAAATCATACAATAAAATTTATATGAAAAGATTTCCTCGAAAATTTTAAATCAGCCACAAAACAAAAACTACCCTCAATAATAATAATTATGAGAAAATATACATACCTATAGTCATACCTACGTTTCTCATTCACATCGTCTACAACAAAATCTGTGCAGAAAGGTTTTTCTGCTGGTTGTTACTACCTACGACACCGACGAGGCGACGACGCAAGCAGCTCACTCAGGTGTCTCTTTTATCCCCTTGTTAAATTTTTCTTTGCTACTCTGGCTACATACGATATATATTTCAAAAATAAAAACAAACAATTAATGTTGAATTCAAAGAGGATACGAGAAACATTTTCTCATTTCCTTCACCTTTTTCTAGTTTGTGTCATTTCACAATCAGCTGGTTTGCTTATCTCACTTACTCCCTTTATTTTTTACCAGAATAGAAATAATTAATCCTCTTGCTCTTACTACTTATCTTCGATTCTTTAATTGTTGTCTCCACACATGTCTCCACCACAATATTTGCGGTCAAATGTGGCACCCCCGCTGGCAGTATGTAATCCTAAAAAAAATCGTTCATGATAGTACTATGATTTAAATATACAAAGGTTGAAACATGCGTTGTTCTATGTTTCAAATTTTTATATAGGGTTGGTGTATCGGGTTGTAGGTTAAATTATGTGCTTATGTAATCTTTCGAACGTTCACAATAATAAAATGTAATTAAAAAAGAAAAGGTACTTATCGTGGTCCTTTGTTACGGCTTTCGGACTTGATGAAATTTATTCAAGCGTTGTAAAATTTATCTTTAAGAGAACCCCTGGTTCGTTTAATAAATTGATGAAGATAAAATAAAAAATGGCTACTTTAAGCCAATATGGTGTTACCAACTTTGTCCTTGCCGATGACCGCCAGCCTTTAGCACCGAACCCTAAACCGTTATGGTTTAAATAATTTTTATATTTAAAATCTACACAACATTTTCCTTACCTATTTTGAAACCGAAATATTTAATAACTTATTTCCCTCGAAATTAACCACCAACGAAACAACTTTATTTAATATTGTTACTACAAAAAAATAATTAAATTTTCTTATTTAATTTTCAGAACACTATTTAATTTCTACCACACACCGACAATAAAGCACCTTCAAATTTGGACCACGCACCACGACTTTTTCTTTCGAACTAACCCCCTTTTTAGTTCTCCTACCTCTATCACACCGCAAAACTATCCTCCAGGCAAACAAAAAACCCCTATTCCTTTGTTTTGAGGTAGTAAATGGGATCCGTTGGGGTTAACATTATTGTTCTGGTGGAGCCCTCTCTCCACCTAGCCTCCCCCTTATGACCGTCGAACCTTACACCTGAATCCACCAAAATGAATCCAGCGACCAGTTCGTTATCTCGTATATAAACCATTTTTAAAATTTTTCCCATAAATTACCTCGAATGGTTTCACTAATATCGAAACCAACCGGCTGTCAAATAAATTTGACGAATTCCTGTCATCAACAAAGTATGAAATAAAATGTTTTGGTTTTGTCGTGGTTTTATTTTTCATTTTTATGCGCCACACAAAAAAAACAAAAAAGAAAACCTCAACAGGAGGAATCGACCTCGGGGACAAACGCTGCGTCCACCACCAAACAAGAGGAGTGTGGATAAGACCACTCGGAGCGAAGAAACTCCATCGGCTATGCCCACATACGGCGGCGAACCATACCGAAGATTGCTGCCATTGTGGGTTCCCAAACAAACCCAGAAAGGTAAGTGGTGATAATCGGCCTTAGGTAGGCCCTAGGCAAGTTTTTACGTAGCCCTAGCTTCATGCTGGGCGTCTATTTATAGTGCCTAAGATCCCACATCTGCGCTATCCTGTTCTCGGTGATAGGCACTTCGCCGTTTTCTCTTGAAGGTGGCCAAGCACTTGTGAGTAGATAATAGCCCTAATCTATTTCTACCGATTGCACAAGCGAATGAAAGCAGTTTGATGTGTTCCATTGATACTTGCTAGCAAGATACTCGCCAGTACTTCGCCACATCCACAGGAAAACTCCTTGTGTTGGCATATTGTAAGTGCACAAACGCATCGTTGCAGAAATGATGCGTGTTCATTATTGTAAACTTGCCTCAAGTGATGCACAAATTTAGAACAAAAAGAATAAAAACAATTCTTGATGTGTTGTTGCTGATGTAATTGTATCAGCATCCGCATCGCAAAAAAAACAGTGATGAGGTAACGTTCGATGATTACGAATTTACCTAATGTTTTATATCGTTGGAGTAAATGCAAGGCTGCCGTAACAATCTGTAAGACCATCTCTTTGATCCAGGTTTTTCGTCACAAATTTCGACTCGACTCCGCTCCTCGAACGAGATCTAGTCAAATCAAGCTCATTTCAACTCTTACGAAAAATGATGCGAGCTTCAAGCTGGTTTAACAACACATGCAAGCGTAGTATATATGCCAAAATTCTAGTTTGTGAATATCTTTTTTCATTTCGCATAATTATTTAAAAATTTCTACTACTACTACTACTCACCGTCAGTTATTTTCCGTCAAGAAAAGAGTACTTTTTCTATATTTCTTTATATATTTCGGGAGTTGAAAAGAAAAAATAAGCACAAAAACAAATTGTTTATGGAAAAGAAAGTAATTAAATATATTTATTTTCCAGGCAGGCGGGAATTAGTTAAAAGCGACTACAATTTACATTTAATAAAAAACCACAACTTATTCTCATAAGGTCCGGTGAGCACTTGATATATAATTTCTCCCTTTTTTATACTTTTTGAACAAGCCCATTGCAGCCCAAGTGAATTTCAAAATAACTGAAGATTTTCAAAAATAACCGACATATTCGTGGTGGGTCGATGCCAACTGTCTATGTGTGCGAATAAATCAGTGGTGGGTCGATGCCAACTGTCAATGTGTGCAAAAACCTAGTGGTGGACTTAGCCCAACTGTCTATGTGTGCGTGTTTCAGTTTGTAGGCAAAGCCGGATGACAGCCAAGGATTGGCTTCTTGGTAATTGATATTCTCTGCTTTAAGTGTTTCATCATATTCCTATTACCTTCATGGGAAAACATATGGCACTATCATATCAGTGTGAAAGATGTTGTTTAGAATTTCTTGTAATTCAATTTCTGTTTTATTAAATCTATCAGCTTATATTCTTTCTCTTAACTTCTTTGGATTTAATTTGCCTAGCTCGCACTGTGGCCTGTAAAAAAAGACAATAAAATACATGCAAAATAATAAATGAAGATTGTTCTGTTTTGAAAGTTTTATTTTCTTACGGAATGTTAAAACGCCTCTTGTTTTGAAAAAAATTACTTTAAATTAAAAGTAATAAAAGCCAAAAGCAACAAATTGAATTGTAGGTCATATTGAGAACAAAATGCGATGCGAAAATGTATATGCAAAAATATAGGGCTTATTATAAACAAGCAATATTTTTAAAATTTGATAAATTGATTTGATATTTAAGACAATACAAAAGGCGTTCACTAGTGTTTTTCTTTGTAAAAATAGAAGACAAACAAAAAGAAAAAAACTACAAAATACACATAATATCCTTTTCAATATAATAAAAGACACTTTTACATACGTTTTCGAGCCCTTAAGCCTTACATTTTTTTCAAAAGCTTATATAACTCATAAGGAATTCTTACCGTATCCCATTTGGTGTATGTTCTTTCAGTTATGTGCAATTTCGTTGTAATGCGCATTGGTCTTTGATATTGAAAAAGTTTCTTAACAACTTCTTGGCAATCGTCATCCGAGCAAGTTGAAATAACATCGTCAGGTGTTGAATACTCAATATCAGAAAACTCCGAAGATGTAATGGAGATGTTGCTTCAAACGGAGCTTACGGATGCTTTATGGTTAAAGTCTAAAAAGAGGAGAATTTATAGGATTTTAAGATGTTAAAATTATCATAACTTACCAGTTAACAATGACATCTTATCGTGATCTCTGTGGTGGGTAAGGACATCAGAACCACCACAGAGGCCCAACACCCAGAGAGATACAGTATGACCACACGTTCGTGGCGTTGGAAGAGGTAGACATGGTATGCGATTTGCCGCAGCTAGTGCTTGTACTTGAAAAATCTCCTCTACTGCTACTACTGAACATTGGGTCGCTATAATAAATTTAATGAAATATAATTATTAATTACTTAGATTTGACAAAATATTTAAATAAGTATGATATGAGTATTTATTTATTGCTTTAATAGTTTACTTTAGTGCAAATACTCGTATTTATGTAGGTAATGCATTTTGGTAGGAATCGATTTATAGTAAGATGCACGTATTTGAATTATCACAACCATAAATACAAAACCCATAAGAAAAGTTTTCAAAAATCTAAAAAAAAATTTGGATTGTTTCGTGGTGCAACAATAAGAGTTCTCGTAATCCTGAAGCTCGTAATTAAAACGACGGATTTGGCCCTACACCAACTTGATGTGAGACGGTACTTTGGTATTGTGTTGAAGGTCTTGATTGCTTCCTTACAATTGAACCACCTAAGTGGACACTTGACATGACACGTTCGGCCTCAGGCTTATTACCTTCGTAAATAAATTTGATTTTGTTTTATCACTGTGTGCTATTTGGCAGTACCTTACATGCAAGTTAAAACACAAATTCCGCGCACAAATTAAAAAAAAATATGCAAAAGTGCATTTAGTTTTTCACGTCATATTGTTTTGTGCGATTTAAAACAAATATATTTCACAGAATAATTGCAAAATAGACAATATTAATTTGGGAACACCAAAGTAAACAAAAGAATCGAGTCGAGTAACACATCGAGTCCACTGATCTCTATAATACACTGGAGAGCGTATCGACACAAGAAAGTTGCTTCCATTTGAAGAATTGTTATATTATGAAGCTGACCACTTTTCTGTACAACAATATGACTGACGTCAAATTTCCGTTCGTTGCTCCTCAAATCTCTTTGCTAACATTGTTGTGTCTGTAATTTTATTTCATTCACAAATTATTATTTTCCCGAGGGTAGGTGCAAAACCTGCTATTCAGGCTCTATGAGGACCGAAAAACGCGTGCTCATAGAAGTGTGAGATTCTTACTACACTAAAACCACCTCCACTTCCCGATTGCAACTAAGTTGAAACTTATCTAGCAATTTATTTTTAACGAAGTTAAGTAACGTGTTGCAGGTTACTTTCCGGTGAAAGTTCCTACTTAATCCGCGATTTTAAAGCGGTTTTCTGTTCACCGCACCAAGTCGGAAGGTTTTGTTCTTCGCAGACGGCGTACTAAATTCGACTCGTCAAGAATGTCAATAATCGTTGAATTAGCGTGTTCTAATAGTCGATTTCTATGTTTTCGCACGAAACTTTTTATTTCCTCCCGCACCGTAGGAATCCCGAGATCCCTATGAAGATCTTCGTTTCTTATATACCACGGAGCATTTACAAATGACCTAAGCAATTTATTTTTAAACGTTTGTAAGTTATTTAAGTTTGTATCGCAGGTACAACCCCAAAGTTGTATACCATAAGCCCAAACAGGTTAAAGAACCTGTCGGTATAAAACCAATTTATTTTCAATACTAAGCTTTGAATATTTACCGATTAACCAGTTCATATCTCTTAATTTACTTTTTAGTTCTTCGCATTTCTTTTTCACGTGCGACTTCCATTTTAATTTCACGTCTAGAGGCATTCTCACATACTTTGCCTCATTTGCAAATGGAACACGAGCGGTATTAAGAAAGACGGGTAATCTGTTTATTTTTTTATACGTAAAGTCCACGTGGACTGACTTTTGTTCATTGAGCGCTATTCGCCATGTTTTTGTCCACTCATTAACATTATTAAGAGCATTTTGTAATTTAATTGTAGCTTCGCTAATCGTTTTGCCTACTGCTAGTATTGCAGTATCATCAGCAAACGTGGCTACAATAGTGTCATCTGTTTGAGGTATATCGCGTGTAAATAAAAGGTACAGAACTGGACCTAATACACTTCCTTGTGGTACCCCAGCCAATATTTTTTTGAAATCAGAATAGTCATTTCCGTGTCTTACACTAAAAAAATTCTTTCATTTAGATATCCGTTTAGAATGTTGTAAAGTCCTTCAGGGAGAACTTGTCTTAATTTGAATTTGAGGCCTTCGTGCCACACCTTGTCAAACGCCTGCGACACGTCCAAAAAGACAGTCGAACAGATTTTCTTTTCTCCAAGAGCTCTCTCAATTACGTCTGTAATTCTATGCACTTGATCATTTGTCGAATGCTTGCTTCTAAATCCGAACTGATGTTCAGGTATTAATTGTTTCTCTTCTATTATCAGTTGCAAGCGCAGGAGTAGTATTCTTTCAAAAACTTTTGATATAATAGGAAGAAGCGAAATCGGCCTGTAAGACTTCTTTTCGTGAGATGGTTTGCCAGATTTCAATACCATTATGACTTCCGCAACTTTCCATTGGCTCGGAACATATTCTAACCTTAGAGCGACATTTATTATGTAAAGGAGGTTAATAAACCCTTTACGAGGAAGCATTTTTAAAATCTCTGCCGTTATTAAGTCATATCCTGGAGCTTTGTTGGACTTAAGCTTCCTTATTTCTCTTTTTAATTCGGCGAGTGTAGCATTTCTCGTTATGTAGCTTTCATTAGAGGTAAAATTCATATTAATATTTTCGTTGAGTACTTGCCCATCAAACGGCTTAAATGTTTCCTCTAAGTAATAGGCGAATACCGCCGCTTTTTCTTTGTCACTTTTTGCCCATTCATTTTGGCTTTTCTTAATCGGAGGCACTAGAAGTTTTGGTTTTTTCGTCTTCAAGGTTTTTGAAATCTGATATCACCGTTTTTAGCATATTACTCAACCGATTTAAATGAGCTTTGTGTTGAGGAGCACGGGTTTGCTGCCATTTTGTACATGCTTTTCGTTTCTCTTTCACTAAATCTTTTATTTCTTGCGGATATTTTATATCTTTAAGGCGAGGCATTAGCCTTTGATAAGGTTATCCCAAGCTGCTTTTTGTATTATATGAACAAAGGTATCTACTGCGTCTTTAAGCTCAAGAGGCGTTTGTAATGATACCCTTAACTCAACGTTGTCCTCGATATCTTTTTTAAATCCATCCCAGTTGGTTTAACTGTTTGTTAACGACGGCAGAATGATCTGAGAAGAGGTCATAGCCCCCTTTCTATACGGTTAGAGGGTATTCCTTTCACCATGAATAAATCGATTAGGTCAGGTATTTTCGACGGATCAGTTGGCCAGTAAGTTGGCTTGCCAGTCGAATGAAAGTCACAATTATTTTCCATTCCTGCTTCATATAGCATGCGACCCTTTTGAGATATGCATCGTGAGGCCCAGAAGGTGTGCTTTGCATTAAAGTCACCACCAACAATTAAATTTGGACTTAGTGACTTAATCAATGTCGTAAATTCACTCTTATCAATTTTGCAACGCGGAGGGCAATATATGGAAGAGACATTGAGAGGAATATTTTTAGTTTTAACCTGTACACTACTCAATTGCATTGATTCCACCTCTATTTTGAGGCCTATCGAGTGTTCAATGCATTCTCTTATATACAATGATGATCCACCTCTTGCTTTATTGGACGGATGAATGGCGTGGTAGTCATGAAACCCGTGGATTTTAAGATTTGATTCATTCTTGGCATGCGTTTCTGATATCAAACATATGTCAATATCATTTTCTCGCATATACATCTCCAATTCTCCAAGTTTTTGCCATAATCCGTTGGCATTCCACGTTAGAATTTTAAGCTTTTCCATCATGTATTTTTTGAAAGAGGTTTGGGTCGAAAACAATTTTCGAGCTTACTTAACCTATCAAAGATAAGTTTATTTGTCTCACATTGTTCTTCAAGTTTTGACAAAATTATTGAAAAGACTTTCGAGACCGGATCTGTTTCAGTGTCTTTATTTACGGGTATATTTTTTGCCGCTATTTGGGCATATGTTTCTGTATTTCCTTGCTTTGATATTTTCTCCGAAGGTACTGACACTGCTTTCTTTTCCTTGCGGATACAAGGTTTTGGACCTTTCGTAGATTTGGCACTCTTGGGAATTGCGGTTTCTAATTGCCTTGGTGGGTTTCTTTGTGTTTGCGCAGATTTTGATCGTCGCTTTTGCAATTCTTTAGCTACTTCACCGCCCCTATAACTTGCTATGTTATTTCCATTACAATTAATGCACGTCGGTGGACTTTCACTTTTTCCGTTGCAGTCAACAGTTAGATGTTTTCCAGCGCATTTTACACACCTTGGATCTTTTTTGCAATAGGTTTGGGTGTGATTGAATTCTTGGCAGCGTTTACACTGTGGGATTAACCTTATGCTCTTTTTTAGAGATTCGATCCTAACTACGATTTCCTTAACAGGTTTTTCTTTAACTGTCGCATGTTTTGGTGAAACTCTTATTTCAAAAGAAGAGGCTGCTTCAGGCGAAGAGCCAGCTTTACGCTTTTTACTCAATCTTTTCTTTGAGGACTTCTCCGTTTCACGTGCTAGCTCTTCTTCGTCCGTTTCATATCTACAATTATTGACTTGTGGCAAGCTAGACTTTGAGTTTATTGGAGGATTTTCGCTTTTCAATATCTCATTTTCTTTTCGAAGAAGATCGACTTCTTTCTTTAGCTCTTGATAAAGTTCCATTACTTGATCAAGTTTTTGTCGAGGTTCATTATTATCTTTTTCAAGATTTTTTGTTTTATCTGAGTCTATTTTGGCGCGTGCAGGCGTGACGGGTGAACTCTTTTGCCGGAATTTCGATGGTTTTGCACTCGATTTAGATGGTGGTGATCGAGATACCCTTGCACTTTTTAGGAAGGGATTTATTAAGTGCAATAATTGGCTCTCCCCAGAATCCATAGAGCTGACCTCCGAAGAGGGTGGATTTTCCAGTGAACCTGGACTGCCACCTGGGGTACTATATCTTATTGTTTTGCTCATTGCATAGTTATGTATACATCAATCTCAGTATACGGAGTTTGGATTTTAGTCGCCTCTTACGACAGGCATGCCTACCTCGGGTATATTCTTTCCCCTTACCCGCAGGGGTATTTCACAAATGGTTAAATGAAACGGAATTACAAATGTAAAGAGTGTGACAAGGAGGTAAAATCGTAAAAAAACACAGACTATGTAATCGCATTCTCCTCATCACACTTATCAGCTGTTTTGATCAACTTGTTTGCAAATTTAAATAATGAACGAAGTCGATGGTTCCCATATCCCATCTACATATTTACTATTACCTATTTAAACACCTTTCTATTGATATAATTCTAGTGCCATTGGAAATTGGAAAATAATAGCACGAACAAAATGTACACAATGAATAACTTATTGAAAAAAAAATTATAAAATAAACTCCGACATAGTTTTCCCTTTCATATTATTGGTCTGTTTCTCTTTCTTCAGATTGAAATTTTGGAAACTGGGTTTTTTGTGTTAATGTAGACGTCAAATTATGAAGCCGACCACCTTATTGTCATCTTCAAATGGAAGCAAGAAAACTGTTATACATTATTAGGAATACACTATCCAGTGTATATAGAGATCAGTGATCGAGTCTCACTTTGTAATGGCCGCCTAGCCAACCAACTCTGGGTTCAAAAATTTGCGTGATATAAACCTAGAATAAAATTAAATTATTATATAAAGAAAAAAGAAATCCATGCAACTTACCAACTTCTTTACTACCGCCATCATGGTCCACGTCCTGTTTTGAAAAACATTAGACCAAACAGAGATGTAGATAGAAACATCAGGAAAATTTATAGGGAAGTTCGTTCGGGTGAGGATAGTTACCTCTCGTCAAACAAATTCACTGACCTTTCTCGGTACAGTTTCGATCCTTGAAAAAATGAGTGTGTCACGCATACACAAATTCATTGTATCTACGTGGACTTTAACTTTCTTTCATTTAATTTTGTTTAGTTCGTCTTCGAAATTTACTTGTTTTAATTCAATTGGTTGCGGAGAGTTCATTTTTTTGGTTAGAAGTACTAACCAGATGCAATGGTAAGACGTAGTTTTGACGATGCACATTTGGACTCAAAGCGATCTGGTTCGCAGAAAGAACGGAAGGTCACTTTATTGGAACTCAGACTCAAATTGAGTAACGTCAGGTGAATCAATACCTGAACCGATTTTCACAGGGTCTTACCAATGGCATTAATCATCTCAAAATTGGTTGATTTGCGATTTTGTTTTGATTTGGATTCATTGATTTAATATTTGATTAAGAAATTCATTGGATGTTTAATCATCACCTAAAGAAGATTAGCAGTATACAAACTAACACTCCGGGGGCTAATGCCATCACTTCAGCAGTTGATGGATTCAGGAAGTGGCTTTTATATATTCAGATATCCGAGTATGATATCAAAGGACGCATATATGTATTGTCAATTTTTATCGTTTGAGATACACATCTTTAAGATACACCCTACCTTAGTAAATACCAAGCAATTCCTTCAGAAGACTATATTTGTTGCATTGCCAACAGTTTCACCGAATCACCCTGGTGAGAACTCAGGTTTAGTTTCCAAAAGCGCCCTCTGTTAGAGAAACAATACAATAGGAAGGTATCAGAACTAGACATATAAAAAAAAGGACTAGATTGGGAAATGTCAGTTATGAGAGGGGAATGATATCCACCAACACTTTTACCTTTCCAAAACACAAAAAAAAATGAAACAACAAAATATAGGGAATGTTCTTTATTGGATGATACGGATAGTGTGGGAGGAGGCACTATGAAAAAAGTGGACTGTTTTCTATCCGAATCCCATGTGACATTGAAACAGCAAAGTCATATTGAAACTCCGATGGCGGTTGAGATTCAAAGATTGAAACGATAGTCACACCATCCAGTTTGTCGGCCTGGAGTTTTCCGATTAACGTTAAACTCGAGAAACTTTTTATTGGTTATCGTAATTCTATTTGCAAGTAAAATAATTCTTAGTTTTTAATACTTACTGGTGCGTATGTCAAATCTTCGAGTTACTTTGAGTGTAAAAAGTTAATTTTTTTTCTTATCTGAAGATTTTGTAAAGTAGGCGACTTACGTGGGTATACGTTTCACCTGGAAGTCATTTAGAATTGGATATACAAGCATTTAAAAATACGAATCTTGGTGAGTTGAAAAGAATCTTTTTATTGAAAAAAAAAAAAACAGTGCTAAGAGAGTAAATTTAATACAGGTTACAAATCTACCAAATTTAAATTTCTGGCGGTCTCAGGTTGCCAGTGGAGCGCTGGGCCGCCATATACCTTTTCGTTGAAGCTTAGCTTTGTGGTAAACTATAGCATCTTTACCATCAGATATCTGGACTCGTTCCTTTCTAATTGGAGAAGTTTTTTGTCTTGGACCGGACTCCGAATTCAATCCACGTGGTTACTTCTTGGCTGTTCCACATTGAACTACCCAAATTTCAACATACGTGGCCAGGGTCTACAGGAAATCCAACGCAAATATCGTGGATAAATCGGAGTTCCAGAAACCCCTGAACCAGGGATATTTTGATTCAAGTAATATTACAAAAAAAATATATATATAACGAAAAAGCAAAAGCCCATCATTTATATATTGAAACATTATATACGTAAATATACATAGTAATATAATGGAATTAGAAGGCGCTTTCACCCATTTTTCGTGGTCAAATTGGTTGAGAAAAAGTGCTATCATCTATTTGTAAGAACCAATATCACCGGAAAGAATTTCTGGGACTTGGATATTATTAGAGTTCTTTTTTTTTGGTTTATGTATTGTTTAGTTTTTTTATTGGTTTATAATCCATACCAGTTTTTTTTATCGATTGGTGTTGAAGTGTATGAACCATTTCATTTTTTGTTTTCATGTTTAAGTAATATAATACGAGTAGTAAATTAAAAGTTGTAAGTGATCGAGGTAGTATTTTCCTTTTTGGTCTGTCATCGCGGTAACTTAACTGTCTTTTGGAAAAGTTCATCGCCCTTCAAGGAGCAGGATATTTTTTTTGTTCGCATTCTTCATCTTCATCCAGTGCCAGAGAAGGGACTTTTAAGATTTCATTCGCTTTGATAGTCTGGGTAGGAAATATCTCGCCATCACATTATTCGTTTGCATTTTTGTTTTCTTTTTTCTTGATTGGTTTAATATTAATGGTAAAAATAAAGAAAGATTATCTACATACTTTTTACTTACAGGAAATGGGACTCTTTATTTGTAATAAAAATACATTTCTCGCCATCTTTGATGAAACTTTGTGTTTGTTTTGATTTCGAATAAGGAAATCATGATGTTTTAAAGAATAATTTTTCAGGGGAGTGGACGGTAGCTCAATCTTTTCGGTGAAGATGGTATGACCGGAAGCTGGTCATCGACATTATTGGGGAAATCCGAAAATCGCCCATGGATTTCTTGGTTGGGTGATGGGCTGGCTTCACTGCATCAAAACCAGCAGTGCTCTCGAAGTGGTGATTGTCCTTCCGTGGTCTTTTTAATATGTTTTTCCCTCCTGGCCTGATATATGTTTTGTTGCTGGTGAGGTTAAGTTTCGGGGGCAAGATCCCCCCCATTCCGGCGAGCGGAGCTGAGTAACGCAAGCAGGCCATGTCCCCTGGGACTAAGCACTCTGGTCCTTTTTCCAATCTCTACCTTTTCGAATTTTCTAACCTTTCCTTTTTTTCCCTACCTTACCTACTTACCGACATATCTCACCCTTCCTCTTGCCACGCAATAAATGGCGCCCAACGTCTTAGCTTTTTAGCGAAGATTTTTGTTGTATACGTTTTTGTGAAAGTCCCCAACCAAACTTGCTGTGGATTTTCAAGAGTCGTAGGTCTTCATCAAGAATGTCATGGACGCACTTAGGTCAATTGCGGCGATTTCTTGAAAACTCGCAGCGACTGCGGTTAGTTTGTGTTTTGGCGTTTTTATGAAGTTGCTGTTAGTGTTCCAAGGTTCGTAAGTCTGCACCTGGAGAGTCTCTGACATACCAGATGTACTGCAACGAGTTTTTGGGAGCTAACAGTAACAAGAATATGTCAAATTTGCACACCAAAAATTTGAATTTGCACACCAATGCAATTTTGTATGTTTTTAGCAGTTTCCTAATCATTGATTTATTTATTAATTAAAGGTGTGCAAATTCAAATTTTTGGTGTGCAAATTTGACATTGAAATGCACGATTTTTCGAAATTTTGAACAGTTCAAAATTGTTTTTGGTTATTGAGATATAGCCATTTTAGTAAGTTTTGAAAATTGCATTTTTCTATGTTCGTATCAATTTCCTGATCATTAAATTACAGTTTAACTAAAGGTGTGCAAACAAAAACTTTGAGTATTCAAATTTGAATATAAAATGCATAATTTTTTAAAATTTTTAACGGTTGAAAATATAGTGTTCGTGCTTTTTTATGTTTTAATTTATTATTTAGCTGTGCAAGTAAGAATTTTTTTCAAACACATACACTCCCTTTCTATTAGAAAAAAAAAAAATACTGTAAAACAAGTAATAAAAAATAATAAAAGGGTGAACGATCCTCATAGGACTCGAACCCATGACACTTAGGTTCACAGTCGGCAGCTCTCACGCTGGGCCATTGATTCATATATTTTGGATGGGTTATTTTGTAATAAGTCTTCTTTCAACTATTTAGTTCTTTTCTTTAGCGAAATTTGCAAATTAAAATTTTTGGTGTGCAAATTCAATTTCAAAATAAGCAATTATTTTAGCACCTGTGCATTTCGAAATTTTACTTGGTTACCAAGATATGACCATTTGAAAGTTTCATACAAAGTGCAATTTGTTTATATTTTTTTAAAAAAATAGGGGGGTGTGCAATTAAATTTTTTTACATATTTGAAATGTGCAATTAGAAATACATCGCGTGGCATTTTTTTTTTTTGCGAAAATCGAAAGTCGGCCCGCTGACGGCGTGGTGGTTCAGACGATCACATAATTATTTTGTTGCTAGGTCGGACTTATAAATAATAAAATCACAATATGAACTGTAGTTAGCTGCAGTTCAAGTACGGTATACCAAAAAAATGCCGTAGAGTGCCGCGCTGTGTAGCGCAGTTCCGCTGAAGTGCAGTTCCGTCGAGTGCGGTCTTACCTTTAAGTATATTCATAGGTACTTGGCACATTTTACGTAAAAATAAAACATTATCAAAAATATTCTTCTATTTAAAATTGCATTTTGTGTTTAAAAGTACTCAAACCATTACGTCATAGTACTAATCTTTTAAAAGTACTTATCAAGGTTTCATGGTTGACAGTTAACACCATGAAACCTTGATAAGGCTTCACCCAAACACACGCGAATGTGGAGCGGTTCGCAGCGAATCATTCACAATAGCAAAAAATATGACAAATACACAACGCTAAACAACAACAAAAATTTGCCGTCGCCGCGAATTCGCGTTGGTCTGGGAGATCCTTAAAGCTCCTTTGATTTTTGATTCGCAAAATCCTAATCGAATATCACCAAGTGCTGAGATCAATGTGTCACGTGACGAGGTATGTGGTTTAGGTATGGTTTTGCAGCTCTATTATGGTTTCGCAGCAGCAGCTGTCTTGGTGGCGGTATCATTTGTGGGTGCCGCATGCGGCGGACAAAAAACTGCAGCTGGTCGTAGTTTTTCTGACAAATTTTTTGGTAGTTCTTGTAGATCTCATTAATGATCTAAAAAATAAACAAGAAAATTGAATAAATAATTAGACGATTAATAAAAATACGTATTTAGATACTTAGATTCCAGAAAAGACTTTCTAATTGAGAATAACTTGGCTGTTGAAGAACTGCTTGCTCGTTGTAGTTTTAGTAGTACTGATATTAGCGGCTTGTGTATCGTCAAAGTTGTTGGAGGCTTGGCCTCAATTCGTAACTTCACTGGTGCTTGTAATAGATTTTTCTTTTCTGTTGGTGATTTGGCACCCCCTGTGGCTTAGCGTGCGCGAAGAGAAACCAAGACTAATGTGATTCTGACTGTGTTCTTTTCTTAGTGGCTTCTTCTCTTCTTCTTTCTAGCTGGCTTAGGTTATCAGCAAATATTACGCTAAGCACCAGCAACTCATAAAGACTTTGGAAGTCTTCTTGGTATCAGGAACTTGCATAATTGTAGCTGATTAAGTCACGGTAGGAATTACTATTAAATGTTGCAGTTCGCCTTCTTTATGTTTTTAGGCGATGTTTCTTCTTCATCTTCTGCTGCGGAAAGTTTGGGATTTGTAAGGGCACGAATTTTGTAAAGAATTCGCAAAAAATATACTTGATGCTGCTGCTTAGGATTACACGTTCGGTAAAAATTAATCTTTCTTATTGCTACCCATTTGTAAAGTGATAGAATTTGACGTTTGAAGTGACAAACCTATCGGCTTTAAAAGATACAGAAACCCAATTTATCGCATTTTTTCCCCAGTTTTTCTATTCCGATTGTTTCAGTCGATATTAAATTAACGACTGTTAAGTTACAGAAACACGATGTTGCGATAAAATGAATTTCGTTTTAATTCACAACATTTTTTCGACTGTTTTTATCGATTCGAAAGTTACAGAACAAGGGTCCATGATACAACTAAACAGATAACGCCGTCTTGTTTTTATTTCATTTCGTTCTGCGCATCTACGTCATCGACGCACAATTTTCCTTGATATATTTGTTCTTTTTTTAGTAAAAATGTATGCTCAGAATCCTAAAAACAAGTGCATTGTTCTTAAGAAATGACATTTCATATTTAATTAATAAATTTTAGTCAATTTTTTTTGGTTTTATTAGTCTTGGAGAAAATATTTGTGTGCGTCGATGACGTCATTTTATTTGAATGATGCGCAATGCGCTTTCTTAGTTAGTTGTATCATGATTTTGTACTATTGTGAATGATTCGCTGCGAATCGCTCGGTATTCGCTTTGGTTCGGGAGAGCCTTAATGGGGGTCTATAATCGTGTAATATGGAACTATAATTCGGAATGGAAACTAAACGAAAACCCCATCCATTTTCAAAACGTCAAATCAATGTCAAATTATCGTCATTTTGACGCAGATACTGCGATATTCAAACATGCAATCGTCCTGATTGCACAAACTCAGGTTGATCAACGTGAGTCAATTTACTTGCAAACACATTTGACGTTTACGTACACGCTTCCTGGCCTTTCAATATTTTTTTCGTCAACTCGATTTTCTTACTGCGAAGATGCATCGCAGATGATGTTTTGGAGCATGTGACTTTAGCAGGTTGGCATTATCGAACACAATGTTGACGCAGCAAAATTTGCATTTGCGTTTTTGAACAGAAGACTTTTGCAGTTTGCGTTTAAGAACAATCTGCGAATGCATTTTTGACGCAGATTACGTTTTCGAAAATGGTAATCGTTGTGATACTTTGACGTTTCCAAATGTTAAAGGTGTATTTGGTAAATTTTTGCAAGAACTCTCATTGTTTAACTTCTTTCCGATCCGAATCACATAAATGTATGTTACGTTAAAAATAACAAAAGCAAAGATGAGTTAAATTCTCCCAACAACATCGTTTGTATCAAATTTACTTCATCTACAACGAAGAATCTTGTTATGAGCAAGGTGCGAGCGAATAAATCTAAATCTTTTTCCAAAGTGTTTGGCAGTGGCCATAAAATATTCATCAACGATTCCTTAACTGTCTACACAAAGTCTCTTCTGCGTCATGCAAAAAGTCTGAAGCTACAAAAAAGTGCAAGTTTGTTTGGATTAACAATTCTAATGTTCTTGTCAGGAAGGAAGAAAGAGGCGAAGTTTTTAAAATTATTTGTTTTGATGATCTCTAAATTTGGTTTAATTTAATCTTTTTTTTAATTTGATCATTGTATTAGTTTTTCATTAATTTATAAAATTATGAATTCGTTAAATAATAATTATAATTTATTTAACAGAGATTTATCATTGAGTATAAATGAAGAATTTTTAAATTGTTTCTGCATAGAACATCCTTGTAGTGAAAAATTTTCTGGGTTCTCAGTAATACTTCAAAACATTAGAAGCATTAGAAAGAAATTTGATTATTTTTTGTCCACTCTCGCATCCTGTGATCATTTGCCTGATTTTATTTTTTTGTCGGAGATTTGGATATATGATTTTCTCTATACTATTCCTAATTATATTTTTGCAGCTGCATGTAATGATTTTTATTCTGCAGGTGGTGTCGCAATTTTTTATAGAAGTGATTTAATCTGAGAAATACTTAAACCTTAGATAAATAGCGCTGATTTAATGTGCTTGAATTTAAAAATTTCTGGTGTTATTTACTCTTTTGTCGCTGTTTACAGATTACATAACTATACTGTAAATGCTTTTGTGGAAGAGTTTTCGGTTTTCTTGGAAAGTCAAAGGTCAAAAAATATGGTCCTTTTGGGAGATTTCAATATAGACTTAAAATTTTAATTTCAATTTCAATTCAAGAGTCCACAAAAAAAAACAAAAGTAATTAAAAACTTTCAAACTTGAGTTATTTTGTATGGACATTTTTATTTTTGGGATAAATTTTAGTTTACACGTACGGAAATCAATTTCGTAAACGGACTTGATTTCGAAAGGAAATCAGAACAGGGGTGAATATAAAGGATATTATCCTTCAGCTAAGCTGCCAGCTGGAGTGGAAGGATAGAGTCCACAGAGACGAAGATAACGGCAGCAGGAATTCAACATCAATTGAATACCTCACCATCTGATGATGACGGCATCCAATATATGTCCGAAGATGGGGAGGGACAGTACACCGGAGACAGCAATGTGTTTGTTGATCTCTCAACCACAGAAGCGTCGTCAGAAGAAGACGACAACGAAAAAGAGGAGCAGGTTCTCCAAAATACTATTGGGGCAGTTGAGGAAGAAATCTCACGCCTCAGAGCTAAACTCATTCTGGCCCTGAAAAAGAAATAGGAAACGCGCCATGAGAAGGTGCGAAAAGAAATTGAAGAGAAGCAGCAACAAAAAGTCGCGCAACAACAACAAACGCCGTCTGTTAGGCAACAACAAGAGCAGCCACAGCAAAGACAACAACTAAACCAACAACAAAACCAACAACAACAACAACAACAACAACAACAACAACAACAACAACAACAACAACAACAACAACAACAACAACAACAACAACAAGTGAAAAAGCAGCAACAACCACTACAAAAACAAAAACAACAACAGCACAATGCTCAGCTGTCAAAACAACAAAGAAAGCAGCAGCAACAACAACAACAACAACAACAACAACAACAACCACAACAACAACAACAACAACAACAACAACAACAACAACAACAACAACAACAACAACAACAACAACAACAACAACAACAACAACAACAACAACAACAACAACAACAACAACAACAACAACAACAACAACAACAACAACAACAACAACAACAACAACAACAACAACAACAACAACAACAACAACAACAACAACAACAACAACAACAACAACAACAACAACAACAACAACAACAACAACAACAACAACAACAACAACAACAACAACAACAACAACAACAACAACAACAACAACAACAACAACAACAACAACAACAACAACAACAACAACAACAACAACAACAACAACAACAACAACAACAACAACAACAACAACAACAACAACAACAACAACAACAACAACAACAACAACAACAACAACAACAACAACAACAACAACAACAACAACAACAACAACAACAACAACAACAACAACAACAACAACAACAACAACAACAACAACAACAACAACAACAACAACAACAACAACAACAACAACAACAACAACAACAACAACAACAACAACAACAACAACAACAACAACAACAACAACAACAACAACAACAACAACAACAACAACAACAACAACAACAACAACAACAACAACAACAACAACAACAACAACAACAACAACAACAACAACAACAACAACAACAACAACAACAACAACAACAACAACAACAACAACAACAACAACAACAACAACAACAACAACAACAACAACAACAACAACAACAACAACAACAACAACAACAACAACAACAACAACAACAACAACAACAACAACAACAACAACAACAACAACAACAACAACAACAACAACAACAACAACAACAACAACAACAACAACAACAACAACAACAACAACAACAACAACAACAACAACAACAACAACAACAACAACAACAACAACAACAACAACAACAACAACAACAACAACAACAACAACAACAACAACAACAACAACAACAACAACAACAACAACAACAACAACAACAACAACAACAACAACAACAACAACAACAACAACAACAACAACAACAACAACAACAACAACAACAACAACAACAACAACAACAACAACAACAACAACAACAACAACAACAACAACAACAACAACAACAACAACAACAACAACAACAACAACAACAACAACAACAACAACAACAACAACAACAACAACAACAACAACAACAACAACAACAACAACAACAACAACAACAACAACAACAACAACAACAACAACAACAACAACAACAACAACAACAACAACAACAACAACAACAACAACAACAACAACAACAACAACAACAACAACAACAACAACAACAACAACAACAACAACAACAACAACAACAACAACAACAACAACAACAACAACAACAACAACAACAACAACAACAACAACAACAACAACAACAACAACAACAACAACAACAACAACAACAACAACAACAACAACAACAACAACAACAACAACAACAACAACAACAACAACAACAACAACAACAACAACAACAACAACAACAACAACAACAACAACAACAACAACAACAACAACAACAACAACAACAACAACAACAACAACAACAACAACAACAACAACAACAACAACAACAACAACAACAACAACAACAACAACAACAACAACAACAACAACAACAACAACAACAACAACAACAACAACAACAACAACAACAACAACAACAACAACAACAACAACAACAACAACAACAACAACAACAACAACAACAACAACAACAACAACAACAACAACAACAACAACAACAACAACAACAACAACAACAACAACAACAACAACAACAACAACAACAACAACAACAACAACAACAACAACAACAACAACAACAACAACAACAACAACAACAACAACAACAACAACAACAACAACAACAACAACAACAACAACAACAACAACAACAACAACAACAACAACAACAACAACAACAACAACAACAACAACAACAACAACAACAACAACAACAACAACAACAACAACAACAACAACAACAACAACAACAACAACAACAACAACAACAACAACAACAACAACAACAACAACAACAACAACAACAACAACAACAACAACAACAACAACAACAACAACAACAACAACAACAACAACAACAACAACAACAACAACAACAACAACAACAACAACAACAACAACAACAACAACAACAACAACAACAACAACAACAACAACAACAACAACAACAACAACAACAACAACAACAACAACAACAACAACAACAACAACAACAACAACAACAACAACAACAACAACAACAACAACAACAACAACAACAACAACAACAACAACAACAACAACAACAACAACAACAACAACAACAACAACAACAACAACAACAACAACAACAACAACAACAACAACAACAACAACAACAACAACAACAACAACAACAACAACAACAACAACAACAACAACAACAACAACAACAACAACAACAACAACAACAACAACAACAACAACAACAACAACAACAACAACAACAACAACAACAACAACAACAACAACAACAACAACAACAACAACAACAACAACAACAACAACAACAACAACAACAACAACAACAACAACAACAACAACAACAACAACAACAACAACAACAACAACAACAACAACAACAACAACAACAACAACAACAACAACAACAACAACAACAACAACAACAACAACAACAACAACAACAACAACAACAACAACAACAACAACAACAACAACAACAACAACAACAACAACAACAACAACAACAACAACAACAACAACAACAACAACAACAACAACAACAACAACAACAACAACAACAACAACAACAACAACAACAACAACAACAACAACAACAACAACAACAACAACAACAACAACAACAACAACAACAACAACAACAACAACAACAACAACAACAACAACAACAACAACAACAACAACAACAACAACAACAACAACAACAACAACAACAACAACAACAACAACAACAACAACAACAACAACAACAACAACAACAACAACAACAACAACAACAACAACAACAACAACAACAACAACAACAACAACAACAACAACAACAACAACAACAACAACAACAACAACAACAACAACAACAACAACAACAACAACAACAACAACAACAACAACAACAACAACAACAACAACAACAACAACAACAACAACAACAACAACAACAACAACAACAACAACAACAACAACAACAACAACAACAACAACAACAACAACAACAACAACAACAACAACAACAACAACAACAACAACAACAACAACAACAACAACAACAACAACAACAACAACAACAACAACAACAACAACAACAACAACAACAACAACAACAACAACAACAACAACAACAACAACAACAACAACAACAACAACAACAACAACAACAACAACAACAACAACAACAACAACAACAACAACAACAACAACAACAACAACAACAACAACAACAACAACAACAACAACAACAACAACAACAACAACAACAACAACAACAACAACAACAACAACAACAACAACAACAACAACAACAACAACAACAACAACAACAACAACAACAACAACAACAACAACAACAACAACAACAACAACAACAACAACAACAACAACAACAACAACAACAACAACAACAACAACAACAACAACAACAACAACAACAACAACAACAACAACAACAACAACAACAACAACAACAACAACAACAACAACAACAACAACAACAACAACAACAACAACAACAACAACAACAACAACAACAACAACAACAACAACAACAACAACAACAACAACAACAACAACAACAACAACAACAACAACAACAACAACAACAACAACAACAACAACAACAACAACAACAACAACAACAACAACAACAACAACAACAACAACAACAACAACAACAACAACAACAACAACAACAACAACAACAACAACAACAACAACAACAACAACAACAACAACAACAACAACAACAACAACAACAACAACAACAACAACAACAACAACAACAACAACAACAACAACAACAACAACAACAACAACAACAACAACAACAACAACAACAACAACAACAACAACAACAACAACAACAACAACAACAACAACAACAACAACAACAACAACAACAACAACAACAACAACAACAACAACAACAACAACAACAACAACAACAACAACAACAACAACAACAACAACAACAACAACAACAACAACAACAACAACAACAACAACAACAACAACAACAACAACAACAACAACAACAACAACAACAACAACAACAACAACAACAACAACAACAACAACAACAACAACAACAACAACAACAACAACAACAACAACAACAACAACAACAACAACAACAACAACAACAACAACAACAACAACAACAACAACAACAACAACAACAACAACAACAACAACAACAACAACAACAACAACAACAACAACAACAACAACAACAACAACAACAACAACAACAACAACAACAACAACAACAACAACAACAACAACAACAACAACAACAACAACAACAACAACAACAACAACAACAACAACAACAACAACAACAACAACAACAACAACAACAACAACAACAACAACAACAACAACAACAACAACAACAACAACAACAACAACAACAACAACAACAACAACAACAACAACAACAACAACAACAACAACAACAACAACAACAACAACAACAACAACAACAACAACAACAACAACAACAACAACAACAACAACAACAACAACAACAACAACAACAACAACAACAACAACAACAACAACAACAACAACAACAACAACAACAACAACAACAACAACAACAACAACAACAACAACAACAACAACAACAACAACAACAACAACAACAACAACAACAACAACAACAACAACAACAACAACAACAACAACAACAACAACAACAACAACAACAACAACAACAACAACAACAACAACAACAACAACAACAACAACAACAACAACAACAACAACAACAACAACAACAACAACAACAACAACAACAACAACAACAACAACAACAACAACAACAACAACAACAACAACAACAACAACAACAACAACAACAACAACAACAACAACAACAACAACAACAACAACAACAACAACAACAACAACAACAACAACAACAACAACAACAACAACAACAACAACAACAACAACAACAACAACAACAACAACAACAACAACAACAACAACAACAACAACAACAACAACAACAACAACAACAACAACAACAACAACAACAACAACAACAACAACAACAACAACAACAACAACAACAACAACAACAACAACAACAACAACAACAACAACAACAACAACAACAACAACAACAACAACAACAACAACAACAACAACAACAACAACAACAACAACAACAACAACGACATCAGCAGCAACAACAACAACAACAACAAAAGCAACATCAGGAGCAGAAACAAAAACAAAAGCAGCAGGGAGAACACCAGCAGCAGCCACAGCCGTCGCTAAACAAGAAAGAAAGGGTGCCACCGATTAACACCTATAAGATGGACCTTAAGGACACAATAGAAATATGTAAGTCGGCCATAGGCAATAATTTTATAATAAAACGTTTAAGTAGTGATAGACACGCTATTCACTGTTATACGGTGAAAGATCACAAAATAATTAAAGATTTGTTGAAAGCATCAACTACTGAATTCTTCAGCTTTACCCCGAAGGTAGACAAGGTTCAGACGGTCCTTCTGAAGGGCATAGATTCCTGCACGGAACCAGAGGTGCTCCTAAGTGAGCTCCGTCAAAAAGCGAGCGACGATCTCGACTTTATCGGGGTCAAGCCGTTCGCTACAGTCAGAGCCAGACGGGAGAAGCGGTCTCTACCATTCTTCCTGGTTCAACTCTCGCCCAGCAGCAAACTGGATAGTCTGAGGAGTATCTCCGTCCTCAACTACCAGGTTGTAACATGGGATAAATTAAAGAGACGCGGTGACATGCTTCAATGCATGCGCTGCCAAAGGTTTGGCCACGCTGCAGCAAACTGCGAAATGCAGTCACGCTGCGTTAAGTGTGGTGAGAACCACATTAAGGGAGAGTGTAAGCTCGGTACGGAACGGGTCGATGATATGACCCAGCTTAAATGTGCACTTTGTGGAAAGGAGGGGCATCCTGCTAATTATCGGGGTTGCTCAGCTTTTCAGCGGATAAGAATTAACAAAGCGGCTAAGCAGACAGCGGTAGAGATACGCCCATCAACGCGTGCTCCTACAGCAACGCCCGTTAATCCCCAAATTTCCTACGCCCAAATGGCGGCAGGGAGGGGAAAAACGGTACAGCCTGCAGCTAAGGTAGCCCAACCGGCCCTAGTGCCAAAGGCTCTGGACGCCCGGGCCGAGATTAGAAGCATGTTGCTGGCGATTCAAGGCCAGTTAACAGGACTTCACAATCAGATAAAGGAGCAGGCGACTAGGGAAGACTTTCTCTACTCTGTTTTGCCTAGCTTAACGCAAAATAGAGGTTAAAAGCGCGCTGTCGGAGAGGCCTCTTAGGATCCTTGCTGTGAATGTAAATTCACTGATTAGGACCAAACGTAGAGCTAATCTTTTCCAATTGTTGAAAGACCAAAGTCCAGATGTGTTTATGGCCAGCGAAACTAAGCTGAACCAGAAACATAAGTTGACTAACAACAATTACAATATCGTTAGAAGAGATCGACCCAACTCCACTCAAGGGGGGGGCGTCGCAATCTTCATACGAAAAGGCATTAATCATAAAGTTATATACAATAGTGATCTGCGCAGATTTTGGCTGTTAGAGGCGTGCATCGTATGCATTCCTCTCCAACAGGGGAAGCGAATGTATGTGATCGCGGCTTATGCACCGGCATCACCTCAGCCAACTAATTTTATGACAGAGCTTGAAAAACTTTTTGAGTGTCTACGCTTGAGCTTGGAAGAAAATTACTTTCTCATGGCCGGTGATTTGAATGCCAAACACCAAGATTGGGGAAATTAAATTCAAAATCAAAGAGGTATTCATCTTTTCAATTGGATGAGTTGAAACAACACTGAGTATGGTGTCGACCTGCTGGCTACGGATCGGCCATCGTTTCCAAGAAGCGGTGCCTATCTGGATCTATTGCTAATAGACGCAAGACTGACAATTACTGACACTGTGGGTCAAAGACCAAGAAACTGTTTACGAACGATCGAGTACGACAGTGATCACTGCGGACTCGCCGCCTTAATACAGCTTCCGAACGAGCTCGTGGAGTTGGATGAGTATGTAGCTGTGCATACTTACAATTACAGTAAGGTGCGCTGGCCACGCTTTAGCAACGCCTTATCGAGCGAAATTAGTTCGAATAACATATCCCCACCAAATGACAGGAATTTGACAAATAACGAAATAGACCAATACTTAGAACAAATGGACGAGACAATCAAACGAACAATACCGAAATACAAACAACGAGACGCAACCGACATGTATCGGAACGTGACCATTGACGCACTACACAGACAAAAAAGTGGACTGCTGACAAGACTAAAACTCTTGTACCGACGGTTTACTGACCCTCACCATCTGGAGATTAGGACACTGAAGTCGTCGATCAAAAACATCAACCAACTAATTAAAGAGAACTATCGGTTGTCAATTAATTTGTATTGGGACAACAAAATTCGGGCCGTTAATGCTAGCGACCCGAACATGTTTCCGCAAATTAACAAGATATTTAGAAGGAATGATCAGAACGATCTTCCGTGTCTCAAGCTTCAGAGAACGACAGACAACAGAGACGTACTTCTGACAGCAGGAATTAATCCAGAGGACGCCGTCTTGGACGATGACCTCTTTATTGTTGAAGATCCGCAGGAGAAAGTGGAGGTTGTGGGGGCTGCTTTCCAGCAAGTGTACAAGGTGAATGCGTGCATTCGCCCCAATCATGACCTGGAAAACAGAGCCTTGCTCCACCAATTCTACCTTCGGAATGACATAACGCAATGGCGATCAGAGAACCACGGTTTCACCGGGTTCAATGAAGATCATTTGGCAAACGCCATAATCGCCGAGCGAAATGGGCCCAGTTCCCTGTTAATTACGAAGGTGAAGCTACAGCTCATCTTCGATTCATTAAAGAAGAAGAAGTCAGCAGGAGTCGAAGGCATATCCAACGTTGTACTTCGACATTTACCTCAAGAAGCAGTAGACATTTATACCACTCTGTTTAACAACGCTCTGAATAATGCATATTATCCAGTGCGTTGGAAGACAGCTGTGGTGCATCCTCTCCCGAAAAAGGGAAAGG
This sequence comes from Dasysyrphus albostriatus, assembly GCA_946251815.1. Lineage (NCBI taxonomy): Eukaryota > Metazoa > Arthropoda > Insecta > Diptera > Syrphidae > Dasysyrphus > Dasysyrphus albostriatus. Next base: position 105,964,878 of record OX276335.1, on the reverse strand, counting down.
ACAACTCCAACCCGGCGAATCTCCGGTCGATAAGTCTTCTTCCGAGTATCAGCAAGGTATTCGAAAAAGTTATCAATAGAGCTCTGTCTAAGTGGACAGAGGACAATAATATCATACCGGACAATCAGTTCGGTTTTAAGGCGGGACATGACACCATTCATGCCGCGTCGAAACTCGTTTCTGATGTCCAATGGAACAAATCTAAGAAGCAGTGTACGGGCGCCTGTCTGGTTGATTTGGAGAAGGCCTTCGACACCGCATGGTTAGAGGGTCTTTATCTAAAGCTGACCAGACTTGGCATTAGTAAACCACTATTGTATATGCTTTATGATATGCTCAATGGCAGAAAGTTTGTTGTCAAAAGTAACTTCTGCCACAACCTTTAATATTAAAAATGGTCTTCAGCAGGGAGCGGTCAACTCGCCGATTCTATTCAGTATTTACACCAGCGATCTGATAAGTAGTCTAACTCAGGCAATTGCGTATGCCGACGATCTAATTGCGTACAGAACAGCTCCAAAAGTCGAGGTCATCAGGATTCTTTTGCAGCGTGACTTCGAGAAGATTCAGCGATATTGCGATGACTGGAAGTTGAAAATCAACTTTCAGAAATCAGAAACTATCTTGTTTAAGACTCCGTTGCTTAGAGCCACAAGGGATACGAGAAAGAACTGGCGCAAGCTGGTGATCGTAGGGCCAAATGGACATCCACTGGCGAGTAAAAGTGTAGTAAAGTACCTTGGCATCTGGATGGATCAGTATTTGTATTTCGACAGACATATAAATGCTGCTCTGGCCAGGGCTAGGGGAGCTTTTGCCCTGACGAAACGGTTGTTTTATAGCAGCCGGCTTGACAGCAGGGTGAAGGTGATTTGCTACATGGCCCTTATCCGGCCGATGATTGCCTATGGATGCTCGGTTTGGTTCAACGTTGCCCCATCTCAAATGGAAAAGATTCGGGTGTTTGAGAGGAAGTGTCTTCGACGCTGCCTTGGATTGCACAGAACACCAGAGTCGGAGTACAAACACTACTATTCCAACCTGGCTCTATACAACGGGGCCAACATAAACAGGATAGATAATTTCTTGCTGAAGCTTATTCGAGATCACATTGCAAGAGCGATGTCCTCGACTAACAGCTTAATGTTCGGGGCTTATTACCCTAAATACGAATACTACGAGAGTGTGCGTCTAAGCGGCTTTATTCCGCCCGATGCATTCCTCCACCTAGACAGTCGAGGGCTGATCCAGGATAAAGCGGCGGTTCCGCTAATCTACCACGTCGGCCGTAGAACTGTAGATCGGCGGCTCCTTTACAGTCGAGACGTCCTCGCACAAGACGGAGTTGAGCACCTTCGGTTCAGTAGGACTGTGTCCGAACGGGACCGAAGAGATAGGGTAAAGCAGGAGAACCAGTTCTGGTGGTTGAAAAACGAAGATGAAGTTCCTTCAGACATTTAATAGTTGACCTTGCTGTTTTCTTTTGTATGGCCGACTTACATAGGTTTAGGTAGTTAGTTTTAAGTAGGGACAGTCAGGGTGGCACCAAAAAAAAAAAAAAAAAAAAAAAAAAAAAAATTATAAAATCCACAAAAATACAAAAAAAAAATCATAAAACCGGAAGTGCCTGCTGTGGCTGTTCTAGTTTGTAAGTAGTCTGTAAGTAGCTTATAAGTAGGTTGTAATTAGTTTATAATTAGTTGTAAATAGTTTTAAGTAGCTTTAATTAGTTTAATTAGTTTTAGTTAGTTTTAATTAGTTTTAATTAGCTTTAATTTAGTTTTCTGTAGCTTGTAAGTTTTATATAAAACCAAAAAAAAAATAAAGACATAGATACCGAGTTTTTTGTAAATTCTTCTCGGTAAAAAATAAAACCGACCTGGATTTAGTATTAAGATAGTTCTTAGGCCGAAAGGCATTAGCATTAAGTTATTATAGTTTAACTTAGAGCGCCCGACTGGGGCCACTAAGTTAGTTTTAAAATATTGATAACTAGGCTAGTTTTTATGAATTTTTGTCTAGCTTTAAGATAGTTTTAAGAAAATGGAAAATAAAAATGAATTAAAAAAAAAAAAAAAAAAATCCTTTTTGGTTTACACCTGATTATGTCTATAGACATGGACGAAACGTCGTAAACAAACAAAAGGAACTTGTTTCATTTATTGACTTAAAGGCCAAAAAGAAACCAACAAATACATAATTCAATCAAGGTCAACTATTCTACATCCCTATTATGTACGCTTTATAAAATAGGCTGGAATATACATAACCTCCTTTTCGTTTCATAGATGTTGTTATAAGATTTATTAGCTTCTCCGAAAGATGATTATTTTGCATCTCCAAACTTTTCGACATTTTAAATGCATTTGATATAATCATTTACGAGTTTTTATTGAATTCTCATGATAAATCGAAAAAATATTCGCAATCATATTACAGAGGTAACATTTTCGGTTCAAGAATATAATTAACGATTGTCCTATTCACCTCTTAAATTGTATTGGCAACTGAATTCAATAATCAAAACCTTAAATTCAAACCGAAATATAAAAAGAAAAAACATGAATATTAGGAATTATGTGAATGAATAATTGGAAGAGCTACATGGGGAACTCGTTCGACATTTTTAAAATATTTATGTAGTAACGCTTCTTTTGCAGATATTCTAAGGTTTGGGTCGTATGCCATCATTGCCTGCAACAAAAAAAATTTTTAAGATATTAAGATAACAGTTTATTATTAAAAGCTTACTTTAAAAAGATCATTTGCCTTGTGCTTAAGAATTATTTCGGGTATATTTTTGCCCCACTTTGGAAATGATGACTTATAATCTGGCAATTGTGGTACTCCTGGCCACGTTTTCTCATCAGGAGTACCAAAAGTCCTAAATATTCTATACAACTGATCAATTTCACTATCCCCAGGAAATAACGATCGTTTCGTGATCTGTGAAGACAAAATAAAATTCACTAAGTTTTTATGCTTAATTGTTCGTTAAACATTTTACCATTTCAGCAAAAATGCAACCTAAGCTCCAGATATCAACACCAGTTGCATAAAGTTTAGTACCAAGAAGGATTTCCGGCGCCCTATACCAAAGTGTAACGACTTCATGAGTATAAGCTCTCATTGGGACATTAAAAGCTCTTGCAAGACCAAAATCCGCCAGCTAAATAAAAAATAAATAAATCATATAATAATTAATGTGCTATGCATAATAAGAGGTATTATTGTTTTGCAGACAAATAATAACAATTTTTGCTATTCGGTACATGAGGCCCTAATAATTGATTCGTTTATTTAAAGCCTAGTTTACAGTTCCCATGCGCAAAAAAAAACGATGCAAATATTCTCGCATGCAAAAAATAGCTGAGGTGAAATGCAAAATTAATTTTTGGCATGATTGGTTTACAGCTTCATGCAAAAAAAAACCATTACTGTCATGAAATATCATGCAAAACCAGAGAATATCAATTACCAAGAAGCCAATCTTTCGTACGTTTCACCCTCCAAAACCCATTTGTTTACATTGTTGTATTTGTAATTTCACTTCGTGTCGATGAATAGATGTGAATTGCAACAACAATGTAACGCGGTGAGATTTATTTGTTTTGACAGCTCAGTTTTTTTTCTTTGAAAATTGGAAAAATAATTTGAGAATTTTACTTCGGCTGATAGCAAAAACATCGATGTGAAATTGTTTAATTAATTTAAAGTGCACAAGCAATTGTAATTGTCAGTTAATATTCATCCACGATTATAATAAAATACAAAAACTGAATCCATAAAATGTCTTCAATCACACAGATTTCCAAATATCTTCAATGCATCTCGCATATTATACAGGGTGGCCATTTCTTCATCCAGAATAATTTTAAAATTATTGTTGGATATATTTTAAGGAAAAAAATAGTTAAGAAAAATAAGAAATAAAAGAATAGTTTTTCTGCAACCTGACACCAGAACTTTAGTTTTTTTGTTTAAACTCCACTAAACTGTCAATTTACAATTTATAAGTATTAAAGTTGATGTCAGGTGGGTTTTATTATCTTCTTTCGGGATTCGGGTTTTGATCTGGATTTAACTTTAGTACAAAAAAGAAATAATTAGGAGTTTTCAAAATCGTTTTCGTAGCACGTGTTAAAAGTAAATCCAGCCCTCTTTTGCAGATAATAAAACAGCAATAGCTATTTTTAATTTATTTTTTTAAACTTCATGACATCTAAGCATTTGGTTTTGAGTGTTTAATAGGAGTACTGAATACTTATTACTGAAATTTTACTTCATACTATAAAAGAAATGAAATAGTTTTAACAAATACATTAACTTTTTTTAAGTTTTAAGTTGTATAATTATTTTTTTTTTTAAATGATTACGAAACAACTTAATTAGAAAAATTGATTCGAGAATGGTTTTAAGAAATTTTAGCATGACCTTCTAGCTGTTGTCTTATTTTTTAGTTATTTTCATTTTAAATATATTTGGTCGTAAAATTCAAAAAAGTTAATTAAACAAAAATAAAGAGCATAACATTGCAAGTTGCAAGTTAGTAGTGCCGTTGATTTTCAATTTTTTTTTAAGAAAGTTACTACTCTTATCTAAAAGCGGATAAATAATCCCCCCTTCCCATACGATTTTTTTTTAATATCATTTCATAAATTATCCTGCATGAAATAGGGAACACCATGTATTTTGTTTTGTTTTGACATCTAATTGACAGACCGAGGTGAATAATTTTGACCACGGGACGTGTTCAACAAATAGAAACCCAACTAGGGCCAGGTTCACATTAGGTGTGTTTTTTCCTTGTCTGAATGAGCTTGGACGAAAAAACGACGTCGGGGCTAAACAATGCTCCGTGGTTCAAGAAATTTTTAATCCATCAATTTCTGTAGATTAACTGGGTTTTAATGATGATTTAGGTTTCATGTAAGTTATAAAAGTCAATTACATGCTTGAACCACCCTCAGTTAAACCACAAAATCAGTGAGCTAAAAGTGCGGAGCTATGGATCAAAACAATAACCCTGTTCAATTAATACGAACACATATCGTTAAATAAATACATAGATAGATATAATAGATTAATTAATAAATACAAACCTAAAGCATTTTGGCTTACAGTAATGAGAAATAATAGAAATATGCTCGGGTGACAAACTGAATTAAAATTATAAAATGGCTAGTAGCTCCTAGCGTGACCATGTTTACTAGTATAATCAAAATAGAAATGAAGTAAAACAAACTAAAGGCTCTCCCAAGCCAACGCCAACAAGGAGTGACGATGAATTTTTGTTGTTGTTAAGTATTGTCTATGTTTTTGTCATATTTTGTACTATTGTGAATGATTCACTGCGAATCAATCGGTATTCGTGTTGGTTTTGGAGAGCCTTAATACTACGTTTTCGTTAGACCAAATGAGGAAATTTCGTTGAAAATTTTCAAATTTGATACGAAATCATCTCATTTTCCACACAAATTCAAATTTCGAAATGACATAATTTCAACCAAACTTGCACACAATTTTCTAGGAAATTAAGTCAAAACCTAACGAACACACCGAATTGGGCACATTTTGAATAGCTCTGAAAAGATTTTGAACGAAAATGTTAAAACTGAATTAAAAAATTAACAACAAAAAGTGATTTACAGGCAGGGTTGAAACTCAAAAAATGAAATGAGCTGTCAAAAGAAATACCAATTTACAGATGAAAACACTTTTTCTGTAATTTGCAAAATTACCTCATTTGGGCTCTTATGAAAACGGTTAAATATGCACTATATTAATATTATCATTATTAATAACCAATTGATCAAAATCTATAGGGCTCATTGTAGAGTTATTTAATCCAATATTCAGTAATTTTAACTAATTAATTAAAACTGGTTAGCTGATGCTCGACGATTATTAAAGCAAAACTATATTTGCCCACAAACAAGCAAATAAACAGACCATAATGCAATATCTGTAAGACCATCTCTTTAATCCCGGTTTTTCGTCACAAATTTCGACTCGACTCCGCTCCTCGAACGAGATCTAGTCAAATCAAGCTCATTTCGACTCAACCCAGGCTTACAAAAAATGACGCGAGCTTCAAGCAGGTTTAACAACACATATAAGCGTAGTATATATGCCAAAATTTTAGTTTGTGAATATCTTTTTTCATTTCGCAAAATTATTTAAAACTTTCTTCTTACTCACTGTAAGTTATTTTAGTAAATTTTCTACAATTCCTTATACATTTCGGGAGTTGAAAAGAAAAAAAAAACAGAAAAGACAAACTGTTTATCGAAAAAAAAGTAACTAAAGGTATTTATTTTCCAGACAAGCGGGAATTAGTAAAAAGCGACTACAATTTACATTTAAAAAAAAAAACCACAACTTATTTTCATAAGGTCCGGTCAGCACTATACATATAATTTCTCCCTTTTTTATACTTTTTGAACAAGCCCATTGCAGCCCAAGTGAATTTCAAAATAACTGAAGATTTTCAAAAATAACCGACATATTCGTGGTGGGTCGATGCCAACTGTCTATGTGTGCGAATAAATCAGTGGTGGGTCGATGCCAACTGTCAATGTGTGCAAAAACCTAGTGGTGGACTTAGCCCAACTGTCTATGTGTGCGTGTTTCAGTTTGTAGGCAAAGCCGGATGACAGCCAAGGATTGGCTTCTTGGTAATTGATATTCTCTGCTTTAAGTGTTTCATCATATTCCTATTACCTTCATGGGAAAACATATGGCACTATCATATCAGTGTGAAAGATGTTGTTTAGAATTTCTTGTAATTCAATTTCTGTTTTATTAAATCTATCAGCTTATATTCTTTCTCTTAACTTCTTTGGATTTAATTTGCCTAGCTCGCACTGTGGCCTGTAAAAAAAGACAATAAAATACATGCAAAATAATAAATGAAGATTGTTCTGTTTTGAAAGTTTTATTTTCTTACGGAATGTTAAAACGCCTCTTGTTTTGAAAAAAATTACTTTAAATTAAAAGTAATAAAAGCCAAAAGCAACAAATTGAATTGTAGGTCATATTGAGAACAAAATGCGATGCGAAAATGTATATGCAAAAATATAGGGCTTATTATAAACAAGCAATATTTTTAAAATTTGATAAATTGATTTGATATTTAAGACAATACAAAAGGCGTTCACTAGTGTTTTTCTTTGTAAAAATAGAAGACAAACAAAAAGAAAAAAACTACAAAATACACATAATATCCTTTTCAATATAATAAAAGACACTTTTACATACGTTTTCGAGCCCTTAAGCCTTACATTTTTTTCAAAAGCTTATATAACTCATAAGGAATTCTTACCGTATCCCATTTGGTGTATGTTCTTTCAGTTATGTGCAATTTCGTTGTAATGCGCATTGGTCTTTGATATTGAAAAAGTTTCTTAACAACTTCTTGGCAATCGTCATCCGAGCAAGTTGAAATAACATCGTCAGGTGTTGAATACTCAATATCAGAAAACTCCGAAGATGTAATGGAGATGTTGCTTCAAACGGAGCTTACGGATGCTTTATGGTTAAAGTCTAAAAAGAGGAGAATTTATAGGATTTTAAGATGTTAAAATTATCATAACTTACCAGTTAACAATGACATCTTATCGTGATCTCTGTGGTGGGTAAGGACATCAGAACCACCACAGAGGCCCAACACCCAGAGAGATACAGTATGACCACACGTTCGTGGCGTTGGAAGAGGTAGACATGGTATGCGATTTGCCGCAGCTAGTGCTTGTACTTGAAAAATCTCCTCTACTGCTACTACTGAACATTGGGTCGCTATAATAAATTTAATGAAATATAATTATTAATTACTTAGATTTGACAAAATATTTAAATAAGTATGATATGAGTATTTATTTATTGCTTTAATAGTTTACTTTAGTGCAAATACTCGTATTTATGTAGGTAATGCATTTTGGTAGGAATCGATTTATAGTAAGATGCACGTATTTGAATTATCACAACCATAAATACAAAACCCATAAGAAAAGTTTTCAAAAATCTAAAAAAAAATTTGGATTGTTTCGTGGTGCAACAATAAGAGTTCTCGTAATCCTGAAGCTCGTAATTAAAACGACGGATTTGGCCCTACACCAACTTGATGTGAGACGGTACTTTGGTATTGTGTTGAAGGTCTTGATTGCTTCCTTGCAATTGAACCACCTAAGTGGACACTTGACATGACACGTTCGGCCTCAGGCTTATTACCTTCGTAAATAAATTTGATTTTGTTTTATCACTGTGTGCTATTTGGCAGTACCTTACATGCAAGTTAAAACACAAATTCCGCGCACAAATTAAAAAAAAATATGCAAAAGTGCATTTAGTTTTTCACGTCATATTGTTTTGTGCGATTTAAAACAAATATATTTCACAGAATAATTGCAAAATAGACAATATTAATTTGGGAACACCAAAGTAAACAAAAGAATCGAGTCGAGTAACACATCGAGTCCACTGATCTCTATAATACACTGGATAGCGTATCGACACAAGAAAGTTGCTTCCATTTGAAGAATTGTTATATTATGAAGCTGACCACTTTTTTGTACAACAATATGACTGACGTCAAATTTCCGTTCGTTGCTCCTCAAATCTCTTTGCTAACATTGTTGTGTCTGTAATTTTATTTCATTCACAAATTATTATTTTCCCGAGGGTAGGTGCAAAACCTGCTATTCAGGCTCTATGAGGACCGAAAAACGCGTGCTCATAGAAGTGTGAGATTCTTACTACACTAAAACCACCTCCACTTCCCGATTGCAACTAAGTTGAAACTTATCTAGCAATTTATTTTTAACGAAGTTAAGTAACGTGTTGCAGGTTACTTTCCGGTGAAAGTTCCTACTTAATCCGCGATTTTAAAGCGGTTTTCTGTTCACCGCACCAAGTCGGAAGGTTTTGTTCTTCGCAGACGGCGTACTAAATTCGACTCGTCAAGAATGTCAATAATCGTTGAATTAGCGTGTTCTAATAGTCGATTTCTATGTTTTCGCGCGAAACTTTTTATTTCCTCCCGCACCGTAGGAATCCCGAGATCCCTATGAAGATCTTCACTTCTTATATACCACGGAGCATTTACAAATGACCTAAGCAATTTATTTTCAAACGTTTGTAAGTTATTTAAGTTTGTATCGCAGGTACAACCCCAAAGTTGTATACCATAAGCCCAAACAGGTTAAAGAACCTGTCGGTATAAAACCAATTTATTTTCAATACTAAGCTTTGAATATTTACCGATTAACCAGTTCATATCTCTTAATTTACTTTTTAGTTCTTCGCATTTCTTTTTCACGTGCGACTTCCATTTTAATTTCACGTCTAGAGGCATTCTCACATACTTTGCCTCATTTGCAAATGGAACACGAGCGGTATTAAGAAAGACGGGTAATCTGTTTATTTTTTTATACGTAAAGTCCACGTGGACTGACTTTTGTTCATTGAGCGCTATTCGCCATGTTTTTGTCCACTCATTAACATTATTAAGAGCATTTTGTAATTTAATTGTAGCTTCGCTAATCGTTTTGCCTACTGCTAGTATTGCAGTATCATCAGCAAACGTGGCTACAATAGTGTCATCTGTTTGAGGTATATCGCGTGTAAATAAAAGGTACAGAACTGGACCTAATACACTTCCTTGTGGTACCCCAGCCAATATTTTTTTGAAATCAGAATAGTCATTTCCGTGTCTTACACTAAAAAAATTCTTTCATTTAGATATCCGTTTAGAATGTTGTAAAGTCCTTCAGGGAGAACTTGTCTTAATTTGAATTTGAGGCCTTCGTGCCACACCTTGTCAAACGCCTGCGACACGTCCAAAAAGACAGTCGAACAGATTTTCTTTTCTCCAAGAGCTCTCTCAATTACGTCTGTAATTCTATGCACTTGATCATTTGTCGAATGCTTGCTTCTAAATCCGAACTGATGTTCAGGTATTAATTGTTTCTCTTCTATTATCAGTTGCAAGCGCAGGAGTAGTATTCTTTCAAAAACTTTTGATATAATAGGAAGAAGCGAAATCGGCCTGTAAGACTTCTTTTCGTGAGATGGTTTGCCAGATTTCAATACCATTATGACCTCCGCAACTTTCCATTGGCTCGGAACATATTCTAACCTTAGAGCGACATTTATTATGTAAAGGAGGTTAATAAACCCTTTACGAGGGAGCATTTTTAAAATCTCTGCCGTTATTAAGTCATATCCTGGAGCTTTGTTGGACTTAAGCTTCTTTATTTCTCTTTTTAATTCGGCGAGTGTAGCATTTCTCGTTATGTAGCTTTCATTAGAGGTAAAATTCATATTAATATTTTCGTTGAGTTCTTGCCCATCAAACGGCTTAAATGTTTCCTCTAAGTAATAGGCGAATACCGCCGCTTTTTCTTTGTCACTTTTTGCCCATTCATTTTGGCTTTTCTTAATCGGAGGCACTAGAAGTTTTGGTTTTTTCGTCTTCAAGGTTTTTGAAATCTGATATCACCGTTTTTAGCATATTACTCAACCGATTTAAATGAGCTTTGTGTTGAGGAGCACGGGTTTGCTGCCATTTTGTACGTGCTTTTCGTTTCTCTTTCACTAAATCTTTTATTTCTTGCGGATATTTTATATCTTTAAAGCGAGGCATTAGCCTTTGATAAGGTTATCCCAAGCTGCTTTTTGTATTATATGAACAAAGGTATCTACTGCGTCTTTAAGCTCAAGAGGCGTTTGTAATGATACCCTTAACTCAACGTTGTCCTCGATATCTTTTTTAAATCCATCCCAGTTGGTTTAACTGTTTGTTAACCTGGGTGGTTTTTCAATTTTAACAAGGCTTTCGCTTATAATGAGTACGACGGCAGAATGATCTGAGAAGAGGTCATAGCCCTCTGAAATTTCTATACGGTTAGAGGGTATTCCTTTCACCATGAATAAATCGATTAGGTCAGGTATTTTCGACGGATCAGTTGGCCAGTAAGTTGGCTTGCCAGTCGAATGAAAGTCACAATTATTTTCCATTCCTGCTTCATATAGCATGCGACCCTTTTGAGATATGCATCGTGAGGCCCAGAAGGTGTGCTTTGCATTAAAGTCACCACCAACAATTAAATTTGGACTTAGTGACTTAATCAATGTCGTAAATTCACTCTTATCAATTTTGCAACGCGGAGGGCAATATATGGAAGAGACATTGAGAGGAATATTTTTAGTTTTAACCTGTACACTACTCAATTGCATTGATTCCACCTCTATTTTGAGGCCTATCGAGTGTTCAATGCATTCTCTTATATACAATGATGATCCACCTCTTGCTTTATTGGACGGATGAATGGCGTGGTAGTCATGAAACCCGTGGATTTTAAGATTTGATTCATTCTTGGCATGCGTTTCTGATATCAAACATATGTCAATATCATTTTCTCGCATGTACATCTCCAATTCTCCAAGTTTTTGCCATAATCCGTTGGCATTCCACGTTAGAATTTTAAGCTTTTCCATCATGTATTTTTTGAAAGAGGTTTGGGTCGAAAACAATTTTCGAGCTTACTTAACCTATCAAAGATAAGTTTATTTGTCTCACATTGTTCTTCAAGTTTTGACAAAATTATTGAAAAGACTTTCGAGATCGGATCTGTTTCAGTGTCTTTATTTACGGGTATATTTTTTGCCTCTATTTGGGCATATGTTTCTGTATTTCCTTGCTTCGATATTTTCTCCGAAGGTACTGACACTGCTTTCTTTTCCTTGCGGATACAAGGTTTTGGACCTTTCGTAGATTTGGCCCTCTTGGGAACTGCGATTTCTAATTGCCTTGGTGGGTTTCTTTGTGTTTGCGCAGATTTTGATCGTCGCTTTTGCAATTCTTTAGCTACTTCACCGCCCCTATAACTTGCTATGTTATTTCCATTACAATTAATGCACGTCGGTGGACTTTCACTTTTTCCGTTGCAGTCAACAGTTAGATGTTTTCCAGCGCATTTTACACACCTTGGATCTTTTTTGCAATAGGTTTGGGTGTGATTGAATTCTTGGCAGCGTTTACACTGAGGGATTAACCTTGTGCTCTTTTTTAGAGATTCGATCCTAACTACATTTCAAATAAATAAATTTCATCTAATTTTTCAGTCTTATCGAACGAAAGTATAAATAGTGGGTGACCACGTTGTACCACTATCGCTTCACCCTCTTTTTTCTGTTTCTCTCTTTTGACAATGTTCATCGCATCTAAGATTTTGAGGTTGAGCTCTTTTAGATCACTAATAATATCGTCTTTTAAACATGATGCGTGTAGACCTCTTGCCACAACACGTAGGGGTCTTTCCGACTTATTTTCCTAGGTATACCATTCTACTTTTTCTTCGTTTAGTTTTCGTGACAGAAAACGATAACTTTCGGGGTCTTTCACACAAACTTTCCATTTGTTGGTGTTAAGTGAAATAATTTTAAAAGCCGATGGTAATAATGCCTTTAATATAGTTTGTAACGTGTTATACTCCGCAATACCGATAACATTTATCGGTGGTGGGGGCCGTTCCTTAACAGGTTTTTCTTTAACTGTCGCATGTTTTGGTGAAACTCTTATTTCAAAAGAAGAGGCTGCTTCAGGCGAAGAGCCAGCTTTACGCTTTTTACTCAATCTTTTCTTTGAGGACTTCTCCGTTTCACGTGCTAGCTCTTCTTCGTCCGTTTCATATCTACAATTATTGACTTGTGGCAAGCTAGACTTTGAGTTTATTGGAGGATTTTCGCTTTTCAATATCTCATTTTCTTTTCGAAGAAGATCGACTTCTTTCTTTAGCTCTTGATAAAGTTCCATTACTTGATCAAGTTTTTGTCGAGGTTCATTATTATCTTTTTCAAGATTTTTTGTTTTGTCTGAGTCTATTTTGGCGCGTGCAGGCGTGACGGGTGAACTCTTTTGCCGGAATTTCGATGGTTTTGCACTCGATTTAGATTGTGGTGATCGAGATACCCTTGCACTTTTTAGGAAGGGATTTATTAAGTGCAATAATTGGCTCTCCCCAGAATCCATAGAGCTGACCTCCGAAGAGGGTGGATTTTCCAGTGAACCTGGACTGCCACCTGGGGTACTATATCTTATTGTTTTGCTCATTGCATAGTTATGTATACATCAATCTCAGTATACGGAGTTTGGATTTTAGTCGCCTTTTACGACAGGCATGCCTAACTCGGGTATATTCTTTCCCCTTACCCGCAGTGGTATTTCACAAATGGTTAAATGAAATGGAATTACAAATGTAAAGAGTGTGACAAGGAGGTAAAATCGTAAAAAAACACAGACTATGTAATCGCATTCTCCTCATCACACTTATCAGCTGTTTTGATCAACTTGTTTGCAAATTTAAATAATGAACGAAGTCGATGGTTCCCATATCCCATCTACATATTTACTATTACCTATTTAAACACCTTTCTATTGATATAATTCTAGTGCCATTGGAAATTGGAAAATAATAGCACGAACAAAATGTACACAATGAATAACTTATTGAAAAAAAAATTATAAAATAAACTCCGACATAGTTTTCCCTTTCATATTATTGGTCTGTTTCTCTTTCTTCAGATTGAAATTTTGGAAACTGGTTTTTTTGTGTTAATGTAGACGTCAAATTATGAAGCCGACCACCTTATTGTCATCTTCAAATGGAAGCAAGAAAACTGTTATACATTATTAGGAATACACTATCCAGTGTATATAGAGATCAGTGATCGAGTCTCACTTTGTAATGGCCGCCTAGCCAACCAACTCTGGGTTCAAAAATTTGCGTGATATAAACCTAGAATAAAATTAAATTATTATATAAAGAAAAAAGAAATCCATGCAACTTACCAACTTCTTTACTACCGCCATCATGGTCCACGTCCTGTTTTGAAAAACATTAGACCAAACAGAGATGTAGATAGAAACATCAGGGAAATTTATAGGGAAGTTCGTTCGGGTGAGGATAGTTACCTCTCGTCAAACAAATTCACTGACCTTTCTCGGTACAGTTTCGATCCTTGAAAAAATGAGTGTGTCACGCATACACAAATTCATTGTATCTACGTGGACTTTAACTTTCTTTCATTTAATTTTGTTTAGTTCGTCTTCGAAATTTACTTGTTTTAATTCAATTGGTTGCGGAGAGTTCATTTTTTTGGTTAGAAGTACTAACCAGATGCAATGGTAAGACGTAGTTTTGACGATGCACATTTGGACTCAAAGCGATCTGGTTCGCAGAAAGAACGGAAGGTCACTTTATTGGAACTCAGACTCAAATTGAGTAACGTCAGGTGAATCAATACCTGAACCGATTTTCACAGGGTCTTACCAATGGCATTAATCATCTCAAAATTGGTTGATTTGCGATTTTGTTTTGATTTGGATTCATTGATTTAATATTTGATTAAGAAATTCATTGGATGTTTAATCATCACCTAAAGAAGATTAGCAGTATACAAACTAACACTCCGGGGGCTAATGCCATCACTTCAGCAGTTGATGGATTCAGGAAGTGGCTTTTACATATTCAGATATCCGAGTATGATATCAAAGGACGCATATATGTATTGTCAATTTTTATCGTTTGAGATACACCTCTTTAAGATACACCCTACCTTCGTAAATACCAAGCAATTCCTTCAGAAGACTATATTTGTTGCATTGCCAACAGTTTCACCGAATCACCCTGGTGAGAACTCAGGTTTAGTTTCCAAAAGCGCCCTCTGTTAGAGAAACAATACAATAGGAAGGTATCAGAACTAGACATATAAAAAAAAGGACTAGATTGGGAAATGTCAGTTATGAGAGGGGAATGATATCCACCAACACTTTTACCTTTCCAAAACACAAAAAAAAATGAAACAACAAAATATAGGGAATGTTCTTTATTGGATGATACGGATAGTGTGGGAGGAGGCACTATGAAAAAAGTGGACTGTTTTCTATCCGAATCCCATGTGACATTGAAACAGCAAAGTCATATTGAAACTCCGATGGCGGTTGAGATTCAAAGATTGAAACGATAGTCACACCATCCAGTTTGTCGGCCTGGAGTTTTCCGATTAACGTTAAACTCGAGAAACTTTTTATTGGTTATCGTAATTCTATTTGCAAGTAAAATAATTCTTAGTTTTTAATACTTACTGGTGCGTATGTCAAATCTTCGAGTTACTTTGAGTGTAAAAAGTTAATTTTTTTTTCTTATCTGAAGATTTTGTAAAGTAGGCGACTTACGTGGGTATACGTTTCACCTGGAAGTCATTTAGAATTGGATATACAAGCATTTAAAAATACGAATCTTGGTGAGTTGAAAAGAATCTTTTTATTGAAAAAAAAAAAAAACAGTGCTAAGAGAGTAAATTTAATACAGGTTACAAATCTACCAAATTTAAATTTCTGGCGGTCTCAGGTTGCCAGTGGAGCGCTGGGCCGCCATATACCTTTTCGTTGACGCTTAGCTTTGTGGTAAACTATAGCATCTTTACCATCAGATATCTGGACTCGTTCCTTTCTGATTGGAGAAGTTTTTTGTCTTGGACCGGACTCCGAATTCAATCCACATGGTTACTTCTTGGCTACCCAAATTTCAACATACGTGGCCAGGGTCTACAGGAAATCCAACGCAAATATCGTGGATAAATCGGAGTTCCAGAAACCCCTGAACCAGGGATATTTTGATTCAAGTAATATTACAAAAAAAATATATATATAACGAAAAAGCAAAAGCCCATCATTTATATATTGAAACATTATATACGTAAATATACAAAGTAATATAATGGAATTAGAAGGCGCTTTCACCCATTTTTCGTGGTCAAATTGGTTGAGAAAAAGTGCTATCATCTATTTGTAAGAACCAATATCACCGGAAAGAATTTCTGGGACTTGGATATTATTAGAGTTCTTTTTTTTTTTGGTTATATATTGTTTAGTTTTTTTATTGGTTTATAATCCATACCAGTTTTTTTATCGATTGGTGTTGAAGTGTATGAAGCATTTCATTTTTTGTTTTCATGTTTAAGTAATATAATACGAGTAGTAAATTAAAAGTTGTAAGTGATCGAGGTAGTATTTTCCTTTTTGGTCTGTCATCGCGGTAACTTAACTGTCTTTTGGAAAAGTTCATCACCCTTCAAGGAGCAGGATATTTTTTTTGTTCGCATTCTTCATCTTCATCCAGTGCCAGAGAAGGGACTTTTAAGATTTCATTCGCTTTGATAGTCTGGGTAGGAAATATCTCGCCATCACATTGTTCGTTTGCATTTTTGTTTTCTTTTTTCTTGATTGGTTTAATATTAATGGTAAAAATAAAGAAAGATTATCTACATACTTTTTACTTACAGGAAATGGGATTCTTTATTTGTAATAAAAATACATTTCTCGCCATCTTTGATGAAACTTTGTGTTTGTTTTGATTTCGAATAAGGAAATCATGATGTTTTGAAGAATAATTTTTCAGGGGAGTGGACGGTAGCTCAATCTTTTCGGTGAAGATGGTATGACCGGAAGCTGGTCATCGACATTATTGGGGAAATCCGAAAATCGCCCATGGATTTCTTGGTTGGGTGATGGGCTGGCTTCACTGCATCAAAACCAGCAGTGCTCTCGAAGTGGTGATTGTCCTTCCGTGGTCTTTTTAATATGTTTTTCCCTCCTGGCCTGATATATGTTTTGTTGCTGGTGAGGTTAAGTTTCGGGGGCAAGATCCCCCCCATTCCGGCGAGCGGAGCTGAGTAACGCAAGCAGGCCATGTCCCCTGGGACTAAGCACTCTGGTCCTTTTTCCAATCTCTACCTTTTCGAATTTTCTAACCTTTCCTTTTTTTCCCTACCTTACCTACTTACCGACATATCTCACCCTTCCTCTTGCCACGCAATAAATGGCGCCCAACGTCTTAGCTTTTTAGCGAAGATTTTTGTTGTATACGTTTTTGTGAAAGTCCCCAACCAAACTTGCTGTGGATTTTCAAGAGTCGTAGGTCTTCATCAAGAATGTCATGGACGCACTTAGGTCAATTGCGGCGATTTCTTGAAAACTCGCAGCGACTGCGGTTAGTTTGTGTTTTGGCGTTTTTCTGAAGTTGCTGTTAGTGTTCCAAGGTTCGTAAGTCTGCACCTGGAGAGTCTCTGACATACCAGATGTACTGCAACGAGTTTTTGGGAGCTAACAGTAACAATATATAACGTCTTTTGTCTTGTTTTTCCTTATCCCTTTCCCAATCATCCCCTTTTACTTTTCTTTCTCTATCTTCAATTTCTTTTCTCTCTTGTTTTGTCTTGTAAGTTTGCAATTCGGACGCAGTGACCGTGGTTGATGAGCCGTCGAACATCGATGCAGCGTCCAAATTATTTTTTTAAGTGTTTTCTCATTCTTTTGTTTCGTTTCCCTCACCGTTTCAAGTCTTCTAGCAAAGCCCTAAGAATAGACTAGAATTGCGGGAACGGTGAAGAAAACAAGATCTTTTCCCTCGTCATTTTTCTACTTTTTGTCATTCCTTTTTCTGTCTCACCACTTTAAGGGATTTAGTACTACGTCCGTCTGCAGTCCCTATTTTTTTTTAAAAAATATAAACAAATTGCACTTTGTATGAAACTTTCAAATGGTCATATCTTGGTAACCAAGTAAAATTTCGAAATGCACAGGGGCTAAAATAATTGCTTATTTTGAAATTGAATTTGCACACCAAACATTTTAATTTGCACACCCTTCATTAATTAATAATTAATTAATTAAAATTTCGCTAAAGAAAAGAACTAAATAATTGAAAGAAGACTTATTACAAAATAACCCATCCAAAATATATGAATCAATGGCCCAGCGTGAGAGCTGCCGACTGTGAACCTAAGTGTCATGGGTTGCATTTTTTCACAACTTACTAAAATGGCTATATCTCAATAACCAAAAACAATTTTGAACTGTTCGAAATTTCGAAAAATCGTGCATTTCAATGTCAAATTTGCACACCAAAAATTTGAATTTGCACACCAATGCAATTTTGTATGTTTTTAGCAGTTTCCTAATCATTGATTTATTTATTAATTAAAGGTGTGCAAATTCAAATTTTTGGTGTGCAAATTTGACATTGAAATGCACGATTTTTCGAAATTTTGAACAGTTCAAAATTGTTTTTGGTTATTGAGATATAGCCATTTTAGTAAGTTTTGAAAATTGCATTTTTCTATGTTCGTATCAATTTCCTGATCATTAAATTACAGTTTAACTAAAGGTGTGCAAACAAAAACTTTGAGTATTCAAATTTGAATATAAAATGCATAATTTTTTAAAATTTTTAACGGTTGAAAATATAGTGTTCGTGCTTTTTTATGTTTTAATTTATTATTTAGCTGTGCAAGTAAGAATTTTTTTCAAACACATACACTCCCTTTCTATTAGAAAAAAAAAATACTGTATAACAAGTAATAAAAAATAATAAAAGGGTGAACGATCCTCATAGGACTCGAACCCATGACACTTAGGTTCACAGTCGGCAGCTCTCACGCTGGGCCATTGATTCATATATTTTGGATGGGTTATTTTGTAATAAGTCTTCTTTCAACTATTTAGTTCTTTTCTTTAGCGAAATTTGCAAATTAAAATTTTTGGTGTGCAAATTCAATTTCAAAATAAGCAATTATTTTAGCCCCTGTGCATTTCGAAATTTTACTTGGTTACCAAGATATGACCATTTGAAAGTTTCATACAAAGTGCAATTTGTTTATATTTTTTAAAAAAAATAGGGGGGTGTGCAATTAAATTTTTTTACATATTTGAAATGTGCAATTAGAAATACATCGCGTGGCATTTTTTTTTTTTTGCGAAAATCGAAAGTCGGCCCGCTGACGGCGTGGTGGTTCAGACGATCACATAATTATTTTGTTGCTAGGTCGGACTTATAAATAATAAAATCACAATATGAACTGTAGTTAGCTGCAGTTCAAGTACGGTATACCAAAAAAATGCCGTAGAGTGCCGCGCTGTGTAGCGCAGTTCCGCTGAAGTGCAGTTCCGTCGAGTGCGGTCTTACCTTTAAGTATATTCATAGGTACTTGGCACATTTTACGTAAAAATAAAACAATATCAAAAATATTCTTCTATTTAAAATTGCATTTTGTGTTTAAAAGTACTCAAACCATTACGTCATAGTACTAATCTTTTAAAAGTACTTATCAAGGTTTCATGGTTGACAGTTAACACCATGAAACCTTGATAAGGCTTCACCCAAACACACGCGAATGTGGAGCGGTTCGCAGCGAATCATTCACAATAGCAAAAAATATGACAAATACACAACGCTAAACAACAACAAAAATTTGCCGTCGCCGCGAATTCGCGTTGGTCTGGGAGATCCTTAAAGCTCCTTTGATTTTTGATTCGCAAAATCCTAATCGAATATCACCAAGTGCTGAGATCAATGTGTCACGTGACGAGGTATGTGGTTTAGGTATGGTTTTGCAGCTCTATTATGGTTTCGCAGCAGCAGCTGTCTTGGTGGCGGTATCATTTGTGGGTGCCGCATGCGGCGGACAAAAAACTGCAGCTGGTCGTAGTTTTTCTGACAAATTTTTTGGTAGTTCTTGTAGATCTCATTAATGATCTAAAAAATAAACAAGAAAATTGAATAAATAATTAGACGATTAATAAAAATACGTATGTAGATACTTAGATTCCAGAAAAGACTTTCTAATTGAGAATAACTTGGCTGTTGAAGAACTGCTTGCTCGTTGTAGTTTTAGTAGTACTGATATTAGCGGCTTGTGTATCGTCAAAGTTGTTGGAGGCTTGGCCTCAATTCGTAACTTCACTGGTGCTTGTAATAGATTTTTCTTTTCTGTTGGTGATTTGGCACCCCCTGTGGCTTAGCGTGCGCGAAGAGAAACCAAGACTAATGTGATTCTGACTGTGTTCTTTTCTTAGTGGCTTCTTCTCTTCTTCTTTCTAGCTGGCTTAGGTTATCAGCAAATATTACGCTAAGCACCAGCAACTCATAAAGACTTTGGAAGTCTTCTTGGTATCAGGAACTTGCATAATTGTAGCTGATTAAGTCACGGTAGGAATTACTATTAAATGTTGCAGTTCGCCTTCTTTATGTTTTTAGGCGATGTTTCTTCTTCATCTTCTGCTGCGGAAAGTTTGGGATTTGTAAGAAACCCAATTTATCGCATTTTTTCCCCAGTTTTTCTATTCCGATTGTTTCAGTCGATAAAATTAACGACTGTTAAGTTACAGAAACACGATGTTGCGATAAAATGAATTTCGTTTTAATTCACAACATTTTTTCGACTGTTTTTATCGATTCGAAAGTTACAGAACAAGGGTCCATGATACAACTAAACAGATAACGCCGTCTTGTTTTTATTTCATTTCGTTCTGCGCATCTACGTCATCGACGCACAATTTTCCTTGATATATTTGTTCTTTTTTTAGTAAAAATGTATGCTCAGAATCCTAAAAACAAGTGCATTGTTCTTAAGAAATGACATTTCATATTTAATTAATAAATTTTAGTCAATTTTTTTTGGTTTTATTAGTCTTGGAGAAAATATTTGTGTGCGTCGATGACGTCATTTTATTTGAATGATGCGCAATGCGCTTTCTTAGTTAGTTGTATCATGATTTTGTACTATTGTGAATGATTCGCTGCGAATCGCTCGGTATTCGCTTTGGTTCGGGAGAGCCTTAATGGGGGTCTATAATCGTGTAATATGGAACTATAATTCGGAATGGAAACTAAACGAAAACCCCATCCATTTTCAAAACGTCAAATCAATGTCAAATTATCGTCATTTTGACGCAGATACTGCGATATTCAAACATGCAATCGTCCTGATTGCACAAACTCAGGTTGATCAACGTGAGTCAATTTACTTGCAAACACATTTGACGTTTACGTACACGCTTCCTGGCCTTTCAATATTTTTTTCGTCAGCTCGATTTTCTTACTGCGAAGATGCATCGCAGATGATGTTTTGGAGCATGTGACTTTAGCAGGTTGGCATTATCGAACACAATGTTGACGCAGCAAAATTTGCATTTGCGTTTTTGAACAGAAGACTTTTGCAGTTTGCGTTTAAGAACAATCTGCGAATGCATTTTTGACGCAGATTACGTTTTCGAAAATGGTAATCGTTGTGATACTTTGACGTTTCCAAATGTTAAAGGTGTATTTGGTAAATTTTTGCAAGAACTCTCATTGTTTAACTTCTTTCCGATCCGAATCACATAAATGTATGTTACGTTAAAAATAACAAAAGCAAAGATGAGTTAAATTCTCCCAACAACATCGTTTGTATCAAATTTACTTCATCTACAACGAAGAATCTTGTTATGAGCAAGGTGCGAGCGAATAAATCTAAATCTTTTTCCAAAGTGTTTGGCAGTGGCCATAAAATATTCATCAACTGTCTACACAAAGTCTCTTCTACGTCATGCAAAAAGTCTGAAGCTACAAAAAAGTGCAAGTTTGTTTGGATTAACAATTCTAATGTTCTTGTCAGGAAGGAAGAAAGAGGCGAAGTTTTTAAAATTATTTGTTTTGATGATCTCTAAATTTGGTTTAATTTAATCTTTTTTTTAATTTGATCATTGTATTAGTTTTTCATTAATTTATAAAATTATGAATTCGTTAAATAATAATTATAATTTATTTAACAGAGATTTATCATTGAGTATAAATGAAGAATTTTTAAATTGTTTCTGCATAGAACATCCTTGTAGTGAAAAATTTTCTGGGTTCTCAGTAATACTTCAAAACATTAGAAGCATTAGAAAGAAATTTGATTATTTTTTGTCCACTCTCGCATCCTGTGATCATTTGCCTGATTTTATTTTTTTGTCGGAGATTTGGATATATGATTTTCTCTATACTATTCCTAATTATATTTTTGTAGCTGCATGTAATGATTTTTATTCTGCAGGTGGTGTCGCAATTTTTTATAGAAGTGATTTAATCTGAGAAATACTTAAACCTTAGATAAATAGCGCTGATTTAATGTGCTTGAATTTAAAAATTTCTGGTGTTATTTACTCTTTTGTCGCTGTCTACAGATTACATAACTATACTGTAAATGCTTTTGTGGAAGAGTTTTCGGTTTTCTTGGAAAGTCAAAGGTCAAAAAATATGGTTCTTTTGGGAGATTTCAATATAGACTTAAAATTTAAATTTCAATTTCAATTCAAGAGTCCACAAAAAAAAACAAAAGTAATTAAAAACTTTTAAACTTGAGTTATTTTGTATGGACATTTTTATTTTTGGGATAAATTTTAGTTTACACGTACGGAAATCAATTTCGTAAACGGACTTGATTTCGAAAGGAAATCAGAACAGGGGTGAATATAAAGGATATTATCCTTCAGCTAAGCTGCCAGCTGGAGTGGAAGGGATAGAGATAGATAGAGACGAAGATAACGGCAGCAGGAATTCAACATCAATTGAATACCTCACCATCTGATGATGACGGCATCCAATATATGTCCGAAGATGGGGAGGGACAGTACACCGGAGACAGCAATGTGTTTGTTGATCTCTCAACCACAGAAGCGTCGTCAGAAGAAGACGACAACGAAAAAGAGGAGCAGGTTCTCCAAAATACTATTGGGGCAGTTGAGGAAGAAATCTCACGCCTCAGAGCTAAACTCGTTCTGGTCCTGAAAAAGAAACAGGAAAAAAGTGAAAAAGCAGCAACAACCACTACAAAAACAAAAACAACAACAGCACAATGCTCAGCTGTCAAAACAACAAAGAAAGCAGCAGCAACAACAACAACAACCACAACAACAACAACAACAACAACAACAACAACAACAACAACAACAACAACAACAACAACAACAACAACAACAACAACAACAACAACAACAACAACATCAGCAGCAACAACAACAACAACAAAAGCAACATCAGGAGCTGAAACAAAAACAAAAGCAGCAGGGAGAACACCAGCAGCAGCCACAGCCGTCGCTAAACAAGAAAGAAAGGGTGCCACCGATTAACACCTATAAGATGGACCTTAAGGACACAATAGAAATATGTAAGTCGGCCATGGGCAATAATTTTATAATAAAACGTTTAAGTAGTGATAGACACGCTATTCACTGTTATACGGTGAAAGATCACAAAATAATTAAAGATTTGTTGAAAGCATCAACTACTGAACTCTTCAGCTTTACCCCGAAGGTAGACAAGGTTCAGACGGTCCTTCTGAAGGGCATAGATTCCTGCACGGAACCAGAGGTGCTCCTAAGTGAGCTCCGTCAAAAAGCGAGCGACGATCTCGACTTTATCGGGGTCAAGCCGTTCGCTACAGTCAGAGCCAGACGGGAGAAGCGGTCTCTACCATTCTTCCTGGTTCAACTCTCACCCAGCAGCAAACTGGATAGTCTGAGGAGTATCTCCGTCCTCAACTACCAGGTTGTAACATGGGATAAATTAAAGAGACGCGGTGACATGCTTCAATGCATGCGCTGCCAAAGGTTTGGCCACGCTGCAGCAAACTGCGAAATGCAGTCACGCTGCGTTAAGTGTGGTGAGAACCACATTAAGGGAGAGTGTAAGCTCGGTACGGAACGGGTCGATGATATGACCCAGCTTAAATGTGCACTTTGTGGAAAGGAGGGGCATCCTGCTAATTATCGGGGTTGCTCAGCTTTTCAGCAGATAAGAATTAACAAAGCGGCTAAGCAGACAGCGGTAGAGATACGCCCATCAACGCGTGCTCCTACAGCAACGCCCGTTAATCCCCAAATTTCCTACGCCCAAATGGCGGCAGGGAGGGGAAAAACGGTACAGCCTGCAGCTAAGGTAGCCCAACCGGCCCTCGTGCCAAAGGCTCTGGACGCCCGGGCCGAGATTAGAAGCATGTTGCTGGCGATTCAAGGCCAGTTAACAGGACTTCACAATCAGATAAAGGAGCAGGCGACTAGGGAAGACTTTCTCTACTCTGTTTTGCCTAGCTTAACGCAAAATAGAGGTTAAAAGCGCGCTGTCGGAGAGGCCTCTTAGGATCCTTGCTGTGAATGTAAATTCACTGATTAGGACCAAACGTAGAGCTAATCTTTTCCAATTGTTGAAAGACCAAAGTGATGTTGTGTGTTTATGGCCAGCGAAACTAAGCTGAACCAGAAACATAAGTTGACTAACAACAATTACAATATCGTTAGAAGAGATCGACCCAACTCCACTCAAGGGGGGGGCGTCGCAATCTTCATACGAAAAGGCATTAATCATAAAGTTATATACAATAGTGATCTGCGTAGATTTTGGCTATTAGAGGCGTGCATCGTATGCATTCCTCTCCAACAGGGGAAGCGAATGTATGTGATCGCGGCTTATGCACCGGCATCACCTCAGCCAACTAATTTTATGACAGAGCTTGAAAAACTTTTTGAGTGTCTACGCTTGAGCTTGGAAGAAAATTACTTTCTCATGGCCGGTGATTTGAATGCCAAACACCAAGATTGGGGAAATCAAATTCAAAATCAGAGAGGTATTCATCTTTTCAATTGGATGAGTCGAAACAACACTGAGTATGGTGTCGACCTGCTGGCTACGGATCGGCCATCGTTTCCAAGAAGCGGTGCCTATCTGGATCTATTGCTAATAGACGCAAGACTGACAATTACTGACACTGTGGGTCAAAGACCAAGAAACTGTTTACGAACGATCGAGTACGACAGTGATCACTGCGGACTCGCCGCCGTAATACAGCTTCCGAACGAGCTCGTGGAGTTGGATGAGTATGTACCTGTGCATACTTACAATTACAGTAAGGTGCGCTGGCCACGCTTTAGCAACGCCTTATCGAGCGAAATTAGTTCGAATAACATATCCCCACCAAATGACAGGAATTTGACAAATAACGAAATAGACCAATACTTAGAACAAATGGACGAGACAATCAAACGAACAATACCGAAATACAAACAACGAGACGCAACCGACATGTATCGGAACGTGACCATTGACGCACTACACAGACAAAAAAGTGGACTGCTGACAAGACTAAAACTCTTGTACCGACGGTTTACTGACCCTCACCATCTGGAGATTAGGACACTGAAGTCGTCGATCAAAAACATCAACCAACTAATTAAAGAGAACTATCGGTTGTCAATTAATTTGTATTGGGACAACAAAATTCGGGCCGTTAATGCTAGTGACCCGAGCATGTTTCCGCAAATTAACAAGATATTTAGAAGGAATGATCAGAACGATCTTCCGTGTCTCAAGCTTCAGAGAACGACAGACAACAGAGACGTACTTCTGACAGCAGGAATTAATCCAGAGGACGCCGTCTTGGACGATGACCTCTTTATTGTCGAAGATCCGCAGGAGAAAGTGGAGGCTGTGGGGGCTGCTTTCCAGCAAGTGTACAAGGTGAATGCGTGCATTCGCCCCAATCATGACCTGGAAAACAGAGCCTTGCTCCACCAATTCTACCTTCGGAATGACATAACGCAATGGCGATCAGAGAACCACGGTTTCACCGGGTTCAATGAAGATCATTTGGCAAACGCCATAATCGCCGAGCGAAATGGGCCCAGTTCCCTGTTAATTACGAAGGTGGAGCTACAGCTCATCTTCGATTCATTAAAGAAGAAGAAGTCAGCAGGAGTCGAAGGCATATCCAACGTTGTACTTCGACATTTACCTCAAGAAGCAGTAGACATTTATACCACTCTGTTTAACAACGCTCTGAATAATGCATATTATCCAGTGCGTTGGAAGACAGCTGTGGTGCATCCTCTCCCGAAAAAGGGAAAGGACAACTCCAATCCGGCGAATCTCCGGTCGATAAGTCTTCTTCCGAGTATCAGCAAGGTATTCGAAAAAGTTATCAATAGAGCTCTGTCTTAGTGGACAGAGGACAATAATATCATACCGGACAATCAGTTCGGTTTTAAGGCGGGACATGACACCATTCATGCCGCGTCGAAACTCGTTTCTGATGTCCAATGGAACAAATCTAAGAAGCAGTGTACGGGCGCCTGTCTGGTTGATTTGGAGAAGGCCTTCGACACCGTATGGTTAGAGGGTCTTTATCTAAAGCTGACCAGACTTGGCATTAGTAAACCACTATTATTTATACTTTATGATATGCTCAATGGCAGAAAGTTTGTTGTCAAAAGTGGCAATGTAACTTCTGTCACAACCTTTACTATTAAAAATGGTCTTCAGCAGGGAGCGGTCAACTCGCCGATTCTATTCAGTATTTACACCAGCGATCTGATAAGTAGTCTAACTCAGGCAATTGCGTATGCCGACGATCTAATTGCGTACAGAACAGCTCCAAAAGTCGAGGTCATCAGGATTCTTTTGCAGCGTGACTTCGAGAAGATTCAGCGATATTGCGATGACTGGAAGTTGAAAATCAACTTTCAGAAATCAGAAACTATCTTGTTTAAGACTCCGTTGCTTAGAGCCACAAGGGATACGAGAAAGAACTGGCGCAAGCTGGTGATCGTAGGGCCAAATGGACATCCACTGGCGAGTAAAAGTGTAGTAAAGTACCTTGGCATCTGGATGGATCAGTATTTGTATTTCGACAGACATATAAATGCTGCTCTGGCCAGGGCTAGGGGAGCTTTTGCCCTGACGAAACGGTTGTTTTATAGCAGCCGGCTTGACAGCAGGGTGAAGGTGATTTGCTACATGGCCCTTATCCGGCCGATGATTGCCTATGGATGCTCGGTTTGGTTCAACGTTGCCCCATCTCAAATGGAAAAGATTCGGGTGTTTGAGAGGAAGTGTCTTCGACGCTGCCTTGGATTGCACAGAACACCAGAGTCGGAGTACAAACACTACTATTCCAACCTGGCTCTATACAACGGGGCCAACATAAACAGGATAGATAATTTCTTGCTGAAGCTTATTCGAGGTCACATTGCAAGAGCGATGTCCTCGACTAACAGCTTAATTTTCGGGGCTTATTACCCTAAATACGAATACTACGAGAGTGTGCGTCTAAGCGGCTTTATTCCGCCCGATGCATTCCTCCACCTAGACAGTCGAGGGCTGATCCAGGATAAAGCGGCGGTTCCGCTAATCTACCACGTCGGCCGTAGAACTGTAGATCGGCGGCTCCTTTACAGTCGAGACGTCCTCGCACAAGACGGAGTTGAGCACCTTCGGTTCAGTAGGACTGTGTCCGAACGGGACCGAAGAGATAGGGTAAAGCAGGAGAACCAGTTCTGGTGGTTGAAAAACGAAGATGAAGTTCCTTCAGACATTAAATAGTTGACCTTGCTGTTTTCTTTTGTATGGCCGACTTACATAGGTTTAGGTAGTTAGTTTTAAGTAGGGACAGTCAGGGTGGCACCAAAAAAAAAAAAAATTATAAAATCCACAAAAATACAAAAAAAAAATCATAAAACCGGAAGTGCCTGCTGTGGCTGTTCTAGTTTGTAAGTAGTCTGTAAGTAGCTTATAAGTAGGTTGTAATTAGTTTATAATTAGTTGTAAATAGTTTTAAGTAGCTTTAATTAGTTTAATTAGTTTTAGTTAGTTTTAATTAGTTTTAATTAGCTTTAATTTAGTTTTCTGTAGCTTGTAAGTTTTATATAAAACCAAAAAAAAAATAAAGACATAGATACCGAGTTTTTTGTAAATTCTTCTCGGTAAAAAATAAAACCGACCTGGATTTAGTATTAAGATAGTTCTTAGGCCGAAAGGCATTAGCATTAAGTTATTATAGTTTAACTTAGAGCGCCCGACTGGGGCCAGTAAGTTAGTTTTAAAATATTGATAAGTAGGCTAGTTCTTATGAATTTTTGTCTAGCTTTAAGATAGTTTTAAGAAAATGGAAAATAAAAATGAATTAAAAAAAAAAAAAAAAAATCCTTTTTGGTTTACACCTGATTATGTCTATAGACATGGACGAAACGTCGTAAACAAACAAAAGGAACTTGTTTCATTTATTGACTTAAAGGCCAAAAAGAAACCAACAAATACATAATTCAATCAAGGTCAACTATTCTACATCCCTATTATGTACGCTTTATAAAATAGGCTGGAATATACATAACCTCCTTTTCGTTTCATAGATGTTGTTATAAGATTTATTAGCTTCTCCGAAAGATGATTATTTTGCATCTCCAAACTTTTCGACATTTCAAATGCATTTGATATAATCATTTACGAGTTTTTATTGAATTCTCATGATAAATCGAAAAAATATTCGCAATCATATTACAGAGGTAACATTTTCGGTTCAAGAATATAATTAACGATTGTTCTATTCACCTCTTAAATTGTATTGGCAACTGAATTCAATAATCAAAACCTTAAATTCAAACCGAAATATAAAAAGAAAAAACATGAATATTAGGAATTATGTGAATGAATAATTGGAAGAGCTACATGGGGAACTCGTTCGACATTTTTAAAATATTTATGTAGTAACGCTTCTTTTGCAGATATTCTAAGGTTTGGGTCGTATGCCATCATTGCCTGCAACAAAAAAAAATTTTTAAGATATTAAGATAACAGTTTATTATTAAAAGCTTACTTTAAAAAGATCATTTGCCTCGTGCTTAAGAATTATTTCGGGTATATTTTTGCCCCACTTTGGAAATGATGACTTATAATCTGGCAATTGTGGTACTCCTGGCCACGTTTTCTCATCAGGAGTACCAAAAGTCCTAAATATTCTATACAACTGATCAATTTCACTATCCCCGGGAAATAACGATCGTTTCGTGATCTGTGAAGACAAAATAAAATTCACTAAGTTTTTATGCTAAATTGTTCGTTAAACATTTTACCATTTCAGCAAAAATGCAACCTAAGCTCCAGATATCAACACCAGTTGCATAAAGTTTAGTACCAAGAAGGATTTCCGGCGCCCTATACCAAAGTGTAACGACTTCATGAGTATAAGCTCTCATTGGGACATTAAAAGCTCTTGCAAGACCAAAATCCGCCAGCTAAATAAAAAATAAATAAATCATATAATAATTAATGTGCTATGCATAATAAGAGATATTATTGTTTTGCAGACAAATAATAACAATTTTTGCTATTCGGTACATGAGGCCCTAATAATTGATTCGTTTATTTAAAGCCTAGTTTACAGTTCCCATGCGCAAAAAAAAAACGATGCAAATATTCTCGCATGCAAAAAATAGCTGAGGTGAAATGCAAAATTAATTTTTGGCATGATTGGTTTACAGCTTCATGCAAAAAAAAACCATTACTGTCATGAAATATCATGCAAAACCAGAGAATATCAATTACCAAGAAGCCAATCTTTCGTACGTTTCACCCTCCAAAACCCATTTGTTTACATTGTTGTATTTGTAATTTCACTTCGTGTCGATGAATAGATGTGAATTGCAACAACAATGTAACGCGGTGAGATTTATTTGTTTTGACAGCTCAGTTTTTTTTCTTTGAAAATTGGAAAAATAATTTGAGAATTTTACTTCGGCTGATAGCAAAAACATCGATGTGAAATTGTTTTATTAATTTAAAGTGCACAAGCAATTGTAATTGTCAGTTAATATTCATCCACGATTATAATAAAATACAAAAACTGAATCCATAAAATGTCTTCAATCACACAGATTTCCAAATATCTTCAATGCATCTCGCATATTATACAGGGTGGCCATTTCTTCATCCAGAATAATTTTAAAATTATTGTTGGATATATTCTAAGGAAAAAAATAGTTAAGAAAAATAAGAAATAAAAGAATAGTTTTTCTGCAACCTGACACCAGAACTTTAGTTTTTTTGTTTAAACTCCACTAAACTGTCAATTTACAATTTATAAGTATTAAAGTTGATGTCAGGTGGGTTTTATTATCTTCTTTCGGGATTCGGGTTTTGATCTGGATTTAACTTTAGTACAAAAAAGAAATAATTAGGAGTTTTCAAAATCGTTTTCGTAGCACGTGTTAAAAGTAAATCCAGCCCTCTTTTGCAGATAATAAAACAGCAATAGCTATTTTTAATTTATTTTTTTAAACTTCATGACATCTAAGCATTTGGTTTTGAGTGTTTAATAGGAGTACTGAATACTTATTACTGAAATTTTACTTCATACTATAAAAGAAATGAAATAGTTTTAACAAATACATTAACTTTTTTTAAGTTTTAAGTTGTATAATTATTTTTTTTTTTTAAATGATTACGAAACAACTTAATTAGAAAAATTGATTCGAGAATGGTTTTAAGAAATTTTAGCATGACCTTCTAGCTGTTGTCTTATTTTTTAGTTATTTTCATTTTAAATATATTTGGTCGTAAAATTCAAAAAAGTTAATTAAACAAAAATAAAGAGCATAACATTGCAAGTTGCAAGTTAGTAGTGCCGTTGATTTTCAATTTTTTTTTAAGAAAGTTACTACTCTTATCTAAAAGCGGATAAATAATCCCCCCTTTCCATACGATTTTTTTTTAATATCATTTCATAAATTATCCTGCATGAAATAGGGAACACCATGTATTTTGTTTTGTTTTGACATCTAATTGACAGACCGAGGTGAATAATTTTGACCACGGGACGTGTTCAACAAATAGAAACCCAACTAGGGCCAGGTTCACATTAGGTGTGTTTTTTCCTTGTCTGAATGAGCTTGGACGAAAAAACGACGTCGGGGCTAAACAATGCTCCGTGGTTAAAATAATTTTTAATCCATCAATTTTTGTAGATTAACTGGGTTTTAATGATGATTTAGGTTTCATGTAAGTTATAAAAGTCAATTACATGCTTGAACCACCCTCAGTTAAACCACAAAATCAGTGAGCTAAAAGTGCGGAGCTATGGATCAAAACAATAACCCTGTTCAATTAATACGAACACATATCGTTAAATAAATACATAGATAGATATAATAGATTAATTAATAAATACAAACCTAAAGCATTTTGGCTTACAGTAATGAGAAATAATAGAAATATGCTCGGGTGACAAACTGAATTAAAATTATAAAATGGCTAGTAGCTCCTAGCGTGACCATGTTTACTAGTATAATCAAAATAGAAATGAAGTAAAACAAACTAAAGGCTCTCCCAAGCCAACGCCAACAAGGAGTGACGATGAATTTTTGTTGTTGTTAAGTATTGTCTATGTTTTTGTCATATTTTGTACTATTGTGAATGATTCACTGCGAATCAATCGGTATTCGTGTTGGTTTTGGAGAGCCTTAATACTACGTTTTCGTTAGACCAAATGAGGAAATTTCGTTGAAAATTTTCAAATTTGATACGAAATCATCTCATTTTCCACACAAATTCAAATTTCGAAATGACATAATTTCAACCAAACTTGCACACAATTTTCTAGGAAATTAAGTCAAAACCTAACGAACACACCGAATTGGGCACATTTTGAATAGCTCTGAAAAGATTTTGAACGAAAATGTTAAAACTGAATTAAAAAATTAGCAACAAAAAGTGATTTACAGGCAGGGTTGAAACTCAAAAAATGAAATGAGCTGTCAAAAGAAATACCAATTTACAGATGAAAACACTTTTTCTGTAATTTGCAAAATTACCTCATTTGGGCTCTTATGAAAACGGTTAAATATGCATTATATTAATATTATCATTATTAATAACCAATTGATCAAAATCTATAGGGCTCATTGTAGAGTTATTTAATCCAATATTCAGTAATTTTAACTAATTAATTAAAACTGGTTAGCTGATGCTCGACGATTATTAAAGCAAAACTATATTTGCCCACAAACAAGCAAATAAACAGACCATAATGCAATATCTGTAAGACCATCTCTTTAATCCCGGTTTTTCGTCACAAATTTCGACTCGACTCCGCTCCTCGAACGAGATCTAGTCAAATCAAGCTCATTTCGACTCAACCTAGGCTTACAAAAAATGACGCGAGCTTCAAGCAGGTTTAACAACACATATAAGCGTAGTATATATGCCAAAATTTTAGTTTGTGAATATCTTTTTTCATTTCGCAAAATTATTTAAAACTTTCTTCTTACTCACTGTAAGTTATTTTAGTAAATTTTCTACAATTCCTTATACATTTCGGGAGTTGAAAAGAAAAAAAAAAAAACAGAAAAGACAAACTGTTTATCGAAAAAAAAGTAACTAAAGATATTTATTTTCCAGACAAGCGGGAATTAGTAAAAAGCGACTACAATTTACATTTAAAAAAAAAAAACACAACTTATTTTCATAAGGTCCGGTCAGCACTATACATATAATTTCTCCCTTTTTTATACTTTTTGAACAAGCCCATTGCAGCCCAAGTGAATTTCAAAATAACTGAAGATTTTCAAAAATAACCGACATATTCGTGGTGGGTCGATGCCAACTGTCTATGTGTGCGAATAAATCAGTGGTGGGTCGATGCCAACTGTCAATGTGTGCAAAAACCTAGTGGTGGACTTAGCCCAACTGTCTATGTGTGCGTGTTTCAGTTTGTAGGCAAAGCCGGATGACAGCCAAGGATTGGCTTCTTGGTAATTGATATTCTCTGCTTTAAGTGTTTCATCATATTCCTATTACCTTCATGGGAAAACATATGGCACTATCATATCAGTGTGACAGATGTTGTTTAGAATTTCTTGTAATTCAATTTCTGTTTTATTAAATCTATCAGCTTATATTCTTTCTCTTAACTTCTTTGGATTTAATTTGCCTAGCTCGCACTGTGGCCTGTAAAAAAAGACAATAAAATACATGCAAAATAATAAATGAAGATTGTTCTGTTTTGAAAGTTTTATTTTCTTACGGAATGTTAAAACGCCTCTTGTTTTGAAAAAAATTACTTTAAATTAAAAGTAATAAAAGCCAAAAGCAACAAATTGAATTGTAGGTCATATTGAGAGCAAAATGCGATGCGAAAATGTATATGCAAAAATATAGGGCTTATTATAAACAAGCAATATTTTTAAAATTTGATAAATTGATTTGATATTTAAGACAATACAAAAGGCGTTCACTAGTGTTTTTCTTTGTAAAAATGGAAGACAAACAAAAAGAAAAAAACTACAAAATACACATAATATCCTCTTCAATATAATAAAAGACACTTTTACATACGTTTTCAAGCCCTTAAGCCTTACATTTTTTTCAAAAGCTTATATAACTCATAAGGAATTCTTACCGTATCCCATTTGGTGTATGTTCTTTCAGTTATGTGCAATTTCGTTGTAGTGCGCATTGGTCTTTGATATTGAAAAAGTTTCTTAACAACTTCTTGGCAATCGTCATCCAAGCAAGTTGAAATAACATCGTCAGGTGTTGAATACTCAATATCAGAAAACTCCGAAGATGTAATGGAGATGTTGCTTCAAACGGAGCTTACGGATGCTTTATGGTTAAAGTCTAAAAAGAGGAGAATTTATAGGATTTTAAGATGTTATAATTATCATAACTTACCAGTTAACAATGACATCTTATCGTGATCTCTGTGGTGGGTAAGGACATCAGAACCACCACAGAGGCCCAACACCCAGAGAGATACAGTATGACCACACGTTCGTGGCGTTGGAAGAGGTAGACATGGTATGCGATTTGCCGCAGCTAGTGCTTGTACTTGAAAAATCTCCTCTACTGCTACTACTGAACATTGGGTCGCTATAATAAATTTAATGAAATATAATTATTAATTACTTAGATTTGACAAAATATTTAAATAAGTATGATATGAGTATTTATTTATTGCTTTAATAGTTTACTTTAGTGCAAATACTCGTATTTATGTAGGTAATGCATTTTGGTAGGAATCGATTTATAGTAAGATGCACGTATTTGAATTATCACAACCATAAATACAAAACCCATAAGAAAAGTTTTCAAAAATCTAAAAAAAAATTTGGATTGTTTCGTGGTGCAACAATAAGAGTTCTCGTAATCCTGAAGCTCGTAATTAAAACGACGGATTTGGCCCTACACCAACTTGATGTGAGACGGTACTTTGGTATTGTGTTGAAGGTCTTGATTGCTTCCTTGCAATTGAACCACCTAAGTGGACACTTGACATGACACGTTCGGCCTCAGGCTTATTACCTTCGTAAATAAATTTGATTTTGTTTTATCACTGTGTGCTATTTGGCAGTACCTTACATGCAAGTTAAAACACAAATTCCGCGCACAAATTAAAAAAAAATATGCAAAAGTGCATTTAGTTTTTCACGTCATATTGTTTTGTGCGATTTAAAACAAATATATTTCACAGAATAATTGCAAAATAGACAATATTAATTTGGGAACACCAAAGTAAACAAAAGAATCGAGTCGAGTAACACATCGAGTCCACTGATCTCTATAATACACTGGATAGCGTATCGACACAAGAAAGTTGCTTCCATTTGAAGAATTGTTATATTATGAAGCTGACCACTTTTTTGTACAACAATATGACTGACGTCAAATTTCCGTTCGTTGCTCCTCAAATCTCTTTGCTAACATTGTTGTGTCTGTAATTTTATTTCATTCACAAATTATTATTTTCCCGAGGGTAGGTGCAAAACCTGCTATTCAGGCTCTATGAGGACCGAAAAACGCGTGCTCATAGAAGTGTGAGATTCTTACTACACTAAAACCACCTCCACTTCCCGATTGCAACTAAGTTGTTCTTGTTCTTCGCAGACGGCGTACTAAATTCGACTCGTCAAGAATGTCAATAATCGTTGAATTAGCGTGTTCTAATAGTCGATTTCTATGTTTTCGCGCGAAACTTTTTATTTCCTCCCGCACCGTAGGAATCCCGAGATCCCTATGAAGATCTTCGTTTCTTATATACCACGGAGCATTTACAAATGACCTAAGCAATTTATTTTTAAACGTTTGTAAGTTATTTAAGTTTGTATCGCAGGTACAACCCCAAAGTTGTATACCATAAGCCCAAACAGGTTAAAGAACCTGTCGGTATAAAACCAATTTATTTTCAATACTAAGCTTTGAATATTTACCGATTAACCAGTTCATATCTCTTAATTTACTTTTTAGTTCTTCGCATTTCTTTTTCACGTGCGACTTCCATTTTAATTTCACGTCTAAAGGCATTCTCACATACTTTGCCTCATTTGCAAATGGAACACGAGCGGTATTAAGAAAGACGGGTAATCTGTTTATTTTTTTATACGTAAAGTCCACGTGGACTGACTTTTGTTCATTGAGCGCTATTCGCCATGTTTTTGTCCACTCATTAACATTATTAAGAGCATTTTGTAATTTAATTGTAGCTTCGCTAATCGTTTTGCCTACTGCTAGTATTGCAGTATCATCAGCAAACGTGGCTACAATAGTGTCATCTGTTTGAGGTATATCGCGTGTAAATAAAAGGTACAGAACTGGACCTAATACACTTCCTTGTGGTACCCCAGCCAATATTTTTTTGAAATCAGAATAGTCATTTCCGTGTCTTACACTAAAAAAATTCTTTCATTTAGATATCCGTTTAGAATGTTGTAAAGTCCTTCAGGGAGAACTTGTCTTAATTTGAATTTGAGGCCTTCGTGCCACACCTTGTCAAACGCCTGCGACACGTCCAAAAAGACAGTCGAACAGATTTTCTTTTCTCCAAGAGCTCTCTCAATTACGTCTGTAATTCTATGCACTTGATCATTTGTCGAATGCTTGCTTCTAAATCCGAACTGATGTTCAGGTATTAATTGTTTCTCTTCTATTATCAGTTGCAAGCGCAGGAGTAGTATTCTTTCAAAAACTTTTGATATAATAGGAAGAAGCGAAATCGGCCTGTAAGACTTCTTTTCGTGAGATGGTTTGCCAGATTTCAATACCATTATGACCTCCGCAACTTTCCATTGGCTCGGAACATATTCTAACCTTAGAGCGACATTTATTATGTAAAGGAGGTTAATAAACCCTTTACGAGGAAGCATTTTTAAAATCTCTGCCGTTATTAAGTCATATCCTGGAGCTTTGTTGGACTTAAGCTTCTTTATTTCTCTTTTTAATTCGGCGAGTGTAGCATTTCTCGTTATGTAGCTTTCATTAGAGGTAAAATTCATATTAATATTTTCGTTGAGTTCTTGCCCATCAAACGGCTTAAATGTTTCCTCTAAGTAATAGGCGAATACCGCCGCTTTTTCTTTGTCACTTTTTGCCCATTCATTTTGGCTTTTCTTAATCGGAGGCACTAGAAGTTTTGGTTTTTTCGTCTTCAAGGTTTTTGAAATCTGATATCACCGTTTTTAGCATATTACTCAACCGATTTAAATGAGCTTTGTGTTGAGGAGCACGGGTTTGCTGCCATTTTGTACGTGCTTTTCGTTTCTCTTTCACTAAATCTTTTATTTCTTGCGGATATTTTATATCTTTAAAGCGAGGCATTAGCCTTTGATAAGGTCATCCCAAGCTGCTTTTTGTATTATATGAACAAAGGTATCTACTGCGTCTTTAAGCTCAAGAGGCGTTTGTAATGATACCCTTAACTCAACGTTGTCCTCGATATCTTTTTTAAATCCATCCCAGTTGGTTTAACTGTTTGTTAACCTGGGTGGTTTTTCAATTTTAACAAGGCTTTCGCTTATAATGAGTACGACGGCAGAATGATCTGAGAAGAGGTCATAGCCCTCTGAAATTTCTATACGGTTAGAGGGTATTCCTTTCACCATGAATAAATCGATTAGGTCAGGTATTTTCGACGGATCAGTTGGCCAGTAAGTTGGCTTGCCAGTCGAATGAAAGTCACAATTATTTTCCATTCCTGCTTCATATAGCATGCGACCCTTTTGAGATATGCATCGTGAGGCCCAGAAGGTGTGCTTTGCATTAAAGTCACCACCAACAATTAAATTTGGACTTAGTGACTTAATCAACGTCGTAAATTCACTCTTATCAATTTTGCAACGCGGAGGGCAATATATGGAAGAGACATTGAGAGGAATATTTTTAGTTTTAACCTGTACACTACTCAATTGCATTGATTCCACCTCTATTTTGAGGCCTATCGAGTGTTCAATGCATTCTCTTATATACAATGATGATCCACCTCTTGCTTTATTGGACAATTTTCGAGCTTACTTAACCTATCAAAGATAAGTTTATTTGTCTCACATTGTTCTTCAAGTTTTGACAAAATTATTGAAAAGACTTTCGAGACCGGATCTGTTTCAGTGTCTTTATTTACGGGTATATTTTTTGGCGCTATTTGGGCATATGTTTCTGTATTTCCTTGCTTCGATATTTTCTCCGAAGGTACTGACACTGCTTTCTTTTCCTTGCGGATACAAGGTTTTGGACCTTTCGTAGATTTGGCACTCTTGGGAATTGCGGTTTCTAATTGCCTTGGTGGGTTTCTTTGTGTTTGCGCAGATTTTGATCGTCGCTTTTGCAATTCTTTAGCTACTTCACCGCCCCTATAACTTGCTATGTTATTTCCATTACAATGCACGTCGGTGGACTTTCACTTTTTCCGTTGCAGTCAACAGTTAGATGTTTTCCAGCGCATTTTACACACCTTGGATCTTTTTTGCAATAGGTTTGGGTGTGATTGAATTCTTGGCAGCGTTTACACTGAGGGATTAACCTTGTGCTCTTTTTTAGAGATTCGATCCTAACTACATTTCAAATAAATAAATTTCATCTAATTTTTCAGTCTTATCGAACGAAAGTATAAATAGTGGGTGACCACGTTGTACCACTATCGCTTCACCCTCTTTTTTCTGTTTCTCTCTTTTGACAATGTTCATCGCATCTAAGATTTTGAGGTTGAGCTCTTTTAGATCACTAATAATATCGTCTTTTAAACATGATGCGTGTAGACCTCTTGCCACAACACGTAGGGGTCTTTCCGACTTATTTTCCTAGGTATACCATTCTACTTTTTCTTCGTTTAGTTTTCGTGACAGAAAACGATAACTTTCGGGGTCTTTCACACAAACTTTCCATTTGTTGGTGTTAAGTGAAATAATTTTAAAAGCCGATGGTAATAATGCCTTTAATATGGTTTGTAACGTGTTATACTCCGCAATACCGATAACATTTATCGGTGGTGGGGGCCGTTCCTTAACAGGTTTTTCTTTAACTGTCGCATGTTTTGGTGAAACTCTTATTGCAAAAGAAGAGGCTGCTTCAGGCGAAGAGCCAGCTTTACGCTTTTTACTCAATCTTTTCTTTGAGGACTTCTCCGTTTCACGTGCTAGCTCTTCTTCGTCCGTTTCATATCTACAATTATTGACTTGTGGCAAGCTAGACTTTGAGTTTATTGGAGGATTTTCGCTTTTCAATATCTCATTTTCTTTTCGAAGAAGATCGACTTCTTTCTTTAGCTCTTGATAAAGTTCCATTACTTGATCAAGTTTTTGTCGAGGTTCGTTATTATCTTTTTCAAGATTTTTTGTTTTATCTGAGTCTATTTTGGCGCGTGCAGGCGTGACGGGTGAACTCTTTTGCCGGAATTTCGATGGTTTTGCACTCGATTTAGATGGTGGTGATCGAGATACCCTTGCACTTTTTAGGAAGGGATTTATTAAGTGCAATAATTGGCTCTCCCCAGAATCCATAGAGCTGACCTCCGAAGAGGGTGGATTTTCCAGTGAACCTGGACTGCCACCTGGGGTACTATATCTTATTGTTTTGCTCATTGCATAATTATGTATACATCAATCTCAGTATACGGAGTTTGGATTTTAGTCGCCTCTTACGACAGGCATGCCTACCTCGGGTATATTCTTTCCCCTTACCCGCAGGGGTATTTCACAAATGGTTAAATGAAACGGAATTACAAATGTAAAGAGTGTGACAAGGAGGTAAAATCGTAAAAAAACACAGACTATGTAATCGCATTCTCCTCATCACACTTATCAGCTGTTTTGATCAACTTGTTTGCAAATTTAAATAATGAACGAAGTCGATGGTTCCCATATCCCATCTACATATTTACTATTACCTATTTAAACACCTTTCTATTGATATAATTCTAGTGCCATTGGAAATTGGAAAATAATAGCACGAACAAAATGTACACAATGAATAACTTATTGAAAAAAAAATTATAAAATAAACTGCGACATAGTTTTCCCTTTCATATTATTGGTCTGTTTCTCTTTCTTCAGATTGAAATTTTGGAAACTGGTTTTTTTTGTGTTAATGTAGACGTCAAATTATGAAGCCGACCACCTTATTGTCATCTTCAAATGGAAGCAAGAAAACTGTTATACATTATTAGGAATACACTATCCAGTGTATATAGAGATCAGTGATCGAGTCTCACTTTGTAATGGCCGCCTAGCCAACCAACTCTGGGTTCAAAAATTTGCGTGATATAAACCTAGAATAAAATTAAATTATTATATAAAGAAAAAAGAAATCCATGCAACTTACCAACTTCTTTACTACCGCCATCATGGTCCACGTCCTGTTTTGAAAAACATTAGACCAAACAGAGATGTAGATAGAAACATCAGGGAAATTTATAGGGAAGTTCGTTCGGGTGAGGATAGTTACCTCTCGTCAAACAAATTCACTGACCTTTCTCGGTACAGTTTCGATCCTTGAAAAAATGAGTGTCTCACGCATACACAAATTCATTGTATCTACGTGGACTTTAACTTTCTTTCATTTAATTTTGTTTAGTTCGTCTTCGAAATTTACTTGTTTTAATTCAATTGGTTGCGGAGAGTTCATTTTTTTGGTTAGAAGTACTAACCAGATGCAATGGTAAGACGTAGTTTTGACGATGCACATTTGGACTCAAAGCGATCTGGTTCGCAGAAAGAACGGAAGGTCACTTTATTGGAACTCAGACTCAAATTGAGTAACCTCAGGTGAATCAATACCTGAACCGATTTTCACAGGGTCTTACCAATGGCATTAATCATCTCAAAATTGGTTGATTTGCGATTTTGTTTTGATTTGGATTCATTGATTTAATATTTGATTAAGAAATTCATTGGATGTTTAATCATCACCTAAAGAAGATTAGCAGTATACAAACTAACACTCCGGGGGCTAATGCCATCACTTCAGCAGTTGATGGATTCAGGAAGTGGCTTTTACATATTCAGATATCCGAGTATGATATCAAAGGACGCATATATGTATTGTCAATTTTTATCGTTTGAGATACACCTCTTTAAGATACACCCTACCTTAGTAAATACCAAGCAATTCCTTCAGAAGACTATATTTGTTGCATTGCCAACAGTTTCACCGAATCACCCTGGTGAGAACTCAGGTTTAGTTTCCAAAAGCGCCCTCTGTTAGAGAAACAATACAATAGGAAGGTATCAGAACTAGACATATAAAAAAAGGACTAGATTGGGAAATGTCAGTTATGAGAGGGGAATGATATCCACCAACACTTTTACCTTTCCAAAACACAAAAAAAATGAAACAACAAAATATAAGGAATGTTCTTTATTGGATGATACGGATAGTGTGGGAGGAGGCACTATGAAAAAAGTGGACTGTTTTCTATCCGAATCCCATGTGACATTGAAACAGCAAAGTCATATTGAAACTCCGATGGCGGTTGAGATTCAAAGATTGAAACGATAGTCACACCATCCAGTTTGTCGGCCTGGAGTTTTCCGATTAACGTTAAACTCGAGAAACTTTTTATTGGTTATCGTAATTCTATTTGCAAGTAAAATAATTCTTAGTTTTTAATACTTACTGGTGCGTATGTCAAATCTTCGAGTTACTTTGAGTGTAAAAAGTTAATTTTTTTTCTT
This sequence comes from Dasysyrphus albostriatus, assembly GCA_946251815.1. Taxonomy (NCBI): domain Eukaryota; kingdom Metazoa; phylum Arthropoda; class Insecta; order Diptera; family Syrphidae; genus Dasysyrphus; species Dasysyrphus albostriatus. The sequence continues at coordinate 105,924,257 of OX276335.1, read as the reverse complement.
ATCTGAAGATTTTGTAAAGTAGGCGACTTACGTGGGTATACGTTTCACCTGGAAGTCATTTAAAATTGGATATACAAGCATTTAAAAATACGAATCTTGGTGAGTTGAAAAGAATCTTTTTATTGAAAAAAAAAAAAAAAACAGTGCTAAGAGAGTAAATTTAATACAGGTTACAAATCTACCAAATTTAAATTTCTGGCGGTCTCAGGTTGCCAGTGGAGCGCTGGGCCGCCATATACCTTTTCGTTGACGCTTAGCTTTGTGGTAAACTATAGCATCTTTACCATCAGATATCTGGACTCGTTCCTTTCTGATTGGAGAAGTTTTTTGTCTTGGACCGGACTCCGAATTCAATCCACGTGGTTACTTCTTGGCTGTTCCACATTGAACTACCCAAATTTCAACATACGTGGCCAGGGTCTACAGGAAATCCAACGCAAATATCGTGGATAAATCGGAGTTCCAGAAACCCCTGAACCAGGGATATTTTGATTCAAGTAATATTACAAAAAAAATATATATATAACGAAAAAGCAAAAGCCCATCATTTATATATTGAAACATTATATACGTAAATATACAAAGTAATATAATGGAATTAGAAGGCGCTTTCACCCATTTTTCGTGGTCAAATTGGTTGAGAAAAAGTGCTATCATCTATTTGTAAGAACCAATATCACCGGAAAGAATTTCTGGGACTTGGATATTATTAGAGTTCTTTTTTTTTGGTTTATATATTGTTTAGTTTTTTTATTGGTTTATAATCCATACCAGTTTTTTTTATCGATTGGTGTTGAAGTGTATGAACCATTTCATTTTTTGTTTTCATGTTTAAGTAATATAATACGAGTAGTAAATTAAAAGTTGTAAGTGATCGAGGTAGTATTTTCCTTTTTGGTCTGTCATCGCGGTAACTTAACTGTCTTTTGGAAAAGTTCATCGCCCTTCAAGGAGCAGGATATTTTTTTTGTTCGCATTCTTCATCTTCATCCAGTGCCAGAGAAGGGACTTTTAAGATTTCATTCGCTTTGATAGTCTGGGTAGGAAATATCTCGCCATCACATTGTTCGTTTGCATTTTTGTTTTCTTTTTTCTTGATTGGTTTAATATTAATGGTAAGAATAAAGAAAGATTATCTACATACTTTTTACTTACAGGAAATGGGACTCTTTATTTGTAATAAAAATACATTTCTCGCCATCTTTGATGAAACTTTGTGTTTGTTTTGATTTCGAATAAGGAAATCATGATGTTTTGAAGAATAATTTTTCAGGGGAGTGGACGGTAGCTCAATCTTTTCGGTGAAGATGGTATGACCGGAAGCTGGTCATCGACATTATTGGGGAAATCCGAAAATCGCCCATGGATTTCTTGGTTGGGTCATGGGCTGGCTTCACTGCATCAAAACCAGCAGTGCTCTCGAAGTGGTGATTGTCCTTCCGTGGTCTTTTTAATATGTTTTTCCCTCCTGGCCTGATATATGTTTTGTTGCTGGTGAGGTTAAGTTTCGGGGGCAAGATCCCCCCCATTCCGGCGAGCGGAGCTGAGTAACGCAAGCAGGCCATGTCCCCTGGGACTAAGCACTCTGGTCCTTTTTCCAATCTCTACCTTTTCGAATTTTCTAACCTTTCCTTTTTTTCCCTACCTTACCTACTTACCGACAAATCTCACCCTTCCTCTTGCCACGCAATAAATGGCGCCCAACGTCTTAGCTTTTTAGCGAAGATTTTTGTTGTATACGTTTTTGGGAAAGTCCCCAACCAAACTTGCTGTGGATTTTCAAGAGTCGTAGGTCTTCATCAAGAATGTCATGGACGCACTTAGGTGAATTGCGGCGATTTCTTGAAAACTCGCAGCGACTGCGGTTAGTTTGTGTTTTGGCGTTTTTCTGAAGTTGCTGTTAGTGTTCCAAGGTTCGTAAGTCTGCACCTGGAGAGTCTCTGACATACCAGATGTACTGCAACGAGTTTTTGGGAGCTAACAGTAACAAGAATATGTAAAATTTGCACACCAAAAATTTGAATTTGCACACCAATGCAATTTTGTATGTTTTTAGCAGTTTCCTAATCATTGATTTATTTATTAATTAAAGGTGTGCAAATTCAAATTTTTGGTGTGCAAATTTGACATTGAAATGCACGATTTTTCGAAATTTTGAACAGTTCAAAATTGTTTTTGGTTATTGAGATATAGCCATTTTAGTAAGTTTTGAAAATTGCATTTTTCTATGTTCGTATCAATTTCCTGATCATTAAATTACAGTTTAACTAAAGGTGTGCAAACAAAAACTTTGAGTATTCAAATTTGAATATAAAATGCATAATTTTTTAAAATTTTTAACGGTTGAAAATATAGTGTTCGTGCTTTTTTTATGTTTTAATTTATTATTTAGCTGTGCAAGTAAGAATTTTTTTCAAACACATACACTCCCTTTCTATTAGAAAAAAAAATACTGTATAACAACTAATAAAAAATAATAAAAGGGTGAGCGATCCTCATAGGACTCGAACCCATGACACTTAGGTTCACAGTCGGCAGCTCTTTTTTTTTTTTTTTTTTTTTTTGAAATTCATTTTTATTTTTCAATTATCTTAGAACTATCTTAAAGCTAGACAAAAATTCATAAAAACTAGCCTACTTATCAATATCTTAAAACTAACTTACTGGCCCCAGTCGGGCGCTCTAAGTTAAACTAGAATAACTTAATGCTAATGCCTTTCGGCCTAAGAACTATCTTAATACTAAATCCAGGTCGGTTTTATTTTTTACCGAGAAGAATTTCACAAAAAAACTCGGTATCTATGTCTTTATTTTTTGGTTTTATATAAAACTTACAAACTACATAAAACTAAATTAAAGCTAATTAAAACTACTTAAAACTACTTACAACTAATTTTAAACTAATTACAACCTACTTATAAGCTACTTACAAACTAGAACAGCCACAGCAAGCATTTTCCGGTTTTTATATTTTTTTTTGTATTTTTGTTGATTTTATAATTTTTTTGGTGTTTTTGTATGTTTTATATTTTTTTTTTTTTTTTTTTTTTTTTTTTTTTTTTTTTTTTTTTTTTTTGGTGCCACCCTGACTGTCCCTACTTAAAACTAACTACCTAAACCTATGTAAGTCGGCCATACAAGAGAAAATAGCAAGGTCAACTATTAAATGTCTGAAGGAACTTCATCTTCGTTTTTCAACCACCAGAACTGGTTCTCCTGCTTTACCCTATCTCTTCGGTCCCGTTCGGACACAGTCCTACTGAACCGAAGGTGCTCAGCTCCGTCTTGTGCGAGGACGTCTCGACTGTAAAGGAGCCGCCGATCTACAGTTCTACGGCCGACGTGGTAGATTAGCGGAACCGCCGCTCTATCCTGGATCAGCCCTCGACTGTCTAGGTGGAGGAATGCATCGGGCGGAATAAAGCCGCTTAAACGTACACTCTCGTAGTATTCGTTGTTGGGGTAATAAGCCCCGAAAATTAAGCTGTTAGGTGAGGACATCGCTCTCGCAATGTGACCTCGAATAAGCTTCAGCAAGAAATTATCTATCCTGTTTATGTTGGCCCCGTTGTATAGAGCCAGGTTGGAATAGTAGTGTTTGTACTCCGACTCTGGTGTTCTGTGCAATCCAAGGCAGCGTCGAAGACACTGCCTCTCAAACACCCGAATCTTTTCCATTTGAGATGGGGCAACGTTGAACCAAACCGGGCACCCATAGGCAATCATCGGCCGGATAAGGGCCATGTAGCAAATCACCTTCACCCTGCTGTCAAGCCGGCTGCTATAAAACAACCGTTTCGTCAGGGCGAAAGCTCCCCTAGCCCTGGCCAGAGCAGCATTTATATGTCTGTCGAAATACAAATACTGATCCATCCAGATGCCAAGGTACTTTACTACACTTTTACTCGCCAGTGGATGTCCATTTGGCCCTACGATCACCAGCTTGCGCCAGTTCTTTCTCGTATCCCTTGTGGCTCTAAGCAACGGAGTCCTAAACAAGATAGTTTCTGATTTCTGGAAGTTGATTTTCAACTTCCAGTCATCGCAATATCGCTGAATCTTCTCGAAGTCACGCTGCAAAAGAATCCTGATGACCTCGACTTTTGGAGCTGTTCTGTACGCAATTAGATCGTCGGCATACGCAATTGCCTGAGTTAGACTACTTATCAGATCGCTGGTGTAAATGCTGAATAGAATCGGCGAGTTGACCGCTCCCTGCTGAAGACCATTTTTAATATTAAAGGTTGTGGCAGAAGTTACATTGCCACTCTTGACAACAAACTTTCTGCCATTGAGCATATCATAAAGCATATATAATAGTGGTTTACTAATGCCAAGTCTGGTCAGCTTTAGATAAAGACCCTCTAACCATACGGTGTCGAAGGCCTTCTCCAAATCAACCAGACAGGCACCCGTACACTGCTTCTTAGATTTGTTCCATTGGACATCAGAAACGAGTTTCGATGCGGCATGAATAGTGTCATGTCCCGCCTTAAAACCGAACTGATTGTCCGGTATAATATTATTGTCCTCTGCCCACTTAGACAGAGCTCTATTGATAACTTTTTCGAATACCTTGCTGATACTCGGAAGAAGACTTATCGACCGGAGATTCGCCGGATTGGAGTTGTCCTTTCCCTTTTTCGGGAGAGGATGCACCACAGCTGTCTTCCACCGCACTGGATAATATGCATTATTCAGAGCGTTGTTAAACAGAGTGGTATAAATGTCTACTGCTTCTTGAGGTAAATGTCGAAGTACAACGTTGGATATGCCATCGACTCCTGCTGACTTCTTCTTCTTTAATGAATCGAAGATGAGCTGGAGCTCCACCTTCGTAATTAACAGGGAACTGGGCCCATTTCGCTCGGCGATTATGGCGTTTGCCAAATGATCTTCATTGAACCCGGTGAAACCAAGGTTCTCTGATCGCCATTGCGTGATGTCATTCCGAAGGTAGAATTGGTGGAGCAAGGCTCTGTTTTCCAGGTCATGATTGGGGCGAATGCACGCATTCACCTTGTACACTTGCTGGAAAGCAGCCCCCACAGCCTCCACTTTCTCCTGCGGATCTTCGACAATAAAGAGGTCATCGTCCAAGACGGCGTCCTCTGGATTAATTCCTGCTGTCAGAAGTACGTCTCTGTTGTCTGTCGTTCTCTGAAGCTTGAGACACGGAAGATCGTTCTGATCATTCCTTCTAAATATCTTGTTAATTTGCGGAAACATGCTCGGGTCGCTAGCATTAACGGCCCGAATTTTGTTGTCCCAATACAAATTAATTGACAACCGATAGTTCTCTTTAATTAGTTGGTTGATGTTTTTGATCGACGACTTCAGTGTCCTAATCTCCAGATGGTGAGGGTCAGTAAACCGTCTGTACAAGAGTTTTAGTCTTGTCAGCAGTCCACTTTTTTGTCTGTGTAGTGCGTCAATGGTTGCGTTTCGATACATGTCGGTTGCGTCCCGTTGCTTGTATTTCGGTATTGTTCTGTTCATTGTTCGCTTAATTGTCTCATCCATTTGTTCTAGGTAGTGGTCTATTTCGTTATTTGTCAAATTCCTGTCATTTGGTGGGGATATATTGTTCGAACTGATTTCGCTCGATAAGGCGTTGGTAAAGCGTGGCCAGCGCACCTTACTGTAATTGTAAGTATGCACAGGTACATACTCATCCAACTCCACGAGCTCGTTCGGAAGCTGTATTACGGCGGCGAGTCCGCAGTGATCACTGTCGTACTCAATCGTTCGTAAACAGTTTCTTGGTCTTTGACCCACAGTGTCAGTAATTGTCAGTCTTGCGTCTATTAGCAATAGATCCAGATAGGCACCGCTTCTTGGAAACGATGGCCGATCCGTAGCCAGCAGGTCGACACCATACTCAGTGTTGTATCGACTCATCCAATTGAAAAGATGAATACCTCTTTGATTTTGAATTTGATTTCCCCAATCTTGGTGTTTGGCATTCAAATCACCGGCCATGAGAAAGTAATTTTCTTCCAAGCTCAAGCGTAGACATTCGAAAAGTTTTTCAAGCTCTATCATAAAATCAGTTGGCTGAGGTGATTCCGGCGCATAAGCCGCGATCACATACATTCGCTTCCCCTGTTGGAGAGGAATGCATACGATGCACGCCTCTAACAGCCGAAATCTGCGCAGATCACTATTATATATAACTTTATGATTAATGCCTTTTCGTATGAAGATTGCGACGCCCCCCCCTTGAGTGGAGTTGGGTCGATCTCTTCTAACGATATTGTAATTGTTGTTAGTCAACTTATGTTTCTGGTTCAGCTTAGTTTCGCTGGCCATAAACACATCTGGACTTTGGTCTTTCAACAATTGGAAAAGATTAGCTCTGCGTTCGGTCCTAATCAGTGAATTTACATTCACAGCAAGGATCCTAAGAGGCCTCTCCGACAGCGCGCCTTTAACCTCTAATTTGCGTTAGGCTAGGCAAAACAGAGTAGAGATAGTCTACCCTAGTTGCCTGCTCCTTTATCTGGTTGTGAAGTCCTGTTAACTGGCCTTGAATTGCCAGCAACATGCTTCTTATTTCGGCCTGAGCGTCCGGCGCCTTTGGCACTAGGGCCGGTTGGGCTGCCTTAGCAGCAGGCTGTACCGTTTTTCCCCTTCCTGCCGCCATTTGGGCGTAGGAAATTTGGGGATTAACGGGCGTTGCTGTGGGAGCACGCGTTGATGGGCGTATCTCTGCCACTGTCTGCCTAGCCGCTTTATTGTTGCGAATCTGCTGAAAAGCTGAGCAACCCCGATAATTAGCAGGGTGCCCCTCTTTTCCGCAAAGTGCACATTTAAGCTGGGTCATGTCTTCGACCCTTTCCTCTCCGAGCTTGCACTCTCCCTTAATGTGGTCCTCACCACACTTAACGCAGCGTGACTGCATTTCGCAGTTTGCTGCAGCGTGGCCAAACCTTTGGCAGCGCATGCATTGAAGCATGTCGCCGCGTCTCTTTAATTTATCCCATGTTACAACCTGGTAGTTGAGGACGGAGATACTCCTCAAACTATCCAGTTTGCTGCTGGGCGAAAGTTGAACAAGGAAGAACGGCAAAGACCGCTTCTCCCGTCTGGCTCTGACTGTAGCGAACGGCTTGACCCCGATAAAGTCGAGATCGTCGCTCGCTTTTTGACGAAGCTCATCTAAGAGCACCTGTGGTTCCGTGCAGGAATCTATGCCCTTCAGCAGGACCGTTTGATATTTATCCACTTTGGGGGTAAAACTGAAGAACTCAGTCGTGGATTCTTTTAATAAGTTTTTAATAATTTTATGCTCCGCCACTGTGAAGCAGTGTATAGCATGCCTATCCTTACTTAGTCGTTTAATATAAAAGTTTTGGCCTATGGCCGACTTACATAATTCTATGGTCTCTTTTAATTCCATCTTATAGGTGTTGATGGGCGGCACCTTCTCTTTTTTGCTTTGGGGCGGCTGTGACTGCTGCTGGTGTTCTTCCTGCTGCTGTCGGCTCCGCTCCTGTTGTTTTTGCTGCTGCTGTTGTACCTGCTGCTGTTTCGTCTGCTGCTTTTGGTTCTGTTGCTGCTTTTTATTTTGTTGCCTTTGCTCCTTAGGCATTGGCTGCTGCTGTGGCTGCTGTACAAGCAGGTTTTCTTTGGGCTGCTCCCGTATTTGTAGCTGCTCTTTTGGTTGCAGCTGTGGTTGCTGTTGCGCTTCTTTGTTTGGCGCCTGTGGTACCTTTAGCTCTCGCTCCAGCCTTTCTTTTTCACGGCGAGCCTCTTGTTTGTTCCTAAGAGCTAGCACCAGTGTCGCAAGTTGGGCATTGAGGCGCACCATCTCCCCTTCTATGGCTCCAATCTGCTCGCTGATTCGCTGTTCATCATCAACCTCTTTATTTTTTTGTGCCTCATCTTCTTCGTCTGAGGACGCCTCTGGTGATGTTATGTCGATGATGTTACTATCACCCGTTGTGTAGAGCCCTTCACCTCCTTCGGACATATATTCAATTTGTTCCTCGTCGGAGGGCGAAGTGTTTAGCTGCTGCTGTATTTTTATTGCTGCTGACGATTTGGTAACTCGCGACGCCCCTTTTCCCCCAGCTGGCAGCTTTGCTGGAGTGATGGTAGAGCGCCGCTTCACCAAGTTCGGCGCACATCGGATTTTTTTCCTCCTCTTTACGGGGGTATCGGCTGATGACGCCGTTGCTGCTGATGTTGTTGCCATCGGTGCCGTTGCTATGACATCTTTCGATGTCCCCGCTACTGGTGCCGTTGACGCTTTACTTATCGTTGCTGGGCCACCTTTCGGTGCCCCCGCACTTTTCTCTCTTTCCATCTGTTGTTTTTCCCAGACAATAAAATTTTCCACCTCCCTGTTGTGAAAAAAAGCTTGTAATGTTTTTATGCCCGACTGGGACTCGAACTCGTGACCCTCAGACTGACGGTCCGCCACCTCTTCCACTGTGCTATTGCACTATTAAAAAAATCTTGGCTGTGGTACTAACTTGTACTGAACACTCCGATTTTATTTGTAAACGCTGTGAAAGCCGAAAACGTGTGTATACTTTCACAGATCGAGATCGACTCGTCGGCAGCTCTCACGCTGGGCCATTGATTCATATATTTTGGATGGGTTATTTTGTAATAAGTCTTCTTTCAACTATTTAGTTCTTTTCTTTAGCGAAATTTGCAAATTAAAATTTTTGGTGTGCAAATTCAATTTCAAAATAAGCAATTATTTTAGCCCCTGTGCATTTCGAAATTTTACTTGGTTACCAAGATATGACCATTTGAAAGTTTCATACAAAGTGCAATTTGTTTATATTTAAAAAAAAAATAGGGGGGTGTGCAATTAAATTTTTTTACATATTTGAAATGTGCAATTAGAAATACATCGCGTGGCATTTTTTTTTTTGCGAAAATCGAAAGTCGGCCCGCTGACGGCGTGGTGGTTCAGACGATCACATAATTATTTTGTTGCTAGGTCGGACTTATAAATAATAAAATCACAATATGAACTGTAGTTAGCTGCAGTTCAAGTACGGTATACCAAAAAAAATGCCGTAGAGTGCCGCGCTGTGTAGCGCAGTTCCGCTGAAGTGCAGTTCCGTCGAGTGCGGTCTTACCTTTAAGTATATTCATAGGTACTTGGCACATTTTACGTAAAAATAAAACATTATCAAAAATATTCTTCTATTTAAAATTGCATTTTGTGTTTAAAAGTACTCAAACCATTACGTCATAGTACTAATCTTTTAAAAGTACTTATCAAGGTTTCATGGTTGACAGTTAACACCATGAAACCTTGATAAGGCTTCACCCTAACACACGCGAATGTGGAGCGGTTCGCAGCGAATCATTCAACAATAGCAAAAAATATGACAAATACACAACGCTAAACAACAACAAAAATTTGCCGTCGCCGCGAATTCGCGTTGGTCTGGGAGATCCTTAAAGCTCCTTTGATTTTTGATTCGCAAAATCCTAATCGAATATCACCAAGTGCTGAGATCAATGTGTCACGTGACGAGGTATGTGGTTTAGGTATGGTTTTGCAGCTCTATTATGGTTTCGCAGCAGCAGCTGTCTTGGTGGCGGTATCATTTGTGGGTGCCGCATGCGGCGGACAAAAAACTGCAGCTGGTCGTAGTTTTTCTGTCAAATTTTTTGGTAGTTCTTGTAGATCTCATTAATGATCTAAAAAATAAACAAGAAAATTGAATAAATAATTAGACGATTAATAAAAATACGTATTTAGATACTTAGATTCCAGAAAAGACTTTCTAATTGAGAATAACTTGGCTGTTGAAGAACTGCTTGCTCGTTGTAGTTTTAGTAGTACTGATATTAGCGGCTTGTGTATCGTCAAAGTTGTTGGAGGCTTGGCCTCAATTCGTAACTTCACTGGTGCTTGTAATAGATTTTTCTTTTCTGTTGGTGATTTGGCACCCCCTGTGGCTTAGCGTGCGCGAAGAGAAACCAAGACTAATGTGATTCTGACTGTGTTCTTTTCTTAGTGGCTTCTTCTCTTCTTCTTTCTAGCTGGCTTAGGTTATCAGCAAATATTACGCTAAGCACCAGCAACTCATAAAGACTTTGGAAGTCTTCTTGGTATCAGGAACTTGCATAATTGTAGCTGATTAAGTCACGGTAGGAATTACTATTAAATGTTGCAGTTCGCCTTCTTTATGTTTTTAGGCGATGTTTCTTCTTCATCTTCTGCTGCGGAAAGTTTGGGATTTGTAAGGGCACGAATTTTGTAAAGAATTCGCAAAAAATATACTTGATGCTGCTGCTTAGGATTACACGTTCGGTAAAAATTAATCTTTCTTATTGCTACCCATTTGTAAAGTGATAGAATTTGACGTTTGAAGTGACAAACCTATCCTCTTTAAAAGATACAGAAACCCAATTTATCGCATTTTTTCCCCAGTTTTTCTATTCCGATTGTTTCAGTCGATAAAATTAACGACTGTTAAGTTACAGAAACACGATGTTGCGATAAAATGAATTTCGTTTTAATTCACAACATTTTTTCGACGGTTTTTATCGATTCGAAAGTTACAGAACAAGGGTCCATGATACAACTAAACAGATAACGCCGTCTTGTTTTTATTTCATTTCGTTCTGCGCATCTACGTCATCGACGCACAATTTTCCTTGATATATTTGTTCTTTTTTTAGTAAAAATTTATGCTCAGAATCCTAAAAACAAGTGCATTGTTCTTAAGAAATGACATTTCATATTTAATTAATAAATTTTAGTCAATTTTTTTTGGTTTTATTAGTCTTGGAGAAAATATTTGTGTGCGTCGATGACGTCATTTTATTTGAATGATGCGCAATGCGCTTTCTTAGTTAGTTGTATCATGATTTTGTACTATTGTGAATGATTCGCTGCGAATCGCTCGGTATTCGCTTTGGTTCGGGAGAGCCTTAATGGGGGTCTATAATCGTGTAATATGGAACTATAATTCGGAATGGAAACTAAACGAAAACCCCATCCATTTTCAAAACGTCAAATCAATGTCAAATTATCGTCATTTTGACGCAGATACTGCGATATTCAAACATGCAATCGTCCTGATTGCACAAACTCAGGTTGATCAACGTGAGTCAATTTACTTGCAAACACATTTGACGTTTACGTACACGCTTCCTGGCCTTTCAATATTTTTTTCGTCAACTCGATTTTCTTACTGCGAAGATGCATCGCAGATGATGTTTTGGAGCATGTGACTTTAGCAGGTTGGCATTATCGAACACAATGTTGACGCAGCAAAATTTGCATTTGCGTTTTTGAACAGAAGACTTTTGCAGTTTGCGTTTAAGAACAATCTGCGAATGCATTTTTGACGCAGATTACGTTTTCGAAAATGGTAATCGTTGTGATACTTTGACGTTTCCAAATGTTAAAGGTGTATTTGGTAAATTTTTGCAAGAACTCTCATTGTTTAACTTCTTTCCGATCCGAATCACATAAATGTATGTTACGTTAAAAATAACAAAAGCAAAGATGAGTTAAATTCTCCCAACAACATCGTTTGTATCAAATTTACTTCATCTACAACGAAGAATCTTGTTATGAGCAAGGTGCGAGCGAATAAATCTAAATCTTTTTCCAAAGTGTTTGGCAGTGGCCATAAAATATTCATCAACTGTCTACACAAAGTCTCTTCTACGTCATGCAAAAAGTCTGAAGCTACAAAAAAGTGCAAGTTTGTTTGGATTAACAATTCTAATGTTCTTGTCAGGAAGGAAGAAAGAGGCGAAGTTTTTAAAATTATTTGTTTTGATGATCTCTAAATTTGGTTTAATTTAATCTTTTTTTTAATTTGATCATTGTATTAGTTTTTCATTAATTTATAAAATTATGAATTCGTTAAATAATAATTATAATTTATTTAACAGAGATTTATCATTGAGTATAAATGAAGAATTTTTAAATTGTTTCTGCATAGAACATCCTTGTAGTGAAAAATTTTCTGGGTTCTCAGTAATACTTCAAAACATTAGAAGCATTAGAAAGAAATTTGATTATTTTTTGTCCACTCTCGCATCCTGTGATCATTTGCCTGATTTTATTTTTTTGTCGGAGATTTGGATATATGATTTTCTCTATACTATTCCTAATTATATTTTTGCAGCTGCATGTAATGATTTTTATTCTGCAGGTGGTGTCGCAATTTTTTATAGAAGTGATTTAATCTGAGAAATACTTAAACCTTAGATAAATAGCGCTGATTTAATGTGCTTGAATTTAAAAATTTCTGGTGTTATTTACTCTTTTGTCGCTGTCTACAGATTACATAACTATACTGTAAATGCTTTTGTGGAAGAGTTTTCGGTTTTCTTGGAAAGTCAAAGGTCAAAAAATATGGTTCTTTTGGGAGATTTCAATATAGACTTAAAATTTAAATTTCAATTTCAATTCAAGAGTCCACAAAAAAAAACAAAAGTAATTAAAAACTTTTAAACTTGAGTTATTTTGTATGGACATTTTTATTTTTGGGATAAATTTTAGTTTACACGTACGGAAATCAATTTCGTAAACGGACTTGATTTCGAAAGGAAATCAGAACAGGGGTGAATATAAAGGATATTATCCTTCAGCTAAGCTGCCAGCTGGAGTGGAAGGGATAGAGTCCACAGAGACGAAGATAACGGCAGCAGGAATTCAACATCAATTGAATACCTCACCATCTGATGATGACGGCATCCAATATATGTCCGAAGATGGGGAGGGACAGTACACCGGAGACAGCAATGTGTTTGTTGATCTCTCAACCACAGAAGCGTCGTCAGAAGAAGACGACAACGAAAAAGAGGAGCAGGTTCTCCAAAATACTATTGGGGCAGTTGAGGAAGAAATCTCACGCCTCAGAGCTAAACTCGTTCTGGCCCTGAAAAAGAAACAGGAAAAAAGTGAAAAAGCAGCAACAACCACTACAAAAACAAAAACAACAACAGCACAATGCTCAGCTGTCAAAACAACAAAGAAAGCAGCAGCAACAACAACAACAACCACAACAACAACAACAACAACAACAACAACAACAACAACAACAACAACAACAACAACAACAACAACAACAACAACAACATCAGCAGCAACAACAACAACAACAAAAGCAACATCAGGAGCAGAAACAAAAACAAAAGCAGCAGGGAGAACACCAGCAGCAGCCACAGCCGTCGCTAAACAAGAAAGAAAGGGTGCCACCGATTAACACCTATAAGATGGACCTTAAGGACACAATAGAAATATGTAAGTCGGCCATGGGCAATAATTTTATAATAAAACGTTTAAGTAGTGATAGACACGCTATTCACTGTTATACGGTGAAAGATCACAAAATAATTAAAGATTTGTTGAAAGCATCAACTACTGAACTCTTCAGCTTTACCCCGAAGGTAGACAAGGTTCAGACGGTCCTTCTGAAGGGCATAGATTCCTGCACGGAACCAGAGGTGCTCCTAAGTGAGCTCCGTCAAAAAGCGAGCGACGATCTCGACTTTATCGGGGTCAAGCCGTTCGCTACAGTCAGAGCCAGACGGGAGAAGCGGTCCCTACCATTCTTCCTGGTTCAACTCTCGCCCAGCAGCAAACTGGATAGTCTGAGGAGTATCTCCGTCCTCAACTACCAGGTTGTAACATGGGATAAATTAAAGAGACGCGGTGACATGCTTCAATGCATGCGCTGCCAAAGGTTTGGCCACGCTGCAGCAAACTGCGAAATGCAGTCACGCTGCGTTAAGTGTGGTGAGAACCACATTAAGGGAGAGTGTAAGCTCGGTACGGAACGGGTCGATGATATGACCCAGCTTAAATGTGCACTTTGTGGAAAGGAGGGGCATCCTGCTAATTATCGGGGTTGCTCAGCTTTTCAGCAGATAAGAATTAACAAAGCGGCTAAGCAGACAGCGGTAGAGATACGCCCATCAACGCGTGCTCCTACAGCAACGCCCGTTAATCCCCAAATTTCCTACGCCCAAATGGCGGCAGGGAGGGGAAAAACGGTACAGCCTGCAGCTAAGGTAGCCCAACCGGCCCTCGTGCCAAAGGCTCTGGACGCCCGGGCCGAGATTAGAAGCATGTTGCTGGCGATTCAAGGCCAGTTAACAGGACTTCACAATCAGATAAAGGAGCAGGCGACTAGGGAAGACTTTCTCTACTCTGTTTTGCCTAGCTTAACGCAAAATAGAGGTTAAAAGCGCGCTGTCGGAGAGGCCTCTTAGGATCCTTGCTGTGAATGTAAATTCACTGATTAGGACCAAACGTAGAGCTAATCTTTTCCAATTGTTGAAAGACCAAAGTGATGTTGTGTGTTTATGGCCAGCGAAACTAAGCTGAACCAGAAACATAAGTTGACTAACAACAATTACAATATCGTTAGAAGAGATCGACCCAACTCCACTCAAGAGGGGGGCGTCGCAATCTTCATACGAAAAGGCATTAATCATAAAGTTATATACAATAGTGATCTGCGCAGATTTTGGCTGTTAGAGGCGTGCATCGTATGCATTCCTCTCCAACAGGGGAAGCGAATGTATGTGATCGCGGCTTATGCACCGGCATCACCTCAGCCAACTAATTTTATGACAGAGCTTGAAAAACTTTTTGAGTGTCTACGCTTGAGCTTGGAAGAAAATTACTTTCTCATGGCCGGTGATTTGAATGCCAAACACCAAGATTGGGGAAATTAAATTCAAAATCAAAGAGGTATTCATCTTTTCAATTGGATGAGTTGAAACAACACTGAGTATGGTGTCGACCTGCTGGCTACGGATCGGCCATCGTTTCCAAGAAGCGGTGCCTATCTGGATCTATTGCTAATAGACGCAAGACTGACAATTACTGACACTGTGGGTCAAAGACCAAGAAACTGTTTACGAACGATCGAGTACGACAGTGATCACTGCGGACTCGCCGCCTTAATACAGCTTCCGAACGAGCTCGTGGAGTTGGATGAGTATGTAGCTGTGCATACTTACAATTACAGTAAGGTGCGCTGGCCACGCTTTAGCAACGCCTTATCGAGCGAAATTAGTTCGAATAACATATCCCCACCAAATGACAGGAATTTGACAAATAACGAAATAGACCAATACTTAGAACAAATGGACGAGACAATCAAACGAACAATACCGAAATACAAACAACGAGACGCAACCGACATGTATCGGAACGTGACCATTGACGCACTACACAGACAAAAAAGTGGACTGCTGACAAGACTAAAACTCTTGTACCGACGGTTTACTGACCCTCACCATCTGGAGATTAGGACACTGAAGTCGTCGATCAAAAACATCAACCAACTAATTAAAGAGAACTATCGGTTGTCAATTAATTTGTATTGGGACAACAAAATTCGGGCCGTTAATGCTAGCGACCCGAACATGTTTCCGCAAATTAACAAGATATTTAGAAGGAATGATCAGAACGATCTTCCGTGTCTCAAGCTTCAGAGAACGACAGACAACAGAGACGTACTTCTGACAGCAGGAATTAATCCAGAGGACGCCGTCTTGGACGATGACCTCTTTATTGTTGAAGATCCGCAGGAGAAAGTGGAGGTTGTGGGGGCTGCTTTCCAGCAAGTGTACAAGGTGAATGCGTGCATTCGCCCCAATCATGACCTGGAAAACAGAGCCTTGCTCCACCAATTCTACCTTCGGAATGACATAACGCAATGGCGATCAGAGAACCACGGTTTCACCGGGTTCAATGAAGATCATTTGGCAAACGCCATAATCGCCGAGCGAAATGGGCCCAGTTCCCTGTTAATTACGAAGGTGAAGCTACAGCTCATCTTCGATTCATTAAAGAAGAAGAAGTCAGCAGGAGTCGAAGGCATATCCAACGTTGTACTTCGACATTTACCTCAAGAAGCAGTAGACATTTATACCACTCTGTTTAACAACGCTCTGAATAATGCATATTATCCAGTGCGTTGGAAGACAGCTGTGGTGCATCCTCTACCGAAAAAGGGAAAGGACAACTCCAACCCGGCGAATCTCCGGTCGATAAGTCTTCTTCCGAGTATCAGCAAGGTATTCGAAAAAGTTATCAATAGAGCTCTGTCTAGGTGGACAGAGGACAATAATATCATACCGGACAATCAGTTCGGTTTTAAGGCGGGACATGACACCATTCATGCCGCGTCGAAACTCGTTTCTGATGTCCAATGGAACAAATCTAAGAAGCAGTGTACGGGCGCCTGTCTGGTTGATTTGGAGAAGGCCTTCGACACCGTATGGTTAGAGGGTCTTTATCTAAAGCTGACCAGACTTGGCATTAGTAAACCACTATTGTATATGCTTTATGATATGCTCAATGGCAGAAAGTTTGTTGTCAAAAGTGGCAATGTAACTTCTGAAATTCTTCTCGGTATTAAGATAGTTCTTAGGCCGAAAGGCATTAGCATTAAGTTATTATAGTTTAACTTAGAGCGCCCGACTGGGGCCAGTAAGTTAGTTTTAAAATATTGATAAGTAGGCTAGTTTTTATGAATTTTTGTCTAGCTTTAAGATAGTTTTAAGAAAATGGAAAATAAAAATGAATTAAAAAAAAAAAAAAAAAAAAATCCTTTTTGGTTTACACCTGATTATGTCTATAGACATGGACGAAACGTCGTAAACAAACAAAAGGAACTTGTTTCATTTATTGACTTAAAGGCCAAAAAGAAACCAACAAATACATAATTCAATCAAGGTCAACTATTCTACATCCCTATTATGTACGCTTTATAAAATAGGCTGGAATAAACATAACCTCCTTTTCGTTTCATAGATGTTGTTATAAGATTTATTAGCTTCTCCGAAAGATGATTATTTTGCATCTCCAAACTTTTCGACATTTTAAATGCATTTGATATAATCATTTACGAGTTTTTATTGAATTCTCATGATAAATCGAAAAAATATTGGCAATCATATTACAGAGGTAACATTTTCGGTTCAAGAATATAATTAACGATTGTTCTATTCACCTCTTAAATTGTATTGGCAACTGAATTCAATAATCAAAACCTTAAATTCAAACCGAAATATAAAAAGAAAAAACATGATTATAGGAATTATGTGAATGAATAATTGGAAGAGCTACATGGGGAACTCGTTCGACATTTTTAAAATATTTATGTAGTAACGCTTCTTTTGCAGATATTCTAAGGTTTGGGTCGTATGCCATCATTGCCTGCAACAAAAAAATTTTTTAAGATATTAAGATAACAGTTTATTATTAAAAGCTTACTTTAAAAAGATCATTTGCCTCGTGCTTAAGAATTATTTCGGGTATATTTTTGCCCCACTTTGGAAATGATGATTTATAATCTGGCAATTGTGGTACTCCTGGCCACGTTTTCTCATCAGGAGTACCAAAAGTCCTAAATATTCTATACAACTGATCAATTTCACTATCCCCGGGAAATAACGATCGTTTCGTGATCTGTGAAGACAAAATAAAATTCACTAAGTTTTTATGCTAAATTGTTCGTTAAACATTTTACCATTTCAGCAAAAATGCAACCTAAGCTCCAGATATCAACACCAGTTGCATAAAGTTTAGTACCAAGAAGGATTTCCGGCGCCCTATACCAAAGTGTAACGACTTCATGAGTATAAGCTCTCATTGGGACATTAAAAGCTCTTGCAAGACCAAAATCCGCCAGCTAAATAAAAAATAAATAAATCATATAATAATTAATGTGCTATGCATAATAAGAGATATTATTGTTTTGCAGACAAATAATAACAATTTTTGCTATTCGGTACATGAGGCCCTAATAATTGATTCGTTTATTTAAAGCCTAGTTTACAGTTCCCATGCGCAAAAAAAAAACGATGCAAATATTCTCGCATGCAAAAAATAGCTGAGGTGAAATGCAAAATTAATTTTTGGCATGATTGGTTTACAGCTTCATGCAAAAAAAAACCATTACTGTCATGAAATATCATGCAAAACCAGAGAATATCAATTACCAAGAAGCCAATCTTTCGTACGTTTCACCCTCCAAAACCCATTTGTTTACATTGTTGTATTTGTAATTTCACTTCGTGTCGATGAATAGATGTGAATTGCAACAACAATGTAACGCGGTGAGATTTATTTGTTTTGACAGCTCAGTTTTTTTTCTTTGAAAATTGGAAAAATAATTTGAGAATTTTACTTCGGCTGATAGCAAAAACATCGATGTGAAATTGTTTTATTAATTTAAAGTGCACAAGCAATTGTAATTGTCAGTTAATATTCATCCACGATTATAATAAAATACAAAAACTGAATCCATAAAATGTCTTCAATCACACAGATTTCCAAATATCTTCAATGCATCTCGCATATTATACAGGGTGGCCATTTCTTCATCCAGAATAATTTTAAAATTATTGTTGGATATATTCTAAGGAAAAAAATAGTTAAGAAAAATAAGAAATAAAAGAATAGTTTTTCTGCAACCTGACACCAGAACTTTAGTTTTTTTGTTTAAACTCCACTAAACTGTCAATTTACAATTTATAAGTATTAAAGTTGATGTCAGGTGGGTTTTATTATCTTCTTTCGAGATTCGGGTTTTGATCTGGATTTAACTTTAGTACAAAAAAGAAATAATTAGGAGTTTTCAAAATCGTTTTCGTAGCACGTGTTAAAAGTAAATCCAGCCCTCTTTTGCAGATAATAAAACAGCAATAGCTATTTTTAATTTATTTTTTTAAACTTCATGACATCTAAGCATTTGGTTTTGAGTGTTTAATAGGAGTACTGAATACTTATTACTGAAATTTTACTTCATACTATAAAAGAAATGAAATAGTTTTAACAAATACATTAACTTTTTTTAAGTTTTAAGTTGTATAATTATTTTTTTTTTTTTAAATGATTACGAAACAACTTAACTAGAAAAATTGATTCGAGAATGGTTTTAAGAAATTTTAGCATGACCTTCTAGCTGTTGTCTTATTTTTTAGTTATTTTCATTTTAAATATATTTGGTCGTAAAATTCAAAAAAGTTAATTAAACAAAAATAAAGAGCATAACATTGCAAGTTGCAAGTTAGTAGTGCCGTTGATTTTCAATTTTTTTTTAAGAAAGTTACTACTCTTATCTAAAAGCGGATAAATAATCCCCCCTTCCCATACCATTTTTTTTTAATATCATTTCATAAATTATCCTGCATGAAATAGGGAACACCATGTATTTTGTTTTGTTTTGACATCTAATTGACAGACCGAGGTGAATAATTTTGACCACGGGACGTGTTCAACAAATAGAAACCCAACTAGGGCCAGGTTCACATTAGGTGTGTTTTTTCCTTGTCTGAATGAGCTTGGACGAAAAAAACGACGTCGGGGCTAAACAATGCTCCGTGGTTCAAAAAATTTTTAATCCATCAATTTCTGTAGATTAACTGGGTTTTAATGATGATTTAGGTTTCATGTAAGTTATAAAAGTCAATTACATGCTTGAACCACCCTCAGTTAAACCACAAAATCAGTGAGCTAAAAGTGCGGAGCTATGGATCAAAACAATAACCCTGTTCAATTAATACGAACACATATCGTTAAATAAATACATAGATAGATATAATAGATTAATTAATAAATACAAACCTAGAGCCTTAATACTACGTTTTCGTTAGACCAAATGAGGAAATTTCGTTGAAAATTTTCAAATTTGATACGAAATCATCTCATTTTCCACACAAATTCAAATTTCGAAATGACATAATTTCAACCAAACTTGCACACAATTTTCTAGGAAATTAAGTCAAAACCTAACGAACACACCGAATTGGGCACATTTTGAATAGCTCTGAAAAGATTTTGAACGAAAATGTTAAAACTGAATTAAAAAATTAACAACAAAAAGTGATTTACAGGCAGGGTTGAAACTCAAAAAATGAAATGAGCTGTCAAAAGAAATACCAATTTACAGATGAAAACACTTTTTCTGTAATTTGCAAAATTACCTCATTTGGGCTCTTATGAAAACGGTTAAATATGCATTATATTAATATTATCATTATTAATAACCAATTGATCAAAATCTATAGGGCTCATTGTAGAGTTATTTAATCCAATATTCAGTAATTTTAACTAATTAATTAAAACTGGTTAGCTGATGCTCGACGATTATTAAGGCAAAACTATATTTGCCCACAAACAAGCAAATAAACAGACCATAATGCAATATCTGTAAGACCATCTCTTTAATCCCGGTTTTTCGTCACAAATTTCGACTCGACTCCGCTCCTCGAACGAGATCTAGTCAAATCAAGCTCATTTCGACTCAACCCAGGCTTACAAAAAATGACGCGAGCTTCAAGCAGGTTTAACAACACATATAAGCGTAGTATATATGCCAAAATTTTAGTTTGTGAATATCTTTTTTCATTTCGCAAAATTATTTAAAACTTTCTTCTTACTCACTGTAAGTTATTTTAGTAAATTTTCTACAATTCCTTATACATTTCGGGAGTTGAAAAGAAAAAAAAAAAAAACAGAAAAGACAAACTGTTTATCGAAAAAAAAGTAACTAAAGATATTTATTTTCCAGACAAGCGGGAATTAGTAAAAAGCGACTACAATTTACATTTAAAAAAAAAAACACAACTTATTTTCATAAGGTCCGGTCAGCACTATACATATAATTTCTCCCTTTTTTATACTTTTTGAACAAGCCCATTGCAGCCCAAGTGAATTTCAAAATAACTGAAGATTTTCAAAAATAACCGACATATTCGTGGTGGGTCGATGCCAACTGTCTATGTGTGCGAATAAATCAGTGGTGGGTCGATGCCAACTGTCAATGTGTGCAAAAACCTAGTGGTGGACTTAGCCCAACTGTCTATGTGTGCGTGTTTCAGTTTGTAGGCAAAGCCGGATGACAGCCAAGGATTGGCTTCTTGGTAATTGATATTCTCTGCTTTAAGTGTTTCATCATATTCCTATTACCTTCATGGGAAAACATATGGCACTATCATATCAGTGTGACAGATGTTGTTTAGAATTTCTTGTAATTCAATTTCTGTTTTATTAAATCTATCAGCTTATATTCTTTCTCTTAACTTCTTTGGATTTAATTTGCCTAGCTCGCACTGTGGCCTGTAAAAAAAGACAATAAAATACATGCAAAATAATAAATGAAGATTGTTCTGTTTTGAAAGTTTTATTTTCTTACGGAATGTTAAAACGCCTCTTGTTTTGAAAAAAATTACTTTAAATTAAAAGTAATAAAAGCCAAAAGCAACAAATTGAATTGTAGGTCATATTGAGAGCAAAATGCGATGCGAAAATGTATATGCAAAAATATAGGGCTTATTATAAACAAGCAATATTTTTAAAATTTGATAAATTGATTTGATATTTAAGACAATACAAAAGGCGTTCACTAGTGTTTTTCTTTGTAAAAATGGAAGACAAACAAAAAGAAAAAAACTACAAAATACACATAATATCCTCTTCAATATAATAAAAGACACTTTTACATACGTTTTCAAGCCCTTAAGCCTTACATTTTTTTCAAAAGCTTATATAACTCATAAGGAATTCTTACCGTATCCCATTTGGTGTATGTTCTTTCAGTTATGTGCAATTTCGTTGTAGTGCGCATTGGTCTTTGATATTGAAAAAGTTTCTTAACAACTTCTTGGCAATCGTCATCCAAGCAAGTTGAAATAACATCGTCAGGTGTTGAATACTCAATATCAGAAAACTCCGAAGATGTAATGGAGATGTTGCTTCAAACGGAGCTTACGGATGCTTTATGGTTAAAGTCTAAAAAGAGGAGAATTTATAGGATTTTAAGATGTTATAATTATCATAACTTACCAGTTAACAATGACATCTTATCGTGATCTCTGTGGTGGGTAAGGACATCAGAACCACCACAGAGGCCCAACACCCAGAGAGATACAGTATGACCACACGTTCGTGGCGTTGGAAGAGGTAGACATGGTATGCGATTTGCCGCAGCTAGTGCTTGTACTTGAAAAATCTCCTCTACTGCTACTACTGAACATTGGGTCGCTATAATAAATTTAATGAAATATAATTATTAATTACTTAGATTTGACAAAATATTTAAATAAGTATGATATGAGTATTTATTTATTGCTTTAATAGTTTACTTTAGTGCAAATACTCGTATTTATGTAGGTAATGCATTTTGGTAGGAATCGATTTATAGTAAGATGCACGGATTTGAATTATCACAACCATAAATACAAAACCCATAAGAAAAGTTTTCAAAAATCTAAAAAAAAATTTGGATTGTTTCGTGGTGCAACAATAAGAGTTCTCGTAATCCTGAAGCTCGTAATTAAAACGACGGATTTGGCCCTACATCAACTTGATGTGAGACGGTACTTTGGTATTGTGTTGAAGGTCTTGATTGCTTCCTTGCAATTGAACCACCTAAGTGGACACTTGACATGACACGTTCGGCCTCAGGCTTATTACCTTCGTAAATAAATTTGATTTTGTTTTATCACTGTGTGCTATTTGGCAGTACCTTACATGCAAGTTAAAACACAAATTCCGCGCACAAATTAAAAAAAAATATGCAAAAGTGCATTTAGTTTTTCACGTCATATTGTTTTGTGCGATTTAAAACAAATATATTTCACAGAATAATTGCAAAATAGACAATATTAATTTGGGAACACCAAAGTAAACAAAAGAATCGAGTCGAGTAACACATCGAGTCCACTGATCTCTATAATACACTGGATAGCGTATTGACACAAGAAAGTTGCTTCCATTTGAAGAATTGTTATATTATGAAGCTGACCACTTTTTTGTACAACAATATGACTGACGTCAAATTTCCGTTCGTTGCTCCTCAAATCTCTTTGCTAACATTGTTGTGTCTGTAATTTTATTTCATTCACAAATTATTATTTTCCCGAGGGTAGGTGCAAAACCTGCTATTCAGGCTCTATGAGGACCGAAAAACGCGTGCTCATAGAAGTGTGAGATTCTTACTACACTAAAACCACCTCCACTTCCCGATTGCAACTAAGTTGAAACTTATCTAGCAATTTATTTTTAACGAAGTTAAGTAACGTGTTGCAGGTTACTTTCCGGTGAAAGTTCCTACTTAATCCGCGATTTTAAAGCGGTTTTCTGTTCACCGCACCAAGTCGGAAGGTTTTGTTCTTCGCAGACGGCGTACTAAATTCGACTCGTCAAGAATGTCAATAATCGTTGAATTAGCGTGTTCTAATAGTCGATTTCTATGTTTTCGCGCGAAACTTTTTATTTCCTCCCGCACCGTAGGAATCCCGAGATCCCTATGAAGATCTTCGCTTCTTATATACCACGGAGCATTTACAAATGACCTAAGCAATTTATTTTCAAACGTTTGTAAGTTATTTAAGTTTGTATCGCAGGTACAACCCCAAAGTTGTATACCATAAGCCCAAACAGGTTTAAGAACCTGTCGGTATAAAACCAATTTATTTTCAATACTAAGCTTTGAATATTTACCGATTAACCAGTTCATTTCTCTTAATTTACTTTTTAGTTCTTCGCATTTCTTTTTCACGTGCGACTTCCATTTTAATTTCACGTCTAGAGGCATTCTCACATACTTTGCCTCATTTGCAAATGGAACACGAGCGGTATTAAGAAAGACGGGTAATCTGTTTATTTTTTTATACGTAAAGTCCACGTGGACTGACTTTTGTTCATTGAGCGCTATTCGCCATGTTTTTGTCCACTCATTAACATCATTAAGAGCATTTTGTAATTTAATTGTAGCTTCGCTAATCGTTTTGCCTACTGCTAGTATTGCAGTATCATCAGCAAACGTGGCTACAATA
Organism: Dasysyrphus albostriatus; assembly: GCA_946251815.1. NCBI lineage: Eukaryota > Metazoa > Arthropoda > Insecta > Diptera > Syrphidae > Dasysyrphus > Dasysyrphus albostriatus. The sequence goes on along the minus strand of OX276335.1, from coordinate 105,900,455 downwards.
GTGTCATCTGTTTGAGGTATATCGCGTGTAAATAAAAGGTACAGAACTGGACCTAATACACTTCCTTGTGGTACCCCAGCCAATATTTTTTTGAAATCAGAATAGTCATTTCCGTGTCTTACACTAAAAAAATTCTTTCATTTAGATGTCCGTTTAGAATGTTGTAAAGTCCTTCAGGGAGAACTTGTCTTAATTTGAATTTGAGGCCTTCGTGCCACACCTTGTCAAACGCCTGCGACACGTCCAAAAAGACAGTCGAACAGATTTTCTTTTCTCCAAGAGCTCTCTCAATTACGTCTGTAATTCTACGCACTTGATCATTTGTCGAATGCTTGCTTCTAAATCCGAACTGATGTTCAGGTATTAATTGTTTCTCTTCTATTATCAGTTGCAAGCGCAGGAGTAGTATTCTTTCAAAAACTTTTGATATAATAGGAAGAAGCGAAATCGGCCTGTAAGACTTCTTTTCGTGTGATGGTTTGCCAGATTTCAATACCATTATGACTTCCGCAACTTTCCATTGGCTCGGAACATATTCTAACCTTAGAGCGACATTTATTATGTAAAGGAGGTTAATAAACCTTTTACGAGGGAGCATTTTTAAAATCTCTGCCGTTATTAAGTCATATCCTGGAGCTTTGTTGGACTTAAGCTTCTTTATTTCTCTTTTTAATTCGGCGAGTGTAGCATTTCTCGTTATGTAGCTTTCATTAGAGGTAAAATTCATATTAATATTTTCGTTGAGTTCTTGCCCATCAAACGGCTTAAATGTTTCCTCTAAGTAATAGGCGAATACCGCCGCTTTTTCTTTGTCACTTTTTGCCCATTCATTTTGGCTTTTCTTAATCGGAGGCACTAGAAGTTTTGGTTTTTTCGTCTTCAAGGTTTTTGAAATCTGATATCGCCGTTTTTAGCATATTACTCAACCGATTTAAATGAGCTTTGTGTTGAGGAGCACGGGTTTGCTGCCATTTTGTACGTGCTTTTCGTTTCTCTTTCACTAAATCTTTTATTTCTTGCGGATATTTTATATCTTTAAAGCGAGGCATTAGCCTTTGATAAGGTTATCCCAAGCTGCTTTTTGTATTATATGAACAAAGGTATCTACTGCGTCTTTAAGCTCAAGAGGCGTTTGTAATGATACCCTTAACTCAACGTTGTCCTCGATATCTTTTTTAAATCCATCCCAGTTGGTTTAACTGTTTGTTAACCTGGGTGGTTTTTCAATTTTAACAAGGCTTTCGCTTATAATGAGTACGACGGCAGAATGATCTGAGAAGAGGTCATAGCCCTCTGAAATTTCTATACGGTTAGAGGGTATTCCTTTCACCATGAATAAATCGATTAGGTCAGGTATTTTCGACGGATCAGTTGGCCAGTAAGTTGGCTTGCCAGTCGAATGAAAGTCACAATTATTTTCCATTCCTGCTTCATATAGCATGCGACCCTTTTGAGATATGCATCGTGAGGCCCAGAAGGTGTGCTTTGCATTAAAGTCACCACCAACAATTAAATTTGGACTTAGTGACTTAATCAATGTCGTAAATTCACTCTTATCAATTTTGCAACGCGGAGGGCAATATATGGAAGAGACATTGAGAGGAATATTTTTAGTTTTAACCTGTACACTACTCAATTGCATTGATTCCACCTCTATTTTGAGGCCTATCGAGTGTTCAATGCATTCTCTTATATACAATGATGATCCACCTCTTGCTTTATTGGACGGATGAATGGCGTGGTAGTCATGAAACCCGTGGATTTTAAGATTTGATTCATTCTTGGCATGCGTTTCTGATATCAAACATATGTCAATATCATTTTCTCGCATATACATCTCCAATTCTCCAAGTTTTTGCCATAATCCGTTGGCATTCCACGTTAGAATTTTAAGCTTTTCCATCATGTATTTTTTGAAAGAGGTTTGGGTCGAAAACAATTTTCGAGCTTACTTAACCTATCAAAGATAAGTTTATTTGTCTCACATTGTTCTTCAAGTTTTGACAAAATTATTGAAAAGACTTTCGAGACCGGATCTGTTTCAGTGTCTTTATTTACGGGTATATTTTTTGGCGCTATTTGGCATATGTTTCTGTATTTCCTTGCTTCGATATTTTCTCCGAAGGTACTGACACTGCTTTCTTTTCCTTGCGGATACAAGGTTTTGGACCTTTCGTAGATTTGGCCCTCTTGGGAATTGCGGTTTCTAATTGCCTTGGTGGGTTTCTTTGTGTTTGCGCAGATTTTGATCGTCGCTTTTGCAATTCTTTAGCTACTTCACCGCCCCTATAACTTGCTATGTTATTTCCATTACAATTAATGCACGTCGGTGGACTTTCACTTTTTCCGTTGCAGTCAACAGTTAGATGTTTTCCAGCGCATTTTACACACCTTGGATCTTTTTTGCAATAGGTTTGGGTGTGATTGAATTCTTGGCAGCGTTTACACTGAGGGATTAACCTCGTGCTCTTTTTTAGAGATTCGATCCTAACTACGATGTTTAGAATTGTTTTAATTTTATAAATTTCATCTAATTTTTCAGTCTTATCGAACGAAAGTATAAATAGTGGGTGACCACGTTGTACCACTATCGCTTCACCCTCTTTTTTCTGTTTCTCTCTTTTGACAATGTTCATCGCATCTAAGATTTTGAGGTTGAGCTCTTTTAGATCACTAATAATATCGTCTTTTAAACATGATGCGTGTAGACCTCTTGCCACAACACGTAGGGGTCTTTCCGACTTATTTTCCTAGGTATACCATTCTACTTTTTCTTCGTTTAGTTTTCGTGACAGAAAACGATAACTTTCGGGGTCTTTCACACAAACTTTCCATTTGTTGGTGTTAAGTGAAATAATTTTAAAAGCCGATGGTAATAATGCCTTTAATATGGTTTGTAACGTGTTATACTCCGCAATACCGATAACATTTATCGGTGGTGGGGGCCGTTCCTTAACAGGTTTTTCTTTAACTGTCGCATGTTTTGGTGAAACTCTTATTTCAAAAGAAGAGGCTGCTTCAGGCGAAGAGCCAGCTTTACGCTTTTTACTCAATCTTTTCTTTGAGGACTTCTCCGTTGCACGTGCTAGCTCTTCTTCGTCCGTTTCATATCTACAATTATTGACTTGTGGCAAGCTAGACTTTGAGTTTATTGGAGGATTTTCGCTTTTCAATATCTCATTTTCTTTTCGAAGAAGATCGACTTCTTTCTTTAGCTCTTGATAAAGTTCCATTACTTGATCAAGTTTTTGTCGAGGTTCGTTATTATCTTTTTCAAGATTTTTTGTTTTATCTGAGTCTATTTTGGCGCGTGCAGGCGTGACGGGTGAACTCTTTTGCCGGAATTTCGATGGTTTTGCACTCGATTTAGATTGTGGTGATCGAGATACCCTTGCACTTTTTAGGAAGGGATTTATTAAGTGCAATAATTGGCTCTCCCCAGAATCCATAGAGCTGACCTCCGAAGAGGGTGGATTTTCCAGTGAACCTGGACTGCCACCTGGGGTACTATATCTTATTGTTTTGCTCATTGCATAGTTATGTATACATCAATCTCAGTATACGGAGTTTGGATTTTAGTCGCCTTTTACGACAGGCATGCCTACCTCGGGTATATTCTTTCCCCTTACCCGCAGGGGTATTTCACAAATGGTTAAATGAAATGGAATTACAAATGTAAAGAGTGTGACAAGGAGGTAAAATCGTAAAAAAACACAGACTATGTAATCGCATTCTCCTCATCACACTTATCAGCTGTTTTGATCAACTTGTTTGCAAATTTAAATAATGAACGAAGTCGATGGTTCCCATATCCCATCTACATATTTACTATTACCTATTTAAACACCTTTCTATTGATATAATTCTAGTGCCATTGGAAATTGGAAAATAATAGCACGAACAAAATGTACACAATGAATAACTTATTGAAAAAAAAATTATAAAATAAACTGCGACATAGTTTTCCCTTTCATATTATTGGTCTGTTTCTCTTTCTTCAGATTGAAATTTTGGAAACTGGTTTTTTTGTGTTAATGTAGACGTCAAATTATGAAGCCGACCACCTTATTGTCATCTTCAAATGGAAGCAAGAAAACTGTTATACATTATTAGGAATACACTATCCAGTGTATATAGAGATCAGTGATCGAGTCTCACTTTGTAATGGCCGCCTAGCCAACCAACTCTGGGTTCAAAAATTTGCGTGATATAAACCTAGAATAAAATTAAATTATTATATAAAGAAAAAAGAAATCCATGCAACTTACCAACTTCTTTACTACCGCCATCATGGTCCACGTCCTGTTTTGAAAAACATTAGACCAAACAGAGATGTAGATAGAAACATCAGGGAAATTTATAGGGAAGTTCGTTCGGGTGAGGATAGTTACCTCTCGTCAAACAAATTCACTGACCTTTCTCGGTACAGTTTCGATCCTTGAAAAAATGAGTGTGTCACGCATACACAAATTCATTGTATCTACGTGGACTTTAACTTTCTTTCATTTAATTTTGTTTAGTTCGTCTTCGAAATTTACTTGTTTTAATTCAATTGGTTGCGGAGAGTTCATTTTTTTGGTTAGAAGTACTAACCAGATGCAATGGTAAGACGTAGTTTTGACGATGCACATTTGGACTCAAAGCGATCTGGTTCGCAGAAAGAACGGAAGGTCACTTTATTGGAACTCAGACTCAAATTGAGTAACGTCAGGTGAATCAATACCTGAACCGATTTTCACAGGGTCTTACCAATGGCATTAATCATCTCAAAATTGGTTGATTTGCGATTTTGTTTTGATTTGGATTCATTGATTTAATATTTGATTAAGAAATTCATTGGATGTTTAATCATCACCTAAAGAAGATTAGCAGTATACAAACTAACACTCCGGGGGCTAATGCCATCACTTCAGCAGTTGATGGATTCAGGAAGTGGCTTTTATATATTCAGATATCCGAGTATGATATCAAAGGACGCATATATGTATTGTCAATTTTTATCGTTTGAGATACACCTCTTTAAGATACACCCTACCTTAGTAAATACCAAGCAATTCCTTCAGAAGACTATATTTGTTGCATTGCCAACAGTTTCACCGAATCACCCTGGTGAGAACTCAGGTTTAGTTTCCAAAAGCGCCCTCTGTTAGAGAAACAATACAATAGGAAGGTATCAGAACTAGACATATAAAAAAAAGGACTAGATTGGGAAATGTCAGTTATGAGAGGGGAATGATATCCACCAACACTTTTACCTTTCCAAAACACAAAAAAAATGAAACAACAAAATATAGGGAATGTTCTTTATTGGATGATACGGATAGTGTGGGAGGAGGCACTATGAAAAAAGTGGACTGTTTTCTATCCGAATCCCATGTGACATTGAAACAGCAAAGTCATATTGAAACTCCGATGGCGGTTGAGATTCAAAGATTGAAACGATAGTCACACCATCCAGTTTGTCGGCCTGGAGTTTTCCGATTAACGTTAAACTCGAGAAACTTTTTATTGGTTATCGTAATTCTATTTGCAAGTAAAATAATTCTTAGTTTTTAATACTTACTGGTGCGTATGTCAAATCTTCGAGTTACTTTGAGTGTAAAAAGTTAATTTTTTTTCTTATCTGAAGATTTTGTAAAGTAGGCGACTTACGTGGGTATACGTTTCACCTGGAAGTCATTTAAAATTGGATATACAAGCATTTAAAAATACGAATCTTGGTGAGTTGAAAAGAATCTTTTTATTGAAAAAAAAAAAAAAAACAGTGCTAAGAGAGTAAATTTAATACAGGTTACAAATCTACCAAATTTAAATTTCTGGCGGTCTCAGGTTGCCAGTGGAGCGCTGGGCCGCCATATACCTTTTCGTTGACGCTTAGCTTTGTGGTAAACTATAGCATCTTTACCATCAGATATCTGGACTCGTTCCTTTCTGATTGGAGAAGTTTTTTGTCTTGGACCGGACTCCGAATTCAATCCACGTGGTTACTTCTTGGCTGTTCCACATTGAACTACCCAAATTTCAACATACGTGGCCAGGGTCTACAGGAAATCCAACGCAAATATCGTGGATAAATCGGAGTTCCAGAAACCCCTGAACCAGGGATATTTTGATTCAAGTAATATTACAAAAAAAATATATATATAACGAAAAAGCAAAAGCCCATCATTTATATATTGAAACATTATATACGTAAATATACAAAGTAATATAATGGAATTAGAAGGCGCTTTCACCCATTTTTCGTGGTCAAATTGGTTGAGAAAAAGTGCTATCATCTATTTGTAAGAACCAATATCACCGGAAAGAATTTCTGGGACTTGGATATTATTAGAGTTCTTTTTTTTTGGTTTATATATTGTTTAGTTTTTTTATTGGTTTATAATCCATACCAGTTTTTTTTATCGATTGGTGTTGAAGTGTATGAACCATTTCATTTTTTGTTTTCATGTTTAAGTAATATAATACGAGTAGTAAATTAAAAGTTGTAAGTGATCGAGGTAGTATTTTCCTTTTTGGTCTGTCATCGCGGTAACTTAACTGTCTTTTGGAAAAGTTCATCGCCCTTCAAGGAGCAGGATATTTTTTTTGTTCGCATTCTTCATCTTCATCCAGTGCCAGAGAAGGGACTTTTAAGATTTCATTCGCTTTGATAGTCTGGGTAGGAAATATCTCGCCATCACATTGTTCGTTTGCATTTTTGTTTTCTTTTTTCTTGATTGGTTTAATATTAATGGTAAGAATAAAGAAAGATTATCTACATACTTTTTACTTACAGGAAATGGGACTCTTTATTTGTAATAAAAATACATTTCTCGCCATCTTTGATGAAACTTTGTGTTTGTTTTGATTTCGAATAAGGAAATCATGATGTTTTGAAGAATAATTTTTCAGGGGAGTGGACGGTAGCTCAATCTTTTCGGTGAAGATGGTATGACCGGAAGCTGGTCATCGACATTATTGGGGAAATCCGAAAATCGCCCATGGATTTCTTGGTTGGGTCATGGGCTGGCTTCACTGCATCAAAACCAGCAGTGCTCTCGAAGTGGTGATTGTCCTTCCGTGGTCTTTTTAATATGTTTTTCCCTCCTGGCCTGATATATGTTTTGTTGCTGGTGAGGTTAAGTTTCGGGGGCAAGATCCCCCCCATTCCGGCGAGCGGAGCTGAGTAACGCAAGCAGGCCATGTCCCCTGGGACTAAGCACTCTGGTCCTTTTTCCAATCTCTACCTTTTCGAATTTTCTAACCTTTCCTTTTTTTCCCTACCTTACCTACTTACCGACATATCTCACCCTTCCTCTTGCCACGCAATAAATGGCGCCCAACGTCTTAGCTTTTTAGCGAAGATTTTTGTTGTATACGTTTTTGGGAAAGTCCCCAACCAAACTTGCTGTGGATTTTCAAGAGTCGTAGGTCTTCATCAAGAATGTCATGGACGCACTTAGGTGAATTGCGGCGATTTCTTGAAAACTCGCAGCGACTGCGGTTAGTTTGTGTTTTGGCGTTTTTCTGAAGTTGCTGTTAGTGTTCCAAGGTTCGTAAGTCTGCACCTGGAGAGTCTCTGACATACCAGATGTACTGCAACGAGTTTTTGGGAGCTAACAGTAACAATATATAACGTCTTTTGTCTTGTTTTTCCTTATCCCTTTCCCAATCATCCCCTTTTACTTTTCTTTCTCTATCTTCAATTTCTATTCTCTCTTGTTTTGTCTTGTAAGTTTGCAATTCGGACGCAGTGACCGTGGTTGATGAGCCGTCGAACATCGATGCAGCGTCCAAATTATTTTTTTAAGTGTTTTCTCATTCTTTTGTTTCGTTTCCCTCACCGTTTAAAGTCTTCTAGCAAAGCCCTAAGAATAGACTAGAATTGCGGGAACGGTGAAGAAAACAAGATCTTTTCCTTCGTCATTTTTCTACTTTTTGTCATTCCTTTTTCTGTCTCACCACTTTCAGGGATTTAGTACTATGTCCGTCTGCAGTCCCTATTTTTTTTAAAAAATATAAACAAATTGCACTTTGTATGAAACTTTCAAATGGTCATATCTTGGTAACCAAGTAAAATTTCGAAATGCACAGGGGCTAAAATAATTGCTTATTTTGAAATTGAATTTGCACACCAAAAATTTTAATTTGCACACCCTTCATTAATTAATAATTAATTAATTAAAATTTCGCTAAAGAAAAGAACTAAATAATTGAAAGAAGACTTATTACAAAATAACCCATCCAAAATATATGAATCAATGGCCCAGCGTGAGAGCTGCCGACTGTGAACCTAAGTGTCATGGGTTGCATTTTTTCACAACTTACTAAAATGGCTATATCTCAATAACCAAAAACAATTTTGAACTGTTCGAAATTTCGAAAAATCGTGCATTTCAATGTCAAATTTGCACACCAAAAATTTGAATTTGCACACCAATGCAATTTTGTATGTTTTTAGCAGTTTCCTAATCATTGATTTATTTATTAATTAAAGGTGTGCAAATTAAAATTTTTGGTGTGCAAATTTGACATTGAAATGCACGATTTTTCGAAATTTTGAACAGTTCAAAATTGTTTTTGGTTATTGAGATATAGCCATTTTAGTAAGTTTTGAAAATTGCATTTTTCTATGTTCGTAGCAATTTCCTGATCATTAAATTACAGTTTAACTAAAGGTGTGCAAACAAAAACTTTGAGTATTCAAATTTGAATATAAAATGCATAATTTTTTAAAATTTTTAACGGTTGAAAATATAGTGTTCGTGCTTTTTTTATGTTTTAATTTATTATTTAGCTGTGCAAGTAAGAATTTTTTTCAAACACATACACTCCCTTTCTATTAGAAAAAAAAATACTGTATAACAAGTAATAAAAAATAATAAAAGGGTGAACGATCCTCATAGGACTCGAACCCATGACACTTAGGTTCACAGTCGGCAGCTCTCACGCTGGGCCATTGATTCATATATTTTGGATGGGTTATTTTGTAATAAGTCTTCTTTCAACTATTTAGTTCTTTTCTTTAGCGAAATTTGCAAATTAAAATTTTTGGTGTGCAAATTCAATTTCAAAATAAGCAATTATTTTAGCCCCTGTGCATTTCGAAATTTTACTTGGTTACCAAGATATGACCATTTGAAAGTTTCATACAAAGTGCAATTTGTTTATATTTTTTAAAAAAAATAGGGGGGTGTGCAATTAAATTTTTTTACATATTTGAAATGTGCAATTAGAAATACATCGCGTGGCATTTTTTTTTTGCGAAAATCGAAAGTCGGCCCGCTGACGGCGTGGTGGTTCAGGCGATCACATAATTATTTTGTTGCTAGGTCGGACTTATAAATAATAAAATCACAATATGAACTGTAGTTAGCTGCAGTTCAAGTACGGTATACCAAAAAAGTGCCGTAGAGTGCCGCGCTGTGTAGCGCAGTTCCGCTGAAGTGCAGTTCCGTCGAGTGTGGTCTTACCTTTAAGTATATTCATAGGTACTTGGCACATTTTACGTAAAAATAAAACAATATCAAAAATATTCTTCTATTTAAAATTGCATTTTGTGTTTAAAAGTACTCAAACCATTACGTCATAGTACTAATCTTTTAAAAGTACTTATCAAGGTTTCATGGTTGACAGTTAACACCATGAAACCTTGATAAGGCTTCACCCAAACACACGCGAATGTGGAGCGGTTCGCAGCGAATCATTCACAATAGCAAAAAATATGACAAATACACAACGCTAAACAACAACAAAAATTTGCCGTCGCCGCGAATTCGCGTTGGTCTGGGAGATCCTTAAAGCTCCTTTGATTTTTGATTCGCAAAATCCTAATCGAATATCACCAAGTGCTGAGATCAATGTGTCACGTGACGAGGTATGTGGTTTAGGTATGGTTTTGCAGCTCTATTATGGTTTCGCAGCAGCAGCTGTCTTGGTGGCGGTATCATTTGTGGGTGCCGCATGCGGCGGACAAAAAACTGCAGCTGGTCGTAGTTTTTCTGTCAAATTTTTTGGTAGTTCTTGTAGATCTCATTAATGATCTAAAAAATAAACAAGAAAATTGAATAAATAATTAGACGATTAATAAAAATACGTATTTAGATACTTAGATTCCAGAAAAGACTTTCTAATTGAGAATAACTTGGCTGTTGAAGAACTGCTTGCTCGTTGTAGTTTTAGTAGTACTGATATTAGCGGCTTGTGTATCGTCAAAGTTGTTGGAGGCTTGGCCTCAATTCGTAACTTCACTGGTGCTTGTAATAGATTTTTCTTTTCTGTTGGTGATTTGGCACCCCCTGTGGCTTAGCGTGCGCGAAGAGAAACCAAGACTAATGTGATTCTGACTGTGTTCTTTTCTTAGTGGCTTCTTCTCTTCTTCTTTCTAGCTGGCTTAGGTTATCAGCAAATATTACGCTAAGCACCAGCAACTCATAAAGACTTTGGAAGTCTCCTTGGTATCAGGAACTTGCATAATTGTAGCTGATTAAGTCACGGTAGGAATTACTATTAAATGTTGCAGTTCGCCTTCTTTATGTTTTTAGGCGATGTTTCTTCTTCATCTTCTGCTGCGGAAAGTTTGGGATTTGTAAGGGCACGAATTTTGTAAAGAATTCGCAAAAAATATACTTGATGCTGCTGCTTAGGATTACACGTTCGGTAAAAATGTATCTTTCTTATTGCTACCCATTTGTAAAGTGATAGAATTTGACGTTTGAAGTGACAAACCTATCGGCTTTAAAAGATACAGAAACCCAATTTATCGCATTTTTTCCCCAGTTTTTCTATTCCGATTGTTTCAGTCGATAAAATTAACGACTGTTAAGTTACAGAAACACGATGTTGCGATAAAATGAATTTCGTTTTAATTCACAACATTTTTTCGACGGTTTTTATCGATTCGAAAGTTACAGAACAAGGGTCCATGATACAACTAAACAGATAACGCCGTCTTGTTTTTATTTCATTTCGTTCTGCGCATCTACGTCATCGACGCACAATTTTCCTTGATATATTTGTTCTTTTTTTGGTAAAAATGTATGCTCAGAATCCTAAAAACAAGTGCATTGTTCTTAAGAAATGACATTTCATATTTAATTAATAAATTTTAGTCAATTTTTTTTGGTTTTATTAGTCTTGGAGAAAATATTTGTGTGCGTCGATGACGTCATTTTATTTGAATGATGCGCAATGCGCTTTCTTAGTTAGTTGTATCATGATTTTGTACTATTGTGAATGATTCGCTGCGAATCGCTCGGTATTCGCTTTGGTTCGGGAGAGCCTTAATGGGGGTCTATAATCGTGTAATATGGAACTATAATTCGGAATGGAAACTAAACGAAAACCCCATCCATTTTCAAAACGTCAAATCAATGTCAAATTATCGTCATTTTGACGCAGATACTGCGATATTCAAACATGCAATCGTCCTGATTGCACAAACTCAGGTTGATCAACGTGAGTCAATTTACTTGCAAACACATTTGACGTTTACGTACACGCTTCCTGGCCTTTCAATATTTTTTTCGTCAACTCGATTTTCTTACTGCGAAGATGCATCGCAGATGATGTTTTGGAGCATGTGACTTTAGCAGGTTGGCATTATCGAACACAATGTTGACGCAGCAAAATTTGCATTTGCGTTTTTGAACAGAAGACTTTTGCAGTTTGCGTTTAAGAACAATCTGCGAATGCATTTTTGACGCAGATTACGTTTTCGAAAATGGTAATCGTTGTGATACTTTGACGTTTCCAAATGTTAAAGGTGTATTTGGTAAATTTTTGCAAGAACTCTCATTGTTTAACTTCTTTCCGATCCGAATCACATAAATGTATGTTACGTTAAAAATAACAAAAGCAAAGATGAGTTAAATTCTCCCAACAACATCGTTTGTATCAAATTTACTTCATCTACAACGAAGAATCTTGTTATGAGCAAGGTGCGAGCGAATAAATCTAAATCTTTTTCCAAAGTGTTTGGCAGTGGCCATAAAATATTCATCAACGATTCCTTAACTGTCTACACAAAGTCTCTTCTGCGTCATGCAAAAAGTCTGAAGCTACAAAAAAGTGCAAGTTTGTTTGGATTAACAATTCTAATGTTCTTGTCAGGAAGGAAGAAAGAGGCGAAGTTTTTAAAATTATTTGTTTTGATGATCTCTAAATTTGGTTTAATTTAATCTTTTTTTTAATTTGATCATTGTATTAGTTTTTCATTAATTTATAAAATTATGAATTCGTTAAATAATAATTATAATTTATTTAACAGAGATTTATCATTGAGTATAAATGAAGAATTTTTAAATTGTTTCTGCATAGAACATCCTTGTAGTGAAAAATTTTCTGGGTTCTCAGTAATACTTCAAAACATTAGAAGCATTAGAACGATTTGATTATTTTTTGCCCACTCTCGCATCCTGTGATCATTTGCCTGATTTTATTTTTTTGTCGGAGATTTGGATATATGATTTTCTCTATACTATTCCTAATTATATTTTTGCAGCTGCATGTAATGATTTTTATTCTGCAGGTGGTGTCGCAATTTTTTATAGAAGTGATTTAATCTGAGAAATACTTAAACCTTAGATAAAAAGCGCTGATTTAATGTGCTTGAATTTAAAAATTTCTGGTGTTATTTACTCTTTTGTCGCTGTCTACAGATTACATAACTATACTGTAAATGCTTTTGTGGAAGAGTTTTCGGTTTTCTTGGAAAGTCAAAGGTCAAAAAATATGGTTCTTTTGGGAGATTTCAATATAGACTTAAAATTTAAATTTCAATTTCAATTCAAGAGTCCACAAAAAAAAACAAAAGTAATTAAAAACTTTTAAACTTGAGTTATTTTGTATGGACATTTTTATTTTTGGGATAAATTTTAGTTTACACGTACGGAAATCAATTTCGTAAACGGACTTGATTTCGAAAGGAAATCAGAACAGGGGTGAATACAAAGGATATTATCCTTCAGCTAAGCTGCCAGCTGGAGTGGAAGAGATAGAGTCCACAGAGACGAAGATAACGGCAGCAGGAATTCAACATCAATTGAATACCTCACCATCTGATGATGACGGCATCCAATATATGTCCGAAGATGGGGAGGGACAGTACACCGGAGACAGCAATGTGTTTGTTGATCTCTCAACCACAGAAGCGTCGTCAGAAGAAGACGACAACGAAAAAGAGGAGCAGGTTCTCCAAAATACTATTGGGGCAGTTGAGGAAGAAATCTCACGCCTCAGAGCTAAACTCGTTCTGGCCCTGAAAAAGAAACAGGAAACGCGCCGTGAGAAGGTGCGAAAAGAAATTGAAGAGAAGCAGCAACAAAAAGTCGCGCAACAACAACAAACGCCGTCTGTTAGGCAACAACAAGAGCAGCCACAGCAAAGACAACAACTAAACCAACAACAAAACCAACAACAACAACAAGTGAAAAAGCAGCAACAACCACTACAAAAATAAAAACAACAACAGCACAATGCTCAGCTGTCAAAACAACAAAGAAAGCAGCAGCAACAACAACAACAACAACCACAACAACAACAACAACAACAACAACAACAACAACAACAACAACAACAACAACAACAACAACAACAACAACAACAACAACAACAACAACATCAGCAGCAACAACAACAACAACAAAAGCAACATCAGGAGCAGAAACAAAAACAAAAGCAGCAGGGAGAACACCAGCAGCAGCCACAGCCGTCGCTAAACAAGAAAGAAAGGGTGCCACCGATTAACACCTATAAGATGGACCTTAAGGACACAATAGAAATATGTAAGTCGGCCATAGGCAATAATTTTATAATAAAACGTTTAAGTAGTGATAGACACGCTATTCACTATTATCGGGGTCAAGCCGTTCGCTACAGTCAGAGCCAGACGGGAGAAGCGGTCTCTACCATTCTTCCTGGTTCAACTCTCGCCCAGCAGCAAACTGGATAGTCTGAGGAGTATCTCCGTCCTCAACTACCAGGTTGTAACATGGGATAAATTAAAGAGACGCGGTGACATGCTTCAATGCATGCGCTGCCAAAGGTTTGGCCACGCTGCAGCAAACTGCGAAATGCAGTCACGCTGCGTTAAGTGTGGTGAGAACCACATTAAGGGAGAGTGTAAGCTCGGTACGGAACGGGTCGATGATATGACCCAGCTTAAATGTGCACTTTGTGGAAAGGAGGGGCATCCTGCTAATTATCGGGGTTGCTCAGCTTTTCAGCAGATAAGAATTAACAAAGCGGCTAAGCAGACAGCGGTAGAGATACGCCCATCAACGCGTGCTCCTACAGCAACGCCCGTTAATCCCCAAATTTCCTACGCCCAAATGGCGGCAGGGAGGGGAAAAACGGTACAGCCTGCAGCTAAGGTAGCCCAACCGGCCCTCGTGCCAAAGGCTCTGGACGCCCGGGCCGAGATTAGAAGCATGTTGCTGGCGATTCAAGGCCAGTTAACAGGACTTCACAATCAGATAAAGGAGCAGGCGACTAGGGAAGACTTTCTCTACTCTGTTTTGCCTAGCTTAACGCAAAATAGAGGTTAAAGGCGCGCTGTCGGAGAGGCCTCTTAGGATCCTTGCTGTGAATGCAAATTCACTGATTAGGACCAAACGTAGAGCTAATCTTTTCCAATTGTTGAAAGACCAAAGTCCAGATGTGTTTATGGCCAGCGAAACTAAGCTGAACCAGAAACATAAGTTGACTAACAACAATTACAATATCGTTAGAAGAGATCGACCCAACTCCACTCAAGGGGGGGGCGTCGCAATCTTCATACGAAAAGGCATTAATCATAAAGTTATATACAATAGTGATCTGCGCAGATTTTGGCTGTTAGAGGCGTGCATCGTATGCATTCCTCTCCAACAGGGGAAGCGAATGTATGTGATCGTGGCTTATGCACCGGCATCACCTCAGCCAACTAATTTTATGACAGAGCTTGAAAAACTTTTTGAGTGTCTACGCTTGAGCTTGGAAGAAAATTACTATCTCATGGCCGGTGATTTGAATGCCAAACACCAAGATTGGGGAAATCAAATTCAAAATCAAAGAGGTATTCATCTTTTCAATTGGATGAGTTGAAACAACACTGAGTATGGTGTCGACCTGCTGGCTACGGATCGGCCATCGTTTCCAAGAAGCGGTGCCTATCTGGATCTATTGCTAATAGACGCAAGACTGACAATTACTGACACTGTGGGTCAAAGACCAAGAAACTGTTTACGAACGATCGAGTACGACAGTGATCACTGCGGACTCGCCGCCGTAATACAGCTTCCGAACGAGCTCGTGGAGTTGGATGAGTATGTACCTGTGCATACTTACAATTACAGTAAGGTGCGCTGGCCACGCTTTACCAACGCCTTATCGAGCGAAATTAGTTCGAATAACATATCCCCACCAAATGACAGGAATTTGACAAATAACGAAATAGACCAATACTTAGAACAAATGGACGAGACAATCAAACGAACAATACCGAAATACAAACAACGAGACGCAACCGACATGTATCGGAACGTGACCATTGACGCACTACACAGACAAAAAAGTGGACTGCTGACAAGACTAAAACTCTTGTACCGACGGTTTACTGACCCTCACCATCTGGAGATTAGGACACTGAAGTCGTCGATCAAAAACATCAACCAACTAATTAAAGAGAACTATCGGTTGTCAATTAATTTGTATTGGGACAACAAAATTCGGGCCGTTAATGCTAGCGACCCGAGCATGTTTCCGCAAATTAACAAGATATTTAGAAGGAATGATCAGAACGATCTTCCGTGTCTCAAGCTTCAGAGAACGACAGACAACAGAGACGTACTTCTGACAGCAGGAATTAATCCAGAGGACGCCGTCTTGGACGATGACCTCTTTATTGTCGAAGATCCGCAGGAGAAAGTGGAGGCTGTGGGGGCTGCTTTCCAGCAAGTGTACAAGGTGAATGCGTGCAGTCGCCCCAATCATGACCTGGAAAACAGAGCCTTGCTCCACCAATTCTACCTTCAGAATGACATAACGCAATGGCGATCAGAGAACCACGGTTTCACCGGGTTCAATGAAGATCATTTGGCAAACGCCATAATCGCCGAGCGAAATGGGCCCAGTTCCCTGTTAATTACGAAGGTGGAGCTACAGCTCATCTTCGATTCATTAAAGAAGAAGAAGTCAGCAGGAGTCGAAGGCATATCCAACGTTGTACTTCGACATTTACCTCAAGAAGCAGTAGACATTTATACCACTCTGTTTAACAACGCTCTGAATAATGCATATTATCCAGTGCGTTGGAAGACAGCTGTGGTGCATCCTCTCCCGAAAAAGGGAAAGGACAACTCCAATCCGGCGAATCTCCGGTCGATAAGTCTTCTTCCGAGTATCAGCAAGGTATTCGAAAAAGTTATCAATAGAGCTCTGTCTAAGTGGACAGAGGACAATAATATCATACCGGACAATCAGTTCGGTTTTAAGGCGGGACATGACACCATTCATGCCGCGTCGAAACTCGTTTCTGATGTCCAATGGAACAAATCTAAGAAGCAGTGTACGGGCGCCTGTCTGGTTGATTTGGAGAAGGCCTTCGACACCGTATGGTTAGAGGGTCTTTATCTAAAGCTGACCAGACTTGGCATTAGTAAACCACTATTGTATATGCTTTATGATATGCTCAATGGCAGAAAGTTTGTTGTCAAAAGTGGCAATGTAACTTCTGCCACAACCTTTAATATTAAAAATGGTCTTCAGCAGGAAGCGGTCAACTCGCTGATTCTATTCAGTATTTACACCAGCGATCTGATAAGTAGTCTAACTCAGGCAATTGCGTATGCCGACGATCTAATTGCGTACAGAACAGCTCCAAAAGTCGAGGTCATCAGGATTCTTTTGCAGCGTGACTTCGAGAAGATTCAGCGATATTGCGATGACTGGAAGTTGAAAATCAACTTTCAGAATCAGAAACTATCTTGTTTAAGACTCCGTTGCTTAGAGCCACAAGGGATACGAGAAAGAACTGGCGCAAGCTGGTGATCGTAGGGCCAAATGGACATCCACTGGCGAGTAAAAGTGTAGTAAAGTACCTTGGCATCTGGATGGATCAGTATTTGTATTTCGACAGACATAAATGCTGCTCTGGCCAGGGCTAGGGGAGCTTTTGCCCTGACGAAACGGTTGTTTTATAGCAGCCGGCTTGACAGCAGGGTGAAGGTGATTTGCTACATGGCCCTTATCCGGCCGATGATTGCCTATGGATGCTCGGTTTGGTTCAACGTTGCCCCATCTCAAATGGAAAAGATTCGGGTGTTTGAGAGGAAGTGTCTTCGACGCTGCCTTGGATTGCACAGAACACCAGAGTCGGAGTACAAACACTACTATTCCAACCTGGCTCTATACAACGGGGCCAACATAAACAGGATAGATAATTTCTTGCTGAAGCTTATTCGAGGTCACATTGCAAGAGCGATGTCCTCGACTAACAGCTTAATTTTCGGGGCTTATTACCCTAAATACGAATACTACGAGAGTGTGCGTCTAAGCGGCTTTATTCCGCCCGATGCATTCCTCCACCTAGACAGTCGAGGGCTGATCCAGGATAAAGCGGCGGTTCCGCTAATCTACCACGTCGGCCGTAGAACTGTAGATCGGCGGCTCCTTTACAGTCGAGACGTCCTCGCACAAGACGGAGTTGAGCACCTTCGGTTCAGTAGGACTGTGTCCGAACGGGACCGAAGAGATAGGGTAAAGCAGGAGAACCAGTTCTGGTGGTTGAAAAACGAAGATGAAGTTCCTTCAGACATTTAATAGTTGACCTTGCTGTTTTCTTTTGTATGGCCGACTTACATAGGTTTAGGTAGTTAGTTTTAAGTAGGGACAGTCAGGGTGGCACCAAAAAAAAAAAAAAAAAAAAAAAAAAAAAAAAAATTATAAAATCCACAAAAATACAAAAAAAAAAAATCATAAAACCGGAAGTGCCTGCTGTGGCTGTTCTAGTTTGTAAGTAGTCTGTAAGTAGCTTATAAGTAGGTTGTAATTAGTTTATAATTAGTTGTAAATAGTTTTAAGTAGCTTTAATTAGTTTAATTAGTTTAATTAGTTTTAGTTAGTTTTATTTAGTTTTAATTAGCTTTAATTTAGTTTTCTGTAGCTTGTAAGTTTTATATAAAACCAAAAAAAAAATAAAGACATAGATACCGAGTTTTTTGTAAATTCTTCTCGGTAAAAAATAAAACCGACCTGGATTTAGTATTAAGATAGTTCTTAGGCCGAAAGGCATTAGCATTAAGTTATTATAGTTTAACTTAGAGCGCCCGACAGCCAGTAAGTTAGTTTTAAAATATTGATAAGTAGGCTAGTTTTTATGAATTTTTGTCTAGCTTTAAGATAGTTTTAAGAAAATGGAAAATAAAAATGAATAAAAAAAAAAAAAAAAAAAAAATCCTTTTTGGTTTACACCTGATTATGTCTATAGACATGGACGAAACGTCGTAAACAAACAAAAGGAACTTGTTTCATTTATTGACTTAAAGGCCAAAAAGAAACCAACAAATACATAATTCAATCAAGGTCAACTATTCTACATCCCTATTATGTACGCTTTATAAAATAGGCTGGAATATACATAACCTCCTTTTCGTTTCATAGATGTTGTTATAAGATTTATTAGCTTCTCCGAAAGATGATTATTTTGCATCTCCAAACTTTTCGACATTTCAAATGCATTTGATATAATCATTTACGAGTTTTTATTGAATTCTCATGATAAATCGAAAAAATATTCGCAATCATATTACAGAGGTAACATTTTCGGTTCAAGAATATAATTAACGATTGTCCTATTCACCTCTTAAATTGTATTGGCAACTGAATTCAATAATCAAAACCTTAAATTCAAACCGAAATATTAAAAGAAAAAACATGAATATTAGGAATTATGTGAATGAATAATTGGAAGAGCTACATGGGGAACTCGTTCGACATTTTTAAAATATTTATGTAGTAACGCTTCTTTTGCAGATATTCTAAGGTTTGGGTCGTATGCCATCATTGCCTGCAACAAAAAAAAATTTTTAAGATATTAAGATAACAGTTTATTATTAAAAGCTTACTTTAAAAAGATCATTTGCCTCGTGCTTAAGAATTATTTCGGGTATATTTTTGCCCCACTTTGGAAATGATGACTTATAATCTGGCAATTGTGGTACTCCTGGCCACGTTTTCTCATCAGGAGTACCAAAAGTCCTAAATATTCTATACAACTGATCAATTTCACTATCCCCGGGAAATAACGATCGTTTCGTGATCTGTGAAGACAAAATAAAATTCACTAAGTTTTTATGCTAAATTGTTCGTTAAACATTTTACCATTTCAGCAAAAATGCAACCTAAGCTCCAGATATCAACACCAGTTGCATAAAGTTTAGTACCAAGAAGGATTTCCGGCGCCCTATACCAAAGTGTAACGACTTCATGAGTATAAGCCCTCATTGGGACATTAAAAGCTCTTGCAAGACCAAAATCCGCCAGCTAAATAAAAAATAAATAAATCATATAATAATTAATGTGCTATGCATAATAAGAGATATTATTGTTTTGCAGACAAATAATAACAATTTTTGCTATTCGGTACATGAGGCCCTAATAATTGATTCGTTTATTTAAAGCCTAGTTTACAGTTCCCATGCGCAAAAAAAAACGATGCAAATATTCTCGCATGCAAAAAATAGCTGAGGTGAAATGCAAAATTAATTTTTGGCATGATTGGTTTACAGCTTCATGCAAAAAAAACCATTACTGTCATGAAATATCATGCAAAACAATGGACTGGCAATTGTTTTGCATGCAAAAAAAAGTGTGGTGAGTAAAATATTTTTTTTTTAATGGTCAGTTTTAATGGTATTACTTAAAAAAAAATATGCATGCAAATGGTTTTTGCATCCAAAAATAATTATTTTCAATTTTTAGGCCTATAGTTTATTAATTAAGGGTAAATCAATGACTCAATCAACCATTTTTTCGCCTTGAATATTAGGCCCTCATTATGAATAGCGAATCGAACGTTTGCTTGAAAGCGAGTGATTTTGCGAATTCCCAATTCGCCATTGTTTGACGTTTAAAATGTGTTTATGAGTTATTTTCGCAATATTTTTAGCAACATTGATTTTTGAAGAGAATGTAGAAGCTCACTATCGATATTATATCGTGATTAAGGGACGCTAAATCATTCGCTTTTAAGCGAACGTTCGATTCGCTTTCATAATGAGGACCTTTCACAATTTGGTACACCGAATAGGTGTACCTATATCTCTCAAGCAATTTGTCAACAAGTGATGCAATCAGGGCTGTCGAAATACTGCAACTGCAGTATTTGTACTGCTTTTTGAAACTCCGTACTGCCGGCCGTACTGCTAAAATGACCAAAGCACTGCTTTTTTTGTGAACTTTTCTATACCAAACTTTAAATTCATTAATTATTACTAGCGCAAGGATTCTCATGCAATTAAAAATGGAAAATATGCGCTTAAAATATGCTCTTAAAAATGATAAATGTGCACTCAAAATATGCATTTAAAACCATATACCTTACCTCAGAACTAGAGTGTAGAATTTGAATATGAATGTACTGCTAGTGGAAGAGAGGAAGTTTTCCCAAATGTAAAAAATTTGGCCGACTTCAATATTAATGTTGACTTCCTTAAACCATTTCAAATCCGTTTTTTTTTTTCTGGTTGCGAGGAACAAATTTTTCGAGGTCGATTGTCTGTGTGCTATTTGACAGTAGCTTTAAGTCAAAAAGTAAACAAACTAGTGCGCATACAAACTAATTACAAATATTCGTCATTTTGTTAGATTAAAACATAAATGGTAACGGCCACGGTCTTATAACGTTACATTCGTACAAATTTTAAACAATAACTCGAAAAACTACTACTAAAAGGCAAACATATTTTATTTGAGCATGAAAGCCATCGCTAAGGCTCATGTTATGTACCAAACATTTTTTTGATACCTTTTATAGCTTTTCAGATACAACCTTTCAAAGTGGCTGATAACGTTACATGTTTTCGGAAGTCGATTTTACTGTTGCTACACATATTGTTAAAACTCTGCGAATCTAGGGTACCGATTTCAGTTTTTTGTTTGAGGGATTTAAGATTAATATTCACATTATAAACTAACGTTATTTTTACATCGTAAACAAATATTTTTTTGTTGATTTTTGGAATAAAATTGGTGTCTGATAACGTTACAAAAAAAAGTCTAGTAACGTTACCGTTCTAATTTCTGTATGAATATTGGGGAAATATAATTGATTTGATAGTGGAAAAAAGAAATATAGTGTATAAGTTACTATACAACCGCGAAATATTGAAATTCTGGAATTAACCAGTAAAACTTAGAATCTTTCAGCAGCATTGGTAAAAGTTCGAAATGATTTGTTCTGATAATTCATTTCGAAGCCTTTTCAACAATTTTCTTCGACAACAATAACTTGCGTGGTCACTTCACGAGATTGTATGGTGTTACTCTCTTTTTGGGTCCTCTTTTTATCAAGACTGAACTTTTTCTTTTCAGCGAGCGTGGAAGTCCTTCCAAAGCTTTTCCTACCATTACTGCTGTGTCGTCATTTGCACACCGTTTTTATTGCAATTTATCCACATAGTGCATTATCGCGAGTGTTCCCATTTAAACAAATAATTCCTTTTTTGCTTTTTTTCCGATGTGTCATCCTGATCGCGGTGAAAATTTAAAACTCTGTGACCCTATTTTCTGCCTGATAACCATACTTTATTAATTTAATTTTTGTGCGTACCCTGCCCTTTGTATTTTGACTCAATCGCTGCCCATTTGAAAAAAATATAGTAATAAACCAATAAATAAATAAAATCAATTTTATCTTATTTTTTGAGAATTCTTATTTACAAACTTTAACTATGTCGTCCAAGTGCGGAAATCCAATCTGTGTCAACAACGATTCCAATGCTGAGTGACACCATCTTGGAAAAAGGGGTTCAAATAGTTTTATGGTTTATCTGACGAACTATGGGGTTTAATTAAAAATTTTTTAACAGTTTTTCTTGCAAGTAAGATTATCTACAACTCTTGCTAAGTAACTTTTTGTTGTAGAACCAAAAATAAAAATTTGATATCTAACAAATAAAATTGCGTCCTCTGACAAATGCACGCAAACCCAAAAAAAAGTAACAATAACGGACTTAAGAAGTGTTGGTTTCATTTTGAGCTTTTTTTATTTTATTCCGCAGGTTTGTACATTCACGAGTTGCATCACGGAGTTAAATGATATGATACTTATACGAATTTTATCGATCAAATCGTTTTCAGCGTTCTTCTTTTTAAGATTATAGTTAGTTTGGCTTACTGCTTATTTTTTGCTACTTCTCCCTATTTTTAGCTTGGCGGAATATTTTGTTTGCTCTTTTGAGCCTTGCTCAGTAGCTTCTGAGATAAAAAAACGAGTTAAAAGTTAGACATCCTAACCTCATCCATTTTAATAGAGAAAAGTCTTATAACGTTACACAACTTTGATTAACGTTGCTGCTAAGAGGCTCAGTAAATTCAAACATTTTTTTTTAAACATAAAGTAGATGAAAAATACTCTAAAGAAATTTAACAGGTTCAGGTTTATAGTACGTTTTATTATGCGTAAAAGAACTTTTTACACATTTTGTCTAATAACGCTACACAAAAATTGAAGTGTGTTTGTTATATCAAACATGTAGTAAATTAATTATTTTTCGGTTGAAAAACTGATGTGTTTAGCTGAAGGTAGTCATATTCTACCGAAACAAATGAAAAACATAGCAATAAAAGTGAAATAAGGAAGAATAATGACTTTTGTTCAGAAAGGTACAATTTCCAAGCATTTCCGATCAGCAGAACAAACAATTTAAGGTGTTGCTGAGATTCCAACTATAAAAGCTATTTATTGTTTAAAATTTGTGTTACCCGTTACTTTTGGAATAATAGCTAAATGTCGGCATACTTAAAGTTAATTTTTTTTTAGCTTTTGTTCATTTTTCGTGGCCGCGACCATATATTTCCGAGAAAAGTTGCAGAAATAGACAAAAATAGTTGTGCGCCCATTAAAGTAAAAAAAAACAACCCGAATACATTAAAAAAAATCGAGGACGAGCTAGTTACGACGTGCACGCCTTTCCCTTTTAAAAACTTAAGGTATAATAATATATATGCAGCTAAAGTTGCAACGAGTGTCCCTCTCCTGTTTTCATTTCTGATAACATGCCATTATGGAGCACCATTCCACTGATCACTTCATCATCGAAGTGTCTCATGTTATCTTTAATTGACTTTGGGTACTTTGTCAAAGTTAATTGATATTTTGATAACTTCTTATTAACAATTTTTTGATTAATCAAAATTTGTTTTAATAATTAATTTGCTTTAAATTTATTTAAATATAGGGCGAAAACTTTAGAATATTTGTTAAAACCGCCGCTGAATACTTTTAACTCCAGAAAAATGTCATACCTTGCTAGTGTGTGTGAAATCTATCTGAAATCTTGCTGAAAAGGCAAGATTCGTTTTTGTTTATAAAAAATCGATTTTGTTCAGAAAAAAATAGATTTTTTGATTCAAAATAGCTTTTTATGGCCTTTAGTCCTACAAATCGGCGTTTCGTCCGGCTTACTCACTTGGACTCATCAGTGACGTAGTGAGGGCCTTGTCATACGCAATTTGTATTAAGTTCAGTTCAACTTACATGAATTCTTTTACAAAAATCCACTGTAAACTATATCCAACAAGATTAGAATTCCTAATCATTAAGCTGGAAATTTTTTTGCCCGGGGCCAGGCAGAGTTTCTATTAGAAGGTTTTTTTATAATACAAATTCTATATACTACTGAAATAAATCAGCCAAGTAGAAGACTTAGCATTAAAGTTGGACTTGTTGAATTATTGATTCAAAATAGCTTTTTATGGCCTTTAGTCCTACAAATCGGCGTTTCGTCCGGCTTACTCACTTGGACTCATCAGTGACGTAGTGAGGGCCTTGTCATACGCAATTTGTATTAAGTTCAGTTCAACTTACATGAATTCTTTTACAAAAATCCACTGTAAACTATATCCAACAAGATTAGAATTCCTAATCATTAAGCTGGAAATTTTTTTGCCCGGGGCCAGGCAGAGTTTCTATTAGAAGGTTTTTTTATAATACAAATTCTATATACTACTGAAATAAATCAGCCAAGTAGAAGACTTAGCATTAAAGTTGGACTTGTTGAATTATTGATTCAAAATAGCTTTTTATGGCCTTTAGTCCTACAAATCGGCGTTTCGTCCGGCTTACTCACTTGGACTCATCAGTGACGTAGTGAGGGCCTTGTCATACGCAATTTGTATTAAGTTCAGTTCAACTTACATGAATTCTTTTACAAAAATCCACTGTAAACTATATCCAACAAGATTAGAATTCCTAATCATTAAGCTGGAAATTTTTTTGCCCGGGGCCAGGCAGAGTTTCTATTAGAAGGTTTTTTTATAATACAAATTCTATATACTACTGAAATAAATCAGCCAAGTAGAAGACTTAGCATTAAAGTTGGACTTGTTGAATTATTGATTCAAAATAGCTTTTTATGGCCTTTAGTCCTACAAATCGGCGTTTCGTCCGGCTTACTCACTTGGACTCATCAGTGACGTAGTGAGGGCCTTGTCATACGCAATTTGTATTAAGTTCAGTTCAACTTACATGAATTCTTTTACAAAAATCCACTGTAAACTATATCCAACAAGATTAGAATTCCTAATCATTAAGCTGGAAATTTTTTTGCCCGGGGCCAGGCAGAGTTTCTATTAGAAGGTTTTTTTATAATACAAATTCTATATACTACTGAAATAAATCAGCCAAGTAGAAGACTTAGCATTAAAGTTGGACTTGTTGAATTATTGATTCAAAATAGCTTTTTATGGCCTTTAGTCCTACAAATCGGCGTTTCGTCCGGCTTACTCACTTGGACTCATCAGTGACGTAGTGAGGGCCTTGTCATACGCAATTTGTATTAAGTTCAGTTCAACTTACATGAATTCTTTTACAAAAATCCACTGTAAACTATATCCAACAAGATTAGAATTCCTAATCATTAAGCTGGAAATTTTTTTGCCCGGGGCCAGGCAGAGTTTCTATTAGAAGGTTTTTTTATAATACAAATTCTATATACTACTGAAATAAATCAGCCAAGTAGAAGACTTAGCATTAAAGTTGGACTTGTTGAATTATTGATTCAAAATAGCTTTTTATGGCCTTTAGTCCTACAAATCGGCGTTTCGTCCGGCTTACTCACTTGGACTCATCAGTGACGTAGTGAGGGCCTTGTCATACGCAATTTGTATTAAGTTCAGTTCAACTTACATGAATTCTTTTACAAAAATCCACTGTAAACTATATCCAACAAGATTAGAATTCCTAATCATTAAGCTGGAAATTTTTTTGCCCGGGGCCAGGCAGAGTTTCTATTATTATAGTTTACAGTGGATTTTTGTAAAAGAATTCATGTAAGTTGAACTGAACTTAATACAAATTGCGTATGACAAGGCCCTCACTACGTCACTGATGAGTCCAAGTGAGTAAGCCGGACGAAACGCCGATTTGTAGGACTAAAGGCCATAAAAAGCTATTTTGAATCAATAATTCAACAAGTCCAACTTTAATGCTAAGTCTTCTACTTGGCTGATTTATTTCAGTAGTATATAGAATTTGTATTATAAAAAAACCTTCTAATAGAAACTCTGCCTGGCCCCGGGCAAACAAATTTCCAGCTTAATGATTAGGAATTCTAATCTTGTTGGATATAGTTTACAGTGGATTTTTGTAAAAGAATTCATGTAAGTTGAACTGAACTTAATACAAATTGCGTATGACAAGGCCCTCACTACGTCACTGATGAGTCCAAGTGAGTAAGCCGGACGAAACGCCGATTTGTAGGACTAAAGGCCATAAAAAGCTATTTTGAATCAATAATTCAACAAGTCCAACTTTAATGCTAAGTCTTCTACTTGGCTGATTTATTTCAGTAGTATATAGAATTTGTATTATAAAAAAACCTTCTAATAGAAACTCTGCCTGGCCCCGGGCAAAAAAATTTCCAGCTTAATGATTAGGAATTCTAATCTTGTTGGATATAGTTTACAGTGGATTTTTGTAAAAGAATTCATGTAAGTTGAACTGAACTTAATACAAATTGCGTATGACAAGGCCCTCACTACGTCACTGATGAGTCCAAGTGAGTAAGCCGGACGAAACGCCGATTTGTAGGACTAAAGGCCATAAAAAGCTATTTTGAATCAATAATTCAACAAGTCCAACTTTAATGCTAAGTCTTCTACTTGGCTGATTTATTTCAGTAGTATATAGAATTTGTATTATAAAAAAACCTTCTAATAGAAACTCTGCCTGGCCCCGGGCAAAAAAATTTCCAGCTTAATGATTAGGAATTCTAATCTTGTTGGATATAGTTTACAGTGGATTTTTGTAAAAGAATTCATGTAAGTTGAACTGAACTTAATACAAATTGCGTATGACAAGGCCCTCACTACGTCACTGATGAGTCCAAGTGAGTAAGCCGGACGAAACGCCGATTTGTAGGACTAAAGGCCATAAAAAGCTATTTTGAATCAATAATTCAACAAGTCCAACTTTAATGCTAAGTCTTCTACTTGGCTGATTTATTTCAGTAGTATATAGAATTTGTATTATAAAAAAACCTTCTAATAGAAACTCTGCCTGGCCCCGGGCAAAAAAATTTCCAGCTTAATGATTAGGAATTCTAATCTTGTTGGATATAGTTTACAGTGGATTTTTGTAAAAGAATTCATGTAAGTTGAACTGAACTTAATACAAATTGCGTATGACAAGGCCCTCACTACGTCACTGATGAGTCCAAGTGAGTAAGCCGGACGAAACGCCGATTTGTAGGACTAAAGGCCATAAAAAGCTATTTTGAATCAATAATTCAACAAGTCCAACTTTAATGCTAAGTCTTCTACTTGGCTGATTTATTTCAGTAGTATATAGAATTTGTATTATAAAAAAACCTTCTAATAGAAACTCTGCCTGGCCCCGGGCAAAAAAATTTCCAGCTTAATGATTAGGAATTCTAATCTTGTTGGATATAGTTTACAGTGGATTTTTGTAAAAGAATTCATGTAAGTTGAACTGAACTTAATACAAATTGCGTATGACAAGGCCCTCACTACGTCACTGATGAGTCCAAGTGAGTAAGCCGGACGAAACGCCGATTTGTAGGACTAAAGGCCATAAAAAGCTATTTTGAATCAATAATTCAACAAGTCCAACTTTAATGCTAAGTCTTCTACTTGGCTGATTTATTTCAGTAGTATATAGAATTTGTATTATAAAAAAACCTTCTAATAGATTTTTTGGTTGTAAGGAATTCGACATAAGAAACCTTTAGTACTTTTGAATCAGCTGTCAGCAGCTATGTTTTCACGATTGATTTCAACAAATCCGAATGAGCTTATTCAAAATTGGCGAAAACAAGTATATTTTTAATTTGTTTTCATACAATTCTAAGACAAGGAATTAGATAGTGCATGTGCATTTTCTTTGAACCCCATATTTTTAAAATTGTATGTTTATTTTTTGAAAATATGCATTTATCATGAAAAAATGCAAAATATGCATTTATAGTAAGATGTGCAAAATATGCACTAACGATTAAATGCCATTTTAAAGGAAAATTCATGATTCGTAAGGATAATTTGTTCTCATGCTTTAAAAGTTTACAAACAAAAAAATAAGCATTTAAATGGAAATCCTTGTCCTAATTATTACGGTTCTTCTCTCTCAACACACCCAATAATATTTATCCTATCCAAAAAGTTGTGGTGCTAAAAATAACAAGGTATGCTTGACAGCTCAAGGAGACGATTCGTGATTCCAATTCAGTGACAAAACTTCAGAATTGAGTAGAAGTAACAAGCACTGGATTCAGAATGAGTGTCTTATTGAGTGAAACCAATGGAAAACGACATTAGTATTCATCGATAGACACTTCCTGGCAAGGTTTGAGATTTTTTTGGTGGACCGTTCAAAAGATATCGAGTTTTCAAAAAATCGATGATTTTTTGGTCAATTTCTCATAACTTTCCTAATAATGGTCCAAATTGAATATTTTTTTTAAATTAAACTTTTCTAAATGTACTTATCAAAAAAAAAAAAATTAATAAAGCTGTTTTAAAATGTGATTATATATAAATTTTAAGTTTTAAATCCTTTTTTAAAAGTGAGTGCATATTTTGATTTTTTTGAAAATTTACTATTTTAAACTTTATCTATTTCCCAACTTTTAAGTCCAGGTAGATCGTGGGCGCTTAATAATTACTATTTCTTTTTGAATTTTGAAAATTGTGATTTTTTTAATCATTACTTTGTTGTTACCTTCTAGGTACATAATCTTTTTTCAATTATTATTATACCCTAATATTACAAAATAAACGGTATGTAATCTTAATTAATAATTATATAAAACATTTTAACCTCATTGATTACACTTATTCATCGATAAAAAGTAGCAAAACTACATTTAATCTAGTTCTAAGACGATTTACCTCACGTTTGGATGAGCAAGACTTTGATCATCAACATACAGGACTTATTATAAAAAGTGTCAGTGTATTCTGGTAACACAACGCAAGATTTGGAGCCGTTGAGCGAAGTTAAATGTGCACAAATAGTAGAAAAAATAAAAACGAAAAAGTTAACCTGTGCATCACTGTGGGAGGTGTTCTTGTCAGAAGATAAAAGCTTTTTCAAATTAATCGGAACAAACAAGAATTAAAATTTCCATTGTCATCATTCATCAATCTCTCGTCTTTTTGAATAAAATAGATTTCAGCTCAAAATTATTTTTACTGATGTGTCAGCATTTTTTCAAACTGTCAGATTTGGCATGGAATACCCCATATCGTCGGCTTT
The DNA here is from genome assembly GCA_946251815.1 of Dasysyrphus albostriatus. Lineage (NCBI taxonomy): Eukaryota > Metazoa > Arthropoda > Insecta > Diptera > Syrphidae > Dasysyrphus > Dasysyrphus albostriatus. Next base: position 105,871,501 of record OX276335.1, on the reverse strand, counting down.
CTGTCAAAACCTCGTAAGTCGGTTTTGAAAACTTGATTAGAAGACACAAAAAATCGGTTAAAAAGTTAATTAAATGATATTCTTAGACCGTAAAAGGTTTTGAAACTAGTTAATGGAACCAAAAGAAACCATGATGCAGTTAGTAGACATTGATATTTTTATTCAGTGATTTTTTTGATCTAAAATCCATTAAAATGGCATTTTTAGACTTACGAGGTTCTGACAGAAAGCCGACGATATATTAAATATTTGTTATGTTATATGTTATGCAGCACTCGCTATGGCATAACATGAGAATAAATATGGCGACCCTTCATCTCATATACAATATAATATACCTCGTATTTTTATTGAAAAGCAACAGTACGAAATGGAGTTTTTTAGATTTTTTTTTGCTCTGAAATAAGGCAGTCTTAGGATTTTTTGATGACGTTTGAAACAAAATATTTCACACGCGTCAAAATGTGGTTTTCGATCATCTTTCCAGCAAAAAACTGTTCAGCAATAAACTGTTAGATTTGACGCAGGACAAATTGACTTTTATTTCTAAAAAAAAATCCTATAAAGCTGAATTTAAAAGGTTGGAGGTGATGATAGGGTGCAAACTCAGTATTTATTCATTTCTGGAAATGTATCAGCTTTTTTCTTTTGAATGTAGGTAAAATAGTAGCTTATTTAATTCTACAGAAAAAAGATTAACTTACTTTTTTTCATACAATCAATCTTTTCATTAAAAGATCAAGTTTTGTGGTGCTCGGGGTAAGTGGAAGACGAACTAACTCCATGGAATTTAATTTTACAACAAAATTACGAAGAATAACTTTTAGATAGTAAAACTATCTAAAAAATGAGGAACTTTGTAAGTTAATTAAGACCGAATTTATAACTCTTATAAATTGGGCTTTTAATTTTGCATTTTAAAAGGAGCAAACTCAAGTTACGTATCTTTAACATCTTGAAATTGCTATTTTTTGTCGAAAAAAATTTCGAGTTAAAATATGTACAAAGATTCTACACAAAAAAACTACAACACTAAATCTATGAACACTTATTTATTTTACTGTCGTACTGCTTTTTTTCTCGAAGTACTGCTTTCTCTTAAAATGAAACGGCAGCCCTGCATGCAAATCTTTTTTTTGTTTTTTTTTTTTTTTGATTTGCTGTTGCCTTTATATACGTTTATTGTCCACAGGTTACGTAGATGTGCAGAACGAAGAAGAAAATCAACTCGGAATAGCATACCATAGGTTTGTTCGTGTACTTTCTGCGCTAAATTTCGGCAGTCTGTCAAAATTTGAGGAGTTGAGATGCAATTCTCTCAGAGAGAGGAAAAATTGTGCAAAAGTACACAAACGCACAGAACCAAAATATCTACCACTTTTTGAACGTCACCAAAAAATAAACAAAAAACCTCATAAGAAATCAAGAAAACAAAGCCATAGCATTCCAATTTCAATTTAAACTTTATATTAAAAGAAAAATTGGTATTTTTTGTATATAATTCTACTGATCACAAACTTAGCATTCCAGAAATAAAAAAAATAAAAATACTTAAAGCAAAATTTCTTTATTATTAAAAACTAGTTATGAAATATCAGTTTTTTCTAACCAAAAAGCACTTCACAATAAACAAAAACACAAAATTCACTATTAAGTCTCACTTTCTGTTTTAAAAATTGATCAATAAATTTTTCAATATATAAAAAACAAACAAATAAGAAAAAAAAAACACTTTTACCAAAAAAAAAAACTAAACTAAAAGTTAACAAGAGCCATTTTGGTTTTTGTTGTTGTTCTCAACTCAGTACATAAAACTGACAATTTCCATTGAAACAATTGACAAAATCACTGATTTGTGTGAGCCACATGATGAAATCCTCCTTTTCAGGGATTTTAACCTCCCTAATTTAAAATGAACTCAATCAGACGATTTCTCATTTTATTCTGCTTCCAATCCCTCATCTGCCAAAGAATGTCTGTTTTTAGATAGCCTTGCTGATTCTAGCCTCTGCCAAGTTAGCGGAATCTCAAATTTTATGGGTAGACAACTTGACCTTATCTTTACAACAGACCCCATTAACTCTTCTGTCTCACTTAGCCCTCTTTCTCTATCGACCATCGACAACTTCCATCCGCCGCTTCTTTTTTCATATTTTCATGATTCTCCTTTACAGTCCACCCCGCCTACAGATGTCTTCTTACGACTTCCACAAAGCAAACTTTCGCCAAATAAATGAATACCTCAACAAAGTCACCTTTAATTTTGATAATTTTACCGTAAACGATGCCATAACCATATTCTACAGAGAAATATTCAACTCTATTTCTCTTTATGTTCCTTTTTGTCGTCACAAAACCTCGTCTTCTTCTCCACCTTGGTATAATCACAAACTTCGTTCTCTCCGAAATAAAAGAAATAAATTGTGGGAAATATACCTCCGCTCTCGTTCTCCTACTGACTATTCTAACTATCTTGGCTCTTATCTACAATTTACCGAACTATACAATTCCCTTTACCTACGCTATATAGCGGAAACGCAATCCAATCTTATCAAGGATCCGAAGTCATTTTGTCAACTACAAAAGAAAATCCGATGGTTACCCAACATCTCTTACTCTCTCAATAACGAAACTTCAAACGATCCCAGCACTTTTGCCAACCTTTTTGCCACATTCTTCAAACAATCTTTTGCCGATGACTCCTTTGTACCCGATTCTGCCTATTTCAATTATCTGCAAAGTTTCTCTCTAGGACCGCTTCTCCCTCGTACCGTCGATCCTTTTCTCATCGAATAGAAATTGAATCAACTTAATGATGAATTCAATCCTGGTCCAGATGGTCTTCCTGCCATTTTTCTAAAAAAAATGCTCTTCCACCCTTTCTCTTCCTCTTTAAAAAATTTTCAGCCTTTCCCTAAATCAAGGTGAATTTCCTCAGATATGGAAATCATCTTTCATAACCCCAATACACCAAAAGGGTCCGAAGGGTGGCTAATATCACCCTTCGGACCCTTTTTGTGTATTGGGGTTATGAAAGATGATTTCCATATCTAAGGAAATTCACCTTGATTTAGGGAAAGCAATTATCGGCCCATTGCCAAGCTTTCGCACATACCCAAACTCTTTGAAAGTATTTTGTATGAAACCTTAAGTTTCCATTGTAAATCTCTCCCCCTCACAACATGGCTTCCTCAAATGTCGATCTACTACCCTTAACCTTGTTGAATTCGTGTCCTTCACCCTCTTAGCCTTAGAGAAAGGCCACGAAGTTGATGTTGGCTCAACGGATTTCAGCAAGGCCTTTGACAAAATTTCCCATAAGCTTATTCTTTTCAAATTGTCCACTCTTGGCTTTGAACCCTCTTTGTTAAAATGGATTTCTTCTTACCTTCAAAACCGTTTTTACAGCGTTCGTTTTAGATATGCCACATCTTGTCCTTTCTTAGCTACATCTGGGGTTCCCCAAGGAAGCCACCTGGGCTCACTTTTATTCATTCTTGCTATTAATGATATCGAAAGAATCATCAAACATTCTTCTATTTCTCTTTACGCCGATGATACCAAGTTTTTCAAGACCATTTCCTCAAGACATGACTCTTCTCTTATTCAACAAGATCTTGACAATACTTCAGTATGGTGTATAAAAAATTGCATAGAGCTAAACGTCGCCAAGTGTCAATCAATCACTTTTTCACCCAAACGCATGAAATCTCCTCCCCGTCTCTACCTGATCCACAATCAACCCATATCCTTCGTCGATAATATTCGAGACCTTGGCATTTTATGTGACCCTGAGCTTAATTTTATTTCTCACATAGACGATATCATTCTCAAAGCAAACTCAGCACTAGGATTCATCAAAAGATGGTCTAAGGAATTCTCCAATCCCTACGTTACCCGGTCCTTATACATATCATTCGTTCGTCCACTCTTAGAATACGTGTCTCAAGTTTGGTCCCCTTACCAACTTACACATATTTCCAGAATCGAGAGCATCCAGCGTCGTTTCCTACACTTTGCTCTTCGAGGTCTATCATGGAATAATCCTTTTATTCTGCCTCCCTATTTAGACCGCCTTAAACTAATCAACCTGAACTCGTTGGAGGAACGAAGAGATATATCAGACATTCTCTTCAATTATCGACTACTCTCTGCATGACTACTGACTGCATGTCGCTCTACAACTGTCTCTTTTAATACTAACTCTCGTAATACACGTACCACTCGTCTCTTTTACATACCCACCCACCGAACCTGTTATGGCTCCACCGAACCTATCTCTCGCATGCTAAGGGGTGTTAACTCGAGTTTGTCCTCCTTCGACTTTAACCTCAGTACTCCTTCTTCTAAACTCCCGCTTCTGAATCGCCCACCCCCTCACTAACGTTAGCTTAAGTTCTTAATTTTTAAGTTAGATTAAGAATTAGCTTGTATTAAGCCGAATAAATGGGGGTTTATGCCCCCTAATGAATTTATATTAATGCTTATAAAATTCTTGACAAAAAGAGTTAAAACACTTTTTTTCGTGGGAGCAATAGATTTTGAGAAAAACGTGCACAAACGTGCTCATTATTTTTTTTACTAAGGCAAAATGAAGAAACATAAAATGCATGACTGGATCGCACGTACTTGCTCTAATGTTCAAGTTTTAAAAGTATAAAATATAAAAAAAACATTTAAGTCGTTCTTTTAATTGTACAACTAGTTCAAAACTTAGAGCTCAAAAAAGTATGCCATTTGATTACTTGAAAAAATATGTATATGCAAAAAAAATTTAAAATCGTTGGAGCGGTTTCTTAAAAATTAATTGTTTATATATATAATTTTAAAAACATTTTTAAAAAAAGTTTTGGTATGCCAATTTCGAGTATGTATTCAAAAACATTGCTAAACTTAGTTTAAAAAAAAATCATGAATTCATCTTTGAAATATTGAATTTTCAAAAATTTTATTTGCAATATTATTAAAATGTTAAAAGAATTTTTGCATAAAAATCTTGATTGTAATCGTTCGAGCCGTTAGGAAAATCGAAAATTAAAAAAAACCGTTATATGACAGGTACCGTTAATAACGGTTTTTAGTAAATTTTTTTCTTATCTAAAAGTATACCATACTTACAATAATACACCTGTTTTTTGTTCATCAAAATTGTTGAACATACCCAAGTTTTGTGTTTATATCGCTGCGCCATCTTACAAATCAACATAACCACTGAATTTGAACTAAAATACTCTGAGGAAGACAGCAGCAGTGATGATTGGTGTCTCGATAGTGGGTGCACATCCCATATGACATCCCAAAAGTCTAGCTTTGATCAGATGAGGTGTGTTAAGAAGGGAATGTGTTTGGCAAACGGAGGTAAAACGTCAATTCAGGGTATAGGCTCAGTAAGAATGTCGGTGAATGATGGTAATGTTCCACAAAATTTAAGGTTGGATGAAGTAATGCTTGTTCCATATTTGAGAACTAATTTGATGTCGGTGGCAAAAATTGTAGACAAAGGCTGTTCTGTAAATTTTGGTACAATAGAGGCGCCTGTGGTGGCACCTAATGGAAAAGTAGTCTTGGTGGCTGAAAGGCGAGGTGATCTGTTCTACATAAAAAGGGGAAGGAGGCAGCTAATTTAATCTCTTCGAAAGAAAAATCTTCATTAGAAGAATGGCATCAAAAACTAGGTCATATTAATATTGATTACCTATTGAAGATGGGAAAAATGCAAAGTGCTTAAGGTCTCCAAATCATAGATAAGAAAAAATTGTCTTTGCGTGTTGATGGGGACACACGCTTAGAGAAGTACTCCACTAAAAATTATTCTTTAAACTTCAAATTTTAAGTAAATTTTTTTTATTTACACTTAATTTTTAATACTTTACTACATTTCTTCATTCTGTTATACTCAAAAGTTAAAATGAAGTGCGGCTTGTGTCATTTAAAAATTGATAGACATGAACTTAAAATTCAATGCATTAATTGTAAAGAATATTATCATGGAAAGTGCGCCTAAATGTATAAAAGAGAAATTGAATATTATGAAAAAAGTGCTCAAGGGTATAAGTGCATTACTTGTGTTACTCAGCGAAGAAGGTCAATTTTGGGAGATGCTTCCATAAACTCATCTGCAAACAACATTTCATCTAAGAGTAATACATCTTCTACCTCTGAAGCCTGTTTGATCTCTAAAAACAAAAGAACTGTTTGTTCATCTGAACCAAGTAAGAGTCCATTGGCGGCACTGTTAAATCCTTCTCCCCGACCTCCAGAAGACAACATTATCGTCAACCAAACAATAACTTTGCAAATGCTGTACAGCGAAACCATGCAGCTCAAGCAAGTTAATACTGAGGCGCTTGCAAAAATCAAATCTCTTGAAGAATGCAATGCTTCTCTCACTGAGCGAGTTGATGACCTGGAGGCGAAGCTGAATATACTGGAGCAGAAGGAGAAACAGTGTTCAGTTGATATTATTGGGATCCCACATGCTGACAACTCAAACGTTAATGAGAGAGTCAACAAATTGCTAACAGCTGTAACAGGTGAACAGATGAACTCAGGTGACATTCACTCATGCTACGTCAAGAACATTCAAGCGAGAAACAAAAACACCGCTTCTAGCAACATCGTATGCGTGAAGTTCTCAACAGTGTCTCAGAAGAAAAATGTGGTGATGAAAATGCGGGAGAAAAAAAGCAACACTTCATCTGGCATCTTCGATGGCAACAGCAGCAGCAATAGGACAACAACAAACAAAACAGCAATAACAACACCAGCAACCAAATTTACATCAACGATTGTCTAACCAGATATACTAGGCCTTTATAAAAAATGGCAAATGAACTGAAAAATAAAAATTAATGTAAGTTTGTATGGGTTAGAGATTCAACTGTTTGCATTAGAAAATAAGAAGGAGATAAGGTTATTAAGATTAAATCACTTGAGGACATTAATAAAATTAAATCAACTTAAATTTTTTACTTTATATTATGAATAATATTATTTTATATAATAAAATGATTTAAGCAATAATGATAGTTTTTTCTCTTTTTATTCTGATGATGTTAAATGTTTTTGTATAGAGCATCAAAATAATGAACAAATTTCCGGTTTTTCTGTAATACATCAAAACATTCGCAGAATGCGAACAAATTTCAATACTTTTCTCTCTCATCTCATACCTCTGGATCATTAACCAGATCTTATTTTTCTCACTGAAATTAGAATTTTTGAAGAAGAAAAGACTTTTTATGATATAATTCCAAACTATACTTTTGAAGCAACTTGTAATGATGTTGCTGGTGGCGTCGCGGTGTTTTATAATAATAATCTTAAGGATTGTAGAGTTAATAAATTTAAATTTGAAAGTTCAGATATTATATTATTATTATATTATTATCATGAATAATAATGTTGTGCTAGCAATCAGACGTCTTTTCAAGTGCTCCTTCGTTTTAACCATTTATTTGCATTCTAACCATCTTTTATTAACAAGACAGCTGGACAAGTGTTAATAGTCACTAGATATAGAAGTTTTGATAAAAAGTTTTGTCTATTCACATTTCAAAATTGCATTAAGTTAATTTTTTTTAAGTTTAACTTATAATAAATTGTGTAAATTCATTTATAAACACATACCCATACAAATAAAATCCGTTTATATTGAGCTTATCCGTTTAAAAGCTTGTACACTAATACACTCATCATGCACCGTCCACAAAGAAATAAAATTTTGAAATGTTCAAACAACTCTCCATTCAAATCACCATCAAACTCACCAGCATCCATTTTGACACCCCCCGCACGAACACTGTCAAGTAATAAAAAAAGGGGTAAAAGCAACAAGTATTGACGTTACCGAAGACCCAATAACATTTTCAACAACAACTTCAAATGACGTCACGGAAGATCTTGCCACAATCAAATCTCAGGGTGAGTCGATTTCCCAACAATTAAAAATTATGGAAAACAATCTAACATTTAGAATCGCCGCTATGGAACAAAGTATGCAAAAGATCGATGAAATGGGTCGAAATATAACACAACTTAATGCTCGCGTCACTGAGCTTGAAACACTTTTAACAAGGGTTGGGGCCTTAGAGGATGAGATAAACAAAATAAAATCCACAATACTAAACACCGATACAATAAAAGTCCATGAAAATAATACCGTTTGCACTGACATCGAAAGCCTAAAGTCTCAGATTGAGGCAATTAATGTAAAAAACTTATCAGCTGATGTCATTTTAATCGGAATCCCATCACAACCCGGCGAAGTTTTAAAAAACATCTTCAACGCTATATGTCACACATTAGATTTTCAACCGCCGCAACTATGCAGAATCTTTCGCGCAAGCCAAAGGCAGGATTCTGTAATTGTTGTAAAATTTCTCTCCCCGCACGATAAATACTCTACACTACAAGCGTTTGCTGGTTTCCGTAAAAATAACTCGCGACAATTGATGTTAAAGGATCTCGGTGAAAATTCAGAATCTCCAATTTATTTCCACGAGAGTCTTACAAAAAACAACCGTGCGATTCTACGACAGGCAATCAGTATGAGACGCAAACATCTTATTTTCTCTGCATTCACAACTAATGGTCTTGTTTGCATCAAAACTACAAATTCCGATAAGGCTATTACAGTTAACACCATGGATAAACTAAACTCAATTGTCAATAAAAGTAAACACCAAACAACCGATCATAGCGAAGAAGAGCAAAGAGTAAGCAGCAGATATGATAATGTACCAAAATATGATGATCAACCAGAGTTACCACCTGAAAAAACTTAGTAACATAGAAATTATATTTTTTCTCTCTTTAATTTGTCTTTATAATTTTTTTTATAATCAATTACTTCTAAAATTTCTTATTTTCTTTTTCAAACTAATTATTTATTTATTTATCATTTTTTTATTTATAATATTTTTGATGATTTTAAAATACCTTTTTTCCTTTTTAAACTTAAATACTTACTTTTGTGAAATAATTTTAGCAACGTTTTCTTTGAAATTCAGTCTTATTTTCTTTTGTGTTTGTTTGGTTTACCTTAGGCGGTGTTTTAAACTATTGGAACTTGATGATTGTGAGCCAGTCATTAATGGCCAGTAGTGGGATTTCCCAGGCTAGTAGTGCCCTAAACTTTAACAAAACTAAAACAATGTTGAATATTTTTCGGAAACGATATAATGGCTCATCCATATGTCACATTAATGCTCAGAGTTTACGGAAACATCTGGATGAGTTCAAAGGTACCTTCAATTATTCTGCAATGGATATTGTTTGTGTGTCAGAAACATGGCAGTCGATATGGGTAGTTATAAAGTGTATCGCTCTGATCGTGTCAACGCCAGGGGAGGAGGGGTAGCTATCTTCATCAGGAAAGACTTAAAGAGCAAACTTATTAACCTATCTGATAGAAACAACGGTCTACAGTCCCTATTCATTGAAGTTGTGTGCGCTGCAGATAAATGTCTGGTTGGTGTGATTTACAAGCCACCTAATATCACCGACACAAGTATTTTGACCATGTTTCTGTACATGCAAGAAGTGTATTCAATATGCCTTAGAATAAACATTTGGATTTTCTCTCACTGACGTTTCTTTTCAAAATAATTCATTATAAAGTTCCTGAGTATTTATTCAATAAACTTTTGTTCCCTGTATCGCAAAGAAGTAATGTACTCATTGTTCCATCTTTTGAATATAGTAATTCCAAAAAAAAGTTTTTTGTGCACGCAATTGGTCTTTGGAATCCTTACCTGCCGATCTGAGAAGACTAAACAACTACAAAACATTTGAAAATTCTTTGAAAAACCTATACGTATGCTAAAACTGTTTCTCTCTTTCTTTAAAATCATTTAATTCTTTAGTAATAGGTTACTTTTTCTTTAATATAACAATTATTTATAAAATTGTAAATAGTACTTTAAATTGTCTTTTTTTGCCATAATAATTTTTTAATTTTTGCTTTGATAATCAATTAAGTTTCTTAACCTCACATTTACAAAGTATAACAAAAAAGACACCATGTTTTAATATACTTATGTTTTAAATAAATACATACATACATACATACATACATAAGCATTAATTGCGAAATTTCTGGTGTAATTTATTGTTTTATCTGTGTTTACAGACTACACAAAAGTTCAGTGGGATGCTTTTTGGATGAAATGTCGGGATCTTTGGAGAGCCAAAAATGTAAAAATATAATTATGTTGGGTGATTTTAATATTTATATTCTGTGTGATTCACCGGATGTTGATAGTTATTTAGCCTCGTTTTCATCACTTGGCTTTGAGTCCATGATAAATGAACCTACAAGGTTAAATTCTTGTTTAGATCATGTCATTGCAAGATTTCCTATAAACCTTTCCGTCGATTGTAAAACAATTAACCGAGATTTAAAGATATCTGATCATTGCTTAACTGGTATTCAACTCAGTTGTTGTCGGTTTAGAGAAAATAATTTTGAGAGCCTCTAAAATTGATTTTGTCACCTTAAGATCAAGCTTAAATCTAGAGTTTTGGGATGAAGTTTACTTGGCAGTCGATCCTAACTGTAGCCAGAGAATATGCAAAAGTAACAACAAATTTAAATGCCTCAAGCAATGCCTCCGTTGTTACCCAAAAAAAATCAAAAAGAAAAATAAACTTTCCCTTATTATCAAGAAACACCCTTGTAACCAGAGATTGAAAAAATATTATGAGAAGTTATGTAAAGAGGTTAAACTTGAGATTCTGCTTTGTAAAAATTTATATTTCAGTAATAAATAAGCAAGAAACATAGGCAACTCTAAAGGAGAATGGCGTGTTGTTAATGAAATACTCAATAAAAATAAATCTCACTCAGCTATTTGTATTGAAAATAATAATCGAATTGTTACTGAATCCGTAGAAGTCGCTACTTTATTTAATAATTTTTTATTGATATCGGCTCTAACAATGGTCTTTTAAATATAACTAATCCTTCACCTCTCTATGAGGCGCGTTAAGTGCATGACAATTTTCAAGCTGATAGTTTATACTTCCAACAATTCTAAAATGATGTCACTCAAAACATCCAATTCATCATCTCCTGATAATTTTTCAAGTTTTATATTGAAACATATTGCTTTTCATATTTCTGATGTTCTATGTTATATTTTTAACTTTTGTGTGCAAGAAGGAGTTTTTCTTGAAAACTGCTGTAGTTCTACCATTGCATAAAAAAGGTGATACAATGTCATTAAATAATTATCGCCCTATTTTTATTCTCTCCGTTTTTTTCTAAAATTGGCATAAAAACAAGAATAACTTTATTTCTAGATAGAACTTGTTTTTTAAGTGATTGTCAAATTGGGTTTAGAAGTAGCAAATCGACAGAAAGTGCTTTAATGAAATTATCTTGTGAAATATAAAACAGCTTTAACAATTCTCAAATCCCTTCAACAATATTTATTGATATAAGCAAGGCCTTCGATATGGTAAATCATACTTTGCTACTCGATAAACTTTATAAAGCGGGTTTTAGAGGCTCTATTTATAATTGGTTCTCTTACTATTTATCGAATCGTAAGCAAATTGTAAAAATTAGTAATGCTTTCAGTTCGCAATGTTTCTTAAATATGGGTGTTCCTCAAGGATCAGTTTTGACTAGAATCCTTTTTCTAATTTATAACAACTCGTTATTCTTACAACCTTTAAATGTTAAGATCACGGCATTTGCCCTCTTTTCTACACAAACAGTAATTTAATTGATATGTTCACAGATGTGAATAGTGACCTAGGTAGCATGAGGAGATGGTTTAATTTGCATAAACTAATAATAAGCAATAAAACAAAGTTCATGATATTTAATATCAAAGGAAAAGTTCCCGAAGAACTCCCTTTATATTATAATCACCAACATGTAATCGATTTGTTTTGATAGATATGGTTTTCAACAATACAATAAATTGCAACGAAAATAGCTTTTTGATCAAACACGTTGATAGTTTTAAACATTTAGGTATTATATGGGACCAAAAATTTTGTTGGAAAGATCATACAACATATTTGAAACAGTATCTGAACGGAGTTGTAAGACAATTGTTCCTCCTTAGTAAGTACTGTAATCTTCCTGTTTTAAACTTAGTTTACAATGGTTTACTTAAATCGAAACTGGAATATGGAATTTCTTGTTGGGGTGGAACTTATTTCAATAAAATAGAACCGTTATTAACAAAACAAAAGGCTGCAATCAGAATCTTTATTAAAACTAATCGTAGGGCACCCAGTTTTGAGCTGTTCAAATGTCTCGAATTTCTTCCTCTAAGGCATCTTTACTACTACAAAGTTTTAAAGACATTTTTCTTGAATTCCGGTTATTATGTAGCTAGGGTGCGAGATAACTATAGCAGAACCTACACCAGAAACCTTGTAAATGTGTAAATGTACCCACCATCAAAAAAACACATTTTTCACATTGAGAGTGAAAACAGTATTCCTGAATGAAGTAAAAAAATGGCTTTTTTCATTTAACCATTCTGCAACTGATGCTTTATTAAATCCAATAATGTAACTTATACTTTTGAAATCATTTTTTAATTGATTTTTTTTTCATTTAAAATCCTCTATAGTTTCCCCATTAAAAGATCCATTTGATATAATTGTGCAACTTGTAGGTAGTAGTAGTAGTAGTAGTAGTAGTAGTAGTAGTAGTAGTAGTAGTAGTAGTAGTAGTAGTAGTAGTAGTAGTAGTAGTAGTAGTAGTAGTAGTAGTAGTAGTAGTAGTAGTAGTAGTAGTAGTAGTAGTAGTAGTAGTAGTAGTAGTAGTAGTAGTAGTAGTAGTAGTAGTAGTAGTAGTAGTAGTAGTAGTAGTAGTAGTAGTAGTAGTAGTAGTAGTAGTAGTAGTAGTAGTAGTAGTAGTAGTAGTAGTAGTAGTAGTAGTAGTAGTAGTAGTAGTAGTAGTAGTAGTAGTAGTAGTAGTAGTAGTAGTAGTAGTAGTAGTAGTAGTAGTAGTAGTAGTAGTAGTAGTAGTAGTAGTAGTAGTAGTAGTAGTAGTAGTAGTAGTAGTAGTAGTAGTAGTAGTAGTAGTAGTAGTAGTAGTAGTAGTAGTAGTAGTAGTAGTAGTAGTAGTAGTAGTAGTAGTAGTAGTAGTAGTAGTAGTAGTAGTAGTAGTAGTAGTAGTAGTAGTAGTAGTAGTAGTAGTAGTAGTAGTAGTAGTAGTAGTAGTAGTAGTAGTAGTAGTAGTAGTAGTAGTAGTAGTAGTAGTAGTAGTAGTAGTAGTAGTAGTAGTAGTAGTAGTAGTAGTAGTAGTAGTAGTAGTAGTAGTAGTAGTAGTAGTAGTAGTAGTAGTAGTAGTAGTAGTAGTAGTAGTAGTAGTAGTAGTAGTAGTAGTAGTAGTAGTAGTAGTAGTAGTAGTAGTAGTAGTAGTAGTAGTAGTAGTAGTAGTAGTAGTAGTAGTAGTAGTAGTAGTAGTAGTAGTAGTAGTAGTAGTAGTAGTAGTAGTAGTAGTAGTAGTAGTAGTAGTAGTAGTAGTAGTAGTAGTAGTAGTAGTAGTAGTAGTAGTAGTAGTAGTAGTAGTAGTAGTAGTAGTAGTAGTAGTAGTAGTAGTAGTAGTAGTAGTAGTAGTAGTAGTAGTAGTAGTAGTAGTAGTAGTAGTAGTAGTAGTAGTAGTAGTAGTAGTAGTAGTAGTAGTAGTAGTAGTAGTAGTAGTAGTAGTAGTAGTAGTAGTAGTAGTAGTAGTAGTAGTAGTAGTAGTAGTAGTAGTAGTAGTAGTAGTAGTAGTAGTAGTAGTAGTAGTAGTAGTAGTAGTAGTAGTAGTAGTAGTAGTAGTAGTAGTAGTAGTAGTAGTAGTAGTAGTAGTAGTAGTAGTAGTAGTAGTAGTAGTAGTAGTAGTAGTAGTAGTAGTAGTAGTAGTAGTAGTAGTAGTAGTAGTAGTAGTAGTAGTAGTAGTAGTAGTAGTAGTAGTAGTAGTAGTAGTAGTAGTAGTAGTAGTAGTAGTAGTAGTAGTAGTAGTAGTAGTAGTAGTAGTAGTAGTAGTAGTAGTAGTAGTAGTAGTAGTAGTAGTAGTAGTAGTAGTAGTAGTAGTAGTAGTAGTAGTAGTAGTAGTAGTAGTAGTAGTAGTAGTAGTAGTAGTAGTAGTAGTAGTAGTAGTAGTAGTAGTAGTAGTAGTAGTAGTAGTAGTAGTAGTAGTAGTAGTAGTAGTAGTAGTAGTAGTAGTAGTAGTAGTAGTAGTAGTAGTAGTAGTAGTAGTAGTAGTAGTAGTAGTAGTAGTAGTAGTAGTAGTAGTAGTAGTAGTAGTAGTAGTAGTAGTAGTAGTAGTAGTAGTAGTAGTAGTAGTAGTAGTAGTAGTAGTAGTAGTAGTAGTAGTAGTAGTAGTAGTAGTAGTAGTAGTAGTAGTAGTAGTAGTAGTAGTAGTAGTAGTAGTAGTAGTAGTAGTAGTAGTAGTAGTAGTAGTAGTAGTAGTAGTAGTAGTAGTAGTAGTAGTAGTAGTAGTAGTAGTAGTAGTAGTAGTAGTAGTAGTAGTAGTAGTAGTAGTAGTAGTAGTAGTAGTAGTAGTAGTAGTAGTAGTAGTAGTAGTAGTAGTAGTAGTAGTAGTAGTAGTAGTAGTAGTAGTAGTAGTAGTAGTAGTAGTAGTAGTAGTAGTAGTAGTAGTAGTAGTAGTAGTAGTAGTAGTAGTAGTAGTAGTAGTAGTAGTAGTAGTAGTAGTAGTAGTAGTAGTAGTAGTAGTAGTAGTAGTAGTAGTAGTAGTAGTAGTAGTAGTAGTAGTAGTAGTAGTAGTAGTAGTAGTAGTAGTAGTAGTAGTAGTAGTAGTAGTAGTAGTAGTAGTAGTAGTAGTAGTAGTAGTAGTAGTAGTAGTAGTAGTAGTAGTAGTAGTAGTAGTAGTAGTAGTAGTAGTAGTAGTAGTAGTAGTAGTAGTAGTAGTAGTAGTAGTAGTAGTAAACTTCTATTCACTTCTATTCACTTCTATTCACATTCCAAAATTGCATTAAGTTAATTTTTTTTAAGTTTAACTTATAATAAATTGTGTAAATTCATTTATAAACACATACCCATACAAATAAAATCCGTTTATATTGAGCTTATCCGTTTAAAAGCTTGTACACTAATACACTCATCATGCACCGTCCACAAAGAAATAAAATTTTGAAATGTTCAAACAACTCTCCATTCAAATCACCATCAAACTCACCAGCATCCATTTTGACACCCCCCGCACGAACACTGTCAAGTAATAAAAAAAGGGGTAAAAGCAACAAGTATTGACGTTACCGAAGACCCAATAACATTTTCAACAACAACTTCAAATGACGTCACGGAAGATCTTGCCACAATCAAATCTCAGGGTGAGTCGATTTCCCAACAATTAAAAATTATGGAAAACAATCTAACATTTAGAATCGCCGCTATGGAACAAAGTATGCAAAAGATCGATGAAATGGGTCGAAATATAACACAACTTAATGCTCGCGTCACTGAGCTTGAAACACTTTTAACAAGGGTTGGGGCCTTAGAGGATGAGATAAACAAAATAAAATCCACAATACTAAACACCGATACAATAAAAGTCCATGAAAATAATACCGTTTGCACTGACATCGAAAGCCTAAAGTCTCAGATTGAGGCAATTAATGTAAAAAACTTATCAGCTGATGCCATTTTAATCGGAATCCCATCACAACCCGGCGAAGTTTTAAAAAACATCTTCAACGCTATATGTCACACATTAGATTTTCAACCGCCGCAACTATGCAGAATCTTTCGCGCAAGCCAAAGGCAGGATTCTGTAATTATTGTAAAATTTCTCTCCCCGCACGATAAATACTCTACACTACAAGCGTTTGCTGGTTTCCGTAAAAATAACTCGCGACAATTGATGTTAAAGGATCTCGGTGAAAATTCAGAATCTCCAATTTATTTCCACGAGAGTCTTACAAAAAACAACCGTGCGATTCTACGACAGGCAATCAGTATGAGACGCAAACATCTTATTTTCTCTGCATTCACAACTAATGGTCTTGTTTGCATCAAAACTACAAATTCCGATAAGGCTATTACAGTTAACACCATGGATAAACTAAACTCAATTGTCAATAAAAGTAAACACCAAACAACCGATCATAGCGAAGAAGAGCAAAGAGTAAGCAGCAGATATGATAATGTACCAAAATATGATGATCAACCAGAGTTACCACCTGAAAAAACTTAGTAACATAGAAATTATATTTTTTCTCTCTTTAATTTGTCTTTATAATTTTTTTTATAATCAATTACTTCTAAAATTTCTTATTTTCTTTTTCAAACTAATTATTTATTTATTTATCATTTTTTTATTTATAATATTTTTGATGATTTTAAAATACCTTTTTTCCTTTTTAAACTTAAATACTTACTTTTGTGAAATAATTTTAGCAACGTTTTCTTTGAAATTCAGTCTTATTTTCTTTTGTGTTTGTTTGGTTTACCTTAGGCGGTGTTTTAAACTATTGGAACTTGATGATTGTGAGCCAGTCATTAATGGCCAGTAGTGGGATTTCCCAGGCTAGTAGTGCCCTAAACTTTAACAAAACTAAAACAATGTTGAATATTTTTCGGAAACGATATAATGGCTCATCCATATGTCACATTAATGCTCAGAGTTTACGGAAACATCTGGATGAGTTCAAAGGTACCTTCAATTATTCTGCAATGGATATTGTTTGTGTGTCAGAAACATGGCAGTCGATATGGGTAGTTATAAAGTGTATCGCTCTGATCGTGTCAACGCCAGGGGAGGAGGGGTAGCTATCTTCATCAGGAAAGACTTAAAGAGCAAACTTATTAACCTATCTGATAGAAACAACGGTCTACAGTCCCTATTCATTGAAGTTGTGTGCGCTGCAGATAAATGTCTGGTTGGTGTGATTTACAAGCCACCTAATATCACCGACACAAGTATTTTGACCATGTTTCTGTACATGCAAGAAGTGTATTCAATATGCCTTAGAATAAACATTTGGATTTTCTCTCACTGACGTTTCTTTTCAAAATAATTCATTATAAAGTTCCTGAGTATTTATTCAATAAACTTTTGTTCCCTGTATCGCAAAGAAGTAATGTACTCATTGTTCCATCTTTTGAATATAGTAATTCCAAAAAAAAGTTTTTTGTGCACGCAATTGGTCTTTGGAATCCTTACCTGCCGATCTGAGAAGACTAAACAACTACAAAACATTTGAAAATTCTTTGAAAAACCTATACGTATGCTAAAACTGTTTCTCTCTTTCTTTAAAATCATTTAATTCTTTAGTAATAGGTTACTTTTTCTTTAATATAACAATTATTTATAAAATTGTAAATAGTACTTTAAATTGTCTTTTTTTGCCATAATAATTTTTTAATTTTTGCTTTGATAATCAATTAAGTTTCTTAACCTCACATTTACAAAGTATAACAAAAAAGACACCATGTTTTAATATACTTATGTTTTAAATAAATACATACATACATACATACATACATAAGCATTAATTGCGAAATTTCTGGTGTAATTTATTGTTTTATCTGTGTTTACAGACTACACAAAAGTTCAGTGGGATGCTTTTTGGATGAAATGTCGGGATCTTTGGAGAGCCAAAAATGTAAAAATATAATTATGTTGGGTGATTTTAATATTTATATTCTGTGTGATTCACCGGATGTTGATAGTTATTTAGCCTCGTTTTCATCACTTGGCTTTGAGTCCATGATAAATGAACCTACAAGGTTAAATTCTTGTTTAGATCATGTCATTGCAAGATTTCCTATAAACCTTTCCGTCGATTGTAAAACAATTAACCGAGATTTAAAGATATCTGATCATTGCTTAACTGGTATTCAACTCAGTTGTTGTCGGTTTAGAGAAAATAATTTTGAGAGCCTCTAAAATTGATTTTGTCACCTTAAGATCAAGCTTAAATCTAGAGTTTTGGGATGAAGTTTACTTGGCAGTCGATCCTAACTGTAGCCAGAGAATATGCAAAAGTAACAACAAATTTAAATGCCTCAAGCAATGCCTCCGTTGTTACCCAAAAAAACACCCTTGTAACCAGAGATTGAAAAAATATTATGAGAAGTTATGTAAAGAGGTTAAACTTGAGATTCTGCTTTGTAAAAATTTATATTTCAGTAATAAATAAGCAAGAAACATAGGCAACTCTAAAGGAGAATGGCGTGTTGTTAATGAAATACTCAATAAAAATAAATCTCACTCAGCTATTTGTATTGAAAATAATAATCGAATTGTTACTGAATCCGTAGAAGTCGCTACTTTATTTAATAATTTTTTATTGATATCGGCTCTAACAATGGTCTTTTAAATATAACTAATCCTTCACCTCTCTATGAGGCGCGTTAAGTGCATGACAATTTTCAAGCTGATAGTTTTTACTTCCAACAATTCTAAAATGATGTCACTCAAAACATCCAATTCATCATCTCCTGATAATTTTTCAAGTTTTATATTGAAACATATTGCTTTTCATATTTCTGATGTTCTATGTTATATTTTTAACTTTTGTGTGCAAGAAGGAGTTTTTCTTGAAAACTGCTGTAGTTCTACCATTGCATAAAAAAGGTGATACAATGTCATTAAATAATTATCGCCCTATTTTTATTCTCTCCGTTTTTTTCTAAAATTGGCATAAAAACAAGAATAACTTTATTTCTAGATAGAACTTGTTTTTTAAGTGATTGTCAAATTGGGTTTAGAAGTAGCAAATCGACAGAAAGTGCTTTAATGAAATTATCTTGTGAAATATAAAACAGCTTTAACAATTCTCAAATCCCTTCAACAATATTTATTGATATAAGCAAGGCCTTCGATATGGTAAATCATACTTTGCTACTCGATAAACTTTATAAAGCGGGTTTTAGAGGCTCTATTTATAATTGGTTCTCTTACTATTTATCGAATCGTAAGCAAATTGTAAAAATTAGTAATGCTTTCAGTTCGCAATGTTTCTTAAATATGGGTGTTCCTCAAGGATCAGTTTTGACTAGAATCCTTTTTCTAATTTATAACAACTCGTTATTCTTACAACCTTTAAATGTTAAGATCACGGCATTTGCCCTCTTTTCTACACAAACAGTAATTTAATTGATATGTTCACAGATGTGAATAGTGACCTAGGTAGCATGAGGAGATGGTTTAATTTGCATAAACTAATAATAAGCAATAAAACAAAGTTCATGATATTTAATATCAAAGGAAAAGTTCCCGAAGAACTCCCTTTATATTAAAATCACCAACATGTAATCGATTTGTTTTGATAGATATGGTTTTCAACAATACAATAAATTGCAACGAAAATAGCTTTTTGATCAAACACGTTGATAGTTTTAAACATTTAGGTATTATATGGGACCAAAAATTTTGTTGGAAAGATCATACAACATATTTGAAACAGTATCTGAACGGAGTTGTAAGACAATTGTTCCTCCTTAGTAAGTACTGTAATCTTCCTGTTTTAAACTTAGTTTACAATGGTTTACTTAAATCGAAACTGGAATATGGAATTTCTTGTTGGGGTGGAACTTATTTCAATAAAATAGAACCGTTATTAACAAAACAAAAGGCTGCAATCAGAATCTTTATTAAAACTAATCGTAGGGCACCCAGTTTTGAGCTGTTCAAATGTCTCGAATTTCTTCCTCTAAGGCATCTTTACTACTACAAAGTTTTAAAGACATTTTTCTTGAATTCCGGTTATTATGTAGCTAGGGTGCGAGATAACTATAGCAGAACCTACACCAGAAACCTTGTAAATGTGTAAATGTACCCACCATCAAAAAAACACATTTTTCACATTGAGAGTGAAAACAGTATTCCTGAATGAAGTAAAAAAATGGCTTTTTTCATTTAACCATTCTGCAACTGATGCTTTGTTAAATCCAATAATGTAACTTATACTTTTGAAATCATTTTTTAATTGATTTTTTTTTCATTTAAAATCCTCTATAGTTTCCCCATTAAAAGATCCATTTGATATAATTGTGCAACTTGTAGGTAGTAGTAGTAGTAGTAGTAGTAGTAGTAGTAGTAGTAGTAGTAGTAGTAGTAGTAGTAGTAGTAGTAGTAGTAGTAGTAGTAGTAGTAGTAGTAGTAGTAGTAGTAGTAGTAGTAGTAGTAGTAGTAGTAGTAGTAGTAGTAGTAGTAGTAGTAGTAGTAGTAGTAGTAGTAGTAGTAGTAGTAGTAGTAGTAGTAGTAGTAGTAGTAGTAGTAGTAGTAGTAGTAGTAGTAGTAGTAGTAGTAGTAGTAGTAGTAGTAGTAGTAGTAGTAGTAGTAGTAGTAGTAGTAGTAGTAGTAGTAGTAGTAGTAGTAGTAGTAGTAGTAGTAGTAGTAGTAGTAGTAGTAGTAGTAGTAGTAGTAGTAGTAGTAGTAGTAGTAGTAGTAGTAGTAGTAGTAGTAGTAGTAGTAGTAGTAGTAGTAGTAGTAGTAGTAGTAGTAGTAGTAGTAGTAGTAGTAGTAGTAGTAGTAGTAGTAGTAGTAGTAGTAGTAGTAGTAGTAGTAGTAGTAGTAGTAGTAGTAGTAGTAGTAGTAGTAGTAGTAGTAGTAGTAGTAGTAGTAGTAGTAGTAGTAGTAGTAGTAGTAGTAGTAGTAGTAGTAGTAGTAGTAGTAGTAGTAGTAGTAGTAGTAGTAGTAGTAGTAGTAGTAGTAGTAGTAGTAGTAGTAGTAGTAGTAGTAGTAGTAGTAGTAGTAGTAGTAGTAGTAGTAGTAGTAGTAGTAGTAGTAGTAGTAGTAGTAGTAGTAGTAGTAGTAGTAGTAGTAGTAGTAGTAGTAGTAGTAGTAGTAGTAGTAGTAGTAGTAGTAGTAGTAGTAGTAGTAGTAGTAGTAGTAGTAGTAGTAGTAGTAGTAGTAGTAGTAGTAGTAGTAGTAGTAGTAGTAGTAGTAGTAGTAGTAGTAGTAGTAGTAGTAGTAGTAGTAGTAGTAGTAGTAGTAGTAGTAGTAGTAGTAGTAGTAGTAGTAGTAGTAGTAGTAGTAGTAGTAGTAGTAGTAGTAGTAGTAGTAGTAGTAGTAGTAGTAGTAGTAGTAGTAGTAGTAGTAGTAGTAGTAGTAGTAGTAGTAGTAGTAGTAGTAGTAGTAGTAGTAGTAGTAGTAGTAGTAGTAGTAGTAGTAGTAGTAGTAGTAGTAGTAGTAGTAGTAGTAGTAGTAGTAGTAGTAGTAGTAGTAGTAGTAGTAGTAGTAGTAGTAGTAGTAGTAGTAGTAGTAGTAGTAGTAGTAGTAGTAGTAGTAGTAGTAGTAGTAGTAGTAGTAGTAGTAGTAGTAGTAGTAGTAGTAGTAGTAGTAGTAGTAGTAGTAGTAGTAGTAGTAGTAGTAGTAGTAGTAGTAGTAGTAGTAGTAGTAGTAGTAGTAGTAGTAGTAGTAGTAGTAGTAGTAGTAGTAGTAGTAGTAGTAGTAGTAGTAGTAGTAGTAGTAGTAGTAGTAGTAGTAGTAGTAGTAGTAGTAGTAGTAGTAGTAGTAGTAGTAGTAGTAGTAGTAGTAGTAGTAGTAGTAGTAGTAGTAGTAGTAGTAGTAGTAGTAGTAGTAGTAGTAGTAGTAGTAGTAGTAGTAGTAGTAGTAGTAGTAGTAGTAGTAGTAGTAGTAGTAGTAGTAGTAGTAGTAGTAGTAGTAGTAGTAGTAGTAGTAGTAGTAGTAGTAGTAGTAGTAGTAGTAGTAGTAGTAGTAGTAGTAGTAGTAGTAGTAGTAGTAGTAGTAGTAGTAGTAGTAGTAGTAGTAGTAGTAGTAGTAGTAGTAGTAGTAGTAGTAGTAGTAGTAGTAGTAGTAGTAGTAGTAGTAGTAGTAGTAGTAGTAGTAGTAGTAGTAGTAGTAGTAGTAGTAGTAGTAGTAGTAGTAGTAGTAGTAGTAGTAGTAGTAGTAGTAGTAGTAGTAGTAGTAGTAGTAGTAGTAGTAGTAGTAGTAGTAGTAGTAGTAGTAGTAGTAGTAGTAGTAGTAGTAGTAGTAGTAGTAGTAGTAGTAGTAGTAGTAGTAGTAGTAGTAGTAGTAGTAGTAGTAGTAGTAGTAGTAGTAGTAGTAGTAGTAGTAGTAGTAGTAGTAGTAGTAGTAGTAGTAGTAGTAGTAGTAGTAGTAGTAGTAGTAGTAGTAGTAGTAGTAGTAGTAGTAGTAGTAGTAGTAGTAGTAGTAGTAGTAGTAGTAGTAGTAGTAGTAGTAGTAGTAGTAGTAGTAGTAGTAGTAGTAGTAGTAGTAGTAGTAGTAGTAGTAGTAGTAGTAGTAGTAGTAGTAGTAGTAGTAGTAGTAGTAGTAGTAGTAGTAGTAGTAGTAGTAGTAGTAGTAGTAGTAGTAGTAGTAGTAGTAGTAGTAGTAGTAGTAGTAGTAGTAGTAGTAGTAGTAGTAGTAGTAGTAGTAGTAGTAGTAGTAGTAGTAGTAGTAGTAGTAGTAGTAGTAGTAGTAGTAGTAGTAGTAGTAGTAGTAGTAGTAGTAGTAGTAGTAGTAGTAGTAGTAGTAGTAGGCTAGGCTGACGTCTTAGCTCGACAAGGCTCGGCCCTTCATAGCTCTCTAGCGGTAAATGTAAGCATGCCTATTGGTGCTATAAAGAGAAATATTTTCTGGATTTTTCTCGATGAATCTAACCTCAGATGGAGCAGTCTTACAAACTGTGTCATATCAAGAATGATATGGCCATCCTATAACAAAACTCGTTCTAACGATCTTATATGCAGACCCAGGCGTGATATAGGCAGGATCACAGCAATATGCACCGGACACTAGCCCATAGGGGAGCATGCAAGGAAGCTGGGAATCCCCTACAACTCCCACTGTCGTAGCTGTGGGGACCCTCAAGAAAAAGAAACTGTAGTTCATTTTCTTTGCAACTGCCCTGCTTTAGCCAATTTTAGATTGTCTTCCTTTGGGAAGGCCTTCCTCGATGACCCAAAAGAGCTCTCTGAGAAGAAAATCAAAGATCTGATTATCTTTCTGAATGCGACTAAATTGCTCTAACAATGGTCCGTTAAAGTCTATAAAGCCATATAATTCCGTATTAAATCCCTACTAGGTTGACACAAGTAATTGGTATCAAAACGGCGCACTCCAGCGCTAATTGAGTCGCGAGGCCAGGGCTAGCGACTGCCATCTCTACCTACCTACCATGATACTCAACATGATGGTTAGTCATGTTTTATAGATTTTTTGTTACATCCTTAACTTTGAGTAATTTTAAAATATTAATTAAATAAATTCACACTTAGGAAATTTATATTACTTGATAGGCAGGGCATTCAGGATATTGAGTGCAAAATTTCACTTACCAGAAAAACATATCATTATTATTAAAACTGTAGTACCTCGTGGCAGGATGGTTTCTGCGTTGGACTGTCATGCCGGAGGTCTGGGTTCGATTCCCAGCCGCTGCCACCTAAAAACAGAAATGCTTTTCCCGAGGTACTGCGTCTTGCGAGGAACTGACAAATCCATCAAGAGTATACTTTTCAAGAATAAGTGCTTTCTCATCTAGCCGTTCGGACTCCGCAAAAAATTATAGGTCCCCTCCATTCCTGCCAATAACACGCACACAGGAATGGTTTAGTTGTAAGTCACTAGGCCCTGGTTCTCCACGAGCTGTTGTGCCATTAATTTTTAAAACTATCACTTAAGATTATTTATGATTTTTCGAGTTTTTGATTAGTTAACTTAAAATTTGGTTCACTACTACCAACCGTCAAATTTCTATCAGATTCAATCAGTTTAGGTCTTAAAACAATTTCCAATCAAAAAAAAAAAAAAAAAAATAGCATTGAAATTAGTTCTAATCTCTTGGGAACATTTCTAAACAATTTGGACCACCTTAAAATTATATACAAATCAGTATGGGAGCTATTTTTGAATGAAAGTATATATTCAAGGACATAACAAACATAAACTTGACTCAATTCCTGAATTCGACAATACTTTATATAAAATTTTGAATTTGATTCAGACCTAAATTCTGTAGTCCCTCTTAGGCCTAGAATAGAATAGGCAGTACCACTGAATTCAGCATCCTTAAATCATTAAGAGTGAACAATTTCACCTAATTATTTCAAGGAGCAAGTAAGTTACAGATTTATAAGACGCAAGATATCATTTAGGCCTATGTGTGACGGTCTTTTGAGATACTTATTAATTTTATGTTTATGTTCAGGATTGTATGCCCACGATATTTTCCGACAGATAATACAAAACAATTTATAGTTTGATCAATAAGTACGAGTACCTGTTCGCATTTGAAAAATAAAATGAAAGTTCAAAAAAGGCGTGCTGCAATTTTTTTCCCATTTCATTTCATTCTAATAAGTGAAACCTCTTACGACCCTGGTTATGAAAGAAGTTCGGTGTGTGTATGTCAATTTTTAAATAACAGAAAAAGTATTTTAGGGTGTGTTTGGTAACATGAAATTTCTTGAAATTTGAATTTTTCGACACTGCGTCAAAACAAAAAAGCTACTTTGCATAAAATTGGACTTGCTTAATACGAAAATGCCGAGGTTCCGGGTTCGATTCCCAGCCGCTGCCACCTTAAAACAAAAATCTTTTTTCCAAGATTATACTTGTCATGAATAAGTGCTTTTCATCTAGCTGTTCGGATTCGACAAAAAATTGTAGGTCCCCTTCATTCCTGCCAACAACAAGCACACAGGAATGGTTGAGAGTTATAAATCTGACTGTTGCACCACCAAATTTAATTATTATAATACGAAAATATTAACCAAAATTTTCTAAAACATACCGATTCAAATGTATGGCATTGTTGAAACCTGCTTTTCCTATTAATATGAAATAGTTATGACGTCATAACTTAGAAACGTGTCTGGGTACCCACATTATTTGGCAATTATAGTCTTAATTCAATGAGGCCAGTTGTACAAATATTTAACTCGTGGTTTAGCAATTTTAACCCACTGACTTCAGCAAACTTACTGAGGTTTAAAGATAGTTAGTTCATTGAATTGGCTCCTATAACATACTTGAACCTTGAACCATCGTTAAGCTTGAGTAATTTCGCTGAAATCAGCCAGTAAAATTTTTTTAACGACAGATCAAAATTTGAACCACGTTTGTACAACCTGTTCTAAGAAATCTAACCCAGCTTAAATTATTCATGTTAAAAAAACCTTGTCACAGAGTTTTATTTTAAATAGATAAAAAGTGTAGGTAGTTTAGTGGAAGAACTGTGTCGTGGGTTAGCTATTGATTTTGTATAGGTGGTATGCACTATGCAGTTATTTTCTTTTTGATTTGATGAAAGATCGAATAGTTTTTGCCTAGATGCAATTCATTATTGAAATCCAACTGAAATGCCTATTTTTTTTTAGCAACATCCTAATCATATGATACGATAACATCCAATTTAATGTAAGTTATTTCGACCTAATAACATTTTCTTAAAGAATATACCTACCTAGGTCCACATAAGTAGGTATATATACATATACATACCTATACTAGGGAGATGGGGGCACCTATTCAACACTTTGGATGATATGAATAAAACGGGGCACGTACTTAGAGCAGGTGCTCCATGAGAATCAGAGGAGGTGCTCAGGAAAAAAAAGTACCTATTCCCGTTTCGTATGAATAAAATTATAAACAAAATCGAAAGCACCTCCTCGTTCGAACATAGCAGCTGCTCTCAAACCTCAAACCAAATTATATTATTTTTGACATTTAGAATTAGTTTCCATAATTTATAAGAAATAATAATAGTTAAAAAAATGAATATTCTTCTGTTATATTTCCATGACCATAGGGTTTTGAAAACCAACAATTAGATTCTTTTAGTCTTACAGCACTGCATGCCGCTAGATATTTTATATAAAGGTCGAGTGTTAAAACTTTCAAACTTAATATTTAAAAGTAGTGAACCGATGTTGTAGTCGAGAATTACAAAATTTTACTAAAAAAGTTAAACACTTCCTTTATTGACTACAAAAATTAGAAAATTGTACAATAAAAACACGAGATTTAAATTTCCAAACGTAACGTATTTTTATTAGCAAATTTTAAAAATCGAATGCATTTCGAACTGACATGCAGCTCATCATCAGCGAAACTCGACACTAAAACAAAATAACAAGAAAAAAACCAAAAACCCAAATATATGGGTATACAGTGCAAACAAATTGAATTAAAAATTAACGTTACAATTATGGTTAAGTTAATGAGAATAAGGGAGACAGAATGTTCCCATTGTCACTATTCATTACATTCTTAGCTTTGAATATTAAAAGAGACTCAAATGCATCAAGCTTTCTTTCATTCTGCACGCTCTTTAACAAACGAACGCTCTCTTCAAAGGGGCCGATGTGGTGTGGTGGTTCGTTGTTGTCACACGACGCGAAGACATGAGCAGCAACCAATGATCGGTTCAATTGCTTATGCTTGATGCAGCTGATGTGTTCTTTGAATCTTGTTTTTATACTCCGCTTTGTCTGGCCTATATATTTTTTGTTGCAATCTCCACAGCTGATTTCGTATATACCACTCTTCTCACTTGTTGGTGTGACATCCTTGGTTGAACCGAGAATGTTTTTCAGCTTGCCGTTGTTGTTATAGGCGATGTGTATATTTTCTTTTTCCAGGGTCTTCCGCAGTTGATTTGTTATTGCAGGTATGTAAGAAAATGATATACGAAACTTTTTTTCCGAATAATTTTGGCTAAAAAGTGTGGACATTTCGTTTTTCCGTATTCGGTCCGATTGTTTTCTCACAATGTTTTCCACAACCGTTTTTTCAAAACCATTAACGTCAGCTTAATTAACAATGAAATCAAATTCTTTTTTGAAATTTCCAACTGAAAGTGGGAGTTTACACAATCTATGTGGCATTGAATGGAATGCGGCTATTTTGTGTTGGTAAGAGCAAAAAGAGTCTTTCGTGATGTAACGATCAGTTGATGTGTTTTTTCTGAATACTTCAAACTCTATTTTATTGTTGCGCTTCTTACATAAAACGTCTAAAAATGGGATGGAATTTTTGTCGTCTTCTTCCTCATACGTGAACTTGATGGTATTATATCTGTTGTTTAGTATGTTTAGAGTTTTATTAACTGTATTCTTTTTTTATAATACTGAAGACGTCATCAACATATCTAAGCCAGATTCTGGGCAAAAGGCCTTCTTTTTTCAAATCCGTCTCAAATTTAGACATGAAGGCTTCTGCGATGAGCGGTGACAAAGGGTTTCTCATACTCGTTCCATTGTTGTTTTTGTAGAATTTGTCACGGAAAACGAAACAATTATGTAACATACAAATTTTTGCTGCTCTTAAATAGACTCTTTTTTCTTTCCTCTATATTTCTCGCTTCAAGATGTAATTTGAGTGACTCTATTGCTACATCGACCGGTATACTTGGAAACAACGCTTCAACATCAAAAGAAACTATAGATTCATCATCTTGTATACTTATCTCTTTCACTCTATCGACGAAAGCAAAGGTATTCAAAACGCTGGCGCTCTCAAATCTTCCATACAACTTCATTTCATCGACTAGCCATTTGGAGACCTTAACGAGTGGCGAATTTATGTTTGAAACAATTTTTCGCATTTTGTCACCTGGTTTGTGGATTTTCGGTAAACCATACATCTTTGGTACTTCTGGATTAGAAATCATCAATTTGAACTTGTTAATGGTGAATGTTTCTGAAATGTCCTTGATAATTTCTTTCGCGTCATCTATGATCTTATTCAAGGGTGATTTCTTTAATACGGTGAAACCATCTTCAGCGATTGACTTTTCCATTCTCTCTTCATAGTCCACCTTGTCCAAAATCACTATATTGTTGCCTTTGTCGGCTTTCATGTAGTAAACTTCCTTCTCTTTCAGTTCTTTGATAATTCTCTTATGTTTTTGTTGTTCCGTTGTAGTTTTAGTTGATTTTACTTTTTTAATTACTTTTTTGGCTACTTTTCGAACTTTTTCTTTGGTTTCGTTTGATTTGAATTGGATTGCTGATTCAATATCTACAATAGCTTGTCCGATGTTGATTGAATTTGTATTTGGTGTGAAATTAAGTCCCTTGTTGAGTAAACCAAGTTCTTCTGTTTCAAATTGGACTGATGATAAATTAAGAACTAGATTATCTACTGGCTTTACTGTTGACTTATTTTCTTTCGGTTTTTGAACAGTTGTTAGTTTTTTAAGCTTTTGGTTTTGAATAGTTATTTTGGTCTTGAATGTGTTGTTGGTTATATCAATGATGACATTTTGTTTTGTGATGAAATCATAAAACTCACAATCATTCAAACCTTTTGTTGTTTCTAATTGTAGTTCATATAATTGTAGCTAGGTTTTATTCAATTGACTATAATGGAATTTAATTTCACTTTAAAGCCATAATTTTTCAGCCATTTCAACTATTTTCTTCGTTCTTGAATTAGAGATGTTACAACTTATTTTGATGAAAGCTGGTATAATTTGTCGTTTCTTACATTGTTTCAAAAAGATTAAGTCAGCTTTTGTTCTGTTTGTTCTGTTGAGTAAACGAGTATATTGGTTCAGTTTTTGTTTGGAATACATGTTAAATGTTAAAACTTTCAAACTTAATATTTAAAAGTAGTGAACCGATGTTGTAGTCGAGAATTACAAAATTTTACTAAAAAAGTTAAACACTTCCTTTATTGACTACAAAAATTAGAAAATTGTACAATAAAAACACGAGATTTAAATTTTCAAACGTAACGTATTTTTATTAGCAAATTTTAAAAATCGAATGCATTTCGAACTGACATGCAGCTCATCATCAGCGAAACTCGACACTAAAACAAAATAACAAGAAAAAAACCAAAAACCCAAATATATGGGTATACAGTGCAAGCAATTGAATTAAAAATTAACGTTGCAATTATTAAGTTAATGAGAATAAGGGAGACAGAATGTTCCCATTGTCACTATTCATTACATTCTTAGCTTTGAATATTAAAAGAGACTCAAATGCATCAAGCTTTCTTTCATTCTGCACGCTCTTTAACAAACGAACGCTCTCTTCAAAGGGGCCGATGTGGTGTGGTGGTTCGTTGTTGTCACACGACGCGAAGACATGAGCAGCAACCGATGATCGATTCAATTGCTTATGCTTGATGCAGCTGATGTGTTCTTTGGATCTTGTTTTTATACTCCGCTTTGTCTGGCCTATATATTTTTTGTTGCAATCTCTACAGCTGATTTCGTATATACCACTCTTCTCACTTGTTGGTGTGATATCCTTGGTTGAACCGAATGAAAATAAGTCAACAGTAAAGCCAGTAGATAATCTAGTTCTTAATTTATCATCAGTCCAATTTCAAACAGAAGAACTTGGTTTACTCAACAAGGGACTTAATTTCACACCAAATACAAATTCAATCAACATCGGACAAGCTATTGTAGATATTGAATCAGCAATCCAATTCAAATCAAACGAAACCAAAGAAAAAGTTCGAAAAGTAGCCAAAAATGTAATTAAAAAAGTAAAATCAACTAGAATGGAAAAGTCAATCGCTGAAGATGGTTTCACCGTATTAAAGAAATCACCCTTGAATAAGATGATAGATGACGCGAAAGGAATTATCAAGGACATTTCAGAAACATTCACCATTAACAAGTTCAAATTGATGATTTCTAATCCAGAAGTACCAAAGATGTATGGTTTACCGAAAATCCACAAACCAGGTGACAAAATGCGAAAAATTGTTTCAAACATAAATTCGCCACTCGTTAAGGTCTCCAAATGGCTAGTCGATGAAATGAAGTTGTATGGAAGATTTGAGAGCGCCAGCGTTTTGAATACCTTTGCTTTCGTCGATAGAGTGAAAGAGATAAGTATACAAGATGATGAATCTATAGTTTCTTTTGATGTTGAAGCGTTGTTTCCAAGTATACCGGTCGATGTAGCAATAGAGTCACTCAAATTACATCTTGAAGCGAGAAATATAGAGGAAAGAAAAAAGAGTCTATTTAAGAGCAGCAAAAATTTGTATGTTACATAATTGTTTCGTTTTCCGTGACAAATTCTACAAAAACAACAATGGAACGAGTATGAGAAACCCTTTGTCACCGCTCATCGCAGAAGCCTTCATGTCTAAATTTGAGACGGATTTGAAAAAAGAAGGCCTTTTGCCCAGAATCTGGCTTAGATATGTTGATGACGTCTTCAGTATTATAAAAAAAGAATACAGTTAATAAAACTCTAAACATACTAAACAACAGATATAATACCATCAAGTTCACGTATGAGGAAGAAGACGACAAAAATTCCATCCCATTTTTAGACGTTTTATGTAAGAAGCGCAACAATAAAATAGAGTTTGAAGTATTCAGAAAAAACACATCAACTGATCGTTACATCACGAAAGACTCTTTTTGCTCTTACCAACACAAAATAGCCGCATTCCATTCAATGGCACATAGATTGTGTAAACTCCCACTTTCAGTTGGAAATTTCAAAAAAGAATTTGATTTCATTGTTAATTTAGCTGACGTTAATGGTTTTGAAAAAACGGTTGTGGAAAACATTGTGAGAAAACAATCGGACCGAATACGGAAAAACGAAATGTCCACACTTTTTAGCCAAAATTATTCGGAAAAAAAGTTTCGTATATCATTTTCTTACATACCTGCAATAACAAATCAACTGCGGAAGACCCTGGAAAAAAAAAATATACACATCGCCTATAACAACAACGGCAAGCTGAAAAACATTCTCGGTTCAACTAAGGATATCACACCAACAAGTGAGAAGAGTGGTATATACGAAATCAGCTGTAGAGATTGCAACAAAAAATATATAGGCCAGACAAAGCGGAGTATAAAAACAAGATTCAAAGAACACATCAGCTGCATCAAGCATAAGCAATTGAACCGATCATTGGTTGCTGCTCATGTCTTCGCGTCGTGTGACAACAACGAACCACCACACCACATCGGCCCCTTTGAAGGGGGCGTTCGTTTGTTAAAGAGCGTGCAGAATGAAAGAAAGCTTGATGCATTTGAGTCTATTTTAATATTCAAAGCTAAGAATGTAATGAATAGTGACAATGGGAACATTCTGTCTCCCTTATTCTCATTAACTTAACCATAATTGTAACGTAAATTTTTAATTCAATTGTTTGCTCTGTATACCCATATATTTGGGTTTTTGGTTTTTTTCTTGTTATTTTGTTTTAGTGTCGAGTTTCGCTGATGATGAGCTGCATGTCAGTTCGAAATGCATTCGATTTTTAAAATTTGCTAATAAAAATACGTTACGTTTGAAAATTTAAATCTCGTGTTTTTATTGTACAATTTTCTAATTTTTGTAGTCAATAAAGGAAGTGTTTAACTTTTTTAGTAAAATTTTGTAAAGGTCGAGTGGTAAAAGGTGCAGGATAACGCTAAGGGCACCTGTTGGACAGGTTCGAAGGGCTCCTGTAGTGCCGACGCTAGCCGTTCTTTGTACCTTCTTAAGTTTTTCAATATTATATTGTTTGCTAAGTGCAGGCCACCACACAATCGATCCGTATGATAAAATCGGTCGAACCACGGCAGTGTACGTCCACAAGATCATCTTCGACTGTAGGCCCCACATCTTACCAAATGTTTTTCTGCAGGCATAGAAAGCTATACAGGCTTTCTTAACCCGTTCTTCAATATTTATCTTCCAATTCAATTTGGGGTCAAGAATAACTCCGAGGTATTTTGCCTTATAAGATAAGGATAGAGTTTGTCCGTTAAGTCGAGGTGGGGTGAAGGTAGGTATTTTAGTCTTGGTAGTAAAGAGCATCAGTTCCGTTTTACTCTGATTAACCCCTAGTCCACTACTTGTGGCCCAGTTGCTAACTTTTTTCAGAGCAGACTCAGTTATTTCGCTAATCACTGTGGTAAGCTTTCCTAAGACCAATAAAACCAAATCATCAGCATACGCTACTGCTTTCACACCACTACATCTTAGCTTGACAAGAATTTTGTCCATGACTAAAAGCCATAGAAGAGGGGAGAAGACCCCACCTTGGGGTGTTCCTCTACTAACATATTTAGTAGTTGTAGTGTTTCCTAACGATGCTTGAATCCTTCTGTCACTGAGCATAGAAACAATCCATTCAGATATGAAGCCCTCTATCCCGAAGTGAACAAGTGGATTCAGTTAGGACATTATTGAAGGCACCTTCCACGTCTAGGAAGGTTGCGAGGGTATATTCTTTTCGAAAGGAAGATACTCAGGGTTTGCACCGGACTGTACTACAACCGGCAGCGGCAGAAACACTACCGGAACGAACATCTTTACTCCGAAGCCAACATGATCCCGCTGGACAAATACCTAGTCTTCTGAGCGAAAAGACTAGTACAGAACATCATCGACCACCTGAATCAGCTAATGAGAAGGATGACCACCGAACAACGACATCCGGAGCCAAGGTACCTCAGCATAATGGACTCTTGATGACAACATTATCATGGACAACGAGGAAGCAGTCTCGTTCTACGCTGACTTAGGGTCAGCCTTCTACCTTGGCTAAACGCCAACACTTCCCCCAACCTACACCAAAAAACACCATTGACAACCGGGAATGAACACCCTGAGGACGATTAAGTCAGCCGACTTTTAATTTAAAAATTAATTTTGACATGTAATTTATATTCCTATAATTTGTTAAACTTAAGACATTGTATAACGTTAGGCCCCCTATGTGCCAACAAATGTAAATTTATCATAGATCATAGTATTAATATTAGTTATAAGCCAAATTGTAAATATTATGTTCCATAAAAGAAATTGAAAAATTGAATTGTATATTCTTTATAGTGAATTGTTTTCTCGATTGTACGCACCACTTCATGCAGGGCAGTCTCCGTAGACTTGCCTTTGAGGTATGCATGTTGTGATTCATCAAGAGGACGACCATTTAGTATAACTTGAGTATCATACAAAATAATTTTTTTTCTTTAAAATGACACTAGTCAATACAATTTTTGTCAAGGAAATCAGACTGTAGTGTTCTGACGGATTTTGATTGCTAACTCCTATGAGGCTCTCGAAATATTTTAACATAAAAAAGCAAATAGAAAGTTTTTCGCTATTTGAGGCAATTTTACATATCAAAATAATTTTTCTATTAAAAACTCATTACATACATATATAATAATATAATATCTTCTACCCTTACTTTTGTTTTTGAGAAAACTCGTATGCATAATATATTCCATCACTTTTAATGAGTGAGTAGAAAACAAATTTTGGAATAAATCAAAATGGAACTCAAAGAAGAATGTTAACACATTCAGGTTAAAGAAAAACAATTTTACTTGGATTTCCAAGAGTAAAAACAAAGTTGTAGTTTTATTTGTAATAGTAACTTAAAGACAACAAATAACATTAAAAGCAAACAACTTCGAATCAATGTGTATTATGCTGAATTGGCAAAAAGCAATTCAGGTTAAAGAAAAAGTGCTACTTGTTATTACTCAACAATTAAATAGGTTGAGTAATGTAAGTTATTATTTAATAAACAAATATAGGAATTTATTGGTGACCTCTTCGATTCGTATAGATAAAAGATTTTTAAGTAGGCTACAGGTCAATAAAAAATGATGTTACTTGATAAGCGACGTTTCGAGCATGAATACACTCTTCATCAGGCCTTTATTATTGAAAAAATATAACAATATAAATTCATGTATATAATTTGTATACAAATGTCGGTAAAACTTACAGCACAATTTAATAAACAAATTTATCACAGGATTTACACATTTTTGGGAAAAGAGATTGTAGATAAAAACACTATAAAAATATATGTAATAATTAAAATATATGGAATTTAAATTAACGAAACAATATTAAATTTTGTTTTTCTTTTTAATTTTAAATGTATATTACTTATTCCTGAACCTTAGTGTAGTTTTATTTGGCACTATACTGTACGCTGCTGTTCTATTTGTTTCTCTTAATAAACTGATTATAGACAATGCTCAGATTATCACAATCCGATCGTCTGTTGATAGCGCTCTTTGTATTGCTAATGTGTAGCATTTCCAGTAGCATTCTCTTGTTTTGATTTCTCTCTACTTCTAATATTTTGACGTTGTCCAGATCAGGTTTATGGTTATGCTCTATGCAATGATGCGCGAGTGCAGTTTTTTGAGATCCCCCGTTGTTGATATCAGAGCGGTGGCCTGAAAGACGGTTGCGGAGTTTTTGTTTGGAGGTACCTACATACACCGAAGAACAATCCATTTCCCTTCCCCCCAAACAATTGATCTTATAGACAACGTCAGACTTATCCAATGTATCGATGTTTCCCTTTGTGTTGGTGAACAGCAAAGACTTGAGTGTATTAGCAGATCTAAATGCTATCCTCGTATTTTCTTTGTTTCGTATGGATGCTGCTTTCATACGCATTGAAAGTGATGGTATGTACAAAGCACTCCGATATATCACAGGTGGCGGGTCAATTTTAGGGGTATCATCATTCTTGTTGCGGTGATGGTTACTAATTAATTTGTTGATGAAATGCGCGGGGAAAGAATTGAAGCGCAGGGTGTCTCTAATTATATTGATATTTTTGTGATGAAAATTAAGATGACTATAGTTCAGCACTCTATTCATGAAATTTTGTGCAGTATTAAAAATAACTTGTTTTGGCTGCTTTGAATAGAAATTAATAAGTCGTCCAGAAGAAGTGGGTTTCTTGAACCAGTCGAAAATTATTTTTCCATTATGTCTAATGGCTTTAACATCAAGATAGGGCAATTCCCCTTCTTTTTCTAATTCCATTGTGAATTGGATCCGTCTATGGAAGGAATTAAAAACATCAAGTGTGATTCCAATATAATCGGTTTTCACTATGGCGAAAAGGTCATCGACGTATTTAGTTATGATTTTGGGTTTTTGTATCAATTTGCTAGTCACGTCCTCCAGTAGCGACTCCATTATTATATCTGCCAATACTGGTGAAATTGGACTACCTATAGGTACACCTTGTTTTTGTTGGTATATGTTCGATCCAAACTCTACATAATTGTTGTCGATGACGCAAAAACGTAGTATTTCCATAAACAGAGACTTTCTTATATTAGTATGCTGTTTTATATCATTCCACTTTTTCTCAATTATTTGAAGTACCATCTGAACAGGGACGTTAGTGAATAAGGAAACGACATCAAACGATACTAAAACTTCGTCATCTTCAATGCTCAATGGTGAAACTACCTCAATGAAATGTTTTGCATTATTGACGTTGAAATTAGATTTTTCGGTCAATTTTTTCAGAATTTTGACCATGAATTTTGACAGTTCGTAGCATGGAACAGATGTAGAAGCACATATTGGTCTAAGAGGCAAATTTTCCTTATGGATCTTCGGTAATCCGTATATTCGAGGACTGTTTGCAGTATATGTTGTCATGCGTTTCTTTTCAAATTCATTAATAATATTTTCGTTAAGTAAAGTTTTAACAAATCCGTTATTAACACTTTGGAGTGTGAGTGTTGGGTTGCTTCTTAGAATTCGGTATGTACTCCTTTCTGCCATAATATCATTCATCTTTTTCAGATAGTCTTTTTTATATATGGCTACTGTAACATTACCTTT
Organism: Dasysyrphus albostriatus; assembly: GCA_946251815.1. NCBI lineage: Eukaryota > Metazoa > Arthropoda > Insecta > Diptera > Syrphidae > Dasysyrphus > Dasysyrphus albostriatus. The sequence continues at coordinate 105,836,002 of OX276335.1, read as the reverse complement.
ATCTGCATTCACAATGAAAACTTCTTTATGGATTTTCAAAAATTTAACAGCATCACGGGAGATTTTATTGATAAATTTATCGAAAGAAGGTAATGCAGATGAACGAAGATGATTTTGTAAAATTTGTGTGAAATTAGCGCGTGCAATTTCTTGGTCACCCTGTTCCAATGTCTTTATCATTTCTTCTCCATCCGCTATAATATTAAAGAGAGGTAAATCTGGTTTGGTTATAAAAAAGACTATCTGAAAAAGATGAATGATATTATGGCAGATAGGAGTACATACCGAATTCTAAGAAGCAACCCAACACTCACACTCCAAAGTGTTAATAACGGATTTGTTAAAACTTTACTTAACGAAAATATTATTAATGAATTTGAAAAGAAACGCATGACAACATATACTGCAAACAGTCCTCGAATATACGGATTACCGAAGATGCAAAAGGAAAATTTGCCTCTTAGACCAATATGTGCTTCTACATCTGTTCCATGCTACGAACTGTCAAAATTCATGGTCAAAATTCTGAAAAAAATTGACCGAAAAATCTAATTTCAACGTCAATAATGCAAAACATTTAATTGAGGTAGTTTCACCATTGAGCATTGAAGATGACGAAGTTTTAGTATCGTTTGATGTCGTTTCCTTATTCACTAACGTCCCTGTTCAGATGGTACTTCAAATAAATGAGAAAAAGTGGAATGATATAAAACAGCATACTAATATAAGAAAGTCTCTGTTTATGGAAATACTACGTTTTTGCGTCATCGACAACAATTATGTAGAGTTTGGATCGAACATATACCAACAAAAACAAGGTGTACCTATGGGTAGTCCAATTTCACCAGTATTGGCAGATATAATAATGGAGTCGCTACTGGAGGACGTGACTAGCAAATTGATACAAAAACCCAAAATCATAACTAAATACGTCGATGACCTTTTCGCCATAGTGAAAACCGATTATATTGGAATCACACTTGATGTTTTTAATTCCTTCCATAGACGGATCCAATTCACAATGGAATTAGAAAAAGAAGGGGAATTGCCCTATCTTGATGTTAAAGCCATTAGACATAATGGAAAAATAATTTTCGACTGGTTCAAGAAACCCATTTCTTCTGGACGACTTATTAATTTCTATTCAAAGCAGCCAAAACAAGTTATTTTTAATACTGCACAAAATTTCATGAATAGAGTGCTGAACTATAGTCATCTTAATTTTCATCACAAAAATATCAATATAATTAGAGACACCCTGCGCTTCAATTCTTTCCCCGCGCATTTCATCAACAAATTAATTAGTAACCATCACCGCAACAAGAATGATGATACCCCTAAAATTGACCCGCCACCTGTGATATATCGGAGTGCTTTGTACATACCATCACTTTCAATGCGTATGAAAGCAGCATCCATACGAAACAAAGAAAATACGAGGATAGCATTTAGATCTGCTAATACACTCAAGTCTTTGCTGTTCACCAACACAAAGGGAAACATCGATACATTGGACAAGTCTGACGTTGTCTATAAGATCAATTGTTTGGGGGGAAGGGAAATGGATTGTTCTTCGTTGTATGTAGGTACCTCCAAACAAAAACTCCGCAACCGTCTTTCAGGCCACCGCTCTGATATCAACAACGGGGGATCTCAAAAAACTGCACTCGCGCATCATTGCATAGAGCATAACCATAAACCTGATCTGGACAACGTCAAAATATTAGAAGTAGAGAGAAATCAAAACAAGAGAATGCTACTGGAAATGCTACACATTAACAATACAAAGAGCGCTATCAACAGACGATCTGATTGTGATAATCTGAGCATTGTCTATAATCAGTTTATTAAGAGAAACAAATAGAACAGCAGCGTACATTATAGTGCCAAATAAAACTACACTAAGGTTCAGGAATAAGTAATATACATTTAAAATTAAAAAGAAAAACAAAATTTAATATTGTTTCGTTAATTTAAATTCCATATATTTTAATTATTACATATATTTTTATAGTGTTTTTATCTACAATCTCTTTTCCCAAAAATGTGTAAATCCTGTGATAAATTTGTTTATTAAATTGTGCTGTAAGTTTTACCGACATTTGTATACAAATTATATACATGAATTTATATTGTTATATTTTTTCAATAATAAAGGCCTGATGAAGAGTGTATTCATGCTCGAAACGTCGCTTATCAAGTAACATCATTTTTTATTGACCTGGAGCCTACTTAAAAATCTTTTATCTATACGAATCGAAGAGGTCACCAATAAATTCCTATATATACAACAACGGAGGGCACGCCGTGAATATCTGCACAATGGAATTCTATAACAACATCAAAATCAAATATGGTAACGACGCTTGCAACACACTTAAGAAATTTAGTAGACTCAGTATTTCACACATTAAAAGCTGCAATTCATTGGTATTCCTCATGAAATGTAGAAAGCTTGGTTTAATACCCAACTTTATACATAACTCGTCAGTTAATATCAATGAAATATTTGAGTTTTCAAATGAGGGATCAGAGAAGATCATAGAGAAAAAACTTTACACACACATAGAAAACTTTCAAGCCAAACTGCTTAATATAGCCATATCACTCAAACATACACAAACTAAAAAACAAAAACTTTTCCTATTGAAGTCCGAAGAATCTATTTCCAATACATTGATGAAACATGAAAGCTTAAGCTTTTTCGAAAGCCAAAATAGGACCCTCCACAAAATTAACACAGAAACAAAAAGCATTCAAAAGAACAAATTGGAAAAGTTAAAGAAAAGTCTTCAACTAAGAATGGGTATTCAGTTCAATGATAAATGGTTTGTAAACAAGACCGATGTTGTCTTCCCAGACGACATCAAATGGCTTCTGTCATTGGGACAAAAATTTGCAATGCCGATAACCAAACCAGATTTACCTCTCTTTAATATTATAGCGGATGGAGAAGAAATGATAAAGACATTGGAACAGGGTGACCAAGAAATTGCACGCGCTAATTTCACACAAATTTTACAAAATCATCTTCGTTCATCTGCATTACCTTCTTTCGATAAATTTATCAATAAAATCTCCCGTGATGCTGTTAAATTTTTGAAAATCCATAAAGAAGTTTTCATTGTGAATGCAGATAAAGGTAATGTTACAGTAGCCATATATAAAAAAGACTATCTGAAAAAGATGAATGATATTATGGCAGATAGGAGTACATACCGAATTCTAAGAAGCAACCCAACACTCACACTCCAAAGTGTTAATAACGGATTTGTTAAAACTTTACTTAACGAAAATATTATTAATGAATTTGAAAAGAAACGCATGACAACATATACTGCAAACAGTCCTCGAATATACGGATTACCGAAGATCCATAAGGAAAATTTGCCTCTTAGACCAATATGTGCTTCTACATCTGTTCCATGCTACGAACTGTCAAAATTCTGAAAAAATTGACCGAAAAATCTAATTTCAACGTCAATAATGCAAAACATTTCATTGAGGTAGTTTCACCATTGAGCATTGAAGATGACGAAGTTTTAGTATCGTTTGATGTCGTTTTCTTATTCACTAACGTCCCTGTTCAGATGGTACTTCAAATAATTGAGAAAAAGTGGAATGATATAAAACAGCATACTAGTATAAGAAAGTCTCTGTTTATGGAAATACTACGTTTTTGCGTCATCGACAACAATTATGTAGAGTTTGGATCGAACATATACCAACAAAAACAAGGTGTACCTATGGGTAGTCCAATTTCACCAGTATTGGCAGATATAATAATGGAGTCGCTACTGGAGGACGTGACTAGCAAATTGATACAAAAACCCAAAATCATAACTAAATACGTCGATGACCTTAATACTGGAATGATTTTTAATTTAAATTTTCTACTCAATATAATTGAGTTTAAATATATTAATGTTAAACGTAATTATTCGTTTAATGTATAAGTTATCCACACAAAAATTATTGACTTTTGAAAATGGACTACCATAGTCCAAAAGGCGCGTGTACTCTAGTGTTAATACTTTCAAATAACCTTGTTAGTTTTTGGGAGAAATGATTTCGTTGTGTAACATATTTATGACAAAAAAACGGAGTATTTTCGATCTTTTGTGTTAGAAAAAACTACCTTACATTATGTTGGGTCACTGCAGGTACCAAATACAAAATTTAACTTCTAATTTTAGGTTGCTGAAAACGAAAATGAAATCGATTTTTTCCAAAGAAGTGTTTTAGATATAAGTGCAAAATATAATTTTTGTTTTTTTTTTCAAGCACTGTCTTTTCAAAAATCAATGCTATAGCACAAAGAAAAATATTATTATTATTATTATTATAATTTATTACCAAGCAATTTAAATTACATGATAATTTTAAGTTTAACGAGCCTAGCTGCCGAGACTATTAGCTCTATAATCTAAGTTTATATGATAATGTTTGTTTTGTTTTTTATAAAATTTGATATTTTTTCGATATTTTTAGTGTTGGGGTTTTTCAGAATTTCATCAATTGAATCGTTTTCAAATATGTTTTGAACAATGGGTGTTAGTCCTGGGAAGTTCCCCAAAATATGGCTTATAACGGGTGATTTTTTAGCTGGTTTGGTTTTGGCAACACTGGTTTTGACAGCTGACGTGTGTTTAGTACCTTGTGTCACTGTCAAACAGCTTCAGTTTGGTTTGCAATTTAACCATGGATAGTCTTACAAATGAACAACGCTTGCAAATTATTGAATTTTACTATCAAAATTCGTGCTCGGTTCGAAATGTTCATCGCGCGCTGCTTCCATTTTATGGTCGGCATTCTCGACCTTCTGAGCAGTCTATTCGGAAGATTGTGACCAAATTTCGCACCAAATTTACTTTGTTGGACATTAAACCACCAACACGTTTACGTACTGTGCGTAGTGAAGAAAATATTGCGGCCGTATCAGCTAGTGTTACAGAAGACTGCGAAATGTCGATTCGGCGCCGTTCCCAGCAGTTAGGCCTTTGTTACAGCACTACGTGGAAAATTTTGCGGAAGGATTTGGGCGTAAAGCCTTTTAAGATACAGCTGGTGCAAGAACTAAAGCCAGCCGACCTACCACAACGCCGAATTTTTGGTGAATGGGCTCTTGGAAAGCTGGCCGAGGATCCGCTTTTTTATCGAAAAATTGTGTTCAGCGATGAGGCTCATTTTTGGTTGAATGGGTACGTAAATAAGCATAATTGCCGCATTTGGAGTGAAGATCAGCCAGAAGCATTGCAACAGCTACCAATGCATCCCGAAAAAGCCACTGTTTGGTGCGGTTTATGGGCCGGCGGCATTATTGAGCCATATTTCTTCAAAGATGATGCGAATCGCAGCGTTACTGTCAATGGTGAAATCTACCGAGCGATGATAACAAACTTTTTTTTGCCCGAAATGGAAGTTCTTGACTTGCATGATATGTGGTTTCAACAAGACGGTGCCACATGCCACACAGCACGCGAAACAATGGCGCAATTGCGAGGCGAGTTTGGTGAACAGTTAATTTCACGTTTCGGGCCGGTCAATTGGCCGCCTAGATCGTGCGATTTGACACCATTAGATTATTTTTTGTGGGGGTATGTCAAGGCTAATGTCTATAGGGACAAGCCCGCTTCGATTGACGCACTGGAAGCCAACATCCATGCATTCATTCGTGAGATACCGGCCGATATGTGTGAAAGAGTATGCCAAAATTGGACTCAGCGGATGGGCTACCTGAGACGCAGCCGCGGTCAACATTTGCATGAAATTATCTTTAAAGATTAAACTGCAAGGTTCAAACTATCGATTCAAATAAATATTTCATTCATTTTTTCGAATTTTTTGTGTTTTTTTTTTAAAAAAGTTCTAAACCTCTTAAAAAATCACCCGTTAGTTAAATTTGTTTTACATGAGGGACAAACTGGAGGATTGGTTTTTGTGAGGAGGTGTTGGTGGGTGGTAGAGGTGTGTCCAAGTCGTAGCCTAACGAAATTGCAGATTTTTTGTTTGGAAACATCTGTAGGATATACAGGATGGAGTTTTTCAAGATTGAATTTCTTATAGTGGTGATATTGATATTGATATTGCATCAAGTCGTTCTTGATGTTGGTAATCATGGTATTTTATTTAACTCTGATCAGATCTAGTTGAAGAAGACGTTGAACATGTAAATGGGGGAATTTTTGGCTGAGTTAGCTGCAATGTCTGCGTATTCGTTTCCCTGGATACGTAGATGCCCAGGAGTCCAAATCAATTTGATATTTTTGGGGGATTTGATGAGTTGGTATCTGATTTCGGTTATACACTCGTCGTCAACTGAATACGCACAAACATTTTTGAATATATTTTATCCATTTTTTCCAAACAGTGATGGTTATTATGCCATCTGTTGATGGTAAAAATGTCCGTAACATATAAATAACAGAATTTCAAAGTTTTATCCAAAAACAACCGTGAGTTTTTCCTTCAACCACTTCCAAAGTGTAACTTAAACAAAGTAGAAGTTTTTTTTTGAGTCAACTGAATAGGTACAAAAATTAAAATTGGTATTGGAATGCAATGAAACAAGTTTTTGTTTAAGTTTAGTAGTGGGTACTTCCACCTTTATTTTTAATTACTTCGTAAATTCGATCCGGCATGGAATCGTATAGCTTTTTAATGTAATTTAACGAAATTTCGCTCCAAGCTAATTTGATTGCAGAAATTAAGGTTTCTTTGTCTTCGAACTGACGACCACCCTCATAAACTTTGCGTACTAACCATCCCCAGACATTTTCTATGATGTTTAGATCAGGTGAGTACGGCGGCCATTGAAGCAACTGCACTTGTTGCTCCTCTATCCATGTTTTTATTATGCGCGCTGAGTGAATAGGCGCATTATCATGTTGGTAGGTCCAGTTTATGGGTCCAAAGATGTTAGAAAATTTAGGAAAATTTCTTTCCAAAATTACTTTATACCCAGCTGCTGTCATTCTTGATGTTACAACCTCGAGCTCAACTGTTCCATAATAACTGACTGCTCCCCATATCATGACACCTCCTTCACGACTATGATGGCGCTTTAAAAATCTTTTTTCTTTTCTAAGTCGTGAAAATAGAAGTTGAACCCATCAGGGCCATCGAAATTAAACTTTTTTTCATCTGAAAAAACCACGTGATACCATTCTTTTTTCCAACTCATGTGAAGTCTTGAAAAATCTAATCGCAACATTTTCCGTCTCTCGTCAAGTGGTGGTTTTTTCTTAAGTTTCATTCGTTTAAGATGGCTTGAGTTGTTGATTACTCTTAATACTGTTGAGCAACTTGCGTTTACGCCGACTTTTTGTTTTATTTTTGCCACAGAATCAGAAGAATTTGATGCATATCTTAAAATTCTTCGTCTCTCAGCTGCTGTTGTTGCTGTTTTCTTACCTCCCTTCATGTTTTTGCCGTATGCATCTTTATTTTTCAAGTAAGAATAAACTACATTAAAACTTCGGCCAACTTTATCAGCTATTGCACGTCCAGTTAGGCCTTGGTCTCTAAGTAAATCGATTTTAGCTTTTTCAACACTGTTAAGACACGTAGATCTACCCATTTTTCTTAAAATTTGATATCAAGAATTATTTAAACTGTCAAGCACTCCAAAAAACTTATAAACAACGAAGAAAATTGCGTTGTACCTATTCAGTTGACTAGAAAAAAAACTCCTACTTTGCATATAAAACACTTTGCAAGTGATTGAAGTAAAACTCACGGTTGTTTTTGGATAATTCTTTCGGAATTATCTGCTTAACATCTTAAGGGAATAGTTAGCATCAACAGATGGCATAATAACCATCACTGTTTGGAAAAAATGGATAAAGTATATTAAAAAATGTTTGTGCGTATTCAGTTGACGAGGAGTGTAAGATTAGTGTTGTTGTTTGGGTTTTTGATCGCTTCAAGGACAGATATGCTATCAGTGCAAATTATATATTTCCCTCGAAGTTTTGAGGCTGTTTTAATGGCTTGCAATAAAGCAAAAGCTTCTGCTGTAAAGATTGACGAGAATTCGGGCAAGTAACTTATGCTGATGATCGATCCATTTTCAAATAATACAGCAAATGAAGTGTTCTACGTTGTTTTAGATCCGTCAGTGAATATGAGTTTCCATCCTTCTGATTTTAAATCTAAAGAAATACTTGAGAAAAGTTGGCGGTAAGTTATATTGCTGGTACTTATTTTCTTGTAGTTCGCTATTGTCATAATCAAGGATGAAGGGTTAATGAACCATGGAGGATAGCTAGGGACGGTGAATTTAGTATGTTTTGATGGAAGGTCAATATGCGATGCTTTATCTATGATAGTAGCTATTGCTAATGGTACTTAAATATCTTACAATATTTGTTCTGGCAGCTAGGAATTTCTTTAACTCTGAACAGTGTTGATTTCAAGAATATTTATTATTAAATATTAATCCTAAAATTCTTAAATTACTAACATTTTCTATTAATGCATTATTTACATTTAGTACAAGTTCTGGGCAATTTTTTTTACGACAAATATGTAGTAGTTTACATTTTTGAACCGATTATATGGCTCCAGACATTTTAGACCATTCTAGAATATCATCTAGGGCAAGTTTAAATAAAGTTTTACTTTTATCAATATCATTAACTTTACATTAAATATAAATATCATTTGCATAAATTCAGTGATCAAGTAGTTTGTGGTTTATCAAAATGGTATTTATATTGTCAAATGCTATTATAAATAGTACTACCGATAAAGGTGATCCCTGGGGGATTCCGTTAACTAATGGGTAGTTGGAGGAGTATGCGTTATTTGATTTTATAAACAATTTTCTATTGGTTAAGAATGAGTTAACATAACTATATATTTTGCTTCATTCCCCATTTCAGGAGATTTTTCAAAACAATATGCAGCCCTATTCTATCGAAAGTTTTTTCAAAGTCAAGCGATAGGATGGAAACATGGTTTTTCACTGAAAGTTCTTTTGATGTAAAATAATCAATATGGAGCAGAGCATCGGTGCAACCTGTATTGGCTTTAAAAGCTTCTTGGTTAGGGCTGATAAGCTTGTTAGTTTCCGTAAACCAGAGTAGGCGCTTCGTGATTATTTTGTTCAATATTTTAGATAAGCACGGTATAAGAGAGATGGGACGGTATCCTTCGATTGAATTCCTGTCTTTTTTTTGGTTTTGGAATAGGTATTATTGTGACGGTTTTCCAAGTCTGTGGTATGACCGAGTTATAAAGTATGTTGTTGTAAAGACAAACTATCCTGTGTTTGGTTTCAAGTGGGAGATTTTTTAACATGGGGTAAGAAATTCTATCTCTACTTGGAGTCTTACCCACAACTTTACTGAGTGAAGTATCAAACTAGATTAACGTTATCGGTTCTTCAATGTGCCGTGCTGTCAGATTGGTGGCATATTTAAGGGGGTATTCATTATATTTACTTTTTGTTCAACAAATACAGTGGAAAAATTTATATTTTCAGAAGATTGAGACCAGGTTTTAGCAATGTAGTTAGATATTTTTGGTGGTTCTATCGGGTTTTTCAATAAGAGCGCTACAAAAGTTTTTTTTTAAATAAAACAAAAACGCTTTTGGATATCAATGAAATTCTTTATTCCTGTGAAAGTACGTTTGATGCCATTATGTATGAAACTCGATTTCTTTTGCATGGCCACCACGAGCACGCTTGCAGAAGTCCAGACGCTGAACCCAATTTTCGACGGTTTTCAAGCATAAATCAGCCGATACTGCTGCAATTTCACGTTCGATATTCGTACGAAGTTCATCAATTGTCGCTGGCTTGTTGGCATAGACCATAGACTTGACGTAGCCCCACAGGAAATAGTCTAATGGCGTCAAATCGCACGACCGAGGCGGCCAAGCGACTGGACCATTTCGTGAGATAACACATTCTCCAAACTTGTTTTCCAATAAATTGATTGTGACATTCGCTGTGTGGCTTGTGGCCCCGTCCTGTTGGAACCACATGTCCTTCAAGTCCATATCATCCAATTGGGGCAGAAATATTCGGCTATCATTGAACGGTAGCGATCTCCATTCACAGTAACGTGCCGGTCTTGATCATCACGGAAGAAGTACGGCCCGATGACGCCGCCGGCCCATAAACCACACCAAACCATAATTTTTTCAGGATGCAATGATGACTCATGGAGTACGTGTAGATTGCTGCCAGACCAATACCGCATATTTTGTTTTTTGACGAAGCCATTCAGCCAGAAATGAGCCTCATCGCTGAAGATGATTTTTCGATGAAAATCCGAATCATTTTCAAGTTGTTGGTCAGCCCAATTCACGAACATACGACGCTTCTGGTGGTCAAGCGGCTTCAATTTTTGCCTCCATTTATTCTTGTAAGGATGAAAGTCAAGATCTTTTCGCAAAATTCGGCACAACGACGTCACAGAGATGCCCAACGCTTGAGAACGACGTGTGAGAGACACATTTGGGCTTTCTGCAACTGAAGCCTCAGCGGCAGCAATATTCTCAATACTACGGGCACTTCTTTGTCTCACTGGCACGGGAACATTTTTGTACTGTGCCTGTGGATTCAAATTTGTCCACTAGACGCTCAATTGTTGATCTGCTAGGACGATTATGACGACCATAAATTGGACGTAGCGCTTTTAACGTTGAGGCCACTGACTCCGAATTTCGGTAGTAGTTTTCCAAGTTATTTTTGTCAGTAGCTCAGGGTAGCAGCAAGTGACATCAACATGTGTAAGCGTCCTGTGAGTTGAGAGATGGGTGGGGGACCCATCGTTCAAAATAATAAGGTTGTTGTCTGTGAAGAAATTTTCTAATAAGTTGCCTTTGGTGTTGGTAGTTGGGGAGCCCCAAAGTGTATTCCAGGCGTTAACATCACCTCCGATTATGATTGGAAGATTGACTTGGTTAATTGTATTATTTAGATCGTTTTTATTGATTATTTTTTTTGGGGGTAGGTTTATTTTAATATAAGTACATTTTATTTTATGGTGTATTTCGACAGCAAGAATTTGTAGATTTGAGATTAATGATATCATTTTGTAAGGGGTATTTTTTTAATTAAAAGAGCTATATTTTGCCTACCAGTATCATTGCTAGGTGAGTTGTACAGATAACCGTGAAAGGCTTTTGGGAAATTTAGCGCCTTATCAAAGGGGCAATGGGATTCTTGGATAGCTACTATTGTAGGATTGTGTTGTTTAATCATAATATTGAGCTCGTCAAGATTATTAATAAATCCATTCATATTCCATTGAAGAATATTGAGAGATACATTGGTATTACATTACGCACCTCTTCTACCAGTGGCAAGAGAGGGGTGGGTAAAAGGAATATTGTTTTGGTTTGTGTTGTTTTTTTTTTTTTTTTTTGTGAATTGTGGTGGTTGATATAATTATGTTGTTCTGGGCTTTGACTCTGCAATTCGGGCGTCGAACCATTCAGGCTCTTATCAGAGTCTGATTGATTCGACACTCTAACCGCAAAGTCAGCTATTTGGATAAATGTGTCATTATTGCATATCAACATCATGGTTTTCTGCATTGCTGTTTTCTATATAATATTCATTGTTACCCAAAAGATTTTGGGTTACAGTTGATATAAGAGATTGTGACAGTGGATAAAGGGGCTTAGAGTGATTGAAGGTAGAGGAAGAAGCTTGAGTGGTTGTACATGTGTTTGTGTTTAAAGAAGTTTTCGAGGTGTTGGAGGTTGTGTGAGATGATTGAGTTGTAGAAGTAGTTGATTTTGATGGTGCAGTAGTATTTTAAGTTTTTTTTTTGGTAGTGTGTTACTATGATTTTCTGCTGCTGTAAATTTTAGTGTGGATGGTGTGTTTGATGTGTTTTTTAGGTTTAAGTAATGAACTGGTATTTACTTTATTTGTATTGGAGCTTGTGTTTACTATTGAATAATAAGGTAGAGGAAGGGAAGGGGATGGAGGTATGGCTTGAGAATTATTCGTTTTACTGTTAAGATTTGTTAGTTTTTTAATTATTTCAGCGAACGTTACAATTTGAGGTGGGACTTGTACTGAATTTTGTTCATTATATATTCGTTTGGCCTCTGCCATAGTGCATTTTTAATTGTTTTTATTGTTAGTATTTCTTTAGCTTGTTTATATTTTGGGCAGATTTTTGATGACGAAGAGTGAGCGAGGGAGCAGTTTGCGCACATTGTGCGAGTGCAGGGGTCTGATTTATGAGGGGGAAGGTTGCAAATTTCGCATGTTTTGCTACCATTGCAACGTTTTGTCGTGTGTCCCAGCAGTTGACAGTTGCGGCATCGCATAGGGTTGGGGATATATTCAGTTATTTTGGCTGTATAAAACCCGATATCTACTGATTTGAGGATATGGTAAAGGTTAAATGTAAAGAGTACTAAGCCTGTGGGTTTTTGCTTTCCATCTTCGCCTTTTTTTTGGGAACTTATATAATATCTCCACGACACCCTGAGGTTTCATTTCACTTATTATTTCTGTTTCGGCGACGTTAATGAGACATGGAGCGTAACAAATTCCTTTCGTTTGATTAATCTTATCATGTAACTTAACAGTTACTGGGCAAACACTAGCAAGATCTTTAACACGGAGAAAGATACAAATATCAATAAGCTTCCGTCGCGAAGTTGATTTATATTTTCGTAATCTTTGCTGATAGCATCAATCGATTTTTTAAGCAGGAAAGGACTCATGGAAGTAATGGGATTTTCACTTGATTTTGGGGAGATAACAATGAAGCGGGGTTTCTTACACTGGATAGGGAAGGAAGATCTGGGAATGTGTTTAGCGGTAGAGTGTTGTGTTTACTTTTTTTTTTGGGCTGAAGGTCGGGGTCAGGAGGGTCAGGCGGGTCAGGATCAAGAATCCCAAATCGACCACCTATATTATTTGGCCGACTGGCCATTTTATTTAATTGTTTGTCTATTATTTAATGGGTACAATCACGTGCGACACCGAGAAAGAAAAAGGAAAGACAACAAAAATAAGAGAGAAGATGGTTTGAAGGGAGAAACCGGTTTACACGCTTGGCGACAAAATTAATCACACAATAACTTGGGGAACGATGTTATCGGTTCGAGAGTTAGTCGGTGACTGTAAGGAAAAATATATAATTTTTAATACTTTAAAGATCTCCAGTGAAAGATAATTTTTTTACCTACAAATTACTAAACATTTTGTTATGTTTAAATCGGATAATAAGTAAATGTACAAGCTATTAAGTATTCAGTTCTAAAAACCGTTCTAGAACCTTCAAAATAACGGGAGTTTGCAACGACACTTAAAAAAGACCAAACTAACTTAGTAACAAAAACAACATGATGTTAATAAAAAATACAGGAAAGCTAATTGCAGAATTTTAGTTTTATATCTTATACCTTATGCTAAGCTTTTAGCCCTTCAACAAAACGGGGGCAGATTGGGGCAGAATTTTTTTCTGGCTAGGTTCAACCATAAAATTTGTATTGTTATCAAAAATATGATATTTTATGTCATACATTATACTCATAAAAATGTAAGCATTTATAAAATTTTTGAAAAAAACATTTAAGTTAGGTTAGGTTAGGTAGAAGTGGCTGCCAGTAAATTAAAACTGACACACTTAGACCAGAGTTGGCACATTGTAATGCCACATGAATCTGGAGAACTCCTTCCTTACTCGTTAAACCACTTGGAGCTTCAGACGAAGCGACTAATTATGTCGGTGTTTGCCAGATCACTAGGATCGTTATAGAAGTAGTCTCCTAAGTGGAGCCTACGTCTGTTGGAAAGTACTGGGCATGTACAGAGAAGGTGAGGAATCGTTTCTTCCTCTTCCTCGTCCATACAGCTTCTGCGAAAATAGTTTGAAGGTATGCCAAGCCGCTTTGCGTGCCTGCCTATTAAACAGTGTCCTGTTATGACACCTACAACAGAACAGAGCTGATGTGCAGTCTATTTATGAGACGCAAAACATCATCTAGGCTCACTGTGCGTCGCAGCCTTGCATATGAAAGGGAAACGGCGTGGCGGAAGCAAGGCAAAACCGAAAAAACTAGACTTTATGACCACAACTATCTCAAATATGGTTCTGAAGATTTGATACGCCTCAGTAAGTATTAGGTACTGGCAGTATAAAACCATCAAAGCTACATTTCTCAACTAAACATTCTAAAGAAAGTAATAGTTTAGTTTATTTATTAATTATTATTAATCCGTTATACATTTTAAATTGTTATTGATAGATGAAATTAAAAAGTAATATTTATTGAAAACTGAAATCAATTGATTTAGAGGACTATAACACCATAGTAAACCCACTATTAACCCACCCTCCCAAAAAAACACCTTTTTACCATAGATATTTTTTTTAGATTCTTCTGATTATTGTTTTTTATGACGAATCCCTTCAAGCAAATGATTCCGGTTTGGATCCGCAAACGTAGTGAACAACGTATGAAAGACTACGTTTTCGGATCCAAAAGTGGATCCTCAAAACTGCGTTTTACGGCTCAGATTAGTATGGAAATTAGAATCACCGCGGACCCACTTGCGCATGTATTGTGAGATAAAAAGTTCACCATACTTAGCAAGTATCAAACTAAGAGGTATGAAAAGGAAATTCCCTTTTCGGGTTTTTCAACCACAGATAAACAAAGAACAAAGAGAACTTTTTTTCCTACCAAGGCACATTTATTTGGAATTTATACAAATAATTACAAAAACACAATAATTTACTTATTATTAAATAAATTTCAATTGAATTTGGTTTGTATTATTAACCAAAAATGTGATTAAGTTTTCACGACAAAACGTACTAAAACACGCAATGATCTTCACCGCACGACATAAAAAATAAACTAAAAAAAAGCAGGAAAAAAATAAAATCACTGTGTGACTCATTGTTTTAAGGATCCAAGAAGTACCGACAAAGTGGATCAGTGAATTTGCTTGAAGGGATGAACCATTGATGTCAAGTTTCGCCATTGGACCATTATTTCCAATTGGGTTTCAGTGATATTTAACATTTCCCTAATTTTCCTAACATAAAAATGACAATAACTCTTTTCTCGGAGGTCCTTTTGACTTGATTGGTTTTGGTATCATTTGATTCAACATTAAAACTACTTTAAAAACATGTGTCATTTGCCTAGGTTGTACCAAGGTAAATTTTTCCGTTTGATACAATACAACTTCCGCACCTCTCCCCCTCAAAAAACACCCTTCTACGTTTTTTTATAGACTCTTTTGATTCTTGATTCTCATGGTACATGAAACGTTTTCTCGAAGTTGCATGGTGGTACCATTTTTTTTTATTCGAAGGCCTTTCTGAACTATTTCACCTGTACTAATAGGATTCATACAAAACGCTTTTAGAGCTCTATAAACTGTGGCAAATTGGGTGTGTTCAATTGGTTTTGACTTAATTTTCAGCATAATTTCGTGCAAATTTGGTTGAATGTACCCATCTCATTCCGAAATGCGAATTTGTATGGGAAATGAGATGATTATATAAATCTAATTCGTAAAGTAGGAAAAGGCTAGTACGCCGATGACGCCAAAAATTCACTCATATATAAAAAAATTCCTTAAAATTTTACATTTTTAAAATTTGAAATATATGAGACGCAGATTCAAACAAATGTGAGAAAAACGCATGACACTATATTTACCTTTCATTCTTTAACTTTCATCCTGAAACTAAAGCTGAGCTATGAATTTCGGTTAAAAGAAATTTCTTGGAAAGAAAATCATAGATAGGATGAATTTTTTGACGGGAACGACTTTCAACTGAAAATCAAGGGAACGGACCTCATTTCATGGGAATGACATTTCTTTGAGGAAACAACATTTTCTTCGATTTATTAACTGCTGAATATCTGTGAATTCATCGACTTTCGATTTGGAACCGAATATTGACAATTTTTTTCAGTTAGTGAAAGGTGAATACCTTAGACTATGTTAAGATTGGGAAGGTTGAGGCAAAGTTGTCGTGATGTACGAAAGAAAGCAAAAAAGTTATGCTTACTTGACTATAGCTGAAATTTAAACATAGAGACATAGAGATGATGAAGATATTATTGAACCGTAAGCTGTAGGTACACTCTACGTTTCGAGAGCGATGGCAGGTTAATCAACTTTAGCCTCTGAATATAGAAGGGTAGAGACGTACTTTGGGACAATGGAAGAAAACGAAGACAAAAACGCATAAACCTTTTCTGAACCGCCTCCAGTCTATTGATGTGCACAGAGTATATGGCGACACACCCATATTCGAGAACTGGTCTCACAAAAGATATAAATAGAAAGTTCAAGGACATAATGATAATGTTCTTAGACCCCGAGAGAATCGCTTAATGAATCCAATTTGTTAGTTTTTTTAATGATTAAGTTAAAGTGTTCAGTAAATGTCAATTTAGTGTCGAAAATTAGGTCTCTGGGCACACAGACAACCTACAAAGAGGAGAAGAGTCAATTGAATTTTAAACAAGTTTTTTTTGCGTGTAAAGCACATAGTTTAACATTTGTCAATACTCAAGAAAAGATGGTTAATATTGCACCATTCCCTAAGCCTATTAAAATTTTTTTGTAGTGCCAAACAATCATCAATAGAAGTTACTTTCTTATAAAGTTTTATATCATCAGCATATATAAGAACCGAGGAATTTTGTAAGACCAAAGTTAGGTCATTAATAAATAATATAAACAATAGAGGACCTTAATGGCTCCCCTGAGGAACACCAGAGTTTACATTAAATAGATTGGATCATTCATTACGAAAAGAAATACAGTAGTTCCAATTTTCTAAAGATGAAGACGCCCACATTTAAAAACATTCATTAAATCCCAGAATTTTTAATTTAGAAATTAAAGTTTTGTGACAACGCTTGTCAAAAGCTTTTTGAAGCAGATTACTCTTCAACGTATGCATGAAGGTGAAGACGTGCGTGGGCATTTGGGTAGATTCTTTGATGCGGTAGACAAACTTCACGATTTGGAAGGGGAAATAAATTCCGATCTACTTGCAATTATGCTTTTATATAGTTTACCGTCAAGTTTTGCCAACTTTCGTTGTGCCATCGAGTCTCGAGATGACCTGCCGTCTCCAGAAACGTTGCGTGTAAAGATTATCGAGGAATCTGAGGCACGTAAGAGCGAATCGCATGAAGTATCGAATGCAATGGTAGCTGAAAAATTTCATCTAAAGTTTCGAGGTCAAGCTAATTTGAAAAACAAAAGCAAAAGTAATTCTTCTGACCGACAAAACAGTTCGAAAATAATATGCTACAGGTGTAGAAAAATTGGTTACAAACGAATTGAATGTCCACTGGAAGAGGAGAGACCATCACAAATCACGAAAAATGCAGAACATTTTCTGTTTTTCTCATCGAATCTTCCAGAAAATGAAAATTCTTTCCAGTCTGTTGGTGAGTCTTTTAGTCAGTCATGGTATTTGAACAGCGGATGTTCTTCTCATATGTGCAGGGACTTAAACAAATTTTTAGACATTGAGAAGGTTGTCAACGAAAAGCTACAATTGGCTAGTAGTGCATCCGCGGAGATTAAGGCTCGTGGACGAGCATTAATTCAAATCGATGAGAATGACGTAACTAAAGAGATGGAATTATCAGACGCTCTATTCGTACCGGACTTACGCAACAATTTACTGTCAGTGCGGAAGATAACTGACAATGTATACCGTGTGCTGTTTGAAAGGGAATGTGCAACAGTAGTCGGTCATTCAAGGTGGTATGAAGTACGTTTTATCGCAAAGAAAAGTGAGGTTTTCTCGGAGTTCCAAAGAGTGAATGCGTTGCTTGAAAAGGAAAGTGGATTTTCTATCAAGAGTCTACAGTCGGATAATGGCACCGAATACAGAAACAACTTATTCGACAGTTTCTTAAATTCCGAGGGCATTCGACGATGGTTGACAGTTGCATATAACCCTGAACAGAATGGCATCGCTGAGCGTAAGAACCGGACCCTCGTTGAAATGGCGAGATGCCTTCTCATACAGTCAGGTCTGCCAAAAAGTTTTTGAGCAGAAGCTCCGGCAACATAAGAAATCGAAGTCCATTCAAGTCGCTAAATGGAAAAACACCTTACGAGGTTCGGTTTGGTAAATGCCCAGATGTTAGTAATCTTCACGAATTTGGCTGCAAGGTGTTCGTTCTAGAAAGAGCACCAAATAAAGATAAATAAGATGCTAAGTCTGACGAAGGTGTATTTCTCGGTTATCCAAACGAGAATAAGGGGTACAGGGTTTGGATTCTAGACAAACCCCAAGTAGCAATTACACGAGATGTTAAGTTTTTGGAGGGCTCTTTGCACACAGTTGAACGTCAGCAGCAAATGATGGATGTTTCACTGACACCAATGGAACCAAATAATGATGAAACGATTTTCAGCAGTGATATTGGGATAGAGCCAGAGCTCCCTGACAATATGGCGATGGAGCTGACCAGGAAAAGTCCGAGTATTCTGAGGACGATCAACAATCTTGTGAGTCTACCCAAAAGAGTTGCAGGAAGACCCCGAATAGTCAAGACTGGTTTGCCAGGAAGACCTAGAAAGGAGTATAAAACTGAGGAGGTAAGAAATGTCACTTTTGAACATGGTCTTTTGGCCGAGATAGACCTTGACTTGGCAGTTTCAGGTTCTGATGCCAGGTTATGGTACGATGCTATGCCAGTAGAATTAAGATGTTTAATTGCCAGTGCCACTTGGGAGATTGTTGACCGCTCCTTAGCTAACAAAGTCATTGGAAGCAGGATAGTGCTTAGGAACAAGCATTCACCAGATGGATCTCTGGAAAGCAGAAAGGCAAGCATCGTGTGCACGTTTTTCTTGAAATCTGTTGCTCCTACGAAAAAGTGTCATTATCCTTTCTTATTCAGAATCTTATGAGCATTAACATAAACTCATTAGTTTTTCGAAAAGAAATAACATCTGCTGAGATATTAACAAAAAACCGTTATTTGTTCATTTACAGTACAAAATAATAAGTGTTACTTTGATACGCTATAACTTCGAGATTAATAAACCTACAGAGTTCGTTAATAGCTCATTTTTT
The DNA here is from genome assembly GCA_946251815.1 of Dasysyrphus albostriatus. Lineage (NCBI taxonomy): Eukaryota > Metazoa > Arthropoda > Insecta > Diptera > Syrphidae > Dasysyrphus > Dasysyrphus albostriatus. The sequence goes on along the minus strand of OX276335.1, from coordinate 105,816,941 downwards.
AAATAGTTTTATTGTCTAAATTTAATTCTTTTATGATTTTGATGTAAAATGAAATTTCATCGAGTTGCTGAACAAAAAACAAATCACTTTTTTTCAAGATGGCGGTGTTCCCCTTACCCTGGGCACTTTAAACTCTTGGGTTTTACTAAGAAGAGATGTAGTCAAACTCAAATCGTAAAAAAATTTTAACCCATCGATTAATGGATTTTTTATAAATTATTTGACAAAATTTACTCCACCGTAAAGTTCTTGCATGATTTTCTCAGAATCTATTGCTTCTATAAAAAAAGTATGTTAATCTTTTTTGTGTAGAATGACATAAGCTACAATTTGTACCTTGACATTTTTTTCAAAAAAAACTTTTAGTTTTTGAGAAATTAATAAAAAACTGAGTTCTACTCCCTTTAACCCCCCTAAAAAATTAAGCCCCGGCCCAAATTTACGGAACTTTTCAGGAAATCTTAAGACGTCAAAACAAAACTCTCTAACAAAATTCATCTTTGTCGGATTTTTTTCGTAGTTGTGCCATTTTTGAGTCTAATTTTCCTGGGCTATAAGGACATTTGCTTTTAAAGATCTTGGTGAAGTTCAATGCTGCCTAGGTCTTGAGTTCATCAAAAGGGTGGACGGATACTCTATGCATCAACGAGGTTACATTGGTGATGTGCTGCAACGATTTGGAATGCTAGATAGTAAGCCAGATTTCACTCCTATGTGTGTTGGCACTCTAAATAATTGCAATAAGGAAGTAGACGTCAACGATCAAAAGAAGGTGCCATTTCGTGAACTTGTAGGATTACTTATGTACCTGGCAATGGGTACACGTCCTGACATCGACAGCCATAAGGATGAACATTGGGTCGTTGCCAAGCGCGTTTTACACTATCTCCAAAGTACTAAAAATACTGGTTTGGTTTATTTGCTATCTGAAGCCGGATTGACAGGTATGGTAGATGCAGATTGGGACAATTTCCCGAATGACACACGTTCATATACAGGATATGCATTCATCCTTGCTAGTGCAGCTATTACGTGGAAGTCACGCAAACATAGAACTGTAGCACTCGCATCCACGGAAGCAGAGAGCAGAAGGTATTTATTTGCAAAGATTCATCAGAGAACTTGGATTCGAGTCACTTGTGAAGGATGTATCGGTCCTGTGTGACAGCATGGGAGCTCAAAAACTTGCTTCAAATCCCGTATTTCATTCCCGCACCAAACATATCGATATTCGACATCACTTCATGCGGGAAGCATTGCCAAACAATAATATTCATCTTCGTTATTTGAGAACCGCGGACATGGGAGCTGACATTTTGCCAAAACGTTGCCTGGGCCTAAAGACTGGAAATGTTTCGAGATGCCTGGTGTGCAGTCTTTGGTCACGTAACGAGGGGGAGTATTGGAGTTGTACACTTAGCCGTTCCATGTCACCCTCTAACAACAAACACAACTACCATCGGAACAACCCTAAAACTCATTTTCGTATTTGACAAAAACAGTCGTTGAACATTCATATTTGATAGCGTCGCTCACGAAGTTCATTCTTTTTACTTAACTTTTAGCTTTTATAACTTTTCGTATCAATATAGATATTCTTATATTAAATAAGTGAATCGGTATAATTTTATTGTTCTTCTTCGGTTCATCCACTCGCATAGTTCCTATCCTCATTGCTAATAACGGTAGTTTGTTATATAATTTTTAGATCCTTTTTTTGAACTGGAGTTATAAAAGCATTTTTCCACACCATTGGAAAAATTAAAGAATTGAGCGATTTATTTAAAAGAACATACAAAGGGTACGACAAAAGAGATACACATTTCCTTAACACACAGGACGGAATGCCATCAGGACCAGGACTAAAACATTCGTCGAGATTTAGAATGTTTTCTACGATAAAGTTCTCAGAAATGGCAAAATTGATTGAACTGAGGGTGGGTAATTTTGTGAGGAAGTTGCTAAAGACAATGGCTCATTATAACTGGATTCTAAGAAAGCCTCTTTTTTTTATATTATGCGCGCACTAAAGGGGTTGTGACTACCCTTAAGATTTTTTTTTTTTTTTATTTTCCCGTGGGTAGGTGCAAAACCTGCTATTCAGGCTCTATGAGGACCGAAAAACGCGTGCTCATAGAAGTGTGAGATTCCTACTACACTAAAACCACCTCCACTTCCCGATTGCAACTAAGTTGAAACTTATCTAGCAATTTTTTTTTAACGAAGTTAAGTAACGTGTTGCAGGTTACTTTCCGGTGAAAGTTCCTGCTTAATCCGCGATTTTAAAGCGGTTTTCTGTACACCGCACCAAGTCGGAAGGTTTTGTTCTTCCCAGACAGCGTACTAAATTCGACTCGTCAAGAATGTCAATAATCGTTGAATTAGCGTGTTCTAATAGTCGATTTCTATGTTTTCGCGCGAAACTTTTTATTTCCTCCCGCACCGTAGGAATCCCGAGATCCCTATGAAGATCTTCGTTTTTTATATACCACGGAGCATTTACAAATGACCTAAGCAATTTATTTTCAAACGTTTGTAAGTTATTTAAGTTTGTATCGCAGGTACAACCCCAAAGTTGTATACCATAAGCCCAAACAGGTTTAAGAACCTGTCGGTATAAAACCAATTTATTTTCAATACTAAGCTTTGAATATTTACCGATTAACCAGTTCATATCTCTTAATTTACTTTTTAGTTCTTCGCATTTCTTTTTCACGTGCGGCTTCCATTTTAATTTCACGTCTAGAGTCATTCCCAGATACTTTGCCTCATTTGCAAATGGAACACGAGCGGTATTAAGAAAGACGGGTAATCTATTTATTTTTTTATAAGTAAAGTCCACGTGCGCTGACTTTTGTTCATTGAGCGCTATTCGCCATGTTTTTGTCCACTCATTAACATTATTAAGAGCATTTTGTAATTTAATTGTAGCTTCGCTAATCGTTTTGCCTACTGCTAGTATTGCAGTGTCATCAGCAAACGTGGCTACAATAGTGTCATCTGTTTGAGGTATATCGCGTGTAAATAAAAGGTACAGAACTGGACCTAATACACTTCCTTGTGGTACCCCAGCCAATATTTTTTTGAAATCAGAATAGTCATTTCCGTCTTACACTAAAAAAATTCTTTCATTAGGTATCCGTTTAGAATGTTGTAAAGTCCTTCAGGGAGATCTTGTCTTAATTTGAATTTGAGGCCTTCGTGCCACACCTTGTCAAACGCCTGCGACACGTCGTCCAAAAAGACAGTCGAACAGATTTTCTTTTCTTCAAGAGCTCTCTCAATTACGTCAGTAATTCTATGCACTTGATCAATTGTCGAATGCTTGCTTCTAAATCCGAACTGATGTTCAGGTATTAATTGTTTCTCTTCTATTATCGGTTGCAGGCGCAGGAATAGTATTCTTTCAAAAACTTTTGATATAATAGAAAGAAGCGAAATCGGCCTGTAAGACTTCTTTTCGTGAGATGGTTTGCCAGGTTTCAATACCATTATGACTTCCGCAACTTTCCATTGGCTCGGAACATATTCCAACCTTAGAGCGGCATTTATTATGTAAAGGAGGTTAATAAACCCTTTACGAGGGAGCATTTTTAAAATCTCTGCCGTTGTTAAGTCATATCCTGGAGTTTTGTTGGACTTAAGCTTCTTTATTTCTCTTTTTAATTCGGCAAGTGTAGCACTTCTCGTTATGTAGCTTTCATTAGAGATAAAATTCATATTAATATTTTCCTTGAGTTTCCTCTAAGTAATCGGCGAATACCGTCGCTTTTTCTTTGTCACTTTTAGCCCATTCATTTTGGCTTTTCTTAATCGGAGGCACTGGAAGCTTTGGTTTTTTCGTTGTTTTTATAGCTTTCCAAAGTGAGTAGTTGGATTCTTTCCCCGCTGTCAAGCCTTCAAGGTAATTTTCAACTTCAAGGTTTTTGAAATCTGATATCGCCGTTTTTAGCATATTACTCAAGCGATTTAAATGAGCTTTGTGTTGAGGAGCACGGGTTTGCTGCCATTTTGTACGTGCTTTTCGTTTCTCTTTCACTAAATCTTTTATTTCTTGCGGATATTTTAAATCTTTAAAGCGAGGCATTAGCCTTTGATAAGTTGTGTTATCCCAAGCTGCTTTTTGTATTATATGAACAAATGTATCTACTGAGTCTTCAAGCTCAAGAGGCGATTGTAATGATACCCTTAACTCAACGTTGTCCTCGATATCTTTTTTAAATCCATCCCAGTTGGTTTTACTGTTTGTTAACCTGGGTGGTTTTTCAATTTTAACAAGGCTTTCGCTCATAATGAGTACGACGACAGAATGATCTGAGAAGAGGTCATAGCCCTCGAAATTTCTATACGGTTAGAGGGTATTCCTTTCACCATGAATAAATCGATTAGGTCAGGTATTTTCGACGGATCAGTTGGCCAGTAAGTTGGCTTGCCAGTCGATGAAAGTCAAAATTATTTTCCATTCCTGCTTCATATAGCATGCGACCCTTTTGAGATATGCATCGTGAGGCCCAGAAGCTGTGCTTTGCATTAAAGTCACCACCAACAATTAAATTTTGACTTAGTGACTTTATCAATGTCGTAAATTCACTCTTATCAATTTTGCAACGCGGAGGGCAATATATGGAAGAGACATTGAGAGGAATATTTTTAGTTTTAACCTGTACACTACTCAATTGCATTGATTCCACCTCTATTTTGAGGCCTATTCGAGTGTTCAATGCATTCTTTTATACACAATGATGATCCACCTCTTGCTTTGTTTATTTATTTATTTATTTCATCTGTCGACTTACATCTATCAGACTAACAATAACAATAAATATTATAATAATGTTAAAATAAATTATATAATGTAATAATGTGTACAACTTAAATTAAAACTTAGTTTCCAAGATGCAAGGCACCAATATATATAACGTAAAGAACATTTTGTTTAAAAATTGATCTCACTTGACTAAAGTCGATTACATTGGAAATGGAGTTGAACGCAGTACAAGATTTGACTATAGTATCATTACGGGCATAGTTTGTTCTATGATACTCAATATAAAAAAAATTTCTAGATCTTATAGATCTTTCAGGTGCATAAATATTGAAAAGAGAAAGAATAGGAGGACATACAATATGGTTCATAAGAACATCTCTAGCAAACATTATAAAAAAATATTTTCTTCTTGATTGAAGATTCATTAGCCCGAGAAGATTACATCGGTCTTTATAAGAAGGAGCAAAATCCCAATCCAGCTTTCCGATAGCATAACGTGTAAATCTTTTCTGAATGTTTTCAATTCTATTACTATGACAAACATAATATGGATCCCGTATAACAGAACAATACTCCAAAACAGATCTTACTAACGATGTATACATAGATTTCAAAGCGTGAGGATCAGAGAAATCTTGAGAGTTTCTTCTTAGGAATCCCAACATGGCATTGGCTTTCGAGATTCAATAATCATAATGCGGTACAAAGCTAAGTTTCTGATCAAAAATTACGCCAAGTCCATTTTAAAATTGACTCTAACTAGATCTGAGTTAGAGATCGAATAGTTGAATAAAAAAGGATGACGAAGCATGAAAAATGAGAGAACATTACATTTAGAAATAATGTTTGACGGATGAATGGCGTGGTAGTCATGAAAACCTTGGATTTTAGGATTTGATTCATTTTTGGCATGCGTTTCTGATATCAAACATATGTCAATATCGTTTTCTCGCATATACATCTCCAATTCTCCAAGTTTTTGCCATAATCCGTTGGCATTCCACGTTAGAATTTTAAGCTTTTCCATCATATATTTTTTGAAAGAGGTTTGGGTCGAATACAATTTTCGAGCTTACTTAAAAAAAAAAAATTAATTTGGTGGCACAACAGCTCGTGGAGAACCAAGGCCTAGTGACTTACAACTCTCAACCATTCCTGTGTGCGTATTTTTGGCAGGAATGGAGGGGACCTACAATTTTTTGCCGAGTCCGAACGGCTAAATGAGAAAGCACTTATTCATGGCAAGTATACTCTTGGAGGATTTGTCAGTTCCTCGCAAGAGGCAGTACCTCGGAAAAAAACATTTCTGTTTTTAGGTGGCAGCGGCTGGGAATCGAACCCAGACCTTTGGCATGACAGTCCTACGCACTAACCATCATGCCACGAGGTACTAGCTTACTAGGTACGAGCTTACTTAACCTATCAAAGATAAGTTTATTTGTTTCACATTGTTCTTCAAGTTTTGACAAAATTATTGAAAAGACTTTCGAAACCGGGTCTGTTTCAGTGTCTTTAATTACTGCATTTCCTTGCTTCGATATTTTCTCCGATGGTACTGACACTGTTTTCTTTTCCTTACGGATACTAGGTTTTGGACCTTTCGTAGATTTGACACTCTTGGGAATTGCGGTTTCTAATTGCCTTGGTGGGTTTCTTTGTGTTTGGGCAGATTTTGACCGTCGCTTTTGTAATTCTTTAGCTACTTCACAGCCCCTATAACTTGCTGGGTGATTTCCATTACAATTAATGCACGTCGATGGACTTTCACTTTTTCCGTTGCAGTCAACAGTTAGACGTTTTCCAGCGCATTTTACACACCTTGGCTCTTTTTTGCAATAGGTTTGGGTGTGATTGAATTCTTGGCAGCGTTTACACTGAGGGATTAACCTTGTGCTCTTTCTTAGAGGTTCGATCCTAACTACGATGTTTAGAATTGTTTTAATTTTATAAATTTCATCTAATTTTTCAGTCTTATCGAACGAAAGTATAAATAGTGGGAGACCACGTTGTACCACTATCGCTTCACCCTCTTTTTTCTGTTTCTCTCATTTGACAATGTTCGTCGCATCTAAGATTTTGAGGTTGCGCTCTTTTAGATCGCTAATAATATCGTCTTTTGAACCCTTAAGATGATTGAACACAGTGCGAGCGTTAGGAAAAAAGGGAAGGATTTAAAAGGAGATACCGATGTACATTGGTTTTGAAATTCTGAATATCAAAATGGAAGGGAAAAATAGAGCTGGGTAAAGCATTCCACATTCGTGTGGTTCGGCTAAAAAAAGAATCTCTGTACTTAAGAGTACGTCCGAATTCTGGCTCAAGGGTAAACTGATGAGCATTCTTGGCGGCGCGAGTATTACGGTGGAATTGTTTAAGGGGAGGAATGCAACTGGCTATTTCGCTAGAACACTGTTTATAAAAATAGCGGCACAATAAGGAGAGCCATGAAACCTTACATCGATGTTCAAGAGATTCGAATGTTACCGTTAAAGTACTATCACCTATCATTTTTAAAGCTCTTTTTTGGATACGATCCAAGAGACTTAGATGGTTTATGGGAGCACCAGCCCAAATATGAGAATTATATTCAAGTTTTGGGCGAATGTAGGCTTTGTAGATTGCAGCCAGATTAGACGGGGAAAAAAATTTCTCCCATCTTGGAAGAAAACCTAAACACTGCAGCGTTTTTGGCTACGTTGAATATATGATCGTTCCACAGAAGGTGATCTGTGATGCACATACCCAGAACTGAAAGTAAAAACACGAGCTGTTGCCACTCATGGTATACAAAACAGTTTAGGATACTACGAAATAAAAGAAATAGAGCTTGGAAAACATATTTAAAAACGCTTTCTTTAGTTGACCACAACTCTTACATTGTCCTTTTCGACATTGAAAAAGAAAAATTATTTTTCCTTAACATTATCTAGTGGAATTTGGTTAAGAATTTAAATCTCTGTCAAAGTCTCTATATACTAATCATGTATACAGAATAGGAATATCTCTTAAAGAAGACCCTAAAGCATTTTGGAAGTTTGTAAATTCAAAGAAAAATTCAGATGGTTACCCCGCAAATTTCAAATATGAAAATTGTATTTTGAAAGAAACTCTTGATATTTGCAACGCTTTTGTGAACAATTTTCGTAACTCTTTCGTAGACACACCTCTTGATATTGATGAACATTATTTCAGAAATTTGCATTCTTATGCGCGAACGAGTTGCAACAATTTCGTTGTGCAACAAAGTACTGTCTTAGACCTTCTTTCATCGTTAAATGATGATTTCTCTTCTGGGCCAGATGGAGTTCCCCCAATGTTATTGAAACATTGTAGGCATATACTGGCTGAGCTTCTTCAATTTTTGTTTGAGTTTTCGATTAAATCAGGGAAATTTCCCTGTTCATGGAAAACTTCAATTCTAACTCCAGTTTTTAAAAAAGGTGATAAAGCTGATATTTCGAATTATAGACCTATATCCAAACTGTCATGTATTCCAAAGCTCTTTGAACAAGTTGTGTGTGAGACTTTAGCATTCCATACTAAGAATATAATATGTGAACAACAGCATGGGCTTGTGAGAAGAAAATCAACAGTAACAAACCTCCTTACATTCTTGCATAAATATTCTAACGCATTAGAAAATGGAAGTGAAATGGATTGTATATTTACTGATTTTTCTAAAGCGTTCGACCAACTTAGTCACAACATTATTATCTTCAAACTAAAATCTTTAGGATTTCCAACATTTTTTATCACCTGGGTAAAATCATACCTTGAAAATAGATCGTACCAGGTGAAATTTAGAAACTGCCTTTCAAACTCATTCAAGGCTCACTCCGGTGTGCCCCAGGGAAGTCATCTAGGCCCATTTCTATTTATTCTTGCTATTAATGATGTTGTCTCAAGTATACGTTCAAGTGATATTCTTATTTTCGCTGATGACATGAAAATAAAAACGGTCTTTCCCTTAACCCTGCCAAATGCCAAACAATTACTTTCACTAGAAAGCGACTTGCAAATGCTTTTAATTATTCTATTTCACAACACAAACTCTGTCGAGTTTAGTTTCAAGGACTTGGGTGTTAACTTCAGCTCAAATTTAGAATTCACTGAACACATTAACTGCATTGTTAATAAAGCAAGCTCTATTGGGTTTATAAAACGTTGGGCAAAGGAATTTGACGATCCGTACGTTTAGTTTCAAGGACTTGGGTGTTAACTTCAGCTCAAATTTAGAATTCACTGAACACATTAACTGCATTGTTAATAAAGCAAGCTCTATTGGGTTTATAAAACGTTGGGCAAAGGAATTTGACGATCCGTACGTTACGCTTTCCTTATACAATTGTTATGTACGACCTCATCTAGAGTACGCGTCTCAAGTATGGTCTCCCTTCCCTATGAAATTCATAAAAATCGTATTGAATCGATACAACATAAATTCATTCGCTTTGCTCTGAAAGGTCTTCCTTGGGCAGATCTATTCAACCTTCCACCATATGAACATAGGATCCAGCTACTGCAAACCTTATATCAAAGGCGGGTGGATAATGTATTGGCATAAACTTCCGTGGAGTATCTCACCATCTGAGAAGATTTGAACTTTTACATGTAAATTTCCATAGAACTAATTACGGTTTACATGAGCCTCTTAACCGTATGTGCAGGATATTTAATTTAAATGGCTCCACGGTTGATTTTAACGTTAGTAAGATGGGATTGAAAAAATTGTTTCGAACCAGTGCTCCACTTTCGTGATTGCTTTTTTTTTTTTTTTACTTTTAGATCATATTTAATTCAAATGTGATATATATTGTTTAATTATGTTTATTGTTTGTTTGTTTAACTATGTAAATGTATTAATTTTATTTGTATGCATGTGTTAGCTCGCATTATTTTACTAACCACTAACACATGCACTTATGATGAGCCTCTGATTGTAGGTTTGCAGCTTGCTCTAAGCTCACTACAACAAAGAATCTGAAGTGTAAAAAAAAAAAAACATCACTTACATTCCATCTAGTTGGAGGGAAGTCAATGTTATTTTAATTCCAAAATCTGGCAAGCCCACTCACACTGAACCGAAAGATTTTAGACCAATTAGCCTATCTTCTTTTCTTCTCAAAACCTTAGAGAGGCTAATAGAAACGCACATGCCCAACACGCATACGTAAAGGGCAAATCTGTTGAGACCACTTCATGAAGTGGTCAACACGATTGAGAAATCAATCCATTCTAAAAAATATACCTTGGGAGCATTCCTTGACATAGATGGGGCCTTCAACAACGTTGAAAATCGTGCAATACGACAAACCCTAGACTCTGTCAGCATCGAACCAATGCTGTCAAACTGGATTGACTCCATGCTTCAAACTAGAATTGTTAATGCAGAAATGGGTGATAGCAAGCTTAAAGTTAGGACGTGTAGAGGTACACCACAGGGAGGAGTCTTATCTCCTCTGCTCTGGCTTCTTGTCGTTAACCAGATTTTAGTCAATTTAGGGCAAAGCGGTGTCAAAATCGTGGCGTACGCTGATGATATATGTAGTTATAATGGCATCAGGAAAATTTGTCCTCACTCTGTGCGAGCTCCTACAAACAGCCCTTAACAAGCTCAGTAATTGGGCCAGTAGCTGTGGACTTAATGTCAACTCACTGAAAACAGAACTGGTTCTGTTTACGAGAAAACGAAATATTCCAAATATGAATCCTCCCACCATCAATGGGACGCCACTCCATATAACTGGTACGGCCAATATCTTGGTTTAGTTATAGATCGTAAACTTAACTGGAAAGAGAACATCAAAGAAAGGGAAAAAAAGCTGCAATAGCTTTCTACAATTGCAGTAGAATTTTTGGGAAGAGATGGGGACCCAGCCCCAAGACCATTCATTGGATGTACACAGCTATTGTTAGGTCAACACATACTGACGTACGCCTGTCTGGTTTGGTGGCCAGCCTTGGATAAGGCAATCAGTCTTAAAGCCATGACCAAAATTCAGAGACTGGCATGTATCGGTATAACTAGTGCCATGAGAACCACTCCAACCGCAGCCCTAGAAACTTTCCTCTCACTTGCCCCACTCGATCTGCTCACGAAAAATTGGCGGCCAAAAGTGCTCTACGACTTAAAGAATGCAAACATTGGAAAAAGGACCACTGTGGTCACAGTACTATAATGAACTTCACCGGCATAGACATTCAAACAGACTATATGTCACCGTACATAGATTTTAACCCAGTCGCACTTACAGATATTCCAACAAGGGAGTTATGGAAGGAAAACCGGGTCCTAAAAGTAAATCATGTATCGGTATTAACAGACGGTTCCAAAACGGACGTTGGGGTAGGATCAGGCATCTTTTTAGAAAATCCACCCCTAAACCTATCGTTGAGGCTGCCAAATTTTTGCAGTGTATTCCAAGCGGAAGTGCTTTCAGTTTGCGAGGCCGCAAAATACCTTTCCAGATGTGAACTGACGAAAAAAAACATTGACATCTTCATAGGTAGCTAGGCGGCAATCAGAGCCATTTCGTCAATTGTCACGAAGTCAAAACTAGTTGATCGTTGCCGCAGTGAATTAAAATTACTCGGCGTAACAAATTCTATCACCCTTCGATGGGTCCCAGGACACCGTGGCATTTATGGGAATGAAGAGGCTGATGAACTGGCCAAAAACAGTTCATCAATTGAACCAAGCCAAATTGTACCCTGGGTACTAGTGCCACTGGAGCAAGAAAAGTACAGAATTCACCAAAGTTTTCTCAAAGCCGCTAATGACAGATGTTCAACTATTGATACCTGTCAAGTTTCAAGAAGTCTTTGGCCAGATACTTCAATGAAAAAAACAGAATATTTACTGAAGCTTAGCAGACCTCGACTTTCCCTCTTGGTTGGAATCCGTACTGGTCACAACTCGATGGGAACCCACATGAACAGAATGGGCATCAGCACATCTGACTTATGCAGAGGGTGTCAGGACGAAGAGGCGGAAGAGGGCTCATCTCACTTCCTTTGTGAATGCCCCAACCTAGCTATAAATAGGAAAAATGCCCTCGGAGAATACTTTTTCAACGAATTGGGCGATATCTCGTCTGTGCCACTAAAAAACATATTCAACTCAATCCAAAGATCAGGATGGTTTAGGGAGGCACCTCAAACCTAAAACTTCCACTTAACCTTCCCTCCTAAGCTTCCCATTCCTACATTTCCCCCACCCTGGGGATCACAATGGATCCACTGAGATCCGATTAAGGTGATGCGGCTTGCCGCATCATCACCCCACCTAACCTAACCTAACCTAAGGGTATTCATGCAACTTCGTAAAACCCTAGATAAGTTTACAAATTGGTTAAGTTTATCTTTTGCTTAATGAACTGTCAAACTTTGTATGGGAAATGATTTACACAATTTGGTTAAACTTATCAAAGGATTTTGTTGCATAAATTTAACCAAACTGGTTAAACGTCACATTGTGCCTACTCTGATTGAATTACGTAGCATTTTATCAAATGTTTAAAATGTTTACACAATTTGTAAACTTACGACGTTGCATGAACACCCTTAGTGAAAGTACAGGGTGTCCACCGGAAAGGTATACTACTTTGTTTCGCCACCATTTTGGTAAACATTAGTCTTGACAGTTCATATTTTGCAGTCGTGAAGTAGACTCGTGGCAAATTTATTATGGAAAAATATTCGAGAAACCAACGTGTTTATATCGTTAAAACACTTTATCAAAATCAATCATCGATTACTGTTACGATGAGAAAGTTACATGAAATTTTTGGGAGAAACAACAAATCGCACTATTTATCGTGTAGTGAATGATTTCGAAGAAAGAGGGTCTGTAGGTGATTGGCCCAAACATGGACCACGACGTACTGCAAGATCGGCTGAAAACATTACTGCTGGAAGGAAGTGTAACTCAACCTCAATTCGACGCCGACCAAATATCTTCAAAAGTCTAAAAAAAAAACTTTTTAAAAAATTTTCCTTTTTTGTGAAATATTCTTTCTATATGGATAAATTATACTTTTTATGAGATAAATAAGGGTTTTGCTGGTTTTAAAGATAGACGAGTGCTTTAGCGTTAAAGTATACTTTATGTTGTTTAAAATTGCAAGAGAACCAACTCTCGGTCTAAAAATCGTTTTTAGAGCAGACTCCCATTTTAAGAGTGATTTTGAGTTTAATTGAATTAAATGGGATTTCGTTTAAACGTTAGTTTCTCATTAGTTTTGTTGTTGCATTTTTTCAGTAATTACAGTACGCCAAACACATAATTCAGTTTAAAAAATGAATGATCATCTGAAAAAGTATTTTTGAGGGGCATGCTACCCTCTGGAACCCCCTTGGTTGAGCTCACTATAGGGTTTGGGATAAGTGCGAGGTTGGGTGCATGCGAAGTTTCTTTTGCATTAAAATAATCTGGATTTAATGACGCTTTGGATTTATAATAAGGGTATTCATGCAACTTCGTAAAACCCTAGATAAGTTAACAAATTGGATAAGTTAATCTTTTGGTATATGAACTGTCAAATTTTGTATGGGAAATGATATACACAATTTGGTTAAAGTTATCAAAGGATTTTGTTGCGTAAAATTACCAAACTGGTTAAACTTATCCAAACGTCATTGTGACTCTTACTGTGATTCAATTACCTAGCATTTAATCAAATGTATAAAAAAGGTCGTTCATGTAAACTTTGCGTAAACTTATCATTTTACACAATTTGTAAACTTACGACGTTGCATGAATACCCTTAATATATATCCAATAATTTGACTATAGGTCTATTCTTTCCTCTTCTTGCATATGAGCTATAAGTCTAAAAAGCATATACTCACCCTTTCCAATATATTGAAGCCAATTTGTTGAACTTTCGTCGAACCTCATTCACATTCGATTTAGAGCAAGTATTGAGGAAGAGCTTGACAAATGTGCATCCAAGTTTTTTTGTTAATGTGTTTTTCTTCAAATATTGAAAAAAATTGTTTGTTTGCCTTGAATATTCTACAATTTGGTGCAAAGAACCAAGGTGTATTGAATTTTCAGACTAGAAATTCTAATCTGAAAATTTAGAAAATTTAGATGAAAGAGATGGAGATGCGTAATGCCAAAAAAAAGCACAAAAATATTTAATGGGAATTGAAGTTTACTGTGTGTCTGATAAGTGTGAATTGTGAAACAACTTGGACGCATCGAAAGAAGTACGCTTTGAAATTTTATCACGTTAACTTACGTTTTATTGATTAACCTACACATAACTTCGTCTTCAGAAGTGTGCGTGCAAGTGTTAAGAATCACTTATAACGAATTTTTTAATTTTAAATAATATAAAGTTCTAATTTAACTATTTTCGATGTAAATACCAAAAGTGAATGCAGAATTTTGACAGAACTAAAGCAGCTGACTCACGATTGAAGATTTTTTTGCATTCAACGAATTTTCAAATATTAGGATTGAATGCAGCCAATCATGCAAGCAATTATTTTGGCATTTCCCCCTAATTATTTTTGACATGCGAGAATATTTGCATAGATTTTCTTTGAGCCCGGGAACTGTAAACTAGGCTAGAAACGAAGATTAAAATGCACTAAAAACAGGGCTAGCATGTTTCCCCTCTTTGTCAGTTTTTGAACTTCCTACTACAAATAAATCCAAACACACCTATTTTATTCTTGTAATCAGCAAATGTGAAAAATCCCCTACTCTCCGGTAATAAATCGTTGCGTATTCCATAATTTGGATGGATACTATTGGGCGCGTTCAGCTACGTATCTCTAGCGATCTGGATTTGTTTCTAATCACTTGTGAAAAAACAGCTGATGTCAGCTGATGCAAAAACAACTTAAGGCATCTGAATATTTTTAAGAGCTTGGATAGCCTAGCTCCTAGCGGATATATGCCAAAACGCGAGGATTACAAACAAATAATAATAAAAAGAAACAAGTTATTAAAACCTTAATGTTGCCCGCGGTATCCACAAGTAGATTTTGAGGTTTGAGGTCCCGGTGCAATATTCGATTAGTGTGGCAAAACGCAATTGCATCAAGCATTTGATGCATATAGCTCTGAAAGTAGAAAATTTTTTTTAAAAAAAAACATGAAATCATGATTAAATTGCATTGTTTTTACTTTAATAAGAGTTGGAACAAAAATTTCTTTTTTTTTGTCCAATAGTTTCTTCAAATCCATATTAAGATATTCGAAAACCATGTAAATACTCTCATTTGAAATCACTACATCGTATAATTGAACTATAGAAGGATGTTTTAAATCTTTAAGAAGCGAAATCTCTCGAATTGCCGTCGAAGGTACTCCTTCAGTTTCACTAAAAAAGAAAAGAAAAATATTTAGAACAATAACTGCATGATAATCCAACGCACTAACCATTGATTATGCCCCGAGGTACTACTATATTTCTATTAATAGTTGCTATTTGTAAGTTTTTATAATTTTTGGTAGCAAATCGCACTAATTTAAGCATACAGAAAAAATTTTATAATAATCGTAGACAAAAATATTTTCCTAACCCTTAACCACCGGTCTCAGACACAAATATTTCAATGTGTGTGTTCCGTACGATAGGGATCATCCATGTACTTTTTCTACTCATCACTCAATACTCCGCATGAGCTTGAAGAGTAAATACGTACACCGAAAAAATAATTTGATTAAACAACTGTAAAATTAACATTTATGGGTGATAAAAGTCGTCCAACATTAAAAATATCACAATTGATATGCCAATCATATCGTTTAGACATTTATGAATTGTTTATTTAAAAGATATCAATACCAATTTGATAATTTTAATGTAATATTTACAAATAAATATTCAAATTGATATGATTTCTTAACATAACAAAATGTCAATTTAACATTTAAAATGTTAAATTGATATTTTTAAATATCAAATTTATGTAAGAAAATTGATATTTTTTAATGTTGTTTTAACATTATAAATATCAAATTGATATTTTGTAATTAGTTTTTATTATTGTTACTTAAACATTTTATTACTTGCCTTCAAGGCTGTGCCAGCATTCTGTATTTCTCGCATCAAAAAATTGGCCGAGAAACTTTGACAAATGGAACAAACCCATGTATTTGTTTCAATTTTCATCATTTCTGGGACGATTTTATCGATGCGAGAGTTACAGAACTTTTGCACAGCTTAGAAGACAAGAAGTAAAATGTTGAATTGATAATAATAAATACTAATTACAATATATCAATTTGATATTTATAATGTTAAAACAACATTAAAAAATATCAATTTTCTCATAAAAATTTGATATTTAAAAATATCAATTTAACATTTAAAATGTTAAATTAACGTTTTGTTATGTAAAGAAACATCCAAATTTTTTTTGTTCTCAATAACACCAAAATTAAACACACAATATAAAATTATATTTTATTGATCAATCAAAATTTATCTCCATATGTAAGTACAGCTTTTGTTAATTCGAAAATATTTAGATTAACACTTTTATATTAACACTTATTATATTTTATTATATTATTAAATTTATTTTTGGTTTTACTCTTTACTATGATGTATAACAAACTGCACTGAAGGTTATTTCAGAGGTACTAACGCTACAACTACAATGGTAAGGTCCGTTCAACCAACAGAAATTGACATTTTAAAATATTTAACATTTCGTGTATCAAGTTGATATTATAAAAGCTTCAATCTGATAATTGCATTTTCTAAATGATCGTAAAATTCAAAATTTCATTTTGATATATGAACTGATAATTAACCTTAAAAATGTTGAGGTGATGTTTTAGTATCATAAATAGGCGAGTTCGAGTCAAGTTTTGATAAATTAATATGATAAGTGATTTGAAATGAATAAAATATAAAAACGATCTGCGTTTTTTTTCTCAGTGTACATGCGTTTGGTCCAGGTAAATGCCAAAATATTTCGCCAGCGGTCTCTAGGACCGCATGTACTAGGTGGTTATGTGATTTTTTTATATTAATTTATTACTATTATTTCATTGTCAAAATAAATAGAATTGACGAAAATATTGAAAAAATGCTAGAGCAAGATATGTCTGGTAGGGAAGATATGCCAGCCCGAGAATTTCACACTTTTTCGAAAAAATATGTATGGTTACTACCTACTGCGGAAAATTGTGAATGTTGGTGGGCTGCAATTTTTTCGAAGTCTTTACTTTAAGTTTGTTTTAATTTGATTGTTTATTTTAATTTTCTACTGCTACATATAAATATAATTGAATGAGCAACGCTATTTTCTTGAGTAAAATATTTAATTTTTGAAGATTTCAAGAATATTACAATATTTTACTTTAGTCAATGTTATTTAAGTCTCTTAAATAAAGCATACAAATATTAACATCAATTTAACTAGGTTTTTATTTAGTTGATACCAGAAATCCTGAATTCAGTTTAATTTTACTGGTCTTCAACAAAAACCGTCTTTAAGCTAAACCATACCTTAAGGTTTTTGGAATGCTGAATCCAAAGTCAAAATCGCTCTAACACATCACGTTTTTGAGATATTTTAACATAAACATGTCAAAAGCCCGTTTTTTGGGGATATTTGACTTTGAATTACTTCACCATTAAATATATTTTTACAAAACTACTAATATGATCTGAAAGAACTGTATTTCATCTTCCTAAATAGATTCAATTCCTGCGAAAATTCTTTTTCTTCTCAAAACAACCAATTTTTCAAAAAACACTTGGGTACAAAAAATTTAAAAACTTGTTTTTGGAGACTTTGCCGATTTCTATCTTTTAAGGGACAAACTTAAGAGAGTCAGCCCGATGACAAATATTTTTCAAAATTGTTAGCTTAAAGTTTCTTGCCTGCAAACTTTTTCTCTCAGCCCAAAAGGTATTGAAATAAATCAATTTTAAAAAATATAATGACGTAATTGAGGGGGGAAGGCGGAGGAGGAATATGCCAATTTCGTTTGATATGATTAAGACTGAGGAACAATAACATGAAAAGTCCAACCTGAAACTAATTTTTGTCATTCAAAAACCTGGTTTTACTGTACTATCAGGGAAAAAAAGTAATGGAAAAAACTTTTTCCTTCCTTTCATCGAAATCTTCTTTATATACCTACTTTATGAATATTGAGGGGAAATTACACTACCTCCCTAATCAGGGGACGAATCACGTCCTCCGTGACGGAATGTAGTAGTTTGTGATCGTGTCTTACGTGAACGTCTGCTTGTAAACGTAAGTCAAACGTACTACGTGAATGAGTATGCAATGAATACGTTCACTCGATTTATCATCCGTCAAGTCTGGAGTTGACGACATAGTTTTTTTCGTTGAATTTATTTTGGAAGAATGTGATGGGGTTTTCTATTGGTAAATTCAGATTTTGATTTGAAAATTGATTTTTTTTTCGTCGCGAATGGTATACAATTGCAAATTGATTTTTCGTTTTTATTGTATTGGTGTACAATTTGTGTCTGTGAAACTATGACGATCCAAGCTTGTCAAACTTATGGCTGTCAATTGTTCTGGTGTGTAATGGTATTAGTAAAAAAGGGGTTAATCTGCCAAAAAATCCAGATTTGCAAATTTGATTTTCGTTTAAAAAAAAATTTATCTTTTCACCATTGGAAGGCTTTTATTGTCAAAATCTTTGTTTTGACAAATCAGAAGGGGAAAAAATCAATTTTTGTTACCAAAAGAAGACTCCATGACTTTAAAGTTCAATTTTGAATAATTTAATATATTAAAGCATTTATATTAATAAATTTTAACAATTTAAATAACAAAATAAATCTAACCAAAAAGTCTATTTTGGGGTAGTATATAGTGAAGCATCTTAATTATCTAATTAATCGGAAGTCACTGCCATTTAAATGTGAGAGAAATGTTATCTGTTAATGATGCACAATTTAACCTTTACCCAGGTATTTAAAACTTTTTTTAGAAAACATAAAAGTATTTTTTGCACTTGTAAGAATCTTCCGGTGTAAGATATTATATATATATAAGTTTTATCCAATGAACCTCTACAAGTCTGTTCTGAACACTGAAATATCACAACAAGATCTATACAAACAGAAATAGAATTCATGTTAGAGATAAGAAACAAAGTAACAAAATAAATAATAATCCTGAACATATAACAACAATATGCTCAAGATTATTCTTATCAAGTGTAAACGGACTTCCGCGAAGAAAGTCACGTACGCACATCCACAATACGATATCTATAAAATTGTTATAAATAAGCCCAAGTGAAAAACAATAGACAAATCTTAAATTGACGTAGAACTCGCTACAAGTAATAAGGAAAACATTATTTTGAAGTAATGATTGAAACCAGTGTAAAATAAAAAGCCAAAATGAATGGGCTAAAAGTGACAAAGAAAAAGCGACGGTATTCGCCGATTACTTAGAGGAAACATTTAAGCCGTTCGATGGGCAAGAACTCAACGAAAATATTAATATGAATTTTACCTCAAATGAAAGCTACATAACGAGAAATGCTACACTTGCCGAATTAAAAAGAGAAATAAGGAAGCTTAAGTCCAACAAAGGGTTTATTAACCTCCTTTACATAATAAATGCCGCTCTAAGGTTAGAATATGTTCCGAGCCAATGAAAAGTTGCGGAAGTCACAATGGTTTTGAAACCTGGCAAACCATCTCACGAAAAGAAGTCTTACAGGCGCCTGCAACCAATAATAGAAGAGAAACCATTAATACCTGCACATCAGTTCGGATTTAGAAGCAAGCATTCGACAATTGATCAAGTGCATAGAATTACTGACGTAATTGAGAGAGCTCTTAAAGAAAAAAAAATCTGTTCGACTGTCTTTTTGGACGACGTGTCGCAGGCGTTTGACAAGGTGTGGCACGAAGGCCTCAAATTCAAATTAAGACAAGTTCTGCCTGAAGGAATTTACAACATTCTAAACGGATATCTAAATGAAAGAATTTTTTAGTGTAAGACACGGAAATGACTATTCTGATTTCAAAGAAATATTGGCTGGGGTACCACAAGGAAGTGTATTAGGTCCAGTTCTGTACCTTTTATTTACACGCGATACACCTCAAACAGATGACACTATTGTAGCCACGTTTGCTGATGATACTGCAATACTAGCAGTAGGCAAAACGATTAGCGAAGCTACAATTAAATTACAAAATGCTCTTAATAATGTTAATGATTGGACGAAAACATGGCGAATAGCGCTCAATGAACAAAAGTCAGTCCACGTGGACTTTACGTATAAAAAAATAAATAGATTACCCGTCTTTCTTAATACCGCTCGTGTTCCATTTGCAAATGAGGCAAAGTATCTGGGAATGACTCTAGACGCGAAATTAAAATGGAAGCCGCACGTGAAAAAGAAATGCGAAGAACTAAAAAGTAAATTAAGAGATATGAACTGGTTAATCGGTAAATATTCAAAGCTTAGTATTGAAAATAAATTGGTTTTATACCGACAGGTTCTTAAACCTGTTTGGGCTTATGGTATACAACTTTGGGGTTGTACCTGCGATACAAACTTAAATAACTTACAAACGTTTGAAAATAAATTGCTTAGGTCATTTGTAAATGCTCCGTGGTATATAAGAAGCGAAGATCTTCATAGGGATCTCGGGATTCCTACGGTGTGGGAGGAAATAAAAAGTTTCGCGCGAGAACATAGAAATCGACTATTAGAACACGCTAATTCAGCGATTATTGACATTCTTGACGAGTCGAATTTAGTACTGCGAAGAACAAAACCTTCCGACTTGGTGCGGTGAACAGAAAACCGCTTTAAAATCGCGGATTAAGCAGGAACTTTCACCGGAAAGTAATCTGCAACACGTTACTTAACTTCGTTAAAAATAAATTGCTAGATAAGTTTCAACTTAGTTGCAATCGGGAAGTGGAGGTGGTTTTAGTGTAGTAAGAATCTCACACTTCTATGAGCACGCGTGTTTGAGTCATCATAGAGTCTGAATAGCAGGTTTTGCACCTACCCACGGGGAAATAATAATTTTGGGTTGAATTTTGAAAACCAATTGATTAATAATAATACATAATGTGCATGCATGTTGTTAACATTTATGTCGGAGTTTGCGAGGTCTTATCGATATCCTACCAGCTCCAGTCGTAGGGGTGCTCCCCCTGCTAATAGCAAGTAAAAACGCTGAAATGTGAAATAACCTTCACCTGTTTGGTAAGTTTTTATTGCCACAGGCATATATTTCAGTCAATTATGTTCATATTAAACAATATCGTTGGGGTCTTATTCATCGGTGTCCTTTGGTCCCAGTCTTGATCGGCACAATTACCCCACAATGTTATACCAGGGCAATAAAACTGTACCGGATTTGCAGTTACGGGTTATTGTCTTCAGAATAATGTCGGGGTCAAGTTCAGTCGTGCAATGGATGGGAACCCAGTAAACTCTAGCCTACAATGTCCCAGATATACGTTGCTCTTTCCAGTATTCTACATGACAGTATAAAAATAAGATTTGGTTGCAGAACATTGTGTTAACAAATACAAAATACAAAATCTGGAGCTTTGACTCCGTCCTGGTGATAGACTCTGAACAAGAATATTGCTATCATTTTGAAAGACTTATGTATAACGTGTAACTATTAAAGCATCTATGTAAAAGAAGTAAACAAATCTTAATCTTTCTCGGCACTGCAATTTGTTCATTCTAGGCATCTGGCATCTTGAAAACTGCAATGCTATCTCGAAACTGTGCATTTTCTTGAAGCTTCTTGATCCGACTATCCCTTTCCAATAAGGAGCGGATGGGCACCGAGCAATCTAATATTCCATAATTGGAAATGTTTACTCATTAATTCGATCACTGATTGCACTTCCGTTTTTTTTTTACAGTTGAAGGTCTAACTTTTTGCATCCATTATTCTATCAAACATGCAGATATCGTTCACCGTGACAACCAGGAATAGAAACCAAAACAGATCAGTAGAAGATAGATAACGATGGAGAATCTCTTGTTGGTCCTGTTGTAAGCAAATTTGCCTTGAACCTACGATGAAAACATTCGTAGACCTTGAAACAGAACTACATGGCACATTAGTTTACTAACAGGCTGAAAACTTTTCTAAAACAGTGAGAATAGTTGTGCTTTGTACCTTTTCACAGAATCGTACCATAGAGTAACGAGCATCACTAAGACTTACTTACTTACTTATCCGGCTCCCGATCCATGGAGGGTCTCTGCCTGAGATATTGCGGTCTTCCATCGGTTGCGGTCCCTCGCACGCCCCCAACAGTCATCGAGACCAAGCGTTCTTGTGTCGGAAACCACCTGATCCCTGTAGCGGATGTTCGGTCTTCCTGGTCGTCTCGAACCTGGGGGCTGGGATTCGAAGATTATTTTGGCAGGAGCATTGTTGTCCATTCGCTCGATGTGGCCGAGCCAGTGTAGTCGGCGTGTTTTGGCTCTTTGGACAACATTCACATCTTAGTACAGCTCGTATAATTCACGATTAAATCTTCTCCTCCAATCGCCCTCCTCGCATGTTGGACCAAATATCTGTTCCGCATCGCTAAGACGCTGACCAAATATTTCTTTCATTACTTTTAAACCTTAAGCCTTCCTAAGTTTCGATCGTATTTCACGAATTATCGACAACCAGACAATATGTAGTCATAGATACAAGAAGAGCAGTTTTCTCAAACGGGTTATAAAAATTTAGCCACTATGCCCATTAAAAAACCTAGAACCTCGAAGTTCAACGTATACTTCCTAATTATTTGTGGTGTTACTCTCTTTTTTCGGAGAAAACACCACTGAATAGCAATGTGTAGTTATTATGCCGATCACGGCTGTGCTCATTGAGCAAAGAACACCAATATTGTTTAATATGAAAATAATGGACTGAAAAATATGCCTATGGCAATTAGAATGTACCAAACGGGTGAAGGTAAGGTAGTTTTTCAGCGTTTTTATCTCGATATTTAGGAGCAGGGGAACACCCCTACGACTGGAGCAGCTGGTAGGATTTCGATAAGACCTCGCAAACTTCGACATAAATGTTAACATGTTTGCACAGTCAAGTTGATTAATTTGCCAGTCAAACTACCTCTGTAGGACAATAAAGTTCCCAAATACAGCCAGAACCCGAAATAATATTAGATAAATATTTTTTACGAGGGAGGGGATTAGACAGTTGGTGATTTATATTACTGTTTTTATCTATAAGACTAAATCCAGGTTGTTTTTGATTTCAATTTTCTCAAAAACCATAGGACTAACAATCAATTGGTTTTCAAAATTCAACCCATAATTGATAAGAGCATTGAGAAATAAAAAAATAATTTTTATACAGCAGCGTAAAACTAAAAAAAGTCAATATATCCATTTTTTAATTTTTTTTTTTTTAGACTTTGAGTTTGAAATTAATTTTTTCGAAAACAATTTACTAAAATAACTTAATTTAAAAACAAAATTTAAGAATGGCATTTAAGCTTTAAAAAAAGCTACATTTTAGCCAATATCTTAAAATCATTCTTTTATAATGTTCTAAGAGTGATTAAAATTATTTATTTTTTCTTTTATCGCAAAGTGCACAATTGAATAGCTAAGCCGCCCTACTACTATACATCATTTAGAAAGCATTGATGATGACCAAATAACTGTAATAAACGAGATCAACGAAGACAGATTAGAACATTCAAATCAAGAAGAAAGATCAAAATTAACAAAAGTGATCAAAAAAAAAAATAGAAGAGCATTCTACAAAAAAGGTGACGATTTAACGTTTACTAGTCACCTTAAACACAACATACCAACTGATAATGAAGACCCTATATTCAGTTGAATTTATAGATACCCAGAATCCTATAGGAAAGAAGAAGACAAACAAGAACAAGAAATCTAGATTCAGGCATAATACAAAATTCAACTTCTCCATACAACGCTCCAATATGGATCGTGCCCAAAAAAGAAGAAACAAGGAATGGCGCAGTTATTGATTATAGGAAACTAAATCAAAAAGCTTAAGAAGACAAATATCCAATTCCCATAATTGACGATATTTTAGATAAATTAGGACGTGCAAACTATTTCACGACCCTAGATTTAACTGATGGCTTTCATAAAATTGAAGTAAACACAGAAGGCAGAGAGAAAACTGCATTTAGCACCCTTTTCGGACATTATAAGTTTAAAAGAATGCCTTTCGGTTTGAAAAATGCCAACCTTTCAAAGAATGATGAATCAAGTATTAAAAGAACACATTGGCAAAACATGCTACGTCTATTTAGACGATATAATTATCTTTAGCACTACATTAGAAGAACACACTACTGCTTTAAACAAAATACTAAAAACACTTCAAAACGTAAATTTGCAAGTAAGTTTAAGCAAATGTGAATTCATGGAAAAAGCATCCCAATTTTTAGTTCATGTTATAACTAAAGAAGGCATAAAACCCAGAAATACAGAGTTTCTTAGGACTTACAGGCTATTATCGTAAATTTATTCACGATTACGCATAAATAATAAAACCTATGACAATATGTCTAAAGAAAGACACACAATAAACATTTAAGATGAACAATATGTAGAAGCATTCGAAACTTTGAAAAAACTAATGCAAAACAATCTATTAAACAGACATCTCGACTTTACGAAAGAATTTGTTTTAATAAAAGACGCCTCCAACTTTATTATTGGCGCAGTACTCAGTCAAAATCATGGACCTTTATGCTATGCGAGCAGGAGACTCAACGTACATGAATGCCACTATTCGATACTTGAAAAAGAATTACTAGCAATAGTTTGGTCAACTAAACAATTCCGACATTATCTATACGTCAGGAAATTTAAAATCCTAACAGACCGTAGACCACTCGTTTGGCTCCAAAATCTAAGAGAACCAAACAGTTACAGTTACAGTTACAGTTACAGTTACAGTTACAGTTAGAAAGATGGAAGATCAAACTCGAAAAATTTAACTTTGAAATACAATACATACAAGCCAATTAAGTGCGCTATGGTCTGTTCGAAGAAGGAACTTCTGTCCATAGATGTACTTATGGAAGTGTTTTGTAGCCGATATTAGAGCTAGAAGTTCTCTTCTGGTCACACAATAATTTCTTTCTGGCTTTGAGAGTACCTTGCTGTAATAGGCGATGACCTTCTCTTCTCCATCATGAACTTGCGACAGTACGGCTCTAATTCCCACGTTACTTGCTTCAGCATCGATGATGAATGGTTTTCCTGGTTTCGGATAGGCCAGAACAGGTGTATTGCAGAGGCGCTGCTTGAGTGCCTGAAAGCTGTTCTCACTTGACCATTTGAACGGTTTGCCTTTTTCGGTAAGCTGATGCAAACTTTTCGCCTCCCAGCAAAATCCTTAACAAAACGACGATAGTACGCGGCAAGACCAAGAAAGCTCCGAAGTTGATGTTTATCTTGTGGAGTTGGCCAATTCTTAACAGTGTCCACTTTCTCAGGATCAGTCTTCACTCCTTGGAACGAGATGATATGTCCCAAGTATTTTACCTCAGACTTGAAGAATGCACACTCGTCTGGATTTAATTGTAGGTTTGCTTCTCGAAGCCTTTGGAACACGGCCTTAAGGTTTCCACAATGCTCATCAAATGTTTTACCATAAACGATGACATCGTCCAGATAGACCAGGCATGACTTCCAAGTAAGTCCTTGTAAAACACACTCCATCAAACGCTGAAATGTTGCCGGAGCGTTGCATAGTCCGAAAGGCATTACTTTGAATTGCCACAGACCATTTCTTGTGGTGAAAGCCGTCTTTTCTCGATCTTCTGAATGGATTGCTACCTGCTTGTAGCCACTCCTCAAGTCCAATGTTGAGAACCATTCTGCTCCTTCCATCGCATCCAAAGTATCGCTGATTCTTGGCAGAGGGTAGCTGTCTTTCTTTGTCACATCGTTTAGCCTCCGATAGTCTACACAGAATCGAGTACTTCCATCCTTCTTTTTGGCAAGGACGACTGGGGATGCCCAAGGGCTTTTAGAGTTTTCGATAAGCCCATCTTTCTTCATGGTCGATGTCATCTTTTCAACTTCGGCTTGTTTGGCTAATGGGAGACGTCTTGCTGGTTGTCGAATTGGTCTAGCGTCTCCTGTGTCGATTCGATGCTGCACCAGTTGTCTTCGACCATACTGCCGACAGGGTGAAGAGAATATATCAGCGTACTTAACTGTTGTTCACTTAAATTGGATGACTTGAGAATTTTTGCCTTCATAGAGTTCAATTTCCTCGGGTCCACAGATTGTTGAGTGTCCACTTCTGTGATCTTAGTTATAGCGGACACTGATTCACACTTTCCCACAACTGCTCCATTTCTCAGCTTGGCTTCGTACGGTTTGATGTTAAGTATCCGTACGGGCACCATGTTGTTGTTTGGTGCCACAAGACTCATCCCCAGGATGATGTTTTGGGAAGACTGCTCAGAGTCTGGCTCCACCATAAGGTACGAGTATCGATGGCTACCCAAATCACCTTTTATTTTTGTCCAAACGAACACTTCTGAAGAAGGTGGCAGGCATATATCTTCCTTTATGACAGTTCTCAGACAGTGCCATAAACCATAGGAATCTCCACATTTCGATACTTAAGAACCTGCTTCCCGATATCAAGGATTACTCCGTTCTCTTTCATAAAGTCGATTCCAATGATGCACTCGTCACATATATCTGCTACCAGAAACAGATGTGAGAACTCCAGTTCTGCCAAACGGATCGTAAGACGAACCTCCCCATACACTCTGGCTGCCTCTCCTGTTGCAGTTTTCAGACGGTAGGTGTTGGTGGTTTGCAGCCATGTCAACTTCACCAAGTCTCTTCGAACGATGATGGCAGTGGCACCGGTGTCGATCGCGGCCACTTGTTTCTTGCCGTTTAATATTGCCTCCACAGTCAGACTTTTATTGTTTCGTTTAGTCTGCGAGACTTGAATACTGGTTCTGGGGCCATCGATAACAGGAACCAGCTTCTGCCCCTCAAAGTTGGTTCTAACTCGTTGTAGAGTTGGAGTATTGACGTTATTGTTTCCATTTCTGCTACCACAATGTTGAAATGCAGGTCTTTTAGGTGGTAACCTGCACTGACGTTGGAGATGTCCGGTCTTGTTACAGTTCCAGTATCGAGCAGGTCCATCTCGCTGGTTCCTTTGCAACGCTGTTCTCTGACATGAACACTCCTCAATTTCTATTTCTCTTACTCGATGGACTCCTTGAAAAGCCTGTTCTGCTGCTTCCATAGTCAGGGCGAACGCTAATGCCTCAGGAAGTGTGCGTTTTCCAGCAGTTCGAATTGCTCGCTGAAGGTTGATATCAGATACAGCACGAACAAAGGCTTCTGTTGCGAGTTGGTTGATGATTTCATCCCCTGCAGCCGGATATGCCAGATGTGCCAACCGTTCGATGTCTGCTTGGAGCTGTTTGCAGAGTTTCTTCTCTTTTCTGGACTTCAGTATTGAGTTGAACGCGGAAGACTTCTTGCATATGGCCATTTCAAAGCGTTTGTCAATGGCCTGAACAAGAGTCCTGAAGTTACCATTCTTATCTGCTGGTATGGTTTGTAGCAGTTCAGCAGCAGTTTCTCTTAGGGCAAGCGTCAGAGCTATATATTTGTCCTCTTCGTCCCAGCCATTAGTTGATGCGGCTGCCTCAAACTGTTTCTTGTAGATTGAACAAGAAGTTTGTCCATCAAAGGTTGGTAGATGCATCTCCTTTCTCTTCGAACATTCACCAGAACTTTCTCGAACCTTCATTCTCTTTATTTTATCCAATTCCTTTGTAATGCATTCGATTTTATCTTCGAACTTTGCTTCTATTGTCAATAATTGTTTATCGACACGCTCGTCAAGTGCAATAATTCTGTTGTCAAAGGCTTCTAACTTACCTTCGAGAAGATTTCGAAGATTCATTTGTTCTTGGCCTTGTTGTTCTAGAAGATTCTTTTGTTCTTGACTTTGTTGCTCAAATCATTCGAGAAGATTCTTATCCTGACTGTCAAATTTGGCAATCAGCTGAGACAGCAGATTGGTCATGCCAATCGTACTTACTTGTTCTTGCTCTTCCTCCATTTCAATGTCGAATATAAACGTGTCTGACTTTTCTCCACGTTTTCTTGAACCTTCTTGCAGACGAATTATAAGATCATTCTTCGTTCAAGCAGTAGGAAGACCTCGCTTGTTCGGTTCTGGCTTAAGTTCCACTAAATTTAAATCATTTAGAGTTTTACCCATTGTCTTTTCTTGTTTCCACTTTCACAGTCACGTTCACTTTTTGGAATTATTGTCTGTTGAGGCACAATAAATTATCAAATAAACTAAGTTTGATTCCACTTCTAACACCAATGTACTATTTTCTCAGGTTCGTTAATAAAACTTATTCACTTTATTTAAATTCTCCACTTATTTACTTTACAAAATAAAACACTACTTTTACAACCACAAAACAATTTATTGTTCACCACTGAAATTAATTCAACACTTTACTTTTATTACAACCAACTTTACTCATTCACGATTAAAAATAAACTGCGTTCTCTGCCGGTCAGACATGTGCTTTTATACTTTTCACAAAGTTCCCGAAAAAGCTGGAAGGTTCCAGTATTTGCTTCTAGAGCTTTCCATAGGGCAAATTTCCCATACATTTCCTTTTCCAAAGCTTTCATTTTGACGTTAAGTATTGGATGTTCGAAAGCTCACCAAAACTCTCCGAAGGTTGGTTTGTGTCCTTTCTAATTCCAAATTTGGTGTTTCTTTGTTCGAGAGTGGTTATAGTTCCAGAGTTGTTATAGTTCAAATGTGACAAAATACAGAAAAACCTATAAACTTATTTAAGAGACAAATAAAAGTTAAAATCGACGATAAAATTCCAAAGAAACAACCTTCCCTTTTCAAAAAAGAAGAATCAACATAATACGAAAAGACTTTATGACAAAAGACTTCAAGGAAATCACAAATGAATGTGACCCAAATATACAAAATTGTATTTTTATACCAGACAGAATATTCTTAAAATTTCAAGAATACTGGACTATAACAAAAAATTACTTAAATAAAAATTATACTAGAAGACGTACAAGACACAGAACAAATGCAAAACATCATATGCAAAGAACACGAAAGCTTTAATCACATAGGCATTGAGAAAACATATCTAGAAATCAAAAGGAAATATTACTATCCTAATTAAAAAGAACTAATAACAAAGATAATCAACAACTGTGAAAAATGTAATTTAAAAATGAAAGAAATCCAATAAATTACTTATAGAAAAAACAGAAACCCATCTAGAACCTCACAAACACTATCATATCGATATTTGGATAATTCCTAATAAAACGAAATGCTTAACGTGTATCGGCAAATTCTCAAAAGTGTAAGTAAGTGTAAGTGTAAGTGTTGAAAAAGTAAAAATAAAAAATAAAATGGACAGTTTAGAATCCATTATAAAAATATTCTCATATATGATAAAACCCGAAATACTGACATTAGATAAGATCCAACATTTCAAACCTTTTCTATCAAAGAAAATAATATTCAAACACATAGAACTACTCCTTACAGGCCTACTGGAAACGCAGATATTGAAAAACTTCACAGCACCTTAAACGAACATCTAAGATTATTCGACGACGACGATCAACCCATATCTTTAAAAGTAATAAAAGTAGTGGAAATCTACAATAGAACTGTACACCTTACAACAAAAGAACGTCCAATCGACATACACCTAGGAAAAAAAAAACTACAAAAATATTTACGATAAAATAGAAAGAACAAAAGAAAATGTACTACAAATAATAAACAAAAATCGTACAGATAAAAAGATAAATCCAAAATATACCAAAATAAATAACCCAACTAAATTTGACAAATTAAAGATAAAACATAAAAAGGTTAAAAAATAAATAAAAAAGGAAAGAAAATAATAAAAAAATATTTTTAAAAAAAATGCCACGCCTTAGCTTTTTAAAGCCACGATTCCATTCTATAATATGTTTC
The DNA here is from genome assembly GCA_946251815.1 of Dasysyrphus albostriatus. Lineage (NCBI taxonomy): Eukaryota > Metazoa > Arthropoda > Insecta > Diptera > Syrphidae > Dasysyrphus > Dasysyrphus albostriatus. The sequence continues at coordinate 105,787,166 of OX276335.1, read as the reverse complement.
CTAAATAAAGTTTTTATTTCAAAAAGTTTTTGAAAAAAATAATTTTCAAACTTTAAAAACAAAAAATTATAATTTTTTAAGATACAAATTATTTTTTCAAAAACTATTTAATATAAAAACATTATTTAGGAAGCTTATTATCGAATGGAATTGTGACTTTGAAAAAAGCTAAAGCGTGGCATTGTAAGTGTTCCCGTTTTTTTTTTAAATAATTTGTTTCTGTTTTTGGCACAATTTCTAGGAAATTACCTCTCCAGCCTGATCGGGGGGAAATAGACCCTCCTGCGATACTATTTTGTATTTACTTACTTGAGAAAAATAGCTTATTTATACTGGGAATTTTCCTTGCCCTTTTTTTAAATTCCGTTACTCGTTATACTCAACCTAAGTCTGCTTCTACTTTTTTTGGGTAGCAAAAACCATAAAGCCTAACATATCGAAGAGACAGATGTACTGGTAACGTTTTCAAGGTCGATTTTTTTTACTTTGGTGACCCCGGTAGTCCCAGATCAACAATAGTTATATATAATGCCTTCACTAAATATAAATCATACTGAAATATCGTGTAATATCATGTTTTGAATACCAGTATTATTGAGTAAAATTCAAATTTTCAGGTAAAACTAACAATATATATGCTATACCTTTTTGGAAAGCCAGAAATCTCTTTGTATTTCTATTAAATTTAGTTGTGTTAGTGAACAGTTTTTGAAAAATTAATTTTCGAACTCGAAACTTTGAAAAAAAAAAAATTAAAAACCTTCAAATCATTTTTTTTTTAAATTTTATATAATTAAGTATAATTTTTATTTTCAAAATTCAATGCTCTTATTAATTTTCAATTAAAAAAAAAAACAGAAAATGTATCTTAGTTTTTTTTGCTTTCGGATTCGGATTCAGGTTCAGGCAAAAATAATATAGGGTTCATAAAAAAAAACAAAGAAATAATAAAATAAATCTATAAAATACCATCATAATTCAAATAGTTTAGAAAATCACTTTACAAAGAATAATGGAATCACTTTACGACTCAGATGACGATTTAAATTATTATAGTGATCTACTGTTTGAACTATCTAATTTAACTCGACAAACATTGCAAAATCTTACTATTGCATCTGTTCTATGTCCTTTAGAGGATTATCGTATAGATATTCTGCAAAATGAATCAAATCAGCTCAAAGAACAACGAACAAATCTTGAAGAACTACTCAAAAACACAAAACGCAAACGATGGTGCAGCTGGTGTCTGCTAGAAGCTGTTTTTCAAAGAGACAATCAAAGGTTTTATTGTTGCTCCAGATGTGAACAATTAGATATATTGTTATCCAAAGAAATGTAGAAAAATATCATTCGTTAAAAAAAAAAAAAAAAAATCAAAAGAACTTTTTTCAAGGAAAACACTTTTTTTGATTTTCCCAAGTTTGAACAGCTCAGGTCAATTATTAAATTGAATGAATAAATGAAGGATTTGGGGTATGAGTGCACTGCGACCATTAAGATCTATTGTGCCCCCTTCTAGAGCTGAATGAGGTTGTTCATACTACAGCACGTTCTCCAAATTTGTTTCCTTGAGGAACTTGAGTATTTGGAGTATTTTTAGGGAGGGTAGTTCGCTCTCCTCTATCTGGTGATTTCCCAGATACCTGTGTCTTTGATGCACGAGTGCATCACATCTACCTAGTATATGGTCCGGTGTCTCCTCATCTCAGAATCTGCACGCTGCGCTGTTCTCTAAAATTATTAGATTATTAAATTAGCAGATTACCCCTATTTTATTTTTTATTCCATACCATCTAGTTTTAAGCAAATAAAAAAAAAATAAACTGGATTAATTAGATTTCACCTCTTTTTACTGAGGCATGTGTTCAATTTAACAAAATTGAACTGCCCGTCTACCTGTTACTCAAATAAAAAGGATTACCTATACCAAATAAAAAAAAAAAACAAATAAGTTTTACCTAACCACAAATAAATATGGAAGGATAATCTATTTGAAACTTATTTCTAAATTCCGATCAAATCGTGTTATGCCCCAACATCTATCATCCCTCAAATCAACCTCCATCATCCCTCACATTTCCACAAAATACCACCTCTTCACATCTCTTACATATCCACTTTAACGAGATATTCTAAGTAACTTAACTTAGAGTATCGTATTAACAATAAAGTCAATTTATGCTGTGCCTTTTAAAATAATAAACAGAACTAAATACTTTGTTTATATGAACAAACATTAGTTCAATATCTAAAGATATGAAACGCATAAATAATTTCAATTCAGTTCTCAGAAATTCTTAGACACTTAAAATATGTCTAGGAAATAACTTGAATCTAAACAAATAAACAAGCGTCATGTGCGATCATGAGAACACAAAGATTCTACGCTACAATCGACCCAAATCGATCGACATTTCTTGTTTACTTTACCATTCCCATATCCTATTCCCCTCAATATATATATATACATATATAAAGATACATGTGCATCTCTGGATGATGAGATGACCATAGCATTAATGAATAATTTCTCAGTCTTGATTCACGATTCAATAAAAGAAGTTCAAAAGATTCAAATAATATCGTCTTTTATTTTTAAATATTAGTTTTTGAATAAGTGGCACAACAAATTGGTGGCAGCGGTGGGATAGCTATTCGTTTTTGCTAGACTCAATCAAACTCAAAATATTCAATAGAAAAATTTTAAAATAAAAGAGAAAAATCATCAGAAGAAAAATCAAAAAGAAGACGAAATCTAAATCAGAAGGAAAATTAACGAAGAAATTACAACTCAACATAACAACAAACAAATCAGGGAAGTCCTAATTTTAAGCCATAATTATTTTATATTTACTTGCTTATTTTTTTTTGTACATAATATATTTTTTATGTGCTGTGTTTTGTGATATTTGTTTTCTTGTGAAAAAAAGATTCTTGAAAGCCTTTTTTCCTCCTTTTTCTCTGTGTATGGCTTTATTCATTAAATTGCGAAATAGAGTAATTGAATTTAATCCGAAAGCAGGCGAAAAAGAAGATTCTGAGAACCATTTCAAAAATTCTCCAGAAACAATACAAAAAATGGCTGATTTCAATTTTGATAGAGCGCTTAAATTGATCCCCGAATTTTCCGGGAATCCCGATAACCTAAAACGATTTTTGGAAATCGTTATAGTTCAGGCGAGAAAAGCCAGTAGTGAAGATGAAGACGAAGATCAGACAATTGAATTGCTCGATATACTAAAATCCAAAATTTCTGGGCACGCCTATAACGTGACCTTTAAAATAAAAGAATTCAGAAATTGGGATGAATTGTCTAAGTGCCCAAAACAAAATTTTCAAAGGCTCCGGCCTTTACAAACTATACAACTGCCAAACGAGACAGTTATTGATTATTCTAACAAATTTAATAAATTATAAGAGGAACTGAATGCTACTACCTCTCAGGATATTAAGTCCGAAAGTGATGAACTTAAGAAATTAAATGAGTTCACCGCGATTAATAATTTTAAGAGGGGCCTACGAAGTCCTCTTAAATTCATTGCTAAGACCCAGCATCACGAAACTCTTCAGGAAGCGATAAATTTTGCTCTCTCTGAAGAATCACTTTCCTTGGCCGAAAATAAGCCCAATTCTAACAGTAATTTCCGGTCACAAAATAATTACAATAATATCAGACCACAAAATAACTACAATAATTTCAGATCACAAAATAATTTTAGACCACAGAATAATTCTGGGCCGAATATTCATAGAAATCCATTTAATAATAATTTAAACAATAATTATGATAATAATAGGCACCAAGTAAATCATACTTATCAGGGAAACTCCCTAAATACTGGGTTGGACAATTCCCCAACTCAGTTGAGCGAAATTTAAAAGGAATTACACATATTTATCCCAAATCAATTCAAAATCTAAATCTAAATCAAAGACAAAATCGTTTTCAAAATCTCAAACAAAATCGAATTCTAGATTCAAAACCAAACGAAAATCATTTTCTAAATCGAAATCAAAAACAAAATCCTTTTCAGAACCACGAACAAAATCAAATACAAGGCGCAAATCAAACTCAATCTCAAAATCCAATTCCATATTAAAGTGCCAATTTAAATCGAAATCGAAACTTCGTTTCTCATCACAGTTGTGTACTTAACATAAACTCGAATCAAATCTCAAGAAGCAAAATAAATTTTTCAATTGCTAAAGGCAAAGAAAAAACAAAATTCATTTTTTATTGACACCGGAGCTTCAATTAGTTTAATTAAAAGAGGATGTTTAAAAAATAGTACCTTAGTGTATAATCACAAGAATCCTCTTATGATTAAAGGAATTTCTCCAGAAGAAATTTCGACAATTAGGAGTCACGATTTTGCAAATACATATTTCAGAAAACGAATTTATAAACCAAGAAGTTCATATAGTGAACGACCATTTTCCTATTGATTATGATGCTATAATAGGAGAAGATTTTTTAAACAAAACCAATGCCTCAATAAATTATAAATCGAAAAATATAGCAATAGAAAAAGATGGAAGATTATATCAAATTCCATACTCTGACGTCAAGCAATTAATAAAAATTCCTCCCAGAATGGAGCAGTATATAAAGTACGGTCCATTATTAAAAAACAATGAAGTCATTGTTATTCCAAAAGAAATCCTACCAAAAATCTATATAGCAAGTTCCATTGCAAAAGTTGAGAACGGGTTTATTAACTATTTCTATTCTTAATACATCAGAGGAAGAAATAATAATTCCTAAAAACCTATAGGTGAGTTATGAAAAAAGTGAAGATTTTCATGTGTATCACATTTAAAATTTTAGTAACTACAATGAAATAAACAATAGATTATAAAAACTAGGAGAAGTCTTAGAAACATATCATCTTAACAAAGAGGAAAGAAATTCTATAGTTGAAATTTGTAGAAATTTTAATGATGTCTTCCATTTAGAAGGTGACAAGCTCACCTACACCAACGGGGTGAAACATAATATTCCCGTAGACAAAAATCAGAGGCCCATAAATACACGTCCCTATAGAATACCGGAAATACACAAATCTGAAATCCAGAAACAAGTCCAAGATATGTTGGATGATGGTATCGTTAGGAAAAGTACAAGCCCTTGGAACTCCCCACTGTTGGTGGTTCCGAAAAAAGAAGATTCAAATGGAAACAAACAATGGCGTGTAGTCGTCGATTTTAGAAAACTAAACGAAGTCACTCTAGCTGATTCGTTTCCTCTACCGAATATTGAAGATATCCTAAATCAATTGGGAGACTAAATATTTTTCGATTTTAGGGTTCCACCAAATTCAAGTTGAAGAAGAGGATAGACATAAAACTGCATTCAGTACTACTTTCGGGCATTACGAATTTAACAGAATGCCTTTCCGGTTGCGAAATGCACCACCCACCTTTCAACGTTTAATGAACGTAGTTCTTGCAGGTCTTCAGGGCATACGATGTTTCGTATACCTAGATGACATTGTCGTGTACGGTATGAATCTTAATGATCACAATAAGAAATTGATTGACATATTTGATTGTCTTCGAAAATATAATTTGAAACTGCAACCTCAAAAATGTAAATTCCTACGTAAAGAAGTCTCTTACCTGGGGCACATAATAACAGAAAACGGTTTCAAACCTAATCATGACAAAATTACTGCAATAACCGATATACAAATTCCTAAAACTGTGAAACAGTTGAAATCGTTTCTTGGATTGATCGGGTATTATAGGAAATTTATTGCAAACTTTTCCAAAATTGCAGATCCTTTAAATAAACTCTTAAGAAAAGACAATGCATTCATCTGGAACGCATTTTGCGATGAAGCGTTTTCTCTTTGGAAAAAATCTATTACCGATGCACCTATTTTACAATATCCTTCATATGATAGGCCCTTTTTAATAGCTACAGACGCAAGTAACTGTGCTATCGGAGCAGTACTTTCTCAGTCAAATAATTTGGAAAGCGTAGATTTACCTATTGCATTTGCCAGTAGAGTATTGAATAAATCTGAGCGAAATTATTCAACGATTGAAAAAGAAGCTGTAGCCGTGTTCTGGGCTGTAAATCATTTTCTACCATACGTTTATGGAAGAAAATTTACTGTCATAACGGATCATAAGCCTCTAGTATGGATTTTCAATCTTAAAGATTCAAGCTCTAGAATTATGCGCTGGCGTATTAAATTGGAAGAATACGAGTTCGATGTAAAGTATAAAGCTGGTTCATTAAATAAGGTAGCAGATGGTCGGTCCAGACTTGAAACTTATAATGAATCTAATACAGTAAATATACTTACACGCGCTCAAGTTAAACAGATAAAGGATGACTCAGAAGAGTTAATTTCAAACACCGAACCAAATAACGTAGAAGAAACTTTAGAGGAAAAAGAAGCAATACAACCTAAACAAATAAATTCAAAAATAATGACCTCCAAAACTGAAATAAATAACATTCTAAATGAATATCATATGAACCCTACTGGAGGACATCAGGGGGTAAAGTGAACATTTAAGCGGATAAAAATTAACTTTAAATGGCATAATATGTTGAAAGACATTAAAGAATTCATTTCAAAGTGCGAAATTTGTCAGAAAAACAAAAACTACTCGTCAAAGAAAATTCCGATGAAAATAACCACAACATCTACTGTTCCTTTTGAAAAAGTGTCCTTGGATATTGTCGGTCCCATACCAACTTCAGAGTCAGGAAATAATTATATTCTTACATTTCAAGATGATTTGACTAAATTTATTCTAGCTTTTCCCATAGAAAACTAGGAAGCTGCAACAGTTGCAGAAGTTTTCGTTCGAAGAGTAATATGCATTTTCGGTGTTCCCCAAACTCTTTTAACTGATCAAGGTTCCAACTTTTTAAGTGATCTGTTCAAACGTACTTGTCAATTATTAAAAATAAAGAAAATTCAAACAACGCCTTATCATCCACAGTCAAATGGATCTTTAGAAAGGAGTCATCGTGTGTTAGGAGATTATCTGCGGAGTTACTCCAACAAAGATCCTATTAATTGGGATTCATGGGTCGATTATGCGGTATTTTGTTATAATACCACCCCACATTCCGGTACTCAGTTCACTCCTTATGAAGTGTTATTTGGCATTAAACCCCAAATACCTTGTTCTCTAACTAATTCCATTGATCCTGTATACAACTATGATGACTATGTTTTTGAAATAAAATCCAAACTTCAAAATGGATATCAAATAGCCAAAGATAATCTGATTAAGGCTAAAATGAAGTCAAAAAATTATTATGATAGGAATAGCCAACAAATTTAATATAATGTAGGCGATAAAGTTTTATTACAAAGTAAAACAAGAATGAACAAAAAATTAACTTCAGTTTTTTTAGGTCCTTACGAGGTAATAGCAGTCAACTCACCAGAAACTGTGACAATCAAGTTGAAAGGAAAAATAAAACAGTCCACAAAAACTTAATAAAGGCATTTAATTCTTAAACATGTATTTACTGGTACTAAAATCTCTTCATTTATAGAACTCCAATATGCTGACAACATTAGTCACATTTCTCTTGGCAAGCACCACTTTGGCTTTAGACAGACATGAGTTGGAAGAAATAAATAATGCCACTGCCATACACTTCGAAAGTGAAGGCAACCTTCTTCTTTCTAAAAACGAATGGAATTTCATTGTTCACCTTAATTTGTCATTATACAGAAACGGTCTCGAACAAATAAATGATCATGTTTATCTCTTGAATATATTATGTGATAAAATTATTAAAAATAATATTGAAAATAACTTATGTGCTCAAGTTGTCAAATCAGTAAATCGTCTTGCCTCAGAAGTCATGAATAAATATAAAATCATAAAAGAAATTTTAAATTCCCCTAATAGACCTACTCGAGGTCTGTTCAATTTTATCGGCAGGTTCGAAAATTTCCTTTTCGGTAATATGGATGATTCCGATGCAATTTCTATTAAGCAAAATATGGATAAATTAGAGTCCACACAAATTAAAATAGTACATGAATTAAACTAAGAAATAAGTGTAATTGGTCATGTGATAAAATACGTTAATAACACTAATGTTGGTATTTATAATGAACTTATTAAAAGTCAAGATGTAGTATTTGCTTTCACAGAAATGGAAAACATCTTAATAAATGAGATTTCTGAAATCAAAGAGAAAGAGATAGAAATATTCGATAAAATCGTGCAGGCACAAGAAAATAAAACAAGTAAACACATTATTTATTATTTGTTTCATTAAAAGAAATAGAAACAAAAGGCATAGAAAAAACAAGATTACCACTGGAACCTTCAGTTCAAAATATGCCAGAATTAATAAAATTTGCTAAAATTGAACCTTTATACGTAATAAAAACTCTTACCTTTCATGTTAAGATCCCTCTGATCTCCAAAGAATTTAAATTATAAAATCATTCCGATACCGGCTCATTATCAAACTAATACTTACTTCTTTGTTCAAACTGAGGCAACACTAATTGCCTCAAACAATAATAATGAATTTATTAAACTCAACGAAATAGATCTTTCCAAATGTATTAAATCAAAAACGATAACTGTTTGTAAATCAATGTTTCCGATTTTTAACAATATAAACAAAGACTGTATAATGAATTTGCATCTTGGAATTTTCAATGAGAACGAACGCGTAATAAAGATCTTTAAATTAAATAACGAAATTTGGAAATTAATACATTTTAAAACGTGGTAATATGCTGTCCCAGAGGACACTATATTAATGATAACATGTAAAGATAACGTTAAATACTTTGTAAAAATTCGAAATAGTGGAATTCTTAAAATTGATCTTAAATGTAATGCAAATACTAAAAATGTAAAAATTGAAGCAATGGAAACTTATAATAAAACACAAGAGTTATATTACTTTTCAAAAATTGTATTTGACTCAAATTTTAAAATTCCAAAGTCACTCGAAAGTGTAAGCTCAAAAGCGAATTTTCATTTCGATGAAATTGGAAAAATAAGCCAAATTGTAAACAATATTGATCAAGAAAATATTGAAACTGAGCATGATACAAACTATTATATCTTAAATGTTCTTATAACTCTCTTAACTATTTTATTATTCATAACTGAGTTGTATTTAGCCTGAGTAATTTATAAAATGCAAAATTATTGACCTCGGAATTAAGGAAAACATTGTTGAAGGAGAAGAAAATTTATAATTTGTATGTTTAAGTAATTAAAAACAAAAAAAAACACAAAATAATAATTAATCTTTTAAATCCTATTTTTATTCATTAATGCATTACATCGAAAATAATAAAAAAAAATGTCTATGAACATTTTTTTTATAAGGGGGGGAGGAATGTTATGCTCCAACCTCTATCATCCCTCACATTTCCACAAAATACCACCTCTTCACATCTCTTACATATCCACTTCAACGAGATATTCTAAGTAACTTAACTTAGAGTATCGTATTAACAATAAAGTCAATTTATGCTGTGCCTTTTAAAATAATAAGCAGAACTAAATACTTTGTTTATATGAACAAACATTAGTTCAATATCTAAAGATATAAAACGCATAAATAATTTCAATGCAGTTCTCAGACCGAAATCGATCGACACTTCTTGTTTACTTTACCATTCCCATTCCCATATCCTATTCTCCTCAATATATATATATATATACATTTAAAGATACATGTGCATCTCTGGATGATGAGATGACCATAGCATTAATGAATAATTTCTCATTCTTGATTCACGATTCAATAAAAGAAGTTCAAAAGATTCAAATAATATCGTCTTTTATTTTTAAATATTGGTTTTTGAATAAGTGGCACAACAATCGTCAATACAAAACGATGGCAAGTTACTCTCGGGAAGAATTGACAGATATGCACTATTACTACGGTTTAGCGGATGGTTCCAGTCGGGAAGCACAGAGATTGTACGCAGAAAGGTTCCCCAATAGGAGATGTCCCCACTATTCACTTTTTGCAAGACTTCACAACCGTCTTCGGGAACATGGAGTACTGGAGACTCGAAGGAGAGAAAGGTTATCTGTTGTATCAACAGATAGAGAAATGGATTTTGATTTTGTACGATGTAATCCCACCCTTAGCACCAGAAGAATAGCAACTATGCTTGGATTATCCCAAAACAAGGTTTTGGCAGTGATTCTACCGTTGACCTTCACCCATATCACTTTACTCCAGTGCAAAAGTTGACATGAATTGATAAAATTTTGGGGACTGAATTCTGAAGAACGCTATTACGGAGGGAAAAAACAGAACACATTTACTTTAAAAGGATAGTTTGGCGGACATAAATTTATCTGCAGCTAATAAATAGTGGGGATCATATCGAACATTTCATATAACATCATTTATTTTAATTAGAGTAAGCTAAAATATAACAGATATAAAAAATATTACCAGTCAATAAAGTTTTTTCTTGCATTACTTGCTAATAAAACTAATGGTATTTATGCAAAGATACAACAAAAAAAGGAGTTTTCTTGGAAAAAAGTACTTGTTTTTATTTCTCAAAAAGTAAGATACATTTTAACATCCGGTTTTCTGTTTTTTATTGAAAATTTATAAGAGCATTGAATTTTGAAAATAAAAATTATACTTAATTACATAAAATTTTGAAAAAAAAATGATTTGAAAGTTTTTTTAATTTTTTTTTTTTATTTTGGGTTTGAAAATTAATTTTCAAAAACTGTTCACTAATACAACTTAATTTAAAATGAAAATCAAAGAAGAGATTTCTGGCTTTCCAAAAAGGTATAGCATGGTATTGTAAATTGTACCGTTGTTTTTAAATATTTTTTTCTGTTTAAGTCATTTTTTTAGAAAATTGCCCCTCCGCCCATACGATTTTTTTCTTGTCTAAACCCAACCTACTTGCTCCAGCTTTTTGATGCACCTTATGCAAATCACCCTGTATATTTGGGGTGTCAGATTTTTTTTAAATTTTTATATTCAAAATGGGTATCGTGGATCTTGTAAGGGATTTAGAAAGAAGTAATTTTTGTTATATTTTGAGACCCCGGGAACGTTTTAAGGTAAAAAAAACTGCAATTCTAAAAAGTGGTCAGAAAAACCATTTAAATTTGCGTTGATATCTAGTCAAAATTACTTTTTATGTTTTATTTTGGATTTTTTTTACTCATTGGTACTGACTGTATATCAATTTGAGTACGTTGTATAATATTGTCGGTCCAATTTGAGCAATCTATTAAAACAAATCAAAAACGCCCAGAAAATCGATAAATTTGTTGGAGACTTTCATAAAGATTTAAAGTAAAACGTTATTTTAAGACATTTTAAGGAGACATTTTTGATTTTGTTTCCTTAGCAGCAGGTTGCAAAAGCAAAAAGAAATCATTTTGAATAACTGTGCCCACATATCGACGCAAATTAAAATAGCTTTTCGGATCACTTTTTCGAGTTGTAATTTTTTACCTTAAACCAGCCACGGGGTCTCAAAATTCAATTTTCAAAAAGTCCTAGAAAAAATTACTTCTTTCTTAATCCTTTACCATGATCCACGAAACCCATTTGGTATATACAAATTTTTTTTTAATTCCGACACGCCTAATATATATACATATATACATATATTGTTTTGTTTTTACACTTTCTGACCACATCATATCAATTATTAACTCGAGGAGCTAATGAGAATCAAATCTTTCTGCAGCAACAACCACATAGTTCCAGATATGCAGTTTGGATTCCGGGAACATCACTCAACACTTCATCCACTTTTAAAGCTCCAGCACGAGGTTGCCCTCTCCCTAAATTGTCATCAAGTCACTGTCGGATACTTTCTCGATATTGAAAAAGCATTTGACAGCGTATGGATACAGGGACTTGTTCACAAACTTATCCACTTCCACATTCATTGATTAAAATTATTTACAATTTTCTTAATTCAAGATCGTTCATTCGTTCATATAGGAAGCTGCCAATCAACAAGGAGGACAACCAGAGCCGGAGTTGCACGAGGATCTAAACTAGTGCCATTCCTCTTCAACATATATACTTCAGACCAGCCACAGCCAGAATACGTCCAGACTCTCCTGTTCGGCGACAACTCCCTCATATACGCCAAGTCCATGTCACCGATATTTGCACTTAGAACAGTCGAAGCCCACGTCAAACTACTATATGAATACTACCATCGCTGGGGCTTCAAAATCAATTCGGCCAAATCCGAACTAATCTGTTTCAGACGACTTAGTGGCTCAGGAAGTAGAAGAGGACGCTTAGCCACCAATTGCAGGAACACCAAGATAACTCTTCCTGATGGAACTCAACTGTCAGCAGAAAATAACGTCAAATACCTGGGAAGAATACAGTTCAACGAGTTATACTAAGAAAAGCCAACTTCGCTTTTCTTCGCATCTATCCGCTAATAAGAAAACAGAACGGACTAAGCCAAAAGACAAGCAGCTCATCAGTCCCGTAATCACCTACTGCTCTTCCACACAACAACAAAATCATAAATGAAGAAACTAGCAATATTCGAGAGGAATATCAATTATATATCGTTGAAGTTTTTTTGCACAGAAGTGCAGAATGCAAACATTTAATAAATAATTGCACCACAAAAACTAATTATTTATTTTTGCGATTTTTACATAATGTTGGAGTACATCCAAAAATCGTATTTTGCTCTCGAAACATTTTATGCAAATGTCAATTTTTGTTGTGACACTTTTTCCCAGTGTTTAGGTTAAGTGTCTCGAATTTTCTTCGTTGACTTAGTCCGAAGGGGTTCTGTGCTACTTGTACTTTGTTATACATAAATCGTGTGTGAACCACGTTGGTAGCACAATTTTTCTCAGCGCTGTGTTTTTTTGTGAGCCCGAAGGTAATTGAATGAAAGAAACGATGTCGGTGCTCATCAGTTTACGGAGAATTTTCGTTGCTTAACTTAGGCACGGAGAAAAACTGTCTTATCGGCATGAATTACATACATGTTATCTATACTTTGAATGGAAACTCCATGTTTTTTTCTGTGATGGCGTGGGTAATCCATGCTTGGAAGGAAGCTATAAGTTGTCAACGCGCTTATAACTAAAACGTTCGTTGTGTTATGCACATCGGTAACACAGTTTTTCTTCACATTTAAGTTAAGCGCTGATTCTTCGTTTAAATTAGCCAAAAGAGCTTGTCCGCGAATGACTGTAATAGATAAATCGCATGCAAGTGTCACTTCTTTCGGTTCAGCTTACCCCAAATTTTACGCAAAAGTCACTTTTGCTACGACCTGTCAACGCGTTGACAAGTAAATTTTTAGTGTCTACTACACGCCGATAACACACTTTTTATCCGCTTTTAAATTAAGTGCCGAGAATTCTATGCTTATCGATATCGTAGCCATCCGTCATTGGAATTTGACAGTTGATAGCTTGAAAAAAGGGGGCAAATTATATTTCTTTTTCAAAAGGATATTTCGATCCAAATTTCACACAATTGCCTTAAAATAATCTTTTTCTGGAGCAGTAAAATTCATCAAGAATTTCAGATTTCTTAGGGGTTTTTTAACTTTAACATTGACATCGTAGCCACCCGTCAAAGAATTTGACAGTTGATGGCGAAAAAGATAGGGGATGATTTTGACAGAAAAACTATATTTCGATCCAGGTGTCACCCAATTGCCTTAAAATCAACTTTTTCCGGAGCAGGAAAAATTCATAAAAGATTTGTGATTTTTTAGAGGCTCTTTAGAGCCTTGAGAATTAGACAATTGATGGCTTGAAAGAAAGAAAATATGAACTATACTTTGACAAAAAATGTTTTTTTTTAATCCTAATGTCACCCAGTTGCTCCAAAGTCACCATTCGTCAATGGAATCTGGCAGTTGATGGCTTGAAATAAAGAGGCAAACTATATTTTGACAGAAAAGTATATTAAGATCCAAATGTCACCCTATTGTCTTAAGATCACATTTTTCTGGGGCACTAAAAATCCATTAAAAATTGGTGATTTTTTGGGTATTTAAATCCATTGAAATCGAAGCCATCCGTCAATGTCCCTGATCACACGTAAAAAAATTCAAGGATTTTCTGTGATTTGTGATGGTGAGCGGGATAACTGGCAGAATAGGGAGGAGGATGAAATATATTTAAAATATAGGTATACAAAGAGTTGAAGCGAGCTTGAAGGTTATACCTATACTAATTTATTTTGTTGTCATTGTAATCGTCATCGTCATCGTAATTGTTATCGTTGTCGTACGGTGATCGTCATCACCAAATTTAATAAAGCGGTAATAAAACGTTATTTCACATACATATGTATATCAATGGCGGGCGTTGCGTCCATATAACACGATTCCTTACGTCTTCCCCTCTGAAATTTCCTTTAAACAGCACAAATTTAAATATAAATGAAGACTATTATTTTCCCGTCATTTTAAGACCTTAATCTTAAGGATCCGACTAGTAAAACTCAAGTTATAAGAATGTAAGTGAAACCATATCACTTTTTCCTGAAACATTTTATTTGAAGAAATTCAACTAAAAGTTCAAATGATTCTTCTTTTCTTTCTTTTCTCTAATAGGTATTCATTATCGTTTTGAACAAATTCACTCTAAATAACACGAAGATGAACGCCTTATTCTGTCTAATGCTTAGTATAATGTTGAACATAGAGAGCTACAAAACAATTTTGCTAGAGAAAAAAAGGGATGCAGTCTTAATTTTTTTGGATGAACATTTGAGTAGAGAGAGAATTTTTGTGGATGACCATGCGTATGTGTATTGACTTGAAGATGGAAATGGATACAGAAATATATGTGTATGTATTGCATGGATTTTAGTTTCTTACTTGGGCGCGACGATTGTTTGAGAATTCATATTTATGTTATAGGAATATCATACCAATATCATAGCAAGAAGCAAGGTCATTTGGTAGGATATCTGTGTAATTTTGAATGTTTGTATTTATGAAAAAAATAACACGGCTGTTCTTGTCTTATTAAAAGTGGCTGTGCTCAAAATATCTGTGTTGCTCCAGTAATAAGCTCATAACTTGAGTTCTAATGGTCGGATCTTCAAGATTAAGGTCTTTAAACCACGGGAAAAAAAGGCTGCATTTTTGTTCTTTCTATTTCTATTCAAACAAAATATAATACTATGTTTTTTTTGTAAAAAGTTCTTATTCTAACACACTTCTAAAAAAAGGAATTTTAAATTTGACCGATCTTATATAAATTCTTATAAGTATGAACTCGATTTACGCAACCCTCGATTCGTGCAACTCGTTGATTTTCGCAATACTATGTATGCATCACATATTAATTTTTGTATAAGTTTCGAACATTTCGTTTTCGTATTTCATAAAAATATGTATGTTCAAACAAATACAACCCAGTAAGTGCAACAACCTCGGTTATTGCAACTGTCCCAATTTCTATTAGTTGCGTAAATCGAGTTTGAACTGTATTAATATTTTGAGACATTAATCATATCTTGTAGAAGCTCAAATAACCATCTTCTTGCATATGAAACGGAAAGCGACTGAGAATTTCTACTTCTATAGCTTAATGTAGAAAAAAGGCGTACTATCCTGTTTTAGTTTAGTTTAGTTTAGTTTATTTTGCCAAAACAAGACAACAAAAACAAAAATTAAAAAAATAATAACAAAGTTAAAGATAAATATAAAAATATAAAGTTTGAAACAATTGCTTTTTTTAAGAAAATACAATAACAAATAAATAACAAACCATAAATAATAAATGAGTACAATTATTACTAACAATAACTAATAGTCTCAATGGAGATAGTTATAATTTCAATATATCATGAAGAGTCATAAACATCATTTTCTGAATTATTTTATTCCTGAAAATATCCCTTGCTTACATTAGAGGTACAAAATTCTGAATACTTATTAAAAGTCTTTGAGTACCGATTAAAAGCTTCGTGAGATGCAAAATTAGTCTTTGATTTAGATTCCTTTAAGAATTTCGTGTGACGTAAATTGCGAACATTTGGATTTAGGGATATTTTTGAACATAAAAATGATGAGTCAATATTACTTTTTAAAATATCAAATGCAAATAAAGCTTCAGGCAACTCATATTTCTTCGTTTTACAAAACCTAGCATACACATGTTTTTAGAGTGTACTTTGTCGATTTGGTGTTTAAAAGTAAGTTTATTATCAATAATAATCCCTAAATCTTTTATTACGTCTTTTCGACGTCTGTCCTCCAATAGTATAGTCAACATTTATTTGCACTTATTTTTTTAGAAATGAGATAACATTGCACTTGTCCACATTTAACATCATTCCATTCACTTTGCACCAGCTTTCAAGTGTGCTCAAACATTGTTGCAATGAGAGTCCATCAAGTGTATTGTTCACATTTTGAAACAGCTTGAGGTTATCTTCATATAAAATATATCTGCACCCTAAGGGCAAGTCATTAATGAACAATAAGAATAGGAGAGGGCCAAGATGGCTACCCTGAGGTACACTAGAAGTAACGTATATTTTACGAGAGACAACATGACAAAACCTAACACACTGAGTACGATTTGACAAATATGACTCTATCCACTTTAGAAGGTTGGCTTGTATGCCATACCTTTTTAATTTAAATAAGAGTAAGCCATGATCAACTTTTTCAAAAGCTTTGCTAAAGTCAGTATAGATAGCATCAACTTGGTTCCCTTTTTCCTTTCCAGAAGAATATGTGAAGTGTAATCAGCCAAATTGGTAGTCTTGGATCTACCCTTAAAGAAACCATGTTGATGCTCACTGATAACTGACTTGAGCAATACACCTAACTTATCAGTAACAACTTTTTCAAATAATTTAGGAATAGCCGACAAGATAGCAATGCCCCTGTATTTTTAATATTCGATCTATCACCATTTTTGAAAATTGGTGTTAAGAAAGAACTGCGCCATTCCTTAGGAAAAATACCTCTCGAAATCGAAAGGTTGAAAAGTATAAGTAAGGGTTTGGCAATAGTTTCTGCAGTTTTTTTTTCAAGAACAGTGGTGGAACACCGTCGGGACCACTGCCCTTATTAACATCGATCAATTTTGTTATTGACAGAGAGCTCAGATTAACATGGTTTTCAATAATATGATTGAAATCATTCATATCAAATGTTATCGGGTCTGTATAGACAGTTTCAAAGAATGAAGCAAATAATTCACATATATCATATTCATCAGAGCAAACACTTTTTTCGGAATGCATTGTAGATGGAAAATTACTAACATTGCGTTTAATGTTAACAAACTTATAAGAAAAACGAGGATTTTTTTAATGAAGACCCTGTTTTAATAACATATCTGTCGTAACAAACTTTGTCATATAATTGAAATTCATCATTGAGTCCCAAAAATATTTCATAATCGCTGGAGTTATCGGAAGCTATCCATTTGCGATGAGCTTTATTGTTACGATTTTTTAAGTTCGTCAGTTCCTTATCATACCAAGGAGGAGCATTATTAGAAGTAAACACTGTTTTTGGGATATAGTTTTCAAAAACAAAATTTAAAACTGTAGAAAGTTCATAAGCTTTATCATCAACCGATGACAGATCCGTAGACCAGTCAAAATTATCAAAAAACAAATTAATTTGCCCATAATCAGCATTTTTAAAATCAAAGACACTTGCCTTCTGGCGAATTTTTTAACAATAAAAGTAGCAGAGCTTAAAAGTCTTATGAAATACACTTGTTTTGTTGTTAACAATGGATGAAGCCTCTTTTAAGACAAAATTGTCACAAACATTGGTAAATACCAGGTGAAGAACATTATTAAAATTATTTTGTAAGCTACAAATTTTATTATATCCATTTTTATAAAAAAAATTTATAACAGAAGTTGCTGTTCAGTGATTATATTAATTGGATCCAGTTTAGTACAGGGAGATTAAAATCGCATAAAAAAAGAAGTAATCGCTGTCATCGAGAGTGGATAAAACAGAAGAAACACTGTTAGTAACTGCTTCATAAACTTCAACGGGTTGACAAGGGTGGATGTAGCAACAACCAACAAAAATATTTTTATCTTCGACAGCAATTCTAGCCCAGACATGCTGGCTTAAAGTGTTGTCTGATGGCGGTGTCTGAATGTCTGAATAGTAATCGGAAGGCAAGACAAAGAAGTATGAATTGCCAGTAAAACACCACCACCTTTGCTTTGACTAGGAAGAAGAGTCCGATCGAAGAAGAGTCACATCGAAAAACCTGCCAGGACGAGTCGAAGATTTCAGCATCAAGATGATCAGCTTTCAGGCAGGTTTTAACAAGAAAAATAATATTGTATTCACAACGACGAAGTTCAATTAAATCACCTCTCATCCCCGACATATTTTGATAAAAAATCCTCAACTCCTTCCGGAGCTGCGTCGTTTTTTGAAAATTTTGTTGAGAAAAATTAGGTTTATTGGATTCAAATTCTTGTACACGACATTCCTTTGGCCATTTGTTCGAGTTAAGTAGCATAGAAAGGATTTCTTCTGGGACGCTGATTTTAAAGTTAAGATATTGTAGCTCAGATCTTTTTAAGTTCCACGGGACAATCTGATTGCAGATAAATTCACAACAATGGAAGTTCTTTATCAAGAAATTAATAATATCAGCTTCAGTCGTTCCATATTCTGCATTTTGAATATATATCTGTTTACGTTTGTTGTTGTTTGTAGAGCAGTGCGTTGTAATTTCATTTGGTGGAAAACAAAAACGGTGGCAGATGGAGCGGTGGTAGCAATGTGGATTGAGATAATGAGTGCGATGGTAAGATCAATCGGGGTGGAGGGTGTGTATACGCATGATCGGAATTTAAATATGGCATTGGTATAAGTTGCGGAGTGGCCCGATCACTCGTATTATTTGACTGAAGGGAGAGTGACTCTGGTTTATTAATATTAGCATTATTCTTTTTACGTTTTACTTTATGTACGCTAGAAGACCATTTATAATTTTTTCTTCTTTTTACGAAGAAAAGCAGCTTTCGATGTTTGCGTACTAATGCTTATGTAGGTTTTTTTTCATTAGGATTGAGAACATTTTCATAAACTCTTATCATGTCATTATGCAAAGTAGTATCAAAGGAATGCTGAGAGTTACTTTCTTCAACTAGTTCTGGATCAATATTATCAAGTTGAAATAACTCTTCATGCATTGTGGCGGATCTCAGAAAGTCAATCATTGACGAAAAATTATTGGCATTATCAATTTTATCGCCATTTAACCTTATTTCGTCAATAGCTTCGTTAAAAAAAACTTCGTCACTTATACAAATTAAACGAGACATGTTTTCTACTGTTTTCGATAAAATTTCGGTTGTCTTCGTAGTATTAGATACTAAGGCGTCTAACGTGCGCTTACTTTCAGAAGTTTTTTTTTTATAGAAGAAAGTTCATGAGATATATCATTACGGTCGTTTTTGCATTTATTTTTTTCGATCATCGTTTTTAAATGATTATTTACAGATTTAATTTCATCTGAGCAGGTACTAATTCTTTATGATTTAATAATTTTTCCATCTGAGCAGTATTTTTGTTTTCAAGTCGAATCATAATGCTAGACAATTCTACAATACGAGTATATTGATGGTTAGACCTTTCTTCATTTGCTTTTTTCTTAATGAGAGCTTCTAGCTCATCTTTCCAAAATGTAATCGTATCTAGCATTGGGTTTTTATTACACCGAAATTTGATTTGACAAATTTCGCAAAAGAAAAAAATTTTTTTTAAATATTCAAGTACGTGTTTTGAAGCTAATCTGGTCAGCCCAATGCAACATGGGTTAAAGCTTTTAGTGCATAGATTTCCTTTACATTTAATTAAATCGTTTGTGTATGAAATAGATGAGCAACTATTGTGATCGCACTTAGCCATGGCACGAACCAATATAATTTAAGCTTATTAAGTTAGTGTTGATAGTATGAAACTTGGTTATCGGTAATGTTGAATTATGTAAATAAAAAACAAAATCCAAAGAAATTGAGGTGTAGTACCCAAATATGAATTGCTTGGCAGAACTATACTAAAGAGAACTCACCCATTAGGTAAGGTGCCAATTATAGCTATCATTGAAACTCATCATTGAAAACTTTAATGATTGATTTTGAGACATTTAGAAAGCAAAATCATTTATTATTTTGATGAAAAAATAAAGCTTAAGACTTAATTAATATTTCTAGTCAAAAAAAAATGTTCAAATAGACTTTACTTTCCACATAAAATGACTTTTAAGATTCCAATGATCATTGGTAAGGTAGTTCAATCATTGAAAAAGAGAAAGTCTTTTTATGTGGAAAGCAGGGCCTATTTTAAAAAATTTTTTGACTTAAAATATTAATTAAGTCTTGAGCTTTATTTATCTATTAAAATAATAAATGATTTTGCTTTCTAAGTGTTTTAAAATCCATCATTAAAATTTTCAATGATGAGTTTCAATGATAGCTATGACTGGCACCTTAGTCTGAAAGCAAATGGAGAAAAGCTTTGTTATTTAAAGATGAAACAAGGCATTTGCTATTCAGACACTGTCAGCCGCATAAGCGAAGTGCAATGGTTGATGTTGATTTTGCAGCAGGTATCGCATAAGCACTCAGGTTGAATTGATTGCAGTATAAACATGAAATGTAAAGTTGGGATACAATTATGCTTCATGGGCAGATCATAAACTAAAAATGTTTCACTCTCCCGGCGAGAAGGAAACGGAGAATAAAAATACAAATTAACGGGTGCAAAAATATATTTGAGAGAACTAGTTGAGATCTATTTTCACAGTGTGAGAATTAGATTTCGTATAACTATACATAGGTTTATTTTCGTTAACTTTTAATAACTTTCACATTTCATGAATAATAATTAAAGCAAAAATTCACTTTTTAAGTTTTTACCAGAATTAAATTTAGGTAATTAATAAAAAAGAAAAAAAAATTGTTTTACATGTAAAATGCACACCGATTAGAGAAAAGGGCGGGGGCACAGCTCGCTTAAATTAATTAAATGTGGAGACAAAATCGTAACACTTCCGAACTGAATGACGCTTCAACGAAGTGAGATAAGGTTCCTTAGTTTGCGGGCGTTTAACTTTTACTTCGTCTTCCCTTTTCAAATTATTCACGCCACGCCACTGATGTATATTATATATTTGAATCTATTTATTTCAAATTACGAAAATTCATACAAGAATATATCGTCTCTTCGGAAGAAATACGACAGAACGCAACAAATCTCATTTTCTTTAATTAATGAACATACAAATTTAATTTCTATTAGTTTCTTAAAAAATAAAACTAAAAGCTGGTATTTTTCCAAATTTATATCGAAAAATAAAGTTTTCTAGAACTTTAGTAAGTCTGTCAGGGAGGAGGGCTGAACGTACTAGTATATTTAATAACACTGGTCAAAAAAATTTTATTTTGTTACCAAATAATACTTTTCTGTAGGTTTTTGGTGTGCTGAACTCGAATCTGAAGTTAAAAAAAATCCATCGGGCTACGTTTTTGAGATATTCCCGTTGTAATATCAAAAAATACGTTTTTTTGCTGTTTTCAAAGATGTTTTGTAACGAGAAGTAAATTGTATCAAGAAAATTTGTAATGGTTTCTAAGGACCCGTTGTACAATCATGGTTCAGCCTTGGTTCAAAATTTAAACTCGGTTCAACTCGAATGAAGTGTTGTACAATCGGAGTTCAAGACTTAACTCACCCCTGAACCAAGCAAATTTATACTCTCCCATTTTGTTGAGTTAAACATGCTTGAACCATGGTTGAATCATTCAATTGGCTATTATTTAACTCTTTTGATGAGAATTTTTTTGTATACATGCTTTCTCATTTTAATTGTAATTGTTTGACAGCTAAAGGTAAAATAAACAAAAAATAAAAAAAATATGAGTGTCATCTCGCTCCTCTTGACGTACAGGCATCAAACAATAATAAAAAAAAAATAGCAACATTTTCTAATTCTGTTTAATTTTATTTTAAAAAACTTAATTAATACTGAATATTTTGCTTTTTCCCACTATCATAATGCAATGGTATCCATTGACCACAATATTAAAATTGTCAACGAAGACGATGACGAAGCGGAAGCAGACGATGCCAACAACGATCTCAGCAGCTATGGCCGCACTCCCACTTTCAATCAGTGTTGCTACAATGCGAACGAATCCTTAGATTTGGATCTCTTTTCATTCAATATATAATAAAATTAAATATAAAGGGTGATTTCTTAAGAGGTTTAGAACTTTAAAAAAAAAAAAACACAAAAAATTCGAAAAAATGAATGAAATATTTATTTGAATCGATAGTTTGAACCTTGCAATTTAATCTTTAAAGATAATTTCATGCAAATGTTGACCGCGGCTGCGTCTCAGGTAGCCCATCCGCTGAGTCCAATTTTGGCATACTCTTTCACACATATCGGCCGGTATCTCACGAATGAATGCATGGATGTTGGCTTCCAGTGCGTCAATCGAAGCGGGCTTGTCCCTATAGACATTAGCCTTGACATACCCCCACAAAAAATAATCTAATGGTGTCAAATCGCACGATCTAGGCGGCCAATTGACCGGCCCGAAACGTGAAATTAACTGTTCACCAAACTCGCCTCGCAATTGCGCCATTGTTTCGCGTGCTGTGTGGCATGTGGCACCGTCTTGTTGAAACCACATATCATGCAAGTCAAGAACTTCCATTTCGGGCAAAAAAAAGTTTGTTATCATCGCTCGGTAGCGTTCACCATTGACAGTAACGCTGCGATTCGCATCATCTTTGAAGAAATATGGCCCAATAATGCCGCCGGCCCATAAACCGCACCAAACAGTGGCTTTTTCGGGATGCATTGGTAGCTGTTGCAATGCTTCTGGCTGATCTTCACTCCAAATGCGGCAATTATGCTTATTTACGTACCCATTCAACCAAAAATGAGCCTCATCGCTGAACACAATTTTTCGCGCGATGAACATTTCGAACCGAGCACGAATTTTGATAGTAAAATTCAATAATTTGCAAGCGTTGTTCATTTGTAAGACGATCCATGGTTAAATTGCAAACCAAACTGAAGCTGTTTGACAGTGACACAAGGTACTAAACACACGTCAGCTGTCAAAACCAGTGTTGCCAAAACCAAACCAGCTAAAAAATCACCCGTTATTTCACTTTTATTTATATAATAACAAAGAAAAAGCATCAAACCTCGGAAAATAAACCATGACCATTATGAAATATAATGATAAACTGGTAGCTGACAGGTACATAAGTCATCTATATACTCCAATTTCAAGTAAATAGACTTTTAATTCGAGTTTATCTTACTCGCTCTTGAATCGCAGTTGTACAACGCACGCAAAGTTGAACCTGGTTAAAAAATAACTCGAGTTCAGCTGATCCGTGGTTCGTGTTAAATTTGTACAGATGATCCTAAAAGACCTTATTTTTTTCTTTTAAAATCTGTTTAAATCTTGCCGATATCCCTTCTGGTCCCTAAGAAATCTTCAGTGAATTGAAAGCCTTTCATTTATGATATAGATACAATGTAAGGGAGAATGGGCAAAAATTTGTTTTCTTTTTTTTTTTTAAATTAATTTTTATTTTCAATTTTCTTAAAACTATCTGAAAGCTAGACAAAAATTCATAAAAACTAGCCTACTTATCAATATCTTAATACTAACTTACTGGCCCCAATCGGACGCTCTAAGTTAAACTATAATAACTTAATGATAATGCCTTTCGGCCTAAGAACTGTCTTAATACTAAATCCAGGTCGGTTTTATTTTTTACCGAGAAGAATTTACAAAAAACTCGGTATCTCTGTCTTTATTTTTTTTTTGGTTTTATATAAAACTAACAAACTACATAAAACTAAATTAAAGCTAATTAAAACTAATTAAAACTACTTAAAGCTACTTAAAACTATTTACAACTAATTATAAACTAATTACAACCTACTTATAAGCTACTTACATCTAGAACAGCCACAGCAAGCATGTCCCGGTTTTATAATTTTTTTTGTATTTTTGTGGATTTTATAATTTTTTTTTCTTTTTTTTTTTTTCTTTTTGTGCCACCCTGACTGTCCCTACTTAAAACTAACTACCTAAACCTATGCAAGTCGGCCATACAAAAGAAAATAGCAAGGTCAACTATTAAATATCTGAAGGAACTTCATCTTCGTTTTTCAACCACCAGAACTGGTTCTTCTGCTTTACCCAATCTCTTCGGTCCCGTTCGGACACAGTCCTACTGAACCGAAGGTGCTGAGCTCCGTCTTGTGCAAGGAAGTCCCGACTGTACAGGAGCCGCCGATCTACAGTTCTCCGGCAGACGTGGTAGATTAGCGGAACCGCCGCTCTATCCTGGATCAACCCTCGACTGTCTAGGTGGAGGAATGCATCGGGCGGAATAAAGCCGCTTAGACGCACACTCTCGTAGTATTCGTTGTTGGGGTAATAAGCCCCGAAAATTAAGCTGTTAAACGAGGACATCGCTCTTGCAATGTGACCTCCAATAAGCTTCAGCATGAAATTATCTATCCTGTTTATGTTGGCCCCGTTGTATAGAACCAGGTTGGAATAGTAGTGTTTGTACTCCGACTCTGGTGTTCTGTGCAATCCAAGGCAGCGTCGAAGACACTGCCTCTCCAACACCCGAATCTTTTCCATTTGAGATGGGGCAACGTTGAACCAAACCGGGCATCCATAGGCAATGATCGGCCGGATGAGAGCCATGTAGAAAATCACCTTCACCCTGCTGTCAAGCCGGCTGCTATAAAACAACAGGGCAAAGGCTCCCCTAGCCCTGGCCAGAGCAGCATTTATATGTCTGTCGAAATACAAATACTGATCCATCCAGATGCCAAGGTACTTTATTACTTTACTACACTTTTACTCGCCAGTGGATGCCCATTTGGCCCTACGATCACCAGCTTGCGCCAGTTCTTTCTCGTATCCCTTGTAGCTCCACACAACGGAGTCCTTAACAAGATAGTTTCTGATTTCTGAAAGTTGATTTTCAACTTCCAGTCATCGCAATATTGCTGAATCTTCTCGAAGTCACGCTGCAAAAGAATCCTGATGACCTCGACTTTTGGAGCTGTTCTGTACGCAATTATATCGTCGGCAATTATATACGCAATTGCCTGAGTTAGACTACTTATCAGATCGCTGGTGTAAATGCTGAATAGAATCGGCGAAACCGCTCCCTGCTGAAGACAATTTTTAATATTAAAGGTTGTGGCAGAAGTTACATTGCCACTCTTGACAAAAAAACTTTCTGCCATTGAGCATGTCATAAAGCATATATAATGGTGGTTTACTAATGCCAAGTCTGGTCAGCTTTAGATAAAGACCCTCTAACCATACGGTGTCGAAGGCCTTCTCCAAATCAACCAGACAGGAACCCGTACACTCATTGACTTATTATATATGGACTGCTAGTCTTATGTTTTTTCTATACAAAAGCTCAACAGAAAAGGGTTCAGCTTCTCCTTAGCAACATAAGAGCTTTCGTCGAACATGCAGCGAACAAAACAACTATCCTTACGTCTCTGTATGTCGACCACTCTATCATACTTGTCAATCAAAGTCAAAATTTATTATTATTTTAATTAAAAAAGTCGTTGTCATTTTATTTAATTAAAAAAAATAACATTGCATTGCGAACTTATGTTATAGGCATTTAACCTTCCTACTAATATCAATCACCAATCTTCAAAATGATACAAGGGATTGCAAAATGGTAAGTCAAAAACGAACTCAAGAATCAAGTGATATATAAATAAGTCCTTCGAACTACCTTGTTCTTCTTCAGAATTCAGAGGAGTGGCGACTGACTGGCAAATCCAATAAAAAAGAAACAAATTTTGGCTGATAAAGGAAGCTCTTCTTTAGTTTTTTTTGTTCGCCAGAGAAAAAGTGAATTTATAAAATAAACGATGCAAGTGTCAAGTCACCGAAGTTGCAATAAATCATGATTCATATAAGAAAAAAGAGAAATCAAATATGTACTTAATTCGATTAATGTTCTTATAAATGGTTTTCAATACTTTTTTAAAGGCTTAATTCATTTGTTTGTTGTTATTGTTTTTCAAAATAAAATATAAAAACAAAAGAAATACTCCATTCATTTGTCAAAAGTTACACCACATCTGCCGCCTATTCGACGGCAGCGCTAGTGGCGTATAGTAATAGACTGAACAGGAGTGAAGTTGGCTCTTGGCAGTCCATATATAGTAGGTCAATGCGTACACTGCTTCTTAGATTTGTTCCATTGGACATCAGAAACGAGTTTCGACGCGGCATGAATAGTGTCATGTCTCGCCTTAAAACCGAACTGATTGTCCGGTATGATATTATTGTCCTCTGCCCACTTAGACAGAGCTCTATTGATAACTTTTTCGAATACCTTGCTGATACTCGGAAGAAGACTTATCGACCGGAGATTCGCCGGATTGGAGTTGCCCTTTCCCTTTTTCGGGAGAGGATGCACCACAGCTGTCTTGCAACGCACTGGATAATATGCATTATTCAGAGCGTTGTTAAACAGAGTGGTATAAATGTCTACTGCTTCTTGAGGTAAATGTCGAAGTACAACGTTGGATATGCCATCGACTCCTGCTGACTTCTTCTTCTTTAATGAATCGAAGATGAGCTGGAGCTCCACCTTCGTAATTAACAGGGAACTGGGCCCATTTCGCTCGGCGATTATGGCGTTTGCCAAATGATCTTCATTGAACCCGGTGAAACCAAGGTTCTCTGATCGCCATTGCGTGATGTCATTCCGAAGGTAGAAGTGATGGAGCAAGGCTCTGTTTTCCAGGTCATGATTGGGGGCGAATGCACACAATCACCTTGTACACTTGCTGGAAAGCAGCCCCCACAGCCTCCACTTTCTCTTGCGGATCTTCGACAGTAAAGAGGTCATCGTCCAAGACGGCGTCCTCTGGATTAATTCCTGCTGTCAGAAGTACGTCTCTGTTGTCTGTCTGTCTGTCTGTTGTTCTGTCTGTCTGTTGTTCGTTCTGATCATTCCTTCTAAATATCTTGTTAATTTGGGGAAACATGCTCGGGTCGCTAGAATTAACGGCTCGAATTTTGTTATTCCAATACAAATTAATTGACAACCGATAGTTCTCTTTAATTAGTTGGTTGATGTTCTTGATCGACGACTTCATTGTCCTAATCTCCAGATCATGAGGGTCAGTTAATCGTCGGTACAAGAGTTTGAGTCTTGTCAGCAGTCCACTTTTTTGTCTGTGTAGTGCGTCAATGGTCGCGTTCCGATACAAGTCGGTTGCGTCCCGTTGTTTGTATTTCGGTATTGTTCTGTTAATTGTTCGTTTGATTGTCTCGTCCATTTGTTCTAAGTATTGGTCTATTTCGTTATTTGTCAGATTCCTGTCATTTGGTGGGGATATGTTATTCGAACTGATTTCACTCGATAAGGCATTGGTAAAGCGTGGCCAGCGCATCTTACTGTAATTGTAAGTATGCACATTTACATACTCTTCCAACTCCACGAGCTCGTTCGGAAGCTGTATTACGGCGGCGAGTCCGCTCACTGTCGTACTCTATCGTTCGTAAACAGTTTCTTGGTCTTTGACCCACAGTGTCAGTAATTGTCAGTCTTGCGTCTATTAGCAATAGATACAGATAGGCACCGCTTCTTGGAAACGATGGCCGATCCGTAGCCAGCAGGTCGACACCATATTCAGTGTTGTATCGACTCATCCAATTGAAAAGATGAATACATTTTTGATTCTGAATTTGATTTCCCCAATCTTGGTGTTTGGCATTCAAATCACCGGCCATGAGAAAGTAATTTTCTTCCAAGCTCAAGTGTAGACATTCGAAAAGTTTTTCAAGCTCTGTCATAAAATCAGTTGGCTGAGGTGATGCCGGTGCATAAGCCGCGATCACATACATTCGCTTCTCCTGTTGGAGAGGAATGCATACAATGCACGCCTCTAACAGCCGAAATCTGCGCAGATCACTACCATATATAACTTTATGATTAATGCCTTTTCGTATGAAGATTGCGACGCCCCCCCCCCCCCCTTGAGTGGAGTTGGGTCGATCTCTTCTAACGATATTGTAATTGTTAGTCAACTTATGTTTCTGGTTCAGCTTAGTTTCGCTGGCCATAAACACATCTGGACTTTGGTCTTTCAACAATTGGAAAAGATTAGCTCTACGTTCGGTCCTAATCAGTGAATTTACATTCACAGCAAGGATCCTAAGAGGCCTCTCCGACAGCGCGCCTTTAGCCTCTAATTTGCGTTAGGCTAAGCAAAACAGAGTAGAGATAGTCTACCCTAGTCGCCTGCTCCTTTATCTGGGTCTGAAGTCCTGTTAACTGGCCTTGAATTGCCAGCAACATGCTTCTTATTTCGGGCAAAAATTTGTGGGAGCTTGTCCGTTTCTCAACACGAATGTTTCATACATCATGCCATGAGGTTCACGAGATATTCGGCTGATATTGAATAGGAAGACAAAGTCCAAATATGAAGCTGCATACTTGTTCTATTAAGTGCTCTCCATGGCTTAAGGTTTAACGGCTAGATAATAAAATGATGTATCACTATAACCTTTTCAACGATGTATGACACATTCGTGTTGAGAAATGGACCAACTCCCACAAAATTTTTGCTTATTCCCCTTGCTTACATATATCATAAATGAAAGGCTTTCAATTAACTGAGGGTAACTCAGAGACGGAAAGAGATATCGGGAAGATTTAAACAGATTTTAAAAGAAGAAAATAAGTTCTCTTAGAAACGATTAGAAATTTCCTTGAAACCATTTACTTCGCTTTACAATACAACTTTGAAAACAGCAAAGAAACATATTTTTTGATTTTATAACGGGAAAATCTCAAAAACGTAACCCGATAGAATTTTTCGACTTCAGATTCGAGTTCAGCACAACAAAAACCTACAGAAAAGTATTATTTGGTTTCTGTTACAAAAACCTTTTGCCCAGTGTTATCAATGTATACTTTAAGATAACAGACGTTAAGCAAATTGTAACTATTAACCGTTCAATAAAAATCTCGTAATCTTGTATTGTTTTTTTTTTTGGAAATTCTGAGATTAATAGGCATCAAATGGTTCTACATAAAAAAAAATCCTAACTTTTTCAGATTTTTATTTCACTCTCTAGTCTCCCTATTTTCACATTAAGGAACTAACTATGGTGTTAGGGTGATTTTTATTAAACGCGAAAAAAACAATCTGAGGGTATAGACTAGTTTTAGACGAGAACAAAATAGTATCGGAGGGTGGTCTATTTCCCCCCGTTTAGGCGGGAGGGGTAACTTTATCAAAATTTGGATCAAAACAGAAAAAAATTATTTAAAAAAACGGAAACACTTCTTAATGTCACGTCAGGCGCTTGTTGGTAAAGAAAGTGGATTGCATTTATCTCCTAGTTGTTAATGAACAACTTTCGCCACTCATTTCCAGTTATTAATTTCCTTTTTTATTCTAATATACCCCAAAAGAATCAAAATGACATAATATGGGTGCGTTCAGAACTTAGTTTGTTACAATTTTGAATACGAATCTACTACACTAGTTTTTTTCATTTTATAGATTACGTTCCGTCAGCCAATGTAGGTCGCGATCCCAATACGTTCACTCGATTGACGGCTGATGTCATTTTCATTTGCTCGATCGCTCATCTGTTCACGCAGGACGAGAATCTTCCCCAGATGTTTTTTTAAGTGTAAATCAAAACTACGTAATTTGAATTTTCTTCTTTTTTATTAAACAACGTTTTAAAATGTGAGTTAAACATTGATGAATACAACAATTCTGCTTTCATGTGGAAGCCAATATTATATGGAATAACATCTCCAAATTTGAACTGAATAGACAAAGTAGTTTTATTTTTTTTTTACCAGGTTAATCTAACCTAAAAAGGCTCTAATCTTCATATCATTAATTTTCTTCAAAAATCAATTTTAAGAAAACTGCATGGTAGAATTTAGATTAACAAAAATCAAATCTATCATAATTTTCAAAAATTATTTGAAGACGAAAAAAAAAGTTAATTTTTGCAGACCAGTGTTATCTGTGAGCGGTCTCCAGGGCCGCGCGTAGTTGTAAAAAACTTTAAATATCGAGTTTTATAAAAATCGACCAAAAAATTTTTTTTTGAAAATTTCGGTAAGAAAAACTTTTTGTATTATTAAGAAGCTTCTGTATAAAGAAAATAGTCAGAGTTACCGTTGTGAAGAAAATAGAAAATTAAAAAAATGGTAATAACCATTTTTCGAAAAATGGTTTCCCATCCAAAGGTGGAGTCGTTTTTGAAAAAAATAAGATTTTGTAATATTTATAAGGGAGCGACGTTATTTTTAGTTCTAAAAAAAATGAAAAAAACGTGTCTGTTGAATCACCAAAAACCACTTTGTACCAAGTTTTAAGAAAATCGATTCGGTGATAGCCGAACGGACAGACAGACATCGTAATGTCAAGTCTGACCAAAATCTCGAATTCTATTTTTTTACGAATGCATAACTTGTACCTAGATATCGCAAGTAAAAACGAATGTGAAATTATAAGGTGGCAACACTGTCAGAAGAACGGAAAAAGGGTTGCGACCTGTTTCATATATTGGTCTGTAAATCGAGAACTAGAAATCGGACGATGACCAGAGAACACTCGTTGGATTCAGCATCCTTGTAACCATATGCCCATATTATTGATTTTCTCCCTCTCCTCCCCTTGCGTGAAGAGAGTGGGAAAAAGTCGGTTGGGAAGGGATAGTGCAAAGCCAAATAAAGTCAGGAAAATATTGATAATATTAGAATTTAAAGATTGGTGTCGACGTAGAATTGAAATAAATTGTATCCAAAGTTTATTGCAAAACCTACTTTGGTTTTATAAAGATTCACTTTCAAAGTGCTGAAGAGAGGGGATATGAAAGTTAAATAAACTCAAATATTTATCTTGGTATAATCTAATCACACGACATATGATTTAGGGTGTTTGGACCAGTCGATCTCGTACTGTGGACGTGTTCAGACGTTTTTGGCTTTCCCAGTTAATTAAAAGTAAATTTATCGGAGTGACTTAGTCAAGTAAAAGTAAAGCGAAGCTATTTCCAATAGTGCAATAGCACGTAGAAAGAGGTGGCGGACCGTCAGTCGATCTCGTACTGTGGAAGTGTGTAGACGTTTTCGGCTTCCCAGTTTATTAAAAGTAATTATCTCGGTGTGACGTAGTCAAGTTCAATTTAAACCAAGCTATTCCCAATAGTGTTAATAGCACAGAGGAAGAGGTGGCAGACCCACAACCTGACGATCACGGGTTCGAGTCCCAGTCGGGCAAACAAAATTTAGCTGCTTTTTTCCATAATAGCGAAGTCGAAAACTTCATCGAGTGGGAAAAACAGCAAATGGTATCGAACAACATCGAAAGGTGTCCCAGCAACAACAATAAAGCCAGCTATGGCTCCACCAGCAAAAGCCGTAGCAGCAACAACAACAACCAAGCAAGCGATGGCACCACCAGCCATACCATCGTATAGTGCCGCAGCATCAACGGCAAACGCACCACCGGCACCAACAGCCGATGCGAAAAATAAGAGAAGGAAAAGGATTAGTTGTGCGCCAAACCTCGTAAGGCACCGCTCCACCACCACCTCAGCCCAGCTGCCAGCTGGGTTGAAGGAGACGGCGCGCACATCCAAAACCACAGCAGCAACAAATATACAAGAACAACTGGATACCTCGCCATCCGACGATGACATCGAATATATGTCAGAGGGTGGCGAGGGATTGTATACAACGGGGGACAGCAACAGCAATCTGCTTGTTGACCTCACATCACCAGAGGCGTCCTCCGAAGAGGAAAATAAGGTGCAAGACGCACTTGACGAGCAGGCTATCAGCAAAAAAATCGATGAAATTCGAGGGGAGATGGAACGCCTTAATTCCATCGTGACCCCTCTGATCCAAGCTCTCAAAAACAAGCAAGAGGCTTGCAGCGAAAGTAAGAGACAGGAGCGTGAGCAAAAAAAGCGGTATAGGCGCCGCAAAAAGCAACGCCACAGCAAGAGCTGCCACCGAAAAACAAGCAGCCAGACCTTAATGCTCAAGAGCAGCAACAACAACAGCACCAACAACACCAACAACACCAACAACACCAACATCAACATCAACATCAACATCAACAACAACAACAACAACAACAACAACAACAACAACAACAACAAGAACAACAACAACAAGAACAACAACAACAAATTATATAAAAAGTGCTCCTCGTGTTCGGGTCGATGCATTATATGAACTCATGGTAAAAATAAAAAGCGTATCTAGTTTTGCATGCAAAAGAAGTAGGTAAACTGCATGAACATTTTGTATATATGTAATATACATTTATATCAAATCAATTAGTGCATGATTTTTATATCAAAAAATTGATATTCATCGCATGATCCTGCTACGAAAAAGCAAAAACTATTGTTTTTAAGAAACATTTGCCTGAGTTTTTTTTGGCATATTCTCACTGCTAATTGGTGTAAAATTTTATATGAAAAATTGAATGAGAAACTATTGAAATTTCAATAAACACGTGTGTTGTACATCGAACAGATTTCATTCGGTTGCACATATATCTTACAATTATATTGCAACAAAAACAACTTCGTCGTCTACTCGTATACACATACTTTAATAAACTTTATTTCGATTAAACAAAAAAATATTCTGATAAAATGAATATCTTGAAACAAAAATGCGGTCGTGCGAAGGGTTCTATCACTAGGGCTTTTACGTTTTCGGAATCCGTCGATGATTCCACCCCTCTTGACATGTTAGAAATTCAACTGAAGAAACTTCAGGAATCTTGGGATGAATTCGTTATGCACCAAGACAGTTTATACGAATTCTACGATGATGAGGATTTTGTAGACCCTGAGCCAGAATATGGGGACTACGAAACTAAATATTTTCAAGCTTTTTCGATTTTTTCTGGCGCAATTCGCAAGCGCTCAGATAAAGCTAGTGATGAAATATTCAAACAAAACGCTTCGCTGTTGAAAAAGATTGAGCAAACAAATTCTCGCCAATCGGTCGTGTTACCCAAGCTTGTGATCCCAGTTTTTACTGGTGACTATAAAGACTGGCCGGTATTTAAAGATTTGTTCACGGGAACAATCGACTGTAACATCTCCCTATCCGCTACGCAAAAATTTCAATATTTGAAATCATTCTTGGGGGGAGAAGCGGCTAATCTTTTAAAACATATTTCGTGTACCGAAGAAAATTATCTCGAAGCATGGGATAAACTTGAATCGCGCTACGACAAAAAACATTTGATAGTACAATCGTTCGTTAAAAGTTTCATGTTCTTGCCGTCGTCGTCTAGTTCGAATCTTGAAATCCTACGAAAACTTACGAACGGAGCTGATAAAGTGATTCGTGGATTAAATGCGTTACATATGAACTCCAGAGATCCTTGGTTGATCTTTATTCTTCTTCAAAAGTTAGACAGTGAAACTAAGCAAGCTTGGGCAGAGATGGTAGAATCTCGGGATGATTGTTCCATCCAAAAATTTCTCACATTCCTTCAAAATCGATGTAGCTGTTTCGAATCGTGTAGCTTATTCACTCGTTCGCCAAAAACTGTATCTAAAGTTCAAACCCATATTCGTTCACATTTTGTTGAAACAAAACAAAGTTGTCCAAAGTGTAAAGAAGATCACATTCTTCCTTTTTGTAAGGCATTTCTCGCTCTTGATACAAACGCTCGTCGTGAATTCGTTAAAGAGAACTCGATTTGTTTCAACTGTCTCAGGGTTGGACATGCATCTCACAAATGCAACTCTAAATTTCGGTGTAAATCATGCCATTCTCGACACCATTCACTGGTACATGATGCACAAAATACATCGCCTAATATAACCACTCAACAACAAAATGAACAATCGTCGTCACAAAACACTTCGAACTCTTCTATAGTTACACATCACTCTCTCAAATCCAATCTTAATTCATCGACCATTCTTCCCACCGCCGTTGTCAAGGTTCAGGACAAATTTGGATCGTTTCAAAACATTCGGGTTCTACTCGATTCGGGATCCCAAATATCGTTTATTACGGAGAAGGCTCTCCAACGTTTGGAACTTCCTAGAAAACCGTCTCGTATTCCAATTGTTGGCGTTGCATCAACTTCTGCTGGCACAACCAACGGCTTGGTTTCATTGAAACTACACTCTCGCTTCAATTCAAATCACATAGACATCGATTTTCATGTAATAACAAAACTGACATCTATGCTTCCACCTCTTTCGTTGCAATTGAAGACAAACAAGTTTATTTCGTTGGATCTTGCGGATCCAAAATTCAATGAACCTAGTCCAATCGACATGCTCATCGGAGCAGATAATATTTTCAATATCATTCTCAAAACATCGAAACCAGAACCTGGTGTTCCTAACTCATTTCTAACTATTTTCGGATGGGTGATAGCTGGAAGCTGTCATCATCTTCAATCCAGTGAATCTGATATCGGAGTTAGGACATTCTACACACAACTTGACCATACACAGGAGTTTGATCTAGAACGTTTTTGGCGTCTAGAAGAGGTCAATTGTGAAACGCCTTTTTCTATTGAAGAACAGAAGGCTGAAGATCATTTCATTCGAACTCATCGTCGTCATGTGGATGGTAGATACATGGTTAATTTACCATTCAAATCGAATTCCATTCCAAGTTTTGGAAACTCTTTTCGAATCGCACTCAATCGGCTGTCTTCAATGGAAAAAATATTTCTTCGTGATCCGGAACTCAAAAGACAATATACTGCCTTCCTAAATGAGTACCTTTCGTTGGGTCATATGGAAGAAATACCCATCAAAGAAATAAACAAAACTAATTCGTATTATCTACCTCACCACGCTGTGTTTAAGGCTGATAGCAGCACAACTAAGGTGAGAGTGGTTTTTGATGGCTCCGCAAAGTCGTCACTTGATTCGATTTCCTTGAATGAATCTCTTTTCGTTGGCCCTGAAATCCAACGTGACATCTTTACAATATGTCTACGTTCTCGACGTCATATATACACCATGTCTGGGGACATCGAAAAGATGTACCGACAAATCTGGATTTCGCCAAATCATACAAATTTTCAAAGGATTCTATGGAGGGTAAATCCTGAATCCTTGATAAAATATTATAGGCTTTTAACTATAACTTATGGGACTTCAGCTGCTTCATTTTTAGCAAAACGCTCACTAAACCAACTGGCATTAGATTCAGCTAAAACACACTCTCGGGCTTCTTCAATAATTCTCAATGACTTTTACGTCGATGACCTCGTGACTGGCGCTGATACGATTGATGAAATCATCGGAACTCAAAAGGAGCTCGTGGAGCTTTTGTCATCTGCCGGCTTCAATCTTCGTAAATGGACAACTAATTGCTGGCCACTTCTTTTATCCCTGCCTGAAGATCTCCTATCGATTTCGAAAACTCTCTGACGGTAAAGGTTCTTGGGCTGCTATGGTGTCCATCCAAAGATTGCTTCTCGTACAAAGTAAATCTTGATGAGTCAACATCATGTACAAAACGTCGCATTCTATCGGAAGCATCTCGAATTTTTGATCCTCTTGGCTTTCTAGCTCCGATTGTGGTATCTGTCAAGATATTTTTCCAGGACTTGTGGAGACAGGCTATAGGATGGGATGACCAAATCCCTCAGGAACTTTCTCAGCGCTGGAAGACTATTCGGGATGAACTTCATTCGGTGGAATCAATTTTTATTCCAAGAATTATGTGGCAAAACAAACTAAACTACGAGTTCCATGCATTTTGTGATGCTTCATTGGATGCCTACGCAGCTGTGATATATTGCCGAAGTGAAAATTTAGATGGAAGCGTATCAATTTCATTAGTCGCTGCTAAGAGCAAAGTTGCTCCTATCAAAGTGCTTTCACTTCCCAGACTTGAGCTCTGTGGAGCTCTCCTACTAACCCGTTTAATAAACAAAATTAAGCTCTCGTTACAGATCCCTCAAATGCAAATATTTGCCTGGACAGACTCGTCCATTGTGCTAAATTGGCTATCTGCACCGCCCAAAAAATGGTCGGTCTTCATTGGGAATAGAACATCGGAACTATACCAGTGAAGTCGTGGAACCATGTTCGATCTGCCGACAATCCTGCTGATGTTGCCTCAAGAGGAATTGCGCCATCTCAATTGGCTTTAACTGACATCTGGTGGAACGGTCCAGCTTGGCTTCAAATAGAACGGAACAAATGACCTGAATCCCAAAAACTGGTAAACTTTTCAAATGAGCAGTTTGAAGAGAGAAAATCGCACACAGTCCAGGTATTCGTATCAAATATAAATGAAAACAATATTTTACGACAAATAATAACTAAATCGTCAAACTGGATGAAATCGGTTCGTGTGGTTGCATACATTTTTCGTTTTCTAAAAAATCGTCGCCTATCTCCAGACTTACGTAATCTCCAAGCACTTTCAATTCAAGAACTTAAAAGTGCTCAAATTCGCCTTATTAAAGCGATTCAATTTTGAAATCGGAACTCTTAAAAATAATAAATCCTTGCCTTCGCGAAATAAACTTTTATCACTCGCTCCATTCCTTGATAATATGAATGTTCTTCGCGTAGGTGGGCGTTTAAATAATTCGGAATTGTCATTCAATGAAAAACACCCTGTAATTCTGTGTAAATCGCATCCTATCACGAAACTTATAGTCGATTATACTCATAAGCATTTTTTTTTTTTTTTTTTTTTTTTTTTTTTTTTTTTAAATTCATTTTTATTTTCCATTTTCTTAAAACTATCTTAAAGCTAGACAAAAATTCATAAAAACTAGCCTACTTATCAATATCTTAAAACTAACTTACTGGCCCCAGTCGGGCGCTCTTAGTTAAACTAGAATAACTTAATGCTAATGCCTTTCGGCCTAAGAACTATCTTAATACTAAATCCAGGTCGGTTTTATTTTTTACCGAGAAGAATTTCACAAAAAAACTCGGTATCTATGTCTTTATTTTTTGGTTTTATATAAAACTTACAAACTACATAAAACTAAATTAAAGCTAATTAAAACTAATTAAAACTACTTAAAACTACTTACAACTAATTTTAAACTAATAACAACCTACTTATAAGCTACTTACAAACTAGAACAGCCACAGCAAGCATTTTCCGGTTTTTATAATTTTTTTTGTATTTTTGTTGATTTTTAAAATTTTTTTTTAATTTTTTTTTTTTTTTTGTGCCACCCTGACTGTCCCTACTTAAAAGTAACTACCTAAACCTATGCAAGTCGGCCATACAAAAGAAAATAGCAAGGTCAACTATTAAATGTCTGAAGGAACTTCATCCTCGTTTTTCAACCACCAGAACTGGTTCTCCTGCCTTACCCTATCTCTTCGGTCCCTTTCGGACACACTCCTACTGAACCGAAGGTGCTCAGCTCCGTCTAGTGCGAGGACGTCTCGACTGTAAAGGAGCCGCCGATCCACAGTTCTACGGCCGACGTGGTAGATTAGCGGAACCGCCGCTCTATCCTGGATCAGCCCTAGACTGTCTAGGTGGAGGAATGCATCGGGCGGAATAAAGCCGCTTAGACGCACACTCTCGTAGTATTCGTTATTGGGGTAATAAGCCCCGAAAATTAAGCTGTTAGACGAGGATATCGCTCTGTGCAATCCAAGGCAGCGTCGAAGACACTGCCTCTCAAACACCCGAATCTTTTCCATTTGAGATGGGGCAACGTTGAACCAAACCGGGCACCCATAGGCAATCATCGGCCGGATAAGGGCCATGTAGCAAATCACCTTCACCCTGCTGTCAAGCCGGCTGCTATAAAACAACCGTTTCGTCAGGGAAAAAGCTCCCCTAGCCCTGGCCAGAGCAGCATTTATATGTCTGTCGAAATACAAATACTGATCCATCCAGATGCCAAGGTACTTTACTACACTTTTACTCGCCAGTGGATGTCCATTTGGCCCTACGATCACCAGCTTGCGCCAGTTCTTTCTCGTATCCCTTGTGGCTCCACGCAACGGAGTCCTAAACAAGATAGTTTCTGATTTCTGAAAGTTGATTTTCAACTTCCAGTCATCGCAATATCGCTGAATCTTCTCGAAGTCACGCTGCAAAAGAATCCTGATGACCTCGACTTTCGGAGCTGTTCTGTACGCAATTAGATCGTCGGCATACGCAATTGCCTGAGTTAGACTACTTATCAGATCGCTGGTGTAAATGCTGAATAGAATCGGCGAGTTGACCGCTCCCTGCTGAAGACCATTTTTAATATTAAAGGTTGTGGCAGAAGTTACATTGCCACTTTTGACAACAAACTTTCTGCCATTGAGCATATCATAAAGCATATATAATAGTGGTTTACTAATGCCAAGTCTGGTCAGCTTTAGATAAAGACCCTCTAACCATACGGTGTCGAAGGCCTTCTCCAAATCAACCAGACAGGCACCCGTACACTGCCTCTTAGATTTGTTCCATTGGACATCAGAAACGAGTTTCGACGCGGCATGAATGGTGTCATGTCCCGCCTTAAAACCGAACTGATTGTCCGGTATGATATTATTGTCCTCTGCCCACTTAGACAGAGCTCTATTGATAACTTTTTCGAATACCTTGCTGATACTCGGAAGAAGACTTATCGACCGGAGATTCGCCGGATTGGAGTTGTCCTTTCCCTTTTTCGGGAGAGGATGCACCATAGCTGTCTTCCAACGCACTGGATAATATGCATTATTCAGAGCGTTGTTAAACAGAGTGGTATAAATGTCCACTGCTTCTTGAGGTAAATGTCGAAGTACAACGTTGGATATGCCATCGACTCCTGTTGACTTTTTCTTCTTTAATGAATCGAAGATGAGCTGGAGCTCCACCTTCGTAATTAACAGGGAACTGGGCCCATTTAGCTCGGCGATTATGGCGTTTGCCAAATGATCTTCATTGAACCCGGTGAAACCAAGGTTCTCTGATCGCCATTGCGTGATGTCATTCCGAAGGTAGAAGTGATGGAGCAAGGCTCTGTTTTCCAGGTCGTGATTCGGGCGGATGCAAGCATTCACCTTGTACACTTGCTGGAAAGCAGCCCCCACAGCCTCCACTTTCTCCTGCGGATCTTCGACGATAAAGAGGTCATCGTCCAAGACGGCGTCCTCTGGATTAATTCCTGCTGTCAGAAGTACGTCTCTGTTGTCTGTCGTTCTTTGAAGCTTGAGACACGGAAGATCGTTCTGATCATTCCTTCTAAATATCTTGTTAATTTGCGGAAACATGCTCGGGTCGCTAGCATTAACGGCCCGAATTTTGTTGTCCCAATACAAATTAATTGACAACCGATAGTTCTCTTTAATTAGTTGGTTGATGTTTTTGATCGACGACTTCAGTGTCCTAATCTCCAGATCGTGAGGGTCAGTAAACCGTCGGTACAAGAGTTTGAGTCTTGTCAGCAGTCCACTTTTTTGTCTGTGTAATGCGACAATGGTCGGGTTTCGGTACATGTCGGTAGTGTCCCGTTGTTTGTATTTCGGTATTGTTCTGTTAATTGTTCGTTTGATCGTCTTGTCCATTTGTTCTAAGTATTGGTCTATTTCGTTATTTGTCAAATTCCTGTCATTTGGTGGGGATATGTTGTTCGAACTGATTTCGCTCGATAAGGCGTTGGTAAAGCGTGGCCAGCGCACCTTGCTGTAATTGTAAGTATGCACAGGTACATACTCATCCAACTCCACGAGCTCGTTCGGAAGCTGTATTACGGCGGCGAGTCCGCAGTGATCACTGTCGTACTCGATCGTTCGTAAGCAGTTTATTGGTCTTTGACCCACAGTGTCAGTAATTGTCAGTCTTGCGTCTATTAGCAATAGATCCAGGTAGGCACCGCTTCTTGGAAACGATGGCCGATCCGTAGCCAGCAGGTCGACACCATACTCAGTGTTGTATCGACTCATCCAATTGAAAAGATGAATACCTCTTTGATTTTGAATTTGATTTCCCCAATCTTGGTGTTTGGCATTCAAATCACCGGCCATGAGGAAGTAATTTTCTTCCAAGCTCAAGTGTAGACATTCGAAAAGTTTTTCAAGCTCTGTCGTAAAATCAGTTGGCTGAGGTGATGCCGGTGCATAAACCGCGATCACATACATTCGCTTCCCCTGTTGGAGAGGAATGCATATGATGCACGCCTCCAACAGCCGAAATCTGCGCAGATCACTATTATATATAACTTTATGATTTATGCCTTTTCGTATGAAGATTGCGACGCCCCCCCCTTGAGTGGAGTTGGGTCGATCTCTTCTAACGATATTGTAATTATTGTTAGTCAATTTATGTTTCTGGTTCAGCTTAGTTTCGCTGGCCATAAACACATCTGGACTTTGGTCTTTCAACAATTGGAAAAGATTAGCTCTACGTTCGGTCCTGATCAGTGAATTTACATTCACAGCAAGGATCCTAAGAGGCCTCTCCGACAGCGCGCCTTTAACCTCTAATTTGCGTTAGGCTAGGCAAAACAGAGTAGAGATAGTCTACCCTAGTCGCCTGCTCCTTTATCTGGTTATGAAGTCCTGTTAACTGGCCTTGAATTGCCAGCAACATGCTTCTTATTTCGGCCTGAGCGTCCGGCGCCTTTGGCACTAGGGCCGGTTGGGCTGCCTTAGCTGCAGGCTGTACCGTTTTTCCCCTCCCTGCCGCCATTTGGGCGTAGGAAATTTGGGGATTAACGGGCGTTGCTGTAGGAGCACGCGTTGATGGGCGTATCTCTACCGCTGTCTGCTTAGCCGCTTTGTTAATTCTTATTTGCTGAAAAGCTGAGCAACCCCGATAATTAGCAGGGTGCCCCTCCTTTCCGCAAAGTGCACATTTAAGTTGGGTCATGTCTTCGACCCGTTCTTTACCGAGTTTACACTCCCCCTTAATGTGGTCCTCACCACACTTAACGCAGCGTGACTGCATTTCGCAGTTTGCTGCAGCGTGGCCAAACCTTTGGCAGCGCATGCATTGAAGCATGTCGCCGCGTCTCTTTAATTTATCCCAAGTAACAACCTGGTAGTTGAGGACGGAGATACTCCTCAACCTATCCAGTTTGCTGCTGGGCGATAGCTGAACTAGGAAGAACGGCAAAGACCGCTTCTCCCGTCTGGCTCTGACTGTAGCGAACGGCTTGACCCCGATAAAGTCGAGATCGTCGCTCGCTTTTTGACGAAGCTCATCTAAGAGCACCTGTGGTTCCGTGCAGGAATCTATGCCCTTTAAGAGGACCGTTTGATATTTATCCACTTTGGGGGTAAAACTGAAGAACTCAGTCGTGGATTTCTTTAACAATTCTTTAATGATTTTGTGCTGTGCCACTGTGGAGCAGTGGATAGCATGCCGA
The DNA here is from genome assembly GCA_946251815.1 of Dasysyrphus albostriatus. Taxonomy (NCBI): domain Eukaryota; kingdom Metazoa; phylum Arthropoda; class Insecta; order Diptera; family Syrphidae; genus Dasysyrphus; species Dasysyrphus albostriatus. Next base: position 105,745,772 of record OX276335.1, on the reverse strand, counting down.
TCTTTACTTAATCTTTTAATAAAAAAGTTTTGGCCTATGGCCGACTTACATAGGTCTATGGTTTCCTGAAGTTCCATTTTGTATGCATTAATTGGTGGCACCTTCTCTTTTTTATTTTTATTTTGGGGCGGCTGTGGCTGCTGCTGGTGTACTCCCTGCTGCTGCTCCTGGCTCTGCTCCTGTGGTTTTTGTTGCTGCTGCTGTTGTTGTGTTTTCGTGCGTTGCACCTTCGGTTGCTGCTGTTCAGTTGGCCGTTGTTGCTGCTCTTGTCGGATCTGCTGTGGCAGTTGCTGTTGTTGTTGCTGAGCTTGCCTTTGCTCTGTCTGCGCTGTTTTTGTTTGCATAACTATTGGCGCTGCTTTTTGTGGCACCTGTGTTGCTTTTTTAAGCTCGCGCTCCTGCCTCTCTTTTTCTCTTCGAGCTTCTTGCTTTCTTTTCAGAGCTTCTATAAGCGGGGTCACAATGGAATTCAGTCGTTCCATCTCCCCCCGAATGGCATCTATTTTCTGACTGATGGCTTTTTCGTCTAGTGCTTCTTGCACCTCATTTTCCTCTTCGGAGGACGCCTCTGGTGTGGTTACATCCACAAGCAAGTTGCTGTTGGAGTCACCCGTTGTATATAGTCCCTCGCCACCTTCGGACATGTATTCTATGTCGTCATCGGATGGCGAGGTATCCAGTTGTTGGTGTATTTTTGCTGCTGCTGTTGTTTTGGCTGTGCGCGCCGTCTCCTTCACCCCGGCTGGCAGCTGGGCTGAGGGAGACGGCGCGCACAGCCAAAACAACAGCAGCAGCAAAAATACACCAACAACTGTGTTTTGTTTCGCTGGCCATAAACACATCTGGACTTTGGTCTTTCAACAATTGGAAAAGATTAGCTCTACGTTCGGTCCTGATCAGTGAATTTACATTCACAGCAAGGATCCTAAGAGGCCTCTCCGACAGCGCGCCTTTAACCTCTAATTTGCGTTAGGCTAGGCAAAACAGAGTAGAGATAGTCTACCCTAGTCGCCTGCTCCTTTATCTGGTTATGAAGTCCTGTTAACTGGCCTTGAATTGCCAGCAACATGCTTCTTATTTCGGCCTGAGCGTCCGGCGCCTTTGGCACTAGGGCCGGTTGGGCTGCCTTAGCTGCAGGCTGTACCGTTTTTCCCCTCCCTGCCGCCATTTGGGCGTAGGAAATTTGGGGATTAACGGGCGTTGCTGTAGGAGCACGCGTTGATGGGCGTATCTCTACCGCTGTCTGCTTAGCCGCTTTGTTAATTCTTATTTGCTGAAAAGCTGAGCAACCCCGATAATTAGCAGGGTGCCCCTCCTTTCCGCAAAGTGCACATTTAAGTTGGGTCATGTCTTCGACCCGTTCTTTACCGAGTTTACACTCCCCCTTAATGTGGTCCTCACCACACTTAACGCAGCGTGACTGCATTTCGCAGTTTGCTGCAGCGTGGCCAAACCTTTGGCAGCGCATGCATTGAAGCATGTCGCCGCGTCTCTTTAATTTATCCCAAGTAACAACCTGGTAGTTGAGGACGGAGATACTCCTCAACCTATCCAGTTTGCTGCTGGGCGATAGCTGAACTAGGAAGAACGGCAAAGACCGCTTCTCCCGTCTGGCTCTGACTGTAGCGAACGGCTTGACCCCGATAAAGTCGAGATCGTCGCTCGCTTTTTGACGAAGCTCATCTAAGAGCACCTGTGGTTCCGTGCAGGAATCTATGCCCTTTAAGAGGACCGTTTGATATTTATCCACTTTGGGGGTAAAACTGAAGAACTCAGTCGTGGATTTCTTTAACAATTCTTTAATGATTTTGTGCTGTGCCACTGTGGAGCAGTGGATAGCATGCCGATCTTTACTTAATCTTTTAATAAAAAAGTTTTGGCCTATGGCCGACTTACATAGGTCTATGGTTTCCTGAAGTTCCATTTTGTATGCATTAATTGGTGGCACCTTCTCTTTTTTATTTTTATTTTGGGGCGGCTGTGGCTGCTGCTGGTGTACTCCCTGCTGCTGCTCCTGGCTCTGCTCCTGTGGTTTTTGTTGCTGCTGCTGTTGTTGTGTTTTCGTGCGTTGCACCTTCGGTTGCTGCTGTTCAGTTGGCCGTTGTTGCTGCTCTTGTCGGATCTGCTGTGGCAGTTGCTGTTGTTGTTGCTGAGCTTGCCTTTGCTCTGTCTGCGCTGTTTTTGTTTGCATAACTATTGGCGCTGCTTTTTGTGGCACCTGTGTTGCTTTTTTAAGCTCGCGCTCCTGCCTCTCTTTTTCTCTTCGAGCTTCTTGCTTTCTTTTCAGAGCTTCTATAAGCGGGGTCACAATGGAATTCAGTCGTTCCATCTCCCCCCGAATGGCATCTATTTTCTGACTGATGGCTTTTTCGTCTAGTGCTTCTTGCACCTCATTTTCCTCTTCGGAGGACGCCTCTGGTGTGGTTACATCCACAAGCAAGTTGCTGTTGGAGTCACCCGTTGTATATAGTCCCTCGCCACCTTCGGACATGTATTCTATGTCGTCATCGGATGGCGAGGTATCCAGTTGTTGGTGTATTTTTGCTGCTGCTGTTGTTTTGGCTGTGCGCGCCGTCTCCTTCACCCCGGCTGGCAGCTGGGCTGAGGGAGACGGCGCGCACAGCCAAAACAACAGCAGCAGCAAAAATACACCAACAACTGTGTTTTGTTTCGCTGGCCATAAACACATCTGGACTTTGGTCTTTCAACAATTGGAAAAGATTAGCTCTACGTTCGGTCCTGATCAGTGAATTTACATTCACAGCAAGGATCCTAAGAGGCCTCTCCGACAGCGCGCCTTTAACCTCTAATTTGCGTTAGGCTAGGCAAAACAGAGTAGAGATAGTCTACCCTAGTCGCCTGCTCCTTTATCTGGTTATGAAGTCCTGTTAACTGGCCTTGAATTGCCAGCAACATGCTTCTTATTTCGGCCTGAGCGTCCGGCGCCTTTGGCACTAGGGCCGGTTGGGCTGCCTTAGCTGCAGGCTGTACCGTTTTTCCCCTCCCTGCCGCCATTTGGGCGTAGGAAATTTGGGGATTAACGGGCGTTGCTGTAGGAGCACGCGTTGATGGGCGTATCTCTACCGCTGTCTGCTTAGCCGCTTTGTTAATTCTTATTTGCTGAAAAGCTGAGCAACCCCGATAATTAGCAGGGTGCCCCTCCTTTCCGCAAAGTGCACATTTAAGTTGGGTCATGTCTTCGACCCGTTCTTTACCGAGTTAACACTCCCCCTTAATGTGGTCCTCACCACACTTAACGCAGCGTGACTGCATTTCGCAGTTTGCTGCAGCGTGGCCAAACCTTTGGCAGCGCATGCATTGAAGCATGTCGCCGCGTCTCTTTAATTTATCCCAAGTAACAACCTGGTAGTTGAGGACGGAGATACTCCTCAACCTATCCAGTTTGCTGCTGGGCGATAGCTGAACTAGGAAGAACGGCAAAGACCGCTTCTCCCGTCTGGCTCTGACTGTAGCGAACGGCTTGACCCCGATAAAGTCGAGATCGTCGCTCGCTTTTTGACGAAGCTCATCTAAGAGCACCTGTGGTTCCGTGCAGGAATCTATGCCCTTTAAGAGGACCGTTTGATATTTATCCACTTTGGGGGTAAAACTGAAGAACTCAGTCGTGGATTTCTTTAACAATTCTTTAATGATTTTGTGCTGTGCCACTGTGGAGCAGTGGATAGCATGCCGATCTTTACTTAATCTTTTAATAAAAAAGTTTTGGCCTATGGCCGACTTACATAGGTCTATGGTTTCCTGAAGTTCCATTTTGTATGCATTAATTGGTGGCACCTTCTCTTTTTTATTTTTATTTTGGGGCGGCTGTGGCTGCTGCTGGTGTACTCCCTGCTGCTGCTCCTGGCTCTGCTCCTGTGGTTTTTGTTGCTGCTGCTGTTGTTGTGTTTTCGTGCGTTGCACCTTCGGTTGCTGCTGTTCAGTTGGCCGTTGTTGCTGCTCTTGTCGGATCTGCTGTGGCAGTTGCTGTTGTTGTTGCTGAGCTTGCCTTTGCTCTGTCTGCGCTGTTTTTGTTTGCATAACTATTGGCGCTGCTTTTTGTGGCACCTGTGTTGCTTTTTTAAGCTCGCGCTCCTGCCTCTCTTTTTCTCTTCGAGCTTCTTGCTTTCTTTTCAGAGCTTCTATAAGCGGGGTCACAATGGAATTCAGTCGTTCCATCTCCCCCCGAATGGCATCTATTTTCTGACTGATGGCTTTTTCGTCTAGTGCTTCTTGCACCTCATTTTCCTCTTCGGAGGACGCCTCTGGTGTGGTTACATCCACAAGCAAGTTGCTGTTGGAGTCACCCGTTGTATATAGTCCCTCGCCACCTTCGGACATGTATTCTATGTCGTCATCGGATGGCGAGGTATCCAGTTGTTGGTGTATTTTTGCTGCTGCTGTTGTTTTGGCTGTGCGCGCCGTCTCCTTCACCCCGGCTGGCAGCTGGGCTGAGGTGGTGGTGGAGCGGCGCTTAACCAAGTTCGATGCACAGCTAATCCTCTTTCTCCTCTTATTTTTAGTATCGGCTGTTGTTGCCGTTGGTGGGTGTGCCGTTGTTGCACTGGTTGATGGTATGGCTGGTGGTGCCATCGCTTGTTGGGTTGTTGTTGTTGTTGTTGCTACGGCACTGACCGTAGCTTTGGCTGGTGGTGCCATTGCTGGCTTTATTGTTGTTGCTGGGACACCTTTCGATGTCCCCGCTGTGTTGTTGGATGACATTTGCTGCTTTTCCCACTCAATGAAGTTTTCGACTTCTCGATTGTGGAAAAAAGCAGCTAAATATTTTTTGCCCGACTGGGACTCGAACTCGTGATGCTCCGGTTCTCGGTCGGCCACCTCTACCTCTGTGCTATTGCACTAATGAAAATAGCTGGGTAAAATTAAAACTTTGAAAAGTCACTCCGATTTTAAGTAAATAACACTGTGAAAGCCGATAACGTGCGCACACTTCCACAGATCGAGATCGACTGACTCATAAGCATTACTTACATGCTGGTGTAACATTTATGGTATCTTTGATAAAACAAAACTATTACATTCTCGGTTGCCGAAATATTATTCGAAAGGTAGTTCACAAATGTGTTCACTGCTTCAAGCTACGAAAAACTACCTCAGAGCAAATGATGGGAAATCTTCCAATCGAAAGAGTTCGATTCTCAAGACCCTTCAGTAAGGTTGGCTGTGATTATACTGACCCTATCAATCTTCGCTTGGCACGGGGGAGAAACCCTAAATTTGTCAAAGGTTACATAGCCCTTTTCGTTTGTTTCGTAACAAAAGGAGTTCATATTGAACTTGTTGGTGATTTGTCATCCAGCGCCTTTCTTTTGGCTTTAGATCGCTTTGTATCGCGTCGAGGAAAACCAACCGAAATATGGAGTGACAATGCAACAAATTTTCATGGTGCAAAGCGGCTACTCGGAGAGATGCATGAGCTGTTGATGAATCAACAGCGAAACAACATCATCGCAGATCATCTGTCCAAGGACGCCATCGATTGCAAATTCATACCACCCTCTGCACCCCACTTTGGTGGGCTATGGGAGGCAGGTGTGAAATCCGTGAAGCAGCACATTAAACGCGTTATCGGTGAACATATACTAACATATGAGGAAATGTATTCCCTCCTCGCCAAAATCGAATGTTTGCTTAATTCGCGCCCCATGTGGCAGACATCTGATTTTGAACCCATTGCCCTTACTCCGTCTCATTTCATGATTGGAGAATCATATTCTACAATTCCCCAACCTGATTTAAATTTTTCAAATATTTCGATAAGTTCTAACTGGTATCTATTACAGACTCTCATGCAAGGATTTTGGAATCGGTGGCGTAAGGAATATTTAACCTCCTTGCAGAATCGGCCCAGATGGCAGAAGACAAAACGCGACTTGCAGACAAATGACATGGTATTGCTGAAGGAACCAAATCTTCCACCTTCGAAATGGATTCTTTGACGAGTCATAGATGTACATCATGGGAAAGACGACAGATGTCGAGTTGTCACAATCCGAACTAAAAATGGAGATTATATTCGACCCATCGTTAAGGTCGCCCCGTTGCCGTTTTCTGAAAGCCCGTAGTCTTCTTCTTCTGAATGTTTTGGAATCAAAACATAAAAATATTTTTTTTTTTTTTGCACAATGCCAAACAATGTGCAATAATGCCCTATGTTTCTTAACTGCAATTACAAATATTAAATCTCTCCCAATAACTTGTTAATCCTAACGTAACTATAATCTTTGCTTACTCTTTGTGCTTATATTCTTATGCTAAATCAACTTGCTTAAACTAAATTTCTACCTCTTTTTGCTATTTGGACATCACACAGTAAACACTTATCTTGGACTTGGTAACATAATCGAACACTTATTGTACAAACACATTTTATTTTATATTAAATAACATATATTGAAATTCATAAATTCTTTTGAGTTCTTATTAAACAAATTTGACAAAATAAAACTACATAAACTACACACAAAATACAGTCCACAAACAAAGTATAAATTTTACACAAATAATACAAAACAACACTTATAGTGTATTTATCAGGGTAAGAGGTAAAAAGCAAGTCTAAAGTGTTGGCGGATTGACCTGCAACGTCAGGGATACGAGTTGGTTCGTCAACAAGCTGAGTTAGTTGGTAAAACTCAGCAAAGACCTCAACAAACCTTCCTTTGAGTGTTGTCTGGCCAGAAAAGCGAAGCCACGAAGAATTATGTACATTGAAATCACCCGCAATGACGATTTCAGTGTGAGGATAATGGGCAATAATTCTTTGTATGGATTCGGACACAGCATCCAATTCGTTAAAACTTGAATTTCTGTCCAAATTTGGGCTCAGATAGATGAAGCAGGTATGAATGATGACCGAGAATTTTTGTTGAAGTTGGAAACGGCGAGACCATGGTAGGAAAAGAATAATGGCACTAAACTATAACCATACCGCCTTATTTATTAGATTTTTTAGGCGATTGGCTAGTTAGACAGTTTTTTAAAAGTTCTTAATATTTGGAAATATGCCTTTATTTAATTAAATAAAACGTTAATTCAGACAAATCTTAGACAGGCGATGCCATTGTCCAATTAAGACAGCTTTAGGACAACAGTAAATAAAGTTTATTAATAACTTTTTGGAGTTGGAGGGCTGTCTAAAGTTAGACAAAGTTTATAGATATGACTGATAGATATTATATTCTGAATAGTCAGAATTTCCCCTATTTGAGTTTCACTCAGTGTTTTGTACAGTATAATATACACGGCACAGAAACTTTTTCTAGGCCAACGGATGTTAGAAAAATCCACTCTAAGCTTATCTGCCATTTTAAAATGCAAAACTAACACTAAAACCAATTCAGACAATTATCTAAATTAAATCTCCAATTGAGTCCCAATCTGAACTTTTCAATAATAATCTATCACTAGTGTGCCTTAGTGACAGATTATATCGATCCGCCCCTGGTTACCCAAAAAAAAGAACTAAGAACTCCGTTTCCAATATGGTGGTCATATACGTGGAATCGAGTTTTATACTTGCAATGAACCTTCTTGCACATCAAAATAGAAAATATTTGTCATATCCACATTGGAAGGTTATTGTAACATTTTAATATACTTTTTCCGAAAATGTTAAAAGCTACTTTACTCTATTAATGACATATTTTCTTGGTTATTTTCTTAATACCTAAGCATGTGTTATACCATTTTGGAAAGTGCATTAAATAGACAGCTTTTATAAGAAATTAGCCATTCATGTCCATATACAATTTTTATTTTTTAGAGATGGTCAAACTGTTTTGAAAATAAATAATTGAAATGAAAAAAATAATTTAAAAAAATTGTAATAAAAAATGCAATAACTACTATTAAATTTTACTACCTATCTATCAGAACTGGTATTCTAGAAAATTAAAAAAATTTAAAACGATAACGGTCGTAATGTTCACGTAATTGAGGAAAGAAGGGCTTGTTAACAATTTTTGAAAAAAAAACATCATAACATACATAGTAACCGGGAAAATATTTTTTTATATCATTTTTGGAAAGGTCATAAGCCCTGCTATAACCAATTGCAAGGTTAACCATTATTTACTGTATATACATATACAGAGTGAGAGACATATATATATATATATATATATATCCCGGCTTCGCTCTGGTATACACAAAAGTTTCTTATTAAAAATAACAAAATTATATAAATAAATTGGACAGTATAAATTATCAGCCTTATTTTAAGTCTCGGCCGGAAAATATTTCATACGAAAAAAATTGTGTTCCCCTGTTATTTCAAAAACTGTTATGAACTCCGCCTGAAGTTCTTTTACCTTAAAGCTGGCCATACACGACCGAGCCATCCCATGCGTTTCGCTCGGTTGGTTTTAGATTGGCTGAAAATGCAAATCTACACACCACCATTATCCGATCGGCATGGAGCCATTTGGCTCGGTTGGATTTCAGATTGGCTGAAAATCCAAATCGACACACCACCGATTTCGGATCGTCATGGGGCCATTTGGCGCTTTGGCTCTGTCTTGTTGTCCAGCTTCACATAAACAATAAACTTGCGCGAAATTACCTAATGGTGCTTTATTTTTCTTTTGTTTGCCGCCAAGAAATAAGTGAAAATTTTGGGTCTTAATTTAAAAAAAAACTCCATCACCGGCCTCCTCCATGGATAGTAGTTCGCTTTCTGTTCTTATATCTACTTAGTTCATGAGCGGCCATGTTTTCGGAATTCTTTGCGTGTTTATTAATGGAAATAATTTCTTAGGCCACTTCTTTGGGCCAAGATAATATCTATAACTTTATCTGCGCTTGACTAACTGCAACAAAGAATGTGAAATTAAATAAACATGTTTAGCCATTCGAACTTGATGGATCATAACGCACATAAAGAAATTCAAAAATTGGAAACCATTAATTTATTAATCAGCCATTCCCCCTAAAACAACATGGTTCTCAAAGTCTGTTCCCTAAATTTAACCTTTTAAACACAAAAAGAATGTTTCAAATAGGTCTTGTCCTTTGAGTATAACCTTTCGAACATTAAAAGGTTAGTTAGTTAGTATATAAATTCTTTAATTATAACTTTTTCAAACAATTTTTTTTTTCAAAATTGGATTCCCTTTATGTTTTTACCCATTTCGCCCAATTAAGGAATAGCAATAAGCACATCCTATAAAAATAACATTTATAACACAAAAAGAAATCGAAATCGAATACAGTTTTGTTTCTACCTCATTTCAACCTATAGATATGAAGCTTCATCTCGGAAAACATTTAGCCTTGAACCCATCCTCTAGGTAAACCTTTTCAAACATAAAAAGAAAAATCCGACACCATTTACCTGTTTTGACCCCTTTTCACCCTACAAACACAATTTTCTTACAAAATTTTTTACCTAAGACTTATTATTTTAAAATAATCTTTCAAACAGCAAAAGAATTTTTGAAATTGGATATGTAGTTTCTGAGATCAGCCATCACAAAGCAACAAATAAAGCAAGATAAGAGCTCAATTAATATAGACGGATAGATAATGCCGTTAAATGATGCAGAAAGGACTTTAAAAAAAATTAAGCGGTTTTTTCACTACAGCAATTTAAAAAGAGCGTTTTTAATTTAATTCGAAACAAAAGACGTAATCGACTTCGGTTAGCTCTGTTCTAAGAATATTGATTTAAAAAAAATAATAAAAATATAAAAATACATAAATCAATTTAGTTTTTTTAATTAAAAAACATTGCTGGAAATTTGTTGAGAAAACCGCAGAAGTTTTTCCCAAGAACTGACATAGACATATTCCAGTAGATATTGATAGTGGTTTAATATTGATTTCATTGCCATTTTCCAATTCACTTCAACGAACTCATCACTTATTTTAATAGACTCACACGAGAAAAAATTGTACTGGAGAGGTGGTCTATTTCCCCCGTTCCAGCGGGAGGGGAAATTTTCTAGAAATTTGGCCAAAAAGAGAAAAAAGATATTAAAAAAAAAACGGGAACACTTACAATGCCACGATTTAGCTTTTTTTTTCAAGCCACGATTCCATTCTATGATATGCTTCCTTAATAAAGTTTTTATTTCTAATAGTTTCTGAAAAAATAATTTTAATCTTAAAAAATTAAAATATTTTGTTTTTTAATTTTTAAGTTTAAAGCATATTGCATTTATCTTTAGAAGCATATTGTAGAATGGAAACGTGGATATAAAAAAGCTGAGGCGTGGCATTGTAAGTGTTTCCTTTTTTTTAATAATTTTTTTCTGTTTTGATCCAAATTTTGAGAGAATTAAACTTCCCGCCTAAACGGGGGAAAATATACTGATTTCTTGAAAGTACAAGTTGAATAAAGTTAAAAAAAAAAAAAACAAAACAAAATAGTGAAGTGATATCAATATAAGTATTTTGGTGTAAATACGTTTATAAATATAAAAGTATATTTATATATCCAGAACAGTCTCTACTGTATTCTTAAGTTCATTTGTCTCTCTAGAAAAGGTAATAAAATGAAAACATTTCGTGTTATTCAAAATTACGTTCATTAAATTCCATTATATATCTTTTTGTGGGTAATGCACTATGGAGTCATCAACAATCCAAATTGAGAATTGAGTGGGGAATAGAATATTTGCTACATGAAAAGAATTTTCTCGAAGTTTAAAACATCCTACATCATAAAAAGAAGTTGCCGATTTTATTTGTTTTGCTGATAATAATCTAAAATTTTTTTTTTTAATAATTTATAAATTAATTTTCCTTATCATTTTTATTGTTTCGTTGCCATAATTGGCTTATTTTCATATAATTTAATTTCAACATCTTAAAAATTTCGTTAGATTTTCAGTACCTATCAAGTTAATTATTTTTATTTGTAAATTTTGTTTTAATATCATCTTTCAATTTACCAGTTTTTTAACATTGTTCAAAAGAATTGCTTATAGGAATAAGATTTTGAGTTTTAAAAACCATTTTCTGGATTTATGATGAATTACATCAGATGTAATCCTAAGAGTTCGGTTGCGCAACATCGCTTTGTTGAAATTTTAGATTTAGATATTTTTTGTTTGCTTTCATTTTATTACATAATTTTATTTTTCTGTTTGTTCCATTCTAATTTAAGTTCTTATTTTCAAATTAAGTAATTTTTATTGATTTTTTTTAAATGAAATAAAGCCATTATACCATTTTGTAAAATACAACTTGGAATTTTATTTATCTTAAAGATTTATAGATAAAACTATGGAGTAAATTAAAACAAGAGGTGAAATATGCAGTGAAAAAGTAGAAGTGAGAATTAGTTTTATAAAGGGGTTATTTGCCAAAACATGGGATGCAAATAACATGGTGTGATATTAAAAACATCAATTAATTCACTTACCAAATCATACAAGGAACGACATGCAATGATTAATTAGGTGAAGAGTAATGCAAAGATTTCTCACTTCATAGATTTTACTCCACTTTCTGCTTTTTGCTTAAGAAACAACCATTTCTTTCACCGAATTACGAGTTGCTATTGTCATAGGGAAAAATATATTATGAAAAAACTGTTGAAAAGGAATGTACAAGTTCATCAGTTCATATTTTGTGATTTTTTTGTGACTGTAAATGTTCATCTTGTTGGATATAGTTCACACTGGCTTTCTGTAAGAAAATTAATGAAATATGAATCAAATATAACTTAAATTGCGTTTGCCAAAACGCAAATAGGTATAACTTTTAAATTTTCAAATGAGAGCTACTTTTTGGTTTGTTGAAAAAATATATCTTGAACAACTAGATGCTGAATAAGCAATTAATGAAAATCTGTTAGATTTATATCGATGGAATTTACCTAAAATACCAGAGATAAAGTAAAAACACGAGAGGTCCTTTTGATTATAAGAAAGAGAAGAAGGTATTTATTATGTAAATATCAAGTTAACAAATGTCTTTTAGTTTATTGGGCACGTTCAATTAACTTTCCAATAAAAGCTCGTGATTTCGCAATTGAGTATTCATTACATTTTTCATCGAAAATATTGAACTGATGAATAAGGCAAGTACATGTATGTAGTGAAATCACAAATTATGGAATCACCATGTTTTTCATCACCTGGGTCGGTGAATAAACATCTTCCAACGAAGTAGTGATTTTGTTGATGAATTTTCATCAAGAAAGTTGCATGTGTTTCCCGTCAATGACACGCCCATGTTAAATTCATCAAAGGAATAAGCTGAAAAGTGGCTGATGCAGCTTTCATTCCCCAGGAAAAGGAGGTTTTTCCTCAATGAATTTTTAAATTTTTCCCGCTGGGCATATGAAAAGTTAGGCAGAGTTAAGGGGAAGTAACTAATTGATAAGTGTTTTATTTAATACTTTTTTTAAAATAATTTAATATCGATTTTTTTGGTACACTAGAGTATCAACTAACATCCCTTGTCCAAGGCAACTACCAAGAAGTCCACTCATATTTTACATTAATTCTAAATAAAATATAATCAATGGATGCTAGTCAAGAAGCATTGAATTAATTCAACAACATTTTCAACGCCAATGCAATATGCAACAAACAATAATGCTAGGAAAAAAAACAGTCGATCTCGTACTGTGGAAGTGTTAAGACGTTTTCGGCTTCCCCAGTTTATTTAAATTAAATATTTCGGCGAATCAACGGCGAAACAAGCAACGGCACCAACAGCCGATGCCAAAAACAAGAGGAGGAAGAGGATAAGCTGTGCGTCGAACCTCGTCAAGCGCCGCTCCACCACCACCTCAGCCCAGCTGCTAGCCGGGGTGAAGGAGACAGCGCGCACAGCCAAAACTACAGCAGCAGCCAAAATCCATCAACAACTGGATACCTCGCCATCCGATGACGACATCGAGTATACGTCAGAAGGTGGCGAGGGATTATATACAACGGGGGATTCCAATAGCAACTTGATTGTGGATTTAACTTCACCAGAGGCGTCCTCTGAAGAGGAAAATGAGGCGCAAGAAGAAATGGATGAGCAGGCCATTAGCCAAAAAATAAATGTCATTCGGGGGGAGATGGAACGTCTCAATTCCATTGTGACCCCACTCATAGAAGCTCTCAAAAGCAAACAAAAAGCTCGACGCAAAAGAGAGAAACAGGAGCGCGAGCAGAAAATAGTGGTCCAATCGCCAAAAAAAACAGCGCCAGAGCAAGAGCTGCCATCGAAAAGTAAGCAGCAGGATCTAAATCCAAAAGAACAGCAGCAACAACAACAGCTGCTGCCAAAAAAAGCAAATGCAACAGCAACAACAACAGCAGCAGCAACAGCAACAAAAACCACAGGAGCGGAGTCAGCAGCAGCAGCAGCAGCAGGGAGATCACCAGCAGAAGCCACAGCCACCCCAAAATAAAAAAGAAAAGGCGCCACCTATAAATACATACAAAATGGAACTTCAGGAAACCATTGACCCATGTAAGTCGGCCATAGGCCAAAACTTTTTTATAAAACGATTAAGTAAAGATAGACACGCTATCCACGGCTCCACAGTGGCACAGCACAAAATTATAAAAGAATTATTAAAGAAATTCACGACTGAGTTCTTCAGTTTTACCCCCAAAGTGGATAAATTCCAGACGGTCCTACTGAAGGGCATAGATTCCTGCACGGAACCTCAGGTGCTCTTAAATGAGCTCCGTCAAAAAGCGAACGACGATCTCGATTTTATCGGGGTCAAGCCGTTCGCTACAGTCAGAGCCAAACGGGAGAAGCGGTCTTTGCCATTCTTCCTAGTTCAGCTATCGCCCAGCAGCAAACTGGATAGTTTGAGGAGGATCTCCGTCCTCAACTACCAGGTTGTAACTTGGGATAAACTAAAGAGACGCGGTGACATGCTTCAATGCTTGCGCTGCCAAAGGTTTGGCCACGCTGCAGCAAACTGCGAAATGCAGTCACGCTGCGTTAAGTGTGGTGAGGACCACATAAAGGGGGAGTGTAGGCTCGGAGAGGAACGGGCTGAAGACATGACCCAGCTTAAATGTGCACTTTGCGGAAAGGAGGGGCACCCTGCTAATTATCGGGGTTGCCCAGCTTTTCAGCAAATAAGAAATAACAAAGCGGCTAAGCCGACAGCGGAAGAGATACGCCCATCAACGCGGGCTCCTACAGCAACGCCCGTTAATCCCCAAATTTCCTACGCCCAAATGGCGACAGGAAGGGGAAAAACGGTACAGCCTGCAGCTAAGGCAGCCCAACTGGCCCTCGTGCCAAAGGCGCCGGACGCTCAGGCCGAAATAAGAAGCATGTTGCTGGCAATTCAAGGCCAGTTGACAGGACTTCACAACCAGATAAAGGAGCAGGCGACTATCTAGGCTAGGGTAGACTATCTCTACTCTGTTTTGCCTAGCTTAACGCAAATTAGAGGTTAAAGGCGCGCTGTCGGAGAGGCCTCTTAGGATCCTTGCTGTGAATATAAATTCACTGATAAGGACCGAACGTAGAGCGAAACTAAGCTGAACCAGAAACATAAGTTGACTAACAACAATTACAATATCGTTAGAAGAGATCGACCCAACTCCACTCAAGGGGGGGGCGTCGCAATCTTCATACGAAAAGGCATTAATCATAAAGTTATATATAATGGTGATCTGCGCAGATTTCGGCTGTTAGAGGCGTGCATCGTATGCATTCCTCTCCAACAGGGGAAGCGAATGTATATGACCGCGGCTTATACACCGGCATCACCTCAGCCAACTAATTTTATGACAGAGCTTGAATAACTTTTCGAATGTCTACACTTGAGCTTGGAAGAAAATTACTTTCTCATGGCCGGTGATTTGAATGCCAAACACCAAGATTGGGGAAATCAAATTCAGAATCAAAGAGGTATTCATCTTTTTAATTGGATGAGTAGATATAACACTGAATATGGTGTCGACCTGTTGGCTACGGATCGGCCATCGTTTCCAAGAAGCGGTGCCTATCTGGATCTATTGCTAATAGACGCAAGACTGACAATTACTGACACTGTGGGCCAAAGACCAAGAAACTGCTTACGAACGATCGAGTACGACAGTGATCACTGCGGACTCGCCGCCGTAATACAGCTTCCGAACGAGCTCGTGGAGTTGGATGAGTATGTACCTGTGCATACTTACAATTACAGTAAGGTGCGCTGGCCACGCTTAACCAACGCCTTATCGAGCGAAATCAGTTCGAATAACATATCTTCACCAAATGACAGGAATTTGACAAATAACGAAAAACCTAGAAGAAATGGACGAGACAATCAAACGAACAATGAACAGAACAATACCGAAATACAAACAACGAGACGCAACCGACATGTATCGGAACGTGACCATTGACGCACTACACAGACAAAAAAGTGGACTGCTGACAAGACTAAAACTCTTGTACCGACGGTTTACTGACCCTCACCATCTGGAGATTAGGACACTGAAGTCGTCGATCAGGAACATCAACCAACTAATTAAAGAAAACTATCGGTTGTCAATTAATTTGTATTGGGATAACAAAATTCGGGCCGTTAATTCTAGCGACCCGAGCATGTTTCCCCAAATTAACAAGATATTTAGAAGGAATGATCAGAACGACCTTCCTTGTCTTAAGCTCCAGAGAACGACAGACAAGAGAGACGTACTTCTGACAGCAGGAATTAATCCAGAGGACGCCGTCTTGGACGATGACCTCTTTACTGTCGAAGATCCGCAGGAGAAAGTGGAGGCTGTGGGGGCTGCTTTCCAGCAAGTGTACAAGGTGAATGCATGCATTCGCCCCAATCATGACCTGGAAAACAGAGCCTTGCTCCACCAATTCTACCTTCGGAATGACATAACGCAATGGCGATCAGAGAACCACGGTTTCACCGGGTTCAATGAAGATCATTTGGCAAACGCCATAATCGCCGAACGAAATGGGCCCAGTTCCCTGTTAATTACGAAGGTGGAGCTCCAGCTCATTTTCGATTCATTAAAGAAGAAGAAGTCAGCAGGAGTCGATGGCATATCCAACGTTGTACTTCGACATTTACCTCAAGAAGCAGTAGACATTTATACCACTCTGTTTACCAACGCTCTGAATAATGCATATTATCCAGTGCGGTGGAAGACAGCTGTGGTGCATCCTCTCCCGAAAAAGGGAAAGGACAACTCCAATCCGAAGAATCTCCGGTCGATAAGTCTTCTTCCGAGTATCAGCAAGGTATTCGAAAAAGTTATCAATAGAGCTCTGTCTAAGTGGACAGAGGACAATAATATCATACCGGACAATCAGTTCGGTTTTAAGGCGGGACATGACACCATTCATGCCACGTCGAAACTCGTTTCTGATGTCCAATGGAACAAATCTGAGAAGCAGTGTACGGGTACATGTCTGGTTGATTTGGAGAAGGCCTTCGACACCGTATGGTTAGAGGGTCATTGTCTAAAGCTGACCAGACTTGGCGTTAGTAAACCACTGTTATATATACTTTATGATATGCTCAATGGCAGAAAGTTTGTTGTCAAAAGTGGCAATGTAACTTCTGCCACAACCTTTAATATTAAAAATGGTCTTCAGCAGGGAGCGGTCAACTCGCCGATTCTATTGAGCACTTACACCAGCGATCTGATAAGTAGTCTAACTCAGGCAATTGCGTATGCCGACGATCTAATTGCGTACAGAACAGCTCCAAAAGTCGAGGTCATCAGGATTCCTTTGCAGCGTGACTTCGAGAAGATTCAGCGATATTGCAATGACTGGAAGTTGAAAATCAACTTTCAGAAATCAGAAACTATCTTGTTTAGGACTCCGTTGCTTAGAACCACAAGGGATACGAGAAAGAACTGGCGCAAGCTGGTGATCGTAGGACCAAATGGACATCCACTGGCGAGTAAAAGTGTAGTAAAGTACGAGTACCTTGGAATCTGGATGGATCAGTATTTGTATTTCGACAGACATATAAGTGCTGCTCTGGCCAGGGCTAAGGGAGCTTTTGCCCTGACGAAACGGTTGTTTTATAGCAGCCGGCTTGACAGTAGGGTGAAGGTGATTTGCTACATGGCCCTTATCCGGCCGATGATTGCCTATGGATGCCCGGTTTGGTTCAACGTTGCCCCATCTCAAATGGAAAAGATTCGGGTGTTTGAGAGGCAGTGTCTTCGACGCTGCCTTGGATTGCACAGAACACCAGAGTCGGAGTACAAACACTACTATTCCAACCTGGCTCTATACAACGGGGCCAACATAAACAGGATAGATAATTTCTTGCTGAAGCTTATTCGAGGTCACATTGCAAGAGCGATGTCCTCGTCTAACAGCTTAATTTTCGGAGCTTATTACCTCAACAACGAATACTAAGAGAGTGTGCGTCTAAGCGGCTTTATTCCGCCCGATGCATTCCTCCACCTAGACAGTCGAGGGCTGATACAGGATAGAGCGGCGGTTCCGCTAATCTACCACGTCGGCCCTAGAACTGTGGATCGGCGGCTCCTTTACAGTGGAGACGTCCTCGCACAAGACGGAGCTGAGCACCTTCGGTTCAGTAGTAGTGTGTCCGAACGGGACCGAAGAGATAGGATAAGGCAGGAGAACCAGTTCTGGTGGTTGAAAAACGAAGATGAAGTTCCTTCAGACATTTAAGAGTTGACCTTGCTATTTTCTTTTGTATGGCCGACTTGCATAGGTTTAGGTAGTTAGTTTTAAGTAGGGACAGTCAGGGTGGCACCAAAAAAAAAAAAAAAAAAAAAAAAAAAATATAAAACATACAAAAACACAAAAAAATTATAAAATCCACAAAAATACAAAAAAAAAAAATAAAACCGGAAAATGCTTGCTGTGGCTGTTCTAGTTTGTAAGTAGTCTGTAAGTAGCTTATAAGTAGGTTGTAACTAGTTTATAATTAGTTGTAAATAGTTTTAAGTAGCCTTAAGTAGTTTTAAATAGTTTTAATTAGTTTTAATTAGCTTTAATTTAGTTTTATGTAGTTTGTAAGTTTTATATTAAACCAAAAAAAAAAATTATGAAACAATGATACCGAGTTTTTTGTAAATTCTTTTTGGTAAAAAATAAAACCGACCTGGATTTAGTATTAAGATAGTTCTTAGGCCGAAAGGCATTAGTATTAAATTATTATAGTTTAACTTAGAGCGCCCGACTGGGGCCAGTAAGTTAGTTTTAAGATATTGATAAGTAGGCTAGTTTTTATGAATTTTTGTCTAGCTTTAAGATTGTTTTAAGAAAATAAAAAAAAAAAAAATGAATTAAAAAAAAAAAAAATAATAATGCTAGGAAAACACATCAATTACCACCTCCAACTCCACCTAGACGTACAAGCAATACCTATCCCCAATTTCAAACGACAGTTCTATCCAGAATTAATCCAACAACCTACAAAGTGGACTTCTTCACCAGGTTTCAATCATTTTCAGCCACGACCAGGAGTACCACAAAGACCCCAACAACCTTACTCAGTCGTCCACAGACGCAGCCCAATCACCCACAGATGCAGTATGCACTAAGAACCCAACAGCCTTAGACGGATGAACACATCAACAATTAAGACAAATAATATCAACTACATGAATCAACCCTTACAAAAAAATTGGTCACGAGCACCTAAAAGAGCAATTGACCCACCATCAAATCAAGTACACCCCACCAAATTGCAAAGGAATTTTCATTTGAACGCTATTGTCGAAGTAAAACCCGAAGACAGTTACGAGCAGAACATCCAACATGAAGATCAGCAATACAACCAGACTCTATAAGAGGACGCTGATTCACTTCCTCAAGAATATACGGAATCTTTTCCACAATCATACAGATACAGATTTTTTAACTGAACAGCATAATAAGGAATACAATGATATCCATTTTTTAGATTAAAATGGTCCTCTCACATCACACAACACACTTTTCTAAATCTCTTTCACGGTCTTTCCACGCTATCCTCGGAAATGATAGTCTTAAAGATCTTTCAGCTGTCATCCATATAAAAGACAACTTCATGATTATAAATAGTTCTGTTAAGGTTAAAGTCAAACAACTAGTTGCACAATCAGTTAACACAATTAACATCAGAACAAATCATATGTGTATTAAACAAACTAGATATTCAAAACTTAGTTAGCAAATTCCCTCGATGGTTCGATGACCCAAATAATAAACTCTCGCGCATCACTGTTGTCAAAGGAGAAATTAGAACTACAACAGATTCTCCTGCGTATTCAAAATTTTACCCATACCCAATGGCCCTAATTTGAAAACCAAATAGAGAATCTCCTCAAAGACGGTATTATTCGACGTTCAAGATCGCCCTACAATTCAACCGTGTGGATTGTCCCCAAAAAGGCTGATGCTTCCGAAAAGAAAAAATTCAGATTAGTAATAGATTATCGTAAACTGAATTCAATTACAGTAGCTGACCGATACCCAATTCCAGAGATAATTGACGTTTTATCCAATTCGGGAAAGTATAACTGGTTTACAGTTCTTGATTTAAAAAGCGGTTTCTACGAGATTCCCTTGAAGGAATCTGATTTGGAAAAAACCGCTTTCTCGATTAATCATGGCAAATACGAATTCACTAGGTTGCCATTCGGCCTTAAAAGCGCCCCATCAATATTTCAGAGGGCCCTTGATAATATCCTTCGTGACCACATTGGCAAAATATACAACGTGTATATCGACGATATTATCATTTTTAGTCAAGATGAGGCCACTCATCTCGAGACTATTCAAAAGGTCTTTGAAACCTTAAATAATGCTCATATGAAGTTTCAGCTCGACAAGTGCGAGTTTTTCAAACAGGAAACAGAATCCTTCGGATTTTTTGTCTCTTCCAAAGGTATCAAAACAAATCTTGAAAAAGTTAGTGCTATAAAGAACTTTCCACCTCCAACAACCTTGAAGGAATTAAGATAATTTCTTGGTGTGTCAGGTTGCTGCCGACGTTTCATTCGGGAATATGCGAAACTTGCAAAGCCCCTGACATCCCTTTTAAGAGGGGAGGAATGCTGTATTTCAAAAAACATTTCTAGTAAAAAACCAATTCATCTCGATGAAAGTGCAATCGAAGCATTCAAAAGAATAAAAAAATTCTTGGCTTACGATGATAAAATACTAACATATCCCGATTTTAAAATTCCTTTCGAGCTCACAAGAGATGAGCTCTTATCACAAAAGGACCTTCATATCAAGAACATTAAGTAATTCAGAGGAGAATTATACCACGAATGAGAAAGGAACTCTCGCCATTATATGGGCATTAGACTACCTAAGAAATTACCTATACGGTTCGGCACAAGTTCTTCTCTTTACGGATCATCAACCTCTCACCCGTGCACTCAGCACAAAGAATAACAACACCAAACTCAAGAGATGGAAAGCATCTTTTGAAGAGTCCAATTATAAACTTTAATAAAACCAGGTAGGACCAACGTAGTTGTGGATGCACTATCTAGACCACCTCCGGTAACGCAAATCAATTCCCTAACACCCACGATTTATAGTGACGAATCATCGTCGTATGGCTTAATTTTTAGCGTAGCGTCAAAAATCAAATTTTACTTAAAGAAGGTACACCGCCTCGACAAAATTTCCAAATCATATTTCCAACTAACCACAGACAGACCATCATTGAATCTATTTTTACCGAATCAAACCTAACTCAAATTAAAAAAAAAATGCCTTAAGAGGCCTCCGGACGAATTTTTGAGAAATAAAATTGAAAATTGGCAAAATGGATTCCCAAGGATCTCAGCCACGAAACCATGTATTGTCACAATTTATATTACATATGAAAGATTGACATTTTGACTTCAAAACGGGCAGGCTTCATTTTTGCTTTATGAACTAACATAATGAAGAATCATGCCAGGGGCCTATACCACAAAATTACAATTAAACAATTGTATTAGCATGTCAACTATGGATATTTAACAAGTAATTATAATTTGTGTACCACAACATAAAGGGGTTACATTTGTTAAATTTGCAAATTTCCCTTTAACATGGAAACACAATCTCGTCACGACACGACAAGACAAAGCGTAAAAGAATAATTGAATTACAGAGGTTTGTGAACCACAAAGCTACAAGTAAACATGGAACTTAACAAATAAAAAATCCATCTTTAGCAATAGGGCAATTGAGAATTTCCCCCAGTTCTGTACCACAAAACTACAAGGGTAAATAAAATTTAACAAATCATTATTAAATAGTTAGAAAAACTTAACCTACATTTTGAAAATTGTAAAGTCGTAAACTTCAACACTTTGTCTCACAGAAAGACAGCATATAGATTTGTTTTGCTTTATTAACGCACAATTTTTTAAATAAACATGAGATATCATTTGGAAATACCATTGGCAAAGAAACTAACGATCTTAAATTAGTTACACAGTCACCGACTAACTCTCGAACCGATAATATCGTTCCTCAAGTTATTGTGTGATTAATTTTGCTGCCAAGCGTGTACACCGGTTTCTCCCTTCAAACCATCTTCTCTCTTATTTTTGTTGTCTTTCCTTTTTTTTTCGCTGTCGCACGTGAGTAAACCCATTAAATAATAGACAAACAATTAAATAAAATGACCAGTCGGCCAAATAATATAGGTGGTCGATTTGGGATTCTTGATCCTGACCCTGACCTTCAACCCAAAAAAAAAAAACTAAACACAACACTCTACCGCTAAACGCATTCCCAGACCTTCCTTCTCTATCCAATGTAAGAAACCCCCGCTTCATTGTTATCTCCCCAAAATCAAGTGAAAATCCCAATACTTCCATGAGTCCTTTCCTGCTTAAAAAATCGATTGATGCTATCAGCAAAGATTACGAAAATATAAATCAACTTCGCGACGGAAGCTTATTGATATTTTTCAAGTCACAAAAGACTGCAGATATCTTCCTTCGTGTCAAAGATCTTGCTGGCGTTTGCCCAGTAACTGTTAAGTTACATGATAAGCTTAATTAAACGAAAGGAATTTGTTACGCCCCATGTCTCATTAACGTTGCCGAAACAGAAATAATAAGTGAAATGAAACCTCAGGGTGTCGTGGACATATATAAGTTCCTTAAAAAAGGCGAAGATGGAAATCAAAAACCCACAGACTTAGTACTCTTTACATTTGACCTTTACATCCCCAAATCAGTAGATATCGGCTTTTATACAGCCAAAATAACTGAATATATCCCCAACCCTATGCGATGCCGCAACTGTCAACTGCTGGGACACACGACAAAACGT
The DNA here is from genome assembly GCA_946251815.1 of Dasysyrphus albostriatus. Taxonomy (NCBI): domain Eukaryota; kingdom Metazoa; phylum Arthropoda; class Insecta; order Diptera; family Syrphidae; genus Dasysyrphus; species Dasysyrphus albostriatus. The sequence continues at coordinate 105,723,560 of OX276335.1, read as the reverse complement.
TGCAACATTCCCCCTCATAATTCATACCCCTGCATTCGCACAATGTGCCCAAACTGCTCGTCATCAAAAATCTGCCCAACATATAAACAAGCTAAAGAAATACTAACAATAAAAACAATTAAAAAATGCACTATGGCAGAGGCCAAGCGAATATATAATCAACAAAATTCAGTACAAGTCCCACCTCAAATTGTAACGTTCGCTGAAACAATTAAAAAACCAACAAACCTTAACAGTAAAACGAATAATCCTCAAGCCATACCTCCATCCCCTTCCCTTCATCTACCTTATTATTCAATAGTAAACACAAGCTCCAATACAAATAAAGTAAATACCAGTTCATTACTTAAACCTAAAAAACACATCAAACACACAATCCACACTAAAATTTACAACAGTAGAAAATCATAGTAACACACTACCAAAAAAAAAACTTAAATACTACCACTGCACCATCCAAATCAACTACTTCTACAACTCAATCATCTCACACAACCTCCAACACCTCGAAAACTTCTTTAAACACAAACACAAGTACAACCACTCAAGCTTCTTCCTCTACCTTCAATCACTCTAAGCCCCTTTATCCACTGTCACAATCTCCTATATCAGCTGTAACCCCCTCCCCCTTGGTTTTCACCTTGATGTGGTGGGGGGGCTTACATTCGTTCCTCCAGCAATCCAGCAATCCAGCTGCAGGATCGAACAACAAAGAAAAACCAATAGAGATGTTTTACTATATCTAATAAAAACAAATGAACCAGTATAGGTAATACATCATAAAATGGAAATGGATAGAATCGAAAATGAATTAAAAAATCGAACGGGGATTCACGTTCAAGTGTCGGCAGAAGTCACGGCTGCCGGCGAGGGCTTGGCTAAGGCTAAGTCGCCAGTGACAAAAATAACAACAACGACACCAACACCAACACCAACACCAACAAAAACACCAACACCAACACCAACACCAACACCAACACCAACACCAACACCAACACCAACACCAACACCAACACCAACACCAACAACAACACCAACACCAACACCAACACCAACACCAACACCAACACCAACACCAACACCAACACCAACACCAACACCAACACCAACACCACACCAACACCAACACCAACACCAACACCAACACCAACAACAACAACAACAACAACAACAACAACAACAACAGCAACAACAACAACAACAACAACAACAACAAAAGCAGTAGACTGCACCTCTGCTTGTAGCAGTGGTCATGCCGGTAAGGTCCATGGGATGTTTTCTGAATACCTCATGGACTTTCCTGACTCTCAGGACGAGGCTGTTGGGACTGACGATGGAATGATGGCGTCTGATGAGGAAAATCGCATCCTCAATGACGACGACTACCAGTCCTTCGCCAGCTCAGACAGCTCGGACGCAGACGTCACTGTGGCCGAGAATCCTGTGAAAGGTCAAGGGCAGGTACCCCCTCAAGGCGAGTTTGTGGCAAAAATCCTGGCGTTGCCGGGAGCCAAGACTACTTCGACTCCCTATAAAAGGTCTGGTGGAGGTAAGCCAACCGAAGTCTGCGCGGATGGCCCAGGGTCCTCCAAGACCGTGACGGCATCCTTTTCCGAAGGTCGCTGCCCGTCAATCGACTGGCCAAAACCGACCCAGGTTAACAAGGAGCTTCCAAATAAGCAGAACAAGGGAGGGGATCCGAATCCAGATCTCAAAAGGATAGAAAACGCCAAGAGGGCCGTACGTAGGTATGGCAAGGGTGATCCAAAACTGCTTAGCCTAAGGGATTGGAAGCGGACGTAGTGACACAAAGCCTTAAGGTGGCTGTCATAAATGGGGGGAGCTCCGAAAGTCACCTAACTAGTGAGCAGTGGGCTCAGGTGGAGGTAAAGATCCTCGACTTTATTAACACCGAGATTCTCGCTTCCACTGGTTTCATGCCGAGATTCGGGCCGCTGTCGACAGTCAAGGGGTTCAAAATCATGACGTGTAGGGATGAACCCACACTAAAATGGCTTCGAACTAAGATTGGTGAGATGAAAGGTTTACTTGAAGGGGTAACTCTTAAAGTTGCTCCTAAAAGTGAACTCTCGACCAGACCCAAAGTCCGCATTAACTCCTGGAAAACCTCCTTAGGGGTCAAAACTCAGGATTCCCTAGTAGTGATTGGAAGGTTCTGAATATAGAAGCTCCCTCAAAAACAGGACAGGAATCCATTGTCATGTTAAACCATGATACAATGGCCATGCTTCCGTCCAGGGGTTTCAAGTTGATAGTTGGCATCAGTGAGGTCAAGGTGCGTTCGATGTCAGCTGCCAACCTACAAAACAAAAACTTAAAAAATGATGAAGGTGCTCCAAATGAACCTCCAGCACAGTAAGTTGGCCTCGGCCACCCTGACCTCATTGTTGGCAAGAGATAATATTGATATCGCCCATATTCAGGAGCCCTGGATCAACAGTGACAGGATCTGCGGACTAAGATTATATCCTCTACTTCAATAAAGGGCCTACAGAAGGTCACTATCGGACATGTATAGTGGCGAAAAAATCTTTTCCTCTTATCTTCCCACAGTAGTGCAGACATGACGGCGGTGAAGTGCGAAAGAAAAAGGGCTCCGCCCCTGATCCTAGCCTCCGTCTGCATGCCAGGTGATTCACTGGTAAGAACGGTTGGGACTTCCTGGTTTGTTGTGACGCAAACGCTCATCACATACAGTGGGGGAGCTCAGACATAAATAAAAGAGGTGAGTCACTTTTCGAATATATTATAGAGAAAAATTTGTTGATTTTAAATAAAGGTAACGAGCCAACCTTCGTTACTAGAAACAGAGAAGAAGTGCTCGATGTGACGCTTTCTACTAACTCCGATTCTATCGTAGTCAGTGACTGGAAGGTCTCAGGGAATGTAACATTCTCTGACCATAGAATGATAACATTCCATATCGAACACAAAACAGAAAATCCAAAACCCTACAAAAACCCCAGAAAGACAAACTGGGATGCCTTCAAGATAAGAATGGCTACATCTTTGGGTCAATATGAAAATCAGCCATTGACAAATCGCTCAGATATTGAAAAACATATCAATGAACTAACATTGGCCATTAATAATGCTTATGAAAGTTCTTGCCCGATTTCTAAAGGTAAAGGTAAACTCAACCCCGTATGGTGGTCGCAAGAGTTATCTGTCCTTAGGAAAAACTCAAGGAGGCTTTTCAATAGAGCAAAACATAGTAATGTACCTGCTGACTGGGATCTTTTCAAGATCAGCAAAAATATGTACAAAAACCGAACAACTTACGCGAAAAGGGCAGCCTGGCAAAAATTTTGCACAGACATTGAGTCAACAAATGACGTTGCTAGGCTCAGGAAAGTTATGTCAAAAGTTTATACTCCTCCGGGTATTCTAAAAAGACCTGATAAAATCTGGACAGATTCCTGCTCTGAGACCTTAGAGTCAATTTTGAGCACTCACTTCCCAGGATGTACTACTGATTCATCGTCTGCGGATAGAGGCCCTGACATAAGTGTAATCTCTAACATAGGTAACCAAATCGTATATAGCAGAAAGGTGACTTGGGCCATAGACTCTTTCTCAGCATACAAGTCTGCAGGGCCTGATGGAATAATTCCTATTATGCTCCAAAGCTCTAAAGACGTAATTGTTCCAATTCTAGTGGACATGTTTAGGGGTTGTATTAACATCACCTACGTTCCTTCTAAATGGAGAGAAATCAATGTCATCTTCATTCCGAAAGCTGGCAAGGCCACCCACACCGAACCTAAGGATTTTAGGCCTATAAGCCTATCCTCTTTTCTTCTCAAGACTCGCGGAGGATCCCACCACCTGCGAAGGTTTGAACTTTTTCACGTTCCTTTTCACAGAACAAACTATGGCACACACGAACCTTTCAATCGTATGTGCAAACTTTTTAAATTAAACGCCTCATCTATTGATTTTAACATGAGTAAAATAGAATTAAAAATAGTATTTCGAACCAGTGCTCCACTTTCGCTAATGTAGAAATGTTTTAACTTTGTATATTTATTGTTAATTTTGATGTTATATCTGATTTTGTATTTTGTTGTAATTTTGTTAGTTTTTTGTATCTATGTATGTGCTTGTGTTAGTTTGCTTAATTCAACTAACCACTAACACATGCACTCATGATGAGCCTCTGTTTGTAGATTGCAGCTTGCTCTAAGCTCACTACAACAAAGAATCTGAAGTGTAAAAAAAAAAGACTTTAGAAAGACTAGTGGAGACTCACATTCGCCTAAAACTTAATGACGGCGTGCTCTCACAGGCCCAACATGCATATATGAAGGGCAAATCGGTTGAAACAGCGCTTCATGAAGTGGTCGGTACAATCGAAAAATCGATCCAATTCAAGGAATTCACACTGGTAGCATTCCTTGTCATAGAAGGAGCATTTAACAATGTTGATAATAACGCAATTCGACAAGCCCTCAACTCGATCAGCATCGATCCGTTACTGATAAACTGGATTGACTCCATGCTTCAAACAAGACTCATAAATGTAGAAATGGGTGATGCGAAGTTAAAAGTTAGAACATGCAAGGGGACTCAGCAAGGTGGAGTTCTATCGCCTCTCCTTTGGCTCCTTGTGGTCAACCAGATATTGGTTAAACTTAATCTGAATGGCATCAAGGTCGTTGCATACGCCGATGACATTGTGTTAATGGCCTCGGGAAAATTTTCCCCAACCTTATGCGACCTCCTACAATTAGCCCTCAACAAGCTCAGTGATTGGGCCAGCAGTTGTGGACTTAGCGTTAACCCTCAAAAGACAGAATTGGTGTTGTTTACAAGGAAAAACAAAATTCCCAACATAAACCCGCCAACTATCAACGGAACTTCACTTCAAGTTTCGGATACCGCCAAATACCTTAGTGTTGTACTTGACCGTAAATTGAACTGGAAAAAGACTATTAAAGAAAGAGAGGAAAAAGCCTCAGAAGCATTCTATACGTGCAGTCGAATTTTTGGTAGAAGATGGGGTCCCAGCCCTAGAACCATTCATTGGATGTACGCAGCCATTATAAGGCCGATCCTAACGTACGCATGTATGGTCTGGTGGCCAGCCTTAGATAAGGAGACCAATCTAAAAACCATGACTAAAATTCAAAGACTAGCGTGTATCGGCACAACCAGTGCTATAAGAACCACACCAACGGCCGCCCTAGAAACTTTCCTTTCACTTGCCCCACTCGATCTGTTTACGAAAGAGTTGGCGGCAAAAAGTGCTTTACGACTGCAACAATGTAATAATTGGAAAAGGGGCCTCTTCGGTCACAGAACTATAATGAACATTACAGACATTTCAACCCAGTAACCATGACAGATATCCCCACCAGGGAACTCTGGAACGAAAACAGGGTCATAAATGCAAATCATGTTTCAGTCTTCACCGACGGCTCCATAACCTTGAAGGGTGTTGGGTCAGGTATCTATTCAGATAACCCACCCATATATAGATCAATGAAGCTTCCAAACTTTTGCAGTGTATTCCAAGCGGAAGTGCTGCCAGTTTGTCAATTATCACTCATAGTTGGCGTCCTAACGGGCCACAACTCTATGGGAACCCACATGAAAAGAATGGGCATCAGCTCATCGGACTTATGTAGAGGGTGTCATAATAAAGAGGCGGAAGAGGGCTCCCTTCACTTCTTATGTGAATGCCCCAGCCTAGCTAGAACCAGGAAAGCAGCCCTAGGCGAATATTTCTTCGATGAACTGGGCAACATATCTGTATTGCCACTAAAAAACATCCTAAAATTCATTCAGAACTCAGGATGGTTCAGGGAGGCCCCCTACAACTAATACTTATCCTCAAACCCCTCCCTATCCCTCTTCACCGCCCACCTTTCACTCTGGGAAGCGCAATGGATCCACTGAGATCCGAGTGAGATGATGCGGCTCGCCGTATCAAAAAAACAACACAAACCAAAACCAGAACCATATTCCTTTTATCCACCCCTCTCTTGCCACTGGTAAAAGAGGTGCGTGGAGCCCATGTAATACCAATGTATCTCTCAATATTTTTCAATGGAATATGAATGGATTTATTAATAATCTTGACGAGCTCAATATTATGATTAAACAACACAATCCTACAATAGTAGCTATCCAAGAATCCCATTGCCCCTTTGATAAGGCGCTAAATTTCCCAAAAGCCTTTCACGGTTATCTGTACAACTCACCTAGCAATGATACTGGTAGGCAAAATATAGCTCTTTTAATTTAAAAAAATACCCCTTACAAAATGATATCATTAATCTCATATCTACAAATTTTTGCTGTCGAAATACACCATAAAATAAAATGTACTTATATTAAAATATACCTATCCCCAAAAGAAATAATCAATAAAAACGATCTAGATAATATAATTAACCAAGTAAATCTTCCAATCATATTCGGAGGTAATGTTAACGCCTGGAATACACTTTGGGGCTCCCCAAGTACCAACACAAAAGGCAACTTATTAGAAAATTTCTTCACAGACAACAACCTTATTATTTTGAACGATGGGTCCCCCACCCATTTCTCAACTCACAGTACGCTTACACATGTTGATGTCACTTGCTGCTCCCCTGAGTTACTGACAAAAATAACTTTGAAGACTTTGAACGACCTTCATAACAGTGACCATTTTCCAGTACTGACTACATTAAATATTGGTCGTATTACAAACTCCAAAACATGCGACCCGAGATTTAAAACGGATCTATCCAACTGGGCATTATTCAAAAAAACAACCACCGAGTAAATTACTAAAAAAAATCCACCCTTAAACAACAACAAGGAAGCGGCTCTGTTGCAAAAAGTAATCAGAACTGCCGCAAACTTTTCTATTCCTCAGATCACCTCAATAAAACGTAAAAACGTAGTTCCCTGGTGGAACCCTGAATTATCATCTTTACGAAAAGAGAAAATGACTGCACTAAAAAACTTTCAGAAAAACCCTAATTATCTACAAAAAATCAAATGCAAAATTCAGACGGTTGCTTAAGGAATGCAAAGCTAATAGTTTCTCTGAGGTCACCTCAAACATAAATCCAAATTCCTCTCCTTCGAAAATATGGCAAAATATCCGCCGTTTGACTGGTGATTCTTCATCACTTGTCATTAACAGCATTAACACCAGTAATGGTGTTATTATAGAACCAGCAAAAATATCTAACTACATTGCTAAAACCTGGTCTCAATCTTCTGAAAATATAAATTTTTCCACTGTATTTGTTGAACAAAAAGTAAATATAATAAAGTAAAGTAAAGTAAAGTAAATATAATAAGAAAAGCCACCGCACAAGATTAGTGTTTAATGAAAATGAAGCGCATTGGCTTCAAGAAAGGGTTAAATTTAAAGTGTATTCATTACCCCCCGGACGCCTTCAGACAAGTTTTGATCTCTTGAGCAACCGAAGTAAGCGTGAAAGAGTAGCTGACCTTCGAAATACTTCTGCAGAAGAGCTTGTTTTCGCTGCTCAAATGAATTTTCGAGCTGTTGGAGACAAACAAACTGCAGAATGTTTAGAAGAATCCTTGTCGCCCTCACCTAATACTCCAAAAAGTTCAACAACTATGCTAACGCCTGGACAAGCTTTATCATTGCTCATAGAAGCAAAACTTTCTCGTGATCAATATGACACAATAAGAAAGTATGCACCCGATGTTTTGCCTTCTTACAAAGTTGTGCAAAAAGAAAAATCGAAGTGCTACCCAACAAACCTTGTTGTGAGTGAACAAACAGCTGAAGTTCCAATTCAAAACCTACTTGATCACACTGTTGAACGACTTTCTGCATCACAAAAAGATGTTTTGAATGAGCTTACACTTTATTCCAAGGTGGGTTTTGATGGTAGTTCGGGGCATAGCGAATACCATCAAAGGTTTGCAAACAAAACTGATGTTGATGATAAATTTGTGTTTATAACTTGTTTAGTACCAATTAAACTATCGAACAACACAAATGTTTTTTGGAAGAATCCTTGTCCGTCTTCACCAAGGTATTGCAGGCCTTTAAAGATAACTTTCGAAAAAGAGTCAGATTCATTAGTCCTCAGAGAAAACCATTCCATTCAATCACAAATAAATGAACTCCAACCAACAAAAGTAACTATTGAAAACTGTGAATACACAATAAAACATCAGTTGATAGTTTCAATGGTTGATGGCAAGCTATGCAATAGCCTGAGTGGTCTTCGTTCGACTCAGAGATGTTATCTTTGTCAGGCAACATCCAAGGATTTCAACAATATTGAAAAAATGGTGTTACTTCCCATCAACGATCAATTTTTATCCTTTGGAATATCCGTTTTGCATGCATGGATAAGAATGTTTGAATGCCTGCTTCACATAGCCTACAAATTGCATGTTAAAGAATGGCGCAAATCGAAAAATACAGAAAATTGCGTGGAACAAAACAAGCTACGCATTCAGGAGGCATTTGAAAAAGAATTAGGGCTAAAAATTGATCGACCAAAGCCAGGATATGGCAATACGAACACAGGAAATGTGGCCAGGCGTTTTTTCAAAAATTATACCAAATCAAGCGAAATAACTGGTATAGATGTCAATCTGATAAAAAAATTTTACATAATCTTGCAGTGTCTTTCAAGCGGATTTAATATAGATGTTCAAAAATTTAAAACATATTGTTTTGAAACTGCAAAATTGTTTGTATTGCTGTACCCTTGGTACTATATGAGCACTTCAGTTCATAAGATTCTGATCCATGGACATGAAATTGTCTCTCAAAGTGCTTTGCCCATTGGAGAATTAAGTGAAGAAGCATTAAAAGCTCGAAACAAAGACTTCAAAATGTACAGAGAGCATTTCAGTCGAAAAAATTCAAGAAAAGACACATTAACGGATATTATGAACCGAATGCTAATATCTTCAGATCCTTTCATAACCAACCAAAGAGTTAGAAAAGCTTCGAAGAAAATTCCATTTGATTCTGAAGCTATAGAAATGTTTGTACAACCCGATCTAAATAGCCAACCGCAGACTGAAATTATAGACTATTTTTCGGACTCTGAGTAGTCATAATTACACAAATAATTTAATTACAACACCCAAAAAAGGTAAAAGATTTTTTCTAATGTTGAGCTCCATTTTACAATTTTTTTTTGTTTTTTTTAGATTTCGAAATCTATGTATGTTCCTTATGCATATTATGCCTTCAATAAAAATGTTGCTGTTGATATGCTTCAAGAACTTTAGTTCTATTTACGATCAATCTACCTAAAAACTATTTAAGAATTTTTCAAATTTTGTTCAAAATAAGAAAAACATTGAGATCACAATTTATTGATTTTTGTGTATTATATTAATTGAAATGTCTCACTACACAAAAACACACAAAAAACTAATATAAAATATTAATAACGGAATTATTTCAATCTGAAGTGGTATATTTTTTTTTTTTACTTAGGATTTGAATTCAGCATACCAAAAACCTATCGAAACGTATATTTTGGTAGAGTCAACAAAAAACTTATAATTATCGCCATTGATAAGCCATTTCTGCCCCACTGTGCGACGCATTGAAGAACCGATAACGTTAATCGAGTTTGAGACTTCACTCAGTAAAGTTGTGGGTAAGACTCCAAGTAGAGACAAAATTTCTTACCCCATGTTCAAAAATCTCCCCCTTGAAACCAGACACAAAATAGTTTGTCTTTACAACAAAATACTTAATAACTCGGTCATTCCACAGACTTGGAAAACCGCCACAATAATACCTATTCCAAAACCAAAAAAAGACAGGAATTCAATCGAAGGATACCGTCCCATCTCTCTTATACCGTGCTTATCTAAAATATAAATAATCGCGAAGCGCCTACTCTGGTTTGCGGAAACTAACAAGCTTATCAGCCCTAACCAAGTAGCTTTTAAAGCCAATAGAGGTTGCACCGATGCTCTGCTCCATATTGATTATTTTACATCAAAAGTACTTTCAGTCAAAAACCATGTTTCCATCCTATCGCTTGACTTAAAAGCTCTCGATAGAATAGGGCTGCATATTGTTTTGAAAAATCTCCTGAAATGGGGAATTGGAAGCAAAATATATAGTTACGTTAAGTCATTCTTAACCAATAGAAAATTGTTTATAAAAGCAAACAACGCATACTCCTCCAACTACCCATTAGTTAACGGAATCCCCCAGGGATCACCTTTATCGGTAGTACTATTTATAATAGCATTTGACAATATAAATACCATTTTGTTAAACCACAAACTACTTGATCACTGCATTTATGCAGATGATATTTATATTTTATGTAAAGTTAATGATATTGATAAAAGTAAAACTTTATTTAAACTTGCCCTAGATGATATTCTAGAATGGTCTAAAATGACTGGAGCCATATAATCGGTTCAAAAATGTAAACTACTACATATTTGTCGTAAAAACAATTGCCCAGAACTTGTACTAAATGTAAATAATGCACAATAGAAAATGTTAGTAATTTAAGAATTTTAGGATTAATATTTAATAATAAATATTCTTGGAATCAACACTGTTCAGAGTTAAAGAAATCCCTAGCTGCCAGAACAAATATTGTAAGATATTTAGCCAGTAAAAAAGTCAAACTCCTATTAATACCTTGTCACATATTACTAAAATGTTAGTTTTAAGCTAAATTGACTATGAAATATAAACATATGGCTATTGTCCAAAATCGACTTTAAAAATTATAAAACCGGTGTATCACCAAGCAACAAGAAGTACCATCAACGCTTTCCGAACTACTCCGATCAAAAATATTTTAGCAGAAGCAGGATTACCGAGTATAGAGGAACGAAGAGACGCCATCTCTTTAAAACTATCCGTAAAACTCATATTCTTCGCCAGTTCAGTGATCGATAACGATGTGAAAAGTGCAACAAATCATAGACTTACAAAAAAGATACCATTAGCAATCGCTACTATCATAGATAAAGCATCGCATATTGACCTTCCATCAAAACATACTAAATTCACCATCCCTAGCTATCCTCCATGGTTCATTAACCCTTCATCCTTGATTATGACACTAGCGAACTACAAGAAAACAAGTACCAGCAATATAACTTACCGCTAACTTTTCTCAAGTATTTCTTCAGGTTTAAAATCAGAAGGATGGAAACTCATATGCACTGACGGATCTAAAACAACGGTGAACACTTCATTTGCTGTATTATTTGAAAATGGATCGATCATCAGCATAGGTTACTTGCCCTTATTCTCCTCAATCTTTACAGCAGAAGCTTTTGCTGTATTGCAAGCCACTAAAACTTCCAGGAAAATATATAATTAGCTCTAATAGCATATCTGTCCTTGAAGCGATCAAAAACCCAAACAACAACACTAATCTTATAACCGAAATCAGATACCAACTCATCAAATCCCCCAAAAATATCAAATTGATGTGGACTCCTGGGCATGTAGGTATCCAGGGAAACGAATACACAGACATTGAAGCTAGCTCAGCCAAAAATTCCCCCATTTACATGTTCAACGTCTTCTCCAAACTAGATCTGATCAGAGTTGCACAAAATACCATAATTACCAACACAAAAAACGACCACTATAAGAAATTCAATCCTGAAAAACTCCATCCGGGATATCCTACAGATGTTTTCAAACAAAAAATCTGCAATTTCGTTAGGCTACGACTTGGACACACCTCTATCACCCACCAACACCTCCTCACAAATCCCTCATGTAATACAAATTTAACTATTTATAAGCCATATTTTGGGGAACTGTCCAAGACTAACACTCATTGTTCAAAACATATATGAAAACGATTCAATTGATGAAATTCTGAAAAACCCCAACACTAAAAATATCGAAAATATCAGATTTTATTAAAAAAACAAACATTATTATATAAACTTATATTATAGAGCTAATAGTCTCGGCAGCTAGGCTCGTTAAACTTAAAATTATCATGTAATTTAAATTGCTTGGTAGTAAATTATAAAAATAATGATAATAATAATAGTAATAACAAAATAGCTATTCAAATTTGTTTAATGATCTCGCATTTGTAAATTTTAAGTTTTAAATCAATTTGTGATTGATGATTATTAAGAATACTTAGGTTAATAAAAATAAAATGCATGACTGCATCGCACGCTCTTATGTTCAAGTTGCTTGGAGTTAACAACTTTATATGAAGGAAATATATATAAACAAAATACTTAAAAAAATATTTAAATCGTTCTTTTAACTGAATAAACAAGTAAAACAACTTAGAGCTCGGAAGCAAAGAGGCTATTAAATTACTTGAGAAAATATAAATATATGAAAACACAAGATTTTTAATCGTTGTAGCGGTTTTTCTTAAAAAATATACTGTTTTATGTGTATATAAAATGTTGGTAACATTAAAAAAAGTTTTTGTATGCCAATTTTGAGTATATATTAAAATACAATTATTAACCTAGTTTCGAAAAAATTCATCTATCGGTTTTTGAAACATGGAATTTTCAAAAAAAAAATATTTTCTTAAAAATTCAAAATTAATTTTTTTTTCAATATTTTGATATGCAATATTATTGACATTTAAGAGGAGCTTTAGCATAAAAATTTTGATTGAAATCGTTTGAGCCATTAATGAGAAAATCGAAAAAAAAATATGGCAGGTACCGTTAATAACAGTTTTTGGTATTTTTTTTTTACCAAAACGTACACCATACCTACAGAATATATACGGATTTTTTAAATCAAAATCGTTGGAGCCGTTAAAGAAAATTTTATTTATCTCAAAAACGGCTCCAACCATTTTGAAAAAATACAATAATTGTACTATAAAAGGTGTGGGGAATTTTTTTGTAAAAGTTAATATACAGTTCTTTTGAATTAAAATAAACTTGATGGTGAGAAAAAACAATATTTGTGGAATAAAAAATTACCGTGGTGTAAAAGAATTTTTTTTGTTCGTCATCAGTTTACAGTTTGCAAAAAAAAAAACTGAATGAAAATATTCTATGCAAAAGCAAACACAAATGCCAAATGCAATTTTTTCCGTAAAAGAATGTCAGTGACATTGTTTTACGCGAAAAAAATTACTGTGGTGAACATAAAATTTATTTTCTTGCTAGTTCACAGTTCGCTCCCATAAGAAATACATGCAGTTTTTTTTTCAAAAATTCACCAAGAACAGTTAATAACGGTATCTGCCATTGTAAAATTTTTTTTATTTTCAATTTTCTCATAAACTTTGCCCCGAAAGTAAAAATTTTCATTTCAATATAAAAGTTTTATGAAATAGCTTATTTTAAATGTTAATTTTTATACATATGAACATTTTGAAAAAAAAAATAAGTTTTGAATTAAAAAAAAAAATACCCCATCTTATTGTTTGAAAATTCAGTATGTCAAAAACGAATGAACATTTTTTAAACTAGCAGCCGAATTTACTAGGTTTTCTTAAAATACCTCTAAATGACCTCTAATTTAGTTAAGTTTGCTTAAATATTTAAGTTGTCTTAAATAACGTTACTTAAAATCTCATCTATGATCAATTTTCCATTGCTACTTAACTAAACGATTGAAATGTAACGTAACATGAGAAAACTCACTAATACATTGTTGATTAACATCAACACTGGTATAAGGAAACAAGATAATGAGACAAAAAAAGAAATTTCTAGTCACAAAGCAAAAATATCTCCATTTGTCAAAATTCATGTCGGAGATCTCTGTCAAGATATAATCGCGGAGAGATATCTCTGACATCCCAACAATAGATGAAACGGAGTGACTCCATTGGATATTACATGTCAAGATAAGCATTCTGATAGAAATTATCTCCTGTGGAGTCGGGGGGTGTTAAGTAACCTTTAAACGCGGCGAATGGCGTTTAAGTTAAGATGCATTTAAGTAACGTTGCTTAAAAGTGAAAATTGAATAAAGATACCGATTTCGCACTTAAGAGCAACTTAGAGGCATTTTAAAGTTACGAAGCTTTAAATTTTCTTAATAAATACAGCTGTAGGTTTTTAAATGTATATTAATAAATACTCAAAGCTGGCATACCATTTTTTTTTTAATTTTATTAAAATTTTATATATAAAAAATTATTTTTTAAGAAACCGCTCCAACGATTTAAATTTGTGCTTGCATATATTAAAATGTTTCTAAGTAATCAAATGGCATACTTGTTTTTGTGCTCTAAGTTATTCAACGCGTTGTTTATACAATTAAAAGAACGATTAAAATACTTTTTTTTTGCTTTTTCTATTACTACCTACTTGCATATTTTAAAAGCTCTGAAGTTCCAAGCAACTTGAACATTATAGCAAGTACGTGCAACTCAGTAGTGCATTTTATTTTTATACTTTTCCTTTTATCAGTTGCGTACTTTGAAAGTTCTTTAGTTCCAAGCAAATAGTTTCTTTTTGTCCGGGGATTTTAGCTAAAACTCTTTCTTTATCCGCTTTATTTAATTGCATACGCATTGTCTACCCGTAGTGAGGTTACTTTTACAACTGAATTGTACAAAAAAGTGAAATTCTCAAATTTAACAATCATAATTGTTTTCAATTGTGGTACAGAGAATAAAGTTACTTTTTAAATATCCATAATTCACATTGGCTTGTACAATTATTAAGTTGTGGTACAGGTATCTGGTAGATTTGTTAAATTGTACCTGCAGTTGAAGCTTTGTGGCCCAGAGCATAGAGAAATGGTTTTGTGTGCAATTTGTAGCCCCAGATCAGGACCTCTACCTACGAAACTGCAAGGTTACTGAACTATTACCTCAAATAAAAAAACTCTTGCAAACACACACAAAATAAAAACACCCTAAAGTTAAAAAAGTGTGTGCAATTCACACGACGACAGAAGTGAAGCTTCAGAACGATAGAATGCGATGAGTGTTAGATATTATTATATAATTATTTTATATATTGTCGTTTCTCTTTTTGATAAGACAACTGCAGATACTTTTATGTGACTTCTTGGTTCATAAACTAGATTAGTTATTTCTGTGACCAAATAATGGTAGTACTATAATAGTTGGAAGCTAATATCAAAATCAAAGAAAAAGTAGGTTACCAAAACGTCAAATCAACAAGTCTCCCATAATAATTGTTTCTTCAATGTTAATTTTTTCATAATATTTCACAGACTGAAGTTTTTTATTATTTATTTTGAAAAATCACTAAAACGAGATTCGAAATAAATAAATTAAAAGAGAATTTAATTTTTAATTTTAATTTTGGTGGGGGCAAAACCCCCATTTATTCGGCTTAATACAAGCTAATTCTTAATCTAACTTAAAACTAAGAACTTAAGCTAAGGTAAGTGTGGAGTTGGGCGATTCAAAAGACGGAGTTCGCAGCATTCGAGAGATAGGTTCGTTTGAGCCATAGGAGGTCCTGTGGATGAGGTACATACAAAAGACGGGGATTTCAAAAACGAGGGTTAATTTTAAAGGAGATAGAGTTGTAGAGTGAAATGCAGTCAACTGACTTACTTTAGATGGCGCTCACAGTCCAGGATGGACTACGGCCTCAACCAACAAGCCCCTCCAGCCAGCTCGGTCCCTAGCTAACTGCCTCCAGTTACGCACTCCAAGTTGGTTGAGGTCGCTCACCACCTATGCGCCACCTTAGGTGGAGTCATTTTGCGATGTAATAGTGGAGCCCAGGTAGACAAAGTCCTTGACAACTTCGAAGTTGTACCTATCCATCGTGACGTTGTGCCCGAGTCGCCGATGTTGAGATTCCTTTCTCGATGATAGCATATACTTCGTCTTGTCCTCATTAACAGCCAAACCAATTTTCGCCGCCTCCGATTCAATACTTGCAAACGCGCCGGTAACAGCTCGCTTCGTTCTTCCCATGATGTCAATATCATCTCCATAAGCAAGTAGCTGAACGGACTTTTGAAAAATTGTACCTCGGTTGTTGACTTGCGAGTTGCGTACAATTGCTTCAAGTACGATGTTAAAGAGGTTGCATGATAATGCATCGCCTTGCCTCAAACCTTTCTCGACATCAAAAGTGTCGGTGGTGTTCTTACCGACTTTGACGGAGCAGCGAGATTTCTCCATCGTCATCCTGCATAGGCGTACGAGTTTCGCAGGGATGCCGAGATGCGACATGGCTCTGTACAGCTCGTCTCTGTTTACGCTATCATACGCGACTTTGAAATCGATAAGGAGATGGTGTGTATCGATTTGAAACCCCTGGGTTTTTTTTCCAAAATTTGTCGGTGTGAACATTTGATCGACGGTTGATTTGCCAGGCCTAAAACCACACTGATAGGGGCCGATCAGATCTTTGACAAATGGTTTTAAGCGATCACACAGTAAAGATGACAGAATTTTGTATGCGACGTTGAGGAGACTTATACCTCTGTAGTTGGAACAATTCAGAGCATCTCCTTTCTTGTGGATGGAGCACACTATACCGAGGTTCCATTCATCTTTTAAAGATAAGTTGGTGTATACTCCCTACCAAGTCATCTCCCCCTGCTTTGAATAGCTCGGCTGGCAGGCCATCTGCACCAGCAGCCTTGAACGCCTTAAGCTTAGCTATCGCTAACCGCACTTCATTTAGGTCAGGTGGACGGAAATTTTGACCATCGTCGTCCAGGTTGAATTGATTATTCTGCCTCACAGCGGAATTTGGACTATCATCGCCTTTTAGCAGTCTAGAAAAGTGTTGTTTCCAGATCCTCAGCACCGACTGTGTGTCTACCACCATATTCCCACTCTCGTCTCGGCAGGCTTCCGTTCTAGCCTTGTAACCCTGGGTAGATAGCCTCACCCTTCGGTAGAGCTTTCGAACGTCCCCCCTGCCGCTATAGTCCTCAATAGACTCGACCACCCGCTTCGCATGCTCTCTCTTTTTCCTTCTGAGAAGTCGGCGTTCCTCCTTTCGTTTTTGCCTGTAGAGCTCACGGGCTGCCCTCTCAGCAGCTCTGGTTCTAGTTTGCAACATTGACTGGTAGGCCTCGTTCTTGGCTGCATGCGCCAGCCGGCATTCTTCATCGAACCAGGGGTTTCATTGTGGTCGTCTAGTGAAACCCAGCACATCAGTGGCGGCACTTCTGATGGCTTGTTGACAGTGTTTCCACTGGTCCTCTGCAGTTTGTGATGGTGGCGGAGCTGCTGTAAGGTTACGGGAGACTCGGTCCGCAAAGGTCCTAGCGATCTCTTGCGATTTTAACTTTGCGACATCAAATCTTTTCACAGCATCCGCTCGGTGTTGTGGCGTCATAGATATCTGCATACGTAGTTGGGCTACAACCAAGTAATGGTCCGAGTCAATGTTGGCCCCTCGGAACGTTCGGACATCCAGAATACTGGAAGCATGTCTGGCGTCTATCGCAATATGATCAATCTGATTGACGGTTCGTTGATCTGGAGACCGCCAGGTACCTTTGTGTATATTGAGGTGTGGGAATCGAGTGCTAGCTATGATGGCATTCCGCCCCGCCGCAAAGTCAATCAGCCTGAGTCCGTTACCGGAAGTGTTGTCATGCAGGCTGTGTCCTCCGACTATCGAACCAAAGATGCCCTCCTTTCCGATTTTGGCGTTGAAGTCGCCAAGAATGACCTTGACGTCGTACTTTGGGCACCTATCATACGTACTCTCGAGGAGTTCGTATAAGTCTTCCTTGGTTGAGTCATCTTTGTCTTCCGTTGGATCGTGGGCACAGATCAACGTTATGTTTTTGAATTTAGCTTTGATGCGGATTGTGGCCAGGCGCTCGCTTACATTTCTGAAGCCCAAGACTTCTTGCCTGAGTCTTCCCCTTACCACAAAATCACAACCAAAGAGCCGCTGACCCTGCTCCTTGCAGCACTCGCCCAAGTAGATGTCACACGACTTCATCCTTCGTATGCCCTTTCCATCCCATCGCACTTCCTGGATGGCTGTTATATCAGCCTTTAGCCTATCCAGGTTCTCCACTAATTGTTCGGCTGCACGTGGTCTGTTTAAGGTCCGGAAATTCCACGTGCAGATCCGAAATTCATTGTCCTTGTTTCGTTTGCTGGGGTCGTCAACATTAAGATCATCCATATCCGAGACTTGTTGTTGTTTCGGAACCGTTGATGTTTTCCGTGGTTGGGAAGTTACCCTGATGCACAACCCCCGACCTGGAGGGCCAGACCCTTAATATAGGGTGTATTCATAAACGTCAGCCTAACTAAGAACTGCGTTATCTGCACTCATAAAGTCAGATTTTCGATCGAACTAACCTAGTCGAACTGCAGTACGTACCGTTCATAAACGTCAGACTGTCGTCAGCGTCGGGCAGATTGTGGAGCTGAATTTGTTTGGCTGCAGAAAGAGCGGGAATTATTAAAATAATTTTTAAGACAACAAGAAGGACAAAGCGACACTGACTCGTAAAGAATGTAAGTAATTGCAAATATTTTATATTTTTTTTATATTTTATTTTATAATTTTCTCTTCTTTTTGGGTAAGCAAATCAAAAATCAAATTCAACAAAATTTGTTTGGCAGCCATTTTTCTCTGACGTTTATGAACTCTGTTTACATACAAATCGGACTAAGTCAGACCTTTTTGTTTACTGCAGACATTCTGCATTGGGAGCGCGTTCACAAATGCATCAGAAAAGAAATGCGATTGTACTAGCGCAGATTCTCTGCGTTTATGAATACACCCATAACTCCAAGGGTGGGGAGCCGGTAAACCGCTCTTTATAGGCCTGAGCTACGAATATGTCGTAGTAGCCCATATAAGGTGTTCACTAAGTAGTTCAACCTAACTGAAACTGTAGACGCCACCGTTGATTCCATCTGAGGAATTCTTCCGCTGCCGCCTGGATAAAGGAGAAGTGCCTTAGTGGGAACACTCAACACTCAAATGCAGTCAACGGAATCAGAAAATAATCGATGAATGAAGTGAATGTCTGATATTTCTCTACGTTCTTTCAAAGAATTCAAGCTGATTAGTTTAAGGCGGTCTATATAGGGAGGCAGGATCATGGGATTGGTCCAGTCAAGGGCTCGAAGAGCAAAGCGAAGGAAGCGACGCTGGACGCTCTCGATTCTGGAAATGTGTATAAGTTGATAAGGGGACCAAACTTGAGAAGCGTATTCGAGGAGTGGGCGAACAAATGATATGTATAGGGATCGAGTCACATAAGGGTTAGAGAATTCCTTTGACCATCTTTTGACGAAGCCGAGGGCTGAATTTGCCTTGAGAATGATATCATCTACATGGGAGAGAAAATTAAGTTCAAATATTATGCCAAGATCACGAATAAATTCAACGGTGGGTAAGGGTTGATCATGAAGGAGGTAAAGACGGGGAGGAGATTTAATACGTTTACGCGTAAAAGTGATTGATTGGCATTTGGCAACGTTGAGCTCCAAGCTATTTTTAAGACACCAAATTGAAAAACTGTCAAGGTCCTGAAAAATCTCGAAAAACTTGGTATCATCCGCGTACAGTGAAATAGAAGAGATTTTGATGACCTTTTCAATATCGTTAATACCAAGAATGAACAAAAGTGGTCTTAGGACTGCCTTGGGAACACCGGAGGTAGCTAAGAAAAAGCAAGAGGTTCTAAAACGAACGTAAAACTGATTGATTGGCATTTGGCAACGTTGTGCTCCAAGCAATTTTTAAGACACCAAATTGAAAAACTGTCAAGGTCCTGTTGAATAAGGGAAGAGTCATGTGTCGACGAAAAAATCTTGAAAAGCTTGGTATCATCAGCGTACAGTGAAATAGAAGAGATTTTGATGACCTTTTCAATATCGTTAATACCAAGAATGAACAAAAGTGGGCCTAGGCCTGCCTTGGGGAACACCGGAGGTAGCTAACAAAAAGCAAGAGGTGGCAATTCTAAAACGAACGCTGTAATAACGATTATCTAGGTAAGAGGAGATCCATTTTAACAAAGAAGGTTCGAAGCCGAGAGATGACAATTTGAAAACTATTAGCTTATGGGAAATTTTATCAAAGGCCTTACTAATATCGGATGAGATAACATCGACTTCGTAACCTTTCTCCATGGCTGACAGCGAGAAAGACACAAATTCAACAAATTTAGTGGTTGTAGATCTGCATTTGAGAAAGCCATGTTGTCTGGGGGAGATGAGAGTTTTGCAATGGAAGCTAAGCGTTTCATACAAAATACTTTCAAAGAGTTTGGGTATGTGAGAAAGCTTGGCAATTGGACGATAATTGTTAACATCACCTGATGTGATCGAGCCCTCAAAACAGATTTATATTAAAAGGTCTAAAATATTCAATATGTCCGGCTGTCAAATTGTGTAGATTAAATGAAGATACTTACTAAGTAATTGTTCACTGACTTCCGCCGACACCTGTTCGCTATTTAATTAAGTAATTGAAATTGTATATTAAGATAAGTCTTTAATAAATTCTTGAATTATATTGGAACTCGTTCTTTCAATTCTATTGGATCACATCATATTGGCGACGAGGTATTTGGACCATGGATACTGCTGCAGTACAAGCAATTTTAAGATCCAACCAAACATGGATGGAAGACATGCTTCAGCGAACCACTGATGCGATGGAAAAATTGTTGCAGAGTAATCCATCATCATCGAGCTCAGTTCCAAAGTTTCGTCAGTTCGAGGTTGCAAAGGAATCTTGGGATACCTACCTTTTCCAATTGAAGCAACACTTTTCAGCAAATAACCTCACTGATGATAATTTGCAAAAAGCACATTTTCTCTCATCATGTGGAAATCATATCAACGGAGTTCTTAAAAAACTTTTCGAAACTAATGATGTGAGTATACATACGTTTAAAGATATTACCACGAAACTTACATCACATTTTCAAGCAAATATTCACATACTCGCATCGAGATGCAAATTCTTAAGGCAAAAAATGGCTCCTGGACAATCTTACGCTAATTGGATAGCAGAATTGAAGGGTCTAGCACGAGACTGCAATTTCGTTTGCACCAAAGAAGACTGCAAGACTTCCTATGCAGACAGTATGATCAGAGACATGCTTGTTTTCTACACTCCTCATGATCCTGTCCGCATTGCAGCAACCCAGAAAAAGAATCCAAGCTTACAAGAAATTGAGGACATAGTGACGGCATACGAATCTACTCAAATTGCATCTGCAATATTAAAAGGAAGCAGCACTTCCATAACCTCACCATCTGCAGAGGTTAACCAGCTTAATGCACGAGGTTATCTCGCAAATCATTTGGCAAATAAGTCAGGTGAGCAATTTCCCGTCAGAAAATCTTGTCCGGGATGTTTTACACACCAGACCGCAAGCAATGTAAATATCTTGAATCAATCTGCGATTATTGTAATCGGCGTGGACATCTGAGCAGTGTTTGCTTATCTGCCCAAGGTACAAGAGATCAGATCAGATCTTTATTTAAAGTTACTTATTATTTTATTACACTATCATATCTTTATTTAAAGTTACTTATTATTTTATTACACTATCAGATCTTTATTTAAAGTTACTTATTATTTTATTACACTATCAGATCTTTATTTATAGTTACTTATTATTTTACTACAGATTTTGTCCAAGAAAAAAGAAATAGCAAAGAAATAGAAACCGAACGATCCGACGTCAGAAATCAGAATGTCTCCTCGTTCGCTCGTCACCCGACACGACCAAAGAAAAAAATCCAACATCATGCACAATAAGTGTGCCTGTGTGTATTTGCGTTACGTTATATCGTTTGGGATCAATGCACGTTTAATAGGTTGAAAATTGAAAAAGTGTAAATTGAAAAGGGAGTGCATTGACAAATGAAAATGATGATCTGGGAATTATGGATTTTGTTTCAGTTAAGTGGAGCAGGCAATGACATTGAAGAGGTGTAATGGATTGAAGTGGAGCGATCGTTGACTGTGTGGTTGACGATTTAAAGGAAATGATGATATGGGAATTTTAAGTGGTTTGGAGTTGGGCAATGAAAGGGAATGATGAATATGGAATTTTAATTGGTTCAGAGTTGAACAATAAAGTAAATGATGAATATGGAATATGGAATATTGGTCAATCAAAAGGAAATGATGACTGTGGGAATTTGAAGTGGCAATGGGTTGAATTGAAAATGGATGGATGGGTCATGAAAGGGCATGAGAAAGGAGGTCGTGAAGTGTGTACTTTACAACAATCTATTAGAAGAAAACATGATAGATAATGATCAAGCATTGTCTGTCGATAGTTGTGTACAACCCGAAGAACCGGTTAAACAGGTTTTATCTATAGCATCACAGGTTCAACCAGTGCAAAAAGGCCGCAAAATTTTCGTTTCCTGCAAGTGAACCAACAGCATATGGTTTTTCAATTGGATACAGGTGCCACCTGTTCTCTTGTTGGCCTTGATGGATATCACAGTCTTGGTAGTCCACATTGTGAGCCGACAGATCGGTCTTTAAAAGCTTATGGTGATGTGGGGGTACCTGTGAAGGGGGTCACAAACGTTTTAGTGACATGGCAAAACAAAACAATTAACTTACCCCTCATGGTGATAAACAGCTCTCGTGGTGCCAACATAATGGGAATCGACTGGTTCGATGCATTTGAGTGTAAAATTTTATTTGGAAAAGATGGGATTGTATCACAGATTTCAAGTGGGACTAAAGAACAGCTAGAATCTGATGCGAAAAATACAAAAGCGTATTCAGCCCGGAACTTGGTTGCAGTAAGTATTTTGAAGGTCATCTCACACTAAAACCCAACAGTCAACCTAAATTTTACAAACACCGACCAGTGCCTTTTGCTTTGAAGGATAAAGTTCGCAGGGAACTTGAGCGTTTAATAGGCTTAGGAGTTTTCAAACCTGTGAACTGCAGTCAATGGGCAGCACCCATAGTTCCAGTTGAAAAGTCCAATGGCAAACTTCGCATCTGTGGGGATTTTCGTATAACAATCAATCCTCAACTCATGATTGTTCATCATCCATTGCCCCGTGCTCAGGAGCTGTTCCACAAGGTACAAGGAGGCCAATTTTTTACAAAACTGGATTTCACTGACGCGTATCTACAGATTCCTCTTGATGAGGAGTCCAAGAAGTTATGTCGTCAGCACAGAAATAGGTCTTTTTGAATATCAACGTCTGCCATTCGGAACTGGCAGCTCTACTGGGATTTTCCAACAGTACTTAGATCAACTGACTGATGGTATTGAATTCTGTGGTGCGTATGTTGACGACATAATTGTATCGGGGCGAACGAACTCCGAACATCTTCACAACCTTCAGGTGATTCTCGAGCGACTTGAAAGACATGGATTAAGGTGCAATATAGCGAAAAGCCAATTTGCACAGAAACAAATTGAATACTTGGGCCATATTATCGACTCAACAGGCATTCGACCTTCCGACTCAAGATTAAAAGCTATCCGAGATCTTCCAAAGCCATCAAACGTAAAAGAACTGGAAGCCTTCATTGGAAAACTGAATTACTACAACCAATTCATTGACAATTTCACCCAGATAGCGGCTCCACTCAACAAATTGCGTTCTCCAAACGAACCTTTTGTATGGGGCAGAGAACAACAAAGTGCTTTCGACGAATTTAAGAATAAAATTGTGAGCATTTCCAGATTAGTGCATTTCAGCAATGATCTGCCAATAACATTGGCTACTGATGCATCATCACATGGCATTGGTGCTGTCATCTCTCATGTCTTTCCAGACTCAAAAGAGAGACCCATTGCTTTTGCATCAAAAACTCTGGACGACTCGCAAAAGAATTACAGCCAAATCGAGAAAGAGGCTCTTTCGATCGTATTTGGTGTGAAAAAGTTCCATCAGTATTTGTATGGGAGACAATTTGAATTGATTATAGTTAGATCATCAACCACTTGTCACAATCTTCAGCCCCAGCAAAAAACTACCTCACATGACGATACAGCGCCTTCAGCGCTGGGCCATCATGCTTATGGGATATACATATACCATAAGATATCGATCAACTAAGCAACATGGTAATGCAGATTGTTTGTCGCGGTTGCCTATAGGTCCTGATAAGGGATTTGATCAATCAGAAGAAGCGTGTCTAATAGATGAATCATCATCTCTATTGATGGAAGACTTTCCTGTCGACTCTGCAGTCATAGCTAAGGCATCTCAGACGGATCCGACCATGCGCAAGGTCATGGCGTATGTGCAGAGAGGGTGGCCTAACAGGTTGCCATCGACTGATGAAGATTTATTGCCCTACTATCGTAGAAAATATTCTTTTACAATCCATAATAATGTTCTTCTCTTCAACAGCGGAAGCCCAAGAGTTGTTGTTCCTCCACAGTTGCAGAAAAAGGTGCTGACGCTACTTCATCAAGAACATTGGGGAATCTCACGCATGAAACAGATGTCTCGCAGATACTGTTGGTGGCCTAACATCGATAAAGACATTCAGATATCCGTTGGACAATGTCATTCATGCCAAGTCAATGCTAGCCAAGCACCCAAAGAGTACACCAGCTGGCCGTCTACAGCTGAGGTTTGGGAAAGAGTTCATATTGATTTCGCTGGACCATTCCAGAAACATATGTTGCTCATCGTGGTGGACTCCAATTCAAGATTTCCGTTCGTTATAAAGATGTCATCAACAACATCTCAAGCAACTATCTCAGTGCCTTACGGTCCGTATTCGCACTGGAAGGGCTACCAAAAAATCTGGTATCCGACAATGGCCCACAGTTCATGTCAACCGAATTTCAAACGTTTTGCCGAAACAACTCTATTCAGCATTTGACTTCAGCACCCTTCAATCCAGAGTCAAATGGTGCAGCAGAGAGAATGGTGCGTACCTTTAAGTCTGCACTCCTTAAAATATTGGGGGACATATCCAACTGTGATGAAGCTCTTGCGGTTTTTCTATCAACTTATCGGATGACTCCTGATGGAGATGGAAAATCACCTGCAGAAAAATTACACGGACGACAGCATCGTACACAGTTATCAGCGATAGTTCCAGAAAAGATTAATAATAAAATAGGTAAGCATCAGGTAACAGCAACTCATAAATTTTCTGTCAATCAACAGGTATTTGTTCGACAATACTTGCCAAAAAAGAAGTGGGTACCTGCTGTAGTAAGAAAAATACTAGGACGACGTATGTATCTGGTAGAAACAAACACTGGTATGTGGCGGCGACATCAGAACCAAACAAGACCTCGCTGCCAAGAAGACTTAGTTAGTACTCAACCACACAGCGTTCCAGTTGATCTTTTGGTGACTTTGCCGCAACAGAGAGAAAGCAATAGTTTCATGAATCCCGAAGAAACAGCAAGCCAAGAGCCACAACACATTTTGGATGAATCTGACATTGAGATACATCCAGTAACCAACCCAGTTACAATAGACTTGGACGTAGCATCACCAACACCACCAACATTAACGGCAACACCGCCGCCGAAACCAAATCCATCTGAAGACATTCAAGACCATGTGCCAATAAGTGAAGTGGAGCTACCAAGAAGATCCGATCGGCCTCGCAAGCAGCCAGTCCGATTCACTCCAAATTAAGAGGGGGGTAACTGATGTGATCGAGCCCTCAAAAAAGATTTATATTAAAAGGTCTAAAATATTCAATATGTCCGGCTGTCAAATTGTGTAGAGTAAATGAAGATACTTACTAAGTAATTGTTCACTGACTTCCACCGACACCCGTTCGCTATTTAATTAAGTAATTGAAATTGTATATTAAGATAAGTCTTTAATAAATTCTTGAATTATATTGGAACTCGTTCTTTCAATTCTATTGGATCACATCATCACCCTTCGAACCTTTTTTGTGTATAGGGATAATGAAAGATGATTTCCATATCTGAGGAAATTCGCCAAGATTTAGGAAGGCTAAAAATTTTAGAGAGAGGAAGAAAAAGGGTGGAAGAACATTATTTTAGAAGTATGGCAGAGAGACCATCGGGACCGGGATTAAATTCATCCTTTAGTTGATTTAATTTAGTTTCGGTGAGATACGGATTGACTGTGAGATGGAGAAGCGGTCCAAGAGAAAAGTTTTGTAGATAATTGAAATATGCAGAATCAGGTGCAAAGGAGGTATCTGCAAAAGATTGTTTGAAATTTTGCAAAAAGGTTGGCGATAGTCCTAGGATCGTTTGAGGTTTCGTTATTGAAAGAGAGTGTTAGGGTAGCCATCGGATTTTCGTTTTTAGTTGACAAACTGAAAAAATGACTTAGGATCATTCATTAGGCTGGATTGCGTGGCAATTAGATAGCGTTGGTAGGGAGTTGTATAGCTCGTTAAAATGTAGATAAGCACCAAGATAGTTAGAATAGTCAGTAGGAGAACGAGAGCGAAGGAAAATATCCCACAACTTATATCTCTTATTTCGCAGACAACGAAGTTTACGATTATACCAAAGTGGAGAAGATGACAAGGTTTTGTGGCGAGAAAAAGGAACATAAAGGGTAATAGAATTAAATATTTCAGTGTACAATAAAGTAGTGGCATCATTTACAGTTAAGTTATCAAAATTAAAAGAGATTTTTTTTAAGGTATTCGTTTATTAGACGAAAGTTTGCTTTATGGAAGTCATGAGAATAAAGATCGGTAGTGGTAGTGGATTGTAATTGGGAGTCGTGAAAAAATGGGAGAAGAAGGGGAGGGTGGTAGTTATCGATGGTTGAAAGAGAAAGGGGGCTAGCTGAGACAGAAGAGTTAATGGGGTCGGTTGTGAAAATAAGATCAAGTTGTCTATCCATAAAATTTGTGATCCCGCTGACTTGGCAAAGGCTTGAATCAGCAAGGCTATCTAGAAAGACATATTCTTTGGCAGATGTGGGATTGGAAGCAATAAAGAACGAAAGATCGTCTGATGGACTCCATTTTAAATTAGGAAGATCGAAGTCGCCGAAAAGAAGGATCTCATTATGGGGATCACACAAATCAATTATGTGGTCAATTGTTCTAATAGCAAGTTCATATGATTCGAGGGGTTGTGATGGAAAGATGTAATAACGCAGCTTAAGGGGAAGTGTTATCTTAATAGATACATAATCAAGATTAGGGGAAGAAGATACGGCAATAAGAGATGAGTCAATAGTATTTGTTACAGCAAGAAGGACGCCACGGCAAGGGGAGCCGTTAGTGGATGGGTTAAGAACGTCATAGCGATAAACGTTAAAAGTAGAAGGGAACAATTCTTGAATGAGACAATGCTGGGAATGAGATTTGTTTTAGTCAGAGCATATATCTCTAAAGGTAAGGAGTGAGTTTGTTGCAAAACTGAGTGAGTATTTGACCGGAGACCTCTTACATTCTGATAAAAGAAGGTAAAAGGAAAGTTTTTGGAAAGCGAAGAGGGGGTTGGGAGTACATTAGAAACGATAAAATCTTTCGTGGTCTGCTCTACTACGCTGAAGGTGCGAAACACGCTTTGAATGGATATATTGTCCAAGGGCCTCAAGATCATTTGCCACTCTTTGGGGAGATAAACTGAGGAATTCATGATATTTTATGAAGAGTTTTGAGACTTGGAACATCAGTGTGAAGGCCTTCCTGTGGAATTGAGACCATTACACTTGTGTTAGTTTTTCCTTCAAACCAAACGGAGGCGGGTTTATCGTGAAGGTATGCTAAGTACAGACGAATATTGTCGTAGGTTTTTTTTATCTCTTAGCCTCGAGAGAGCATAGCGGCAGTAAGTGGATTGGCTAGATAGCTGTGTGAACTTGACTGTAGGGGGGAGAAGGGGATCAATAAAGGTAGCAGGAGGTGACATTGAGGATGGGGTGGATGAAAGTGTTTGGGTAAAGATTGAAGGGGTAACTGATGTGGGGAGAGAAGTAGAGTTAGGTAATGAGTAAGAGTTTGCTGGAATTGATCCAGAAGAGGATGTGGGGTTATTAGGGAGATGGTTTGGTGAGGGGTTAAGAATATGGGAACTACGAAAGTTAGCGTACTTGGCCCCAGAGCTGAAGTTGAGATTTGGAGAAGAACTCGTTTGGGGTGGTTCGGTTGATGTTGATAAAAGCTTGGAGATTGGTTCAGAAGGAGTTAAGTTAAAGGAAACCCTTTGATCTCTAGGCTTAGGTGGGGTAGGGATGTAAAGAGGGTTATGTGAAATGCAGGAGGGTTCAAAGTTAGGGAAAAGATTAGTTTTAAAGGTCCAGTTAGGGTCCGATCTGGGAGTGCGAGTGGACTTTTTCTTCAGTATTGAGTTAGTATTCTTGAGGTAAGAGGAAAAAGGGTCGGGATTTGTATGACTAGGCTTATTAGTTTTTTTAGATCTACGATATTCTAATTTATCCACCCATTTGGTTAAAATTATATTTCCCAGTCGGAACACATCATTAGTATGAGAGCAAAAGAACCACTGATATTTAGATGAAAAGCTTATTTTAAAGTTGCTATGATGCTTGGAGCGAGGTGGCGTAATCCTCTGGCAGTCACTAAGGGTTATAGAAAACGAACGGCTAAATAGATTACTTATCCAGGGGACATCAGCGTGAACGGGAGCATTTTTAATGAAGAAATTCACACTGCCAGCATTGATGTTTAACTTCTTTAGTCTCTTGTTCCATTCAGTAAGGGTCCACGTTGTGCCAAAACGTTGAATGGTAGGTATTGCTGGTACAGTTAAAGAAGGTGATATTGTTGGTTGGATAGAAGGTGCAGGAGTAAGTGCTGATTGATGGTGAGTAGATGCTGCAGGAGGTGATGGCACTGCATTTGTGATGGATAGAAGCGAAGGTTGTAGGTAAGCGGGTCGCGAAGGTCATGCATCTACGATTGCTTGTAAGGGGGCTGATTTGCAGATAGATAGAGGTATCCATTAATTCTGCCAGTAAGGATGTGTTGTTAATAGAGGCGTTAGGCTGTAGGTTGATACCATTGATTTTACAAGTGGCAGTCTGAATATCATCTGCTAGCTGACCAATGCTAAGACGGGTTTCTATTAGCTCAGTACTAATTTAAAAAAAATAGTTCCCATGGCGTTTTCAAGTAATGCAATTGGAAGTGCTTTGGAGGTGACAGTCGAGATCGGAGCGGAGAAAGCTTAGGTTTTCGTTAATTGATTCGAGGGAATTGGCAGCACTATATGACTAACATTGAAGATAATTCTTGTTTAAGAGAATCACAACGATTGTTAAAAAGAGTCACGCGAGAGTCGTTTGTTATCAAGTCCGTTATAACAGAGAGTTGCTTTTCGATTGAAGAGAATTTAGAATCACATCGCTTATTGGCACAGTCAATAGTGTTGTTGAAATCGTCTAGTGGCTTAACCAAAAAATCGTTTTTTATAGCTGACTAGTAGTTTTTTTTTGATAAGAATGATTGTCAGCAAGAACAGGATTGAGGGCGTGCTTCAATTCGACACTAGGGTTTTTAGTTGGCGAATTGTCTTGTGAACTTATTAAATCGGTTAACGCGGTCAGCTGTGACTTTAGGGCGTCGAATTTAGTCGCGACAGAGTTTATATTGTCACTATTGCATTTTATCGCGAACAAAACATCCGAAAGGGAGATTTTTTTGCACTCACCACAAATGAATACAAAAGGACCCGAATAATCTTTGAAGTAAGAGATAGATCTCTTGCTTAGTCCAATGCACAGAAGGTGGAATGCTTTGCCACAGATACCGTTACAAACCACCCTCTCAGCAATTTTATTATCCAGGTCTCAATGGGCAAAATCGCAGCGATAGCTTTCCATAGTTTTTATATGTCACGACTCACAAACAAATGAAAAACAAAAAACTAGAACGACAAAACACTAATTTCGGTCGGTAAATGAGACTAATGATGACGCAGGGAAGACAACACACGATGACGGATTAATAGAGTGATTCAGTTTTTTTTTTATAGTGGGTCGGCGAAAAAAAACACTTGGATGATGACACGGAAATTGGATGTTAAAATTTTTTTTTCTGTTTTTATTCATGTAAGTTAGCATAAGCGAGGTAAAGAAAAAAAAAAGCAAAACAGGGAAATTCAATTAAAATAATTGATAAACAGAAGTTAAGGTTACAGAGCGAAAAATAAAATGCGACTGCACTCGGCGAGGTTTCGGCTTGAAAAAAAAGATTTCATTCATTCTGTAAGAAAATTTGAAAAACTTGGCAAGCTAATCTGAACACCCTCAAAGGAAGCGCCAGTAACGCATGTGTAAACACCCTTATCTATTGTACTAGATTTTTCATTGTGAATGAAATATTACTAGTTTGAGTGGGAGTGACATGGATATAATAGCCGTTTTCCTTTGGTGGAGGTGGCAAAGTACTTGTGAGAAGATGAAAACCCTAATTCAGTACTATCAACTGCACATGCTCTCATGTGCGAGTAAATACAATTGCTCTCATGTGCGAGTAAATGTAATTTGTGGTGCATCAAATGGGAAAATTTCCCTTGGTACAACCTTGACATACGATACATTTTCTTAGGTCGTTTTAATGCTGAAACAAATGACGTAAAAAGCAAATCGATGCGGCATCCGTGAAAAAAGTTATTACCATTTTTATGTAAGGATGACTACGTTTTCAGTATAAAAGTTAAATATCACCGAAAACCAATTAAAAATAATGGTCCATTAATAAAATTTGGTATCAATGGTTCATTGGCCATAAAAAACAATAAACAGAAGAATTCATAAAAATATCTGTGGTAAAAAGGTCTGTTTTTGGGGTGGAGGGGTTATAGTGGGATTATTGCCATAAAATCTATAACAAAAAAGGTACCACCACGAAACTTGGTGAAAATGCTTTCTGGACTAACAGAATGAAGAATGAAAAAAGAGTATAAACATTTTTCGGATGGAAGTGTGTTTTTTTTTTTGAAGAAATTGTGAAGTTTGGTGCCATTTTTTAAAATTCTTTAAAAAGGATGGTACCCTTAAGGAACGTGGTAAAAATGTTTTTCTGAAAATCAGAACTTAGGGTGAAAGGAATTTACAAAAATATCAAAGGTGAAAGGGTGTTTTCATGGATTTGGGTAATTTATGTTATTTGTTTTTTGAAACAATATTTGTTTTTGAAAAAAGTATTATACTTTTCTTCCCCATAAAAAACGCTCTTTTACTGTAAATATTGTTATAGACTCTTTTGATTCTTCATTCGGGTAGTTCAGAACATATTTCTACCAAAGCTTCATGTAGGTACCATTTTTGTCACAGATTTCATGACAAACAATACTATCACTATCCTTAACCCCTGTTCACCACAGATATTTTTATGGATTCTGCTTATTATTGCTTTTTATGATAAATGAACCGTTGATGCCAAGTTTCATCAATGGACCATTATTTCTAATTGGTATTTAGTATATTTAGCTTTTGTACTGAAAATATAGTCCTCCTTACATAAAAATAGTAATAACTTTTTCCACGGATGCCGCATCGATTTTCTTTTTATGTCATTGGATTAAGCATTGAAAACTACCTTAAAAACATGTGTCATATGCTTAGGTTGCACCAAGCTAAATTGTTCCGTTTGATACACCACAGAAAAACACCCTTCCATGTGCAATATTTTTAAAGACTCTTTTGACTCTTCATTCTCATGGTACATGAAAGGTTTTCGCCAAGTTTCATGATGGTATACTAATTTGTTTGTTTTATTTTTATTTATTTATTTATAAAAACTAACATAGTAATCTTAAATTGCTAGGTTAGTACAAAATTTTAGGAGCACAAGCTGCAAAGGCGTTCGGCTCGCTGATAAAGAATTATAATTTAAAGTTAAGTTTCAAAATTAATTTTTGGATAGTTTCTAGGTTTTGTACATTAATATCTTTAAGTAGTTGGTAAATGTTTTGATTATTGTTAGTTAAAAGTCGGTTTATGTGGGCTAGCAGGTGTTGGATGTCCATTGTTACTGTGCAAGTAGAGCAGATCGGAGGGTTTTCTTTTTTTAAAAGATGTTGGTGAGTAAGAGATGTGTGGCCTAAGCGAAGACGAACGAAATTTGTAATGGTTTCCTTGGGTGTAATACTTGGGAACATGGGTTGGGTTTTGTGAATATTGACTTTTGAGTAATGGTGGGTATATGTCGACCATCTTTGCCTCTGGGTTGTCACGATTTTTGCTCTGATGGTTCTTAAGAGATCCGACTCATCGAATGTATTAAATAAGAAGGAGGGGGATTTGTAGGCTGAATTAGCAGCTTTGTCAGCGTATTCGTTACCCATAATGCCGATGTGGGCAGGAACCCACATAATTTTTACTTTGTTCACTGTCTTGATAACAATGTCCCTTAGAATGGTAATTGATGGCGAGCTGTTATTTAAGTTCATAATAGCATGGATGACCGACAGGCTGTCTGTACATACGACCCAGCATCCTTTGGTGTTGCTTGCATATTTTAAAGCTTCGTAGACAGCTAGAGCTTCTGCGGTAAAAATTGATGAGTATTCAGGTAGGAGACCTAACCTGAGTATTTCGCCATGTTTTGTTGTTACTGCAAAGCCTGTGTGGTACTCTGTTTTAGAACCATCAGAGAATATAAATTTCCAATTCCTGCTTATGAGCTCATTTTCTATGGTGTCGAATACTTTTCGGTATACGATTTTTGGTGTATAGTTTTTAGAGTAATTGCCCAATGACAACTCAAAAGATTCTGGTCTGCACATCCAGGAAGGGTATGATGACGTTCGAATATAGGTGGTTTTAGTGGGCAAGTTAAAGGTTGTTATGCGGTTCCATATACACGAAATTGCTGATGGGATTCTTTTTTGGCGTGTGGATCGAAGGGCTGAACTAGCGTCTCTGTTTATAACGGATCTTGAGGGGAATAAGAGCTTTGTAGCTGATTTTAAAATCGTTTCCTCATATCTCTCGTTAAGCGAAGGCAACCCGGATTCAGCTAATATGTTTTTGATTGGTGTCGTTTGAAATGCGTTGATTGATCGTCTTGCAGCTTGATGGTATGTAGGTTTTATTATGTTGAGTGTTGATTTAGGACAGCTTCCGTAAATGTTGAGCCCATAGTCTATTTTATTTAATATTAACATTTTTGTAAGGTAACAAAGTGTATTTATATGAACTTTACATCTTTTTGAGGATAGATATTTGATAATATTAAGCCTTGCAGCAAGTGTTTTTTTTAGTTGTGTACATCAGTCCATTTAAATTTATTGTTAAAGGTTAATCCCAATATACTTAATTTATTAACAGATTGTAGTTCTTTTTCGTTAATGCTTAATTTTAAGTTAGGACAAGATTTTTTCCTGCATATATGAAATGTTTTACACTTCTGTAATGCAATGGTGGCACCAGAAAAAGTGGACCAATCTGCAATATCTTTTAATAATTGCATAAAAATCGTTTTAGTTGTATCCAAATCATTGTTTTTACAAAGTATGTATACATCATCAGCATAACAACAATGATCAAGAATCTTATATTTAGAAATAATGTTGCTGATTTCATCAAATGCAATAGAAAAGAGCATTACTGAAAGTGGTGATCCCTGTGGGATGCCATTGTGTAGAGGAAAGTTTGGAGAGTAGGTATTGTTCACCCTCACCCAAAATTTTCTATTAGAAAGGAAAGCTTTTATATACCCAAACATTTTTGGACCTATTTGCCATTCTCTCAACTTTTTTAGAACAAGATGAACTCCTATTCTATCAAAGGCTTTCTGGAAGTCGAGTGAGAGTATTGAAACATGGTTTTTGGCAGAGATAGCGTTTGAAATATAGCTGTCAATATGAAGCAAAGCATCTTGACATCCTCTTTTTGGTTTGAATGCTACTTGGTTTAAAGCAATGAGTTTTTTGGATTCTGTATACCAGAGGAGACGCTTTGCTATCAACTTTTCAAGAATCTTTGAAATGCATGGTAACAGTGAGATAGGTCTATACCCATCGACTTTATTAATCTCTTTGTTGGGTTTGGGAATTGGAATGACCGTGGCAACTTTCCAGTATTGAGGAATAACACTCTCGTCAAAAACGTTGTTATAGAGTTCTATAAGAATATTTTTTGTCTGCGTCGGTAGATTTTTGAACATTGGATATGAAAGCCTGTCTCTTAATGGTGTCTTTCCTTTCAGTTTGCTAAGACACGACTCTAGTTCCGATAAAGATATTGGTTGCTCAAGGTGAATACTCGCAAAATTTGTAGGAAGTATTGTTGTGTTGCGAAGACTTTCAACTTTTTGTAGTCTAAAGTTATTGTGGAAATTTGTGTCATTGGAGTGTTCGGACCATGTGGTTGCAAATTGTTTGCTTATTTGTGACGGGGTATTAAGCGACATGGAATCGGTTTCAATACATTTGATTGATTGAGAAAATGTTGAGCCACTGAATCGTCTGATTTTATTCCAGATATTTGTTATGGAAGAGTTAGGATTAATGGATGAAGTGAACTCGTTTAAACTTTTGATTTTGTTTGCTTTTAATGATCTTCTAAAGATTGCAGTGGCTTTCTTAAATGAGATAAGGTTTTCTACAGTAGTTTTTTTTTTAAATTTTTTCCAAGCTATCACTTTTTCCCCTCTTAGATTGTTTAGTTCGGGATTCCACCAAGGGACAAAATGTTTGGGCTGTTTGGGGTAAGATTGTGGTATTGTATTATTAGCTGCTTTTCGGAGGGATTTTTGAAAAATAGCAGCTGATCTGTTGATGTTCGCATCTAAACTAAAATTACCTGAGATGTTAATGGTTGATTTTTTGTATTCATCCCAATTTGCTTGATCCGTCTTATATTTCAATATAGGAGGAGAAGGTTTTTCTTTATTGCCTAATACGAGCGAAGTTAATATGGGGAAATGATCACTGTTATGCAGATCATCTAACGTTCTCCATTGCATTTTAGGGTATAGTTCAGGGGAGCAGCAAGTGATGTCTATATGGGTGAGGGTTTTATGGGTCGAGAAATGAGTAGGCGAGCCGTCGTTCAATAAAAGGAGGTTGGAGTTTGTCAAGAAATTCTCTAACAAAGCTCCTTTTGTATTTGTGGTGGGTGAACCCCAGAGGACACTCCAAGCATTAATATCTCCGCCAATTACTATAGGACCATCAACTTGTGTTAAAATATTTTCTAGATCGTGTCTCGTGATAACTTGTTCTGGTGGGAGATAGAGATTTATGTATGTAATTTTTGATTTTAATTGGATTTCTAGTGCTAGCACTAAAAGGTTTGAATTAAGAGAGATCTGTCTATGAGGAATATTTTTTCTTATCATTATGCCGATGCCTTGCTTAGATGTTATGTTGCTAGGAAGATTTAGGAAGTAACCCGTGTAAGATTTTGGAACTATTGGAGTAATATTGTAGGCACAATGAGTCTCCTGAATGGATACAATACCTGGATGGTGTTCAGTAATTAGAATATTAAGCTCGTCGTAATTATTTGCAAATCCTTGCATATTCCATTGCAAGGTTACGAGAACCATATTCGAATAACAATTATTCCACATACTTTTATTGGCTGCGGCCGATGGAAGGGTGGAGGAATTTTGATTTCTTGAGAAGTGAGATGATGAAGGATTATTTTGTGTGATATTTACGTTTATTAAATTTGGGGGGTTTAAGTGTCGACTCCGCTGCCCAGACGTTGAACCGACCGAGCTCCTTGAGGAGCTCGGAAGATTCAATTCCTGGGCAGCAGAGCCGTTGTCTTTGAGGTTAATTTTGTGGGTATTATTGGCTGTCGTCGTCATCCATTGGAGTGGGAACATAGTATTGGTTTTTATCTATAAGGGATTGAGTTGTTTTGGATAAAGGGGAGGAGTTTGAGTGAGTTGAGCTCGATTGAGAAGTATTTAAATTTGAGTTTTTGTCTGTCTTATTCGTGTTATTGTTTGTTGGTATAGGATTTGATGAGGTATTGTTACTGTATTCGTTAGCAGTAGGTGTAGTTGTATTTATTTGTTTATTATTTTTTTTTAGTCCAGCTGCAATTGCTTGAGTGGATATTTGGAGAGGTTTCGGGGGTAATGATAGTGGTGGGAGTTCGGAAGATGAAGGTAAATTTTGTTCAGTATTATTGCGTTGGATGAAATGTGTCTTTTTGTTTGTATGATTGTCCGTTACTGTTTGTAGGTCAGGTATTTTTTTGTTGTTTGTCACGTGTGTGGTTGATATCAGTTCAGTTGGTGGTGAAGAGGTAGGTGTTGGGTTAGTTTGTTTTGCTTTGCTGGCAAATGTGTCATGGTTTGAATTAACTTGGGACGGAAATTGGTCATTGTAGATGCGTTTAGCATCGGCTAAACTGCACTTTTTCTGGGTTTTGATTTTTAAAATTTCTTTCATTTGAATGAACTTTGGGCAGTCTTTGGATGTAGAGGGATGGGAGGCGAGGCAATTTGCGCACAAAGTTCTAGAACACTCGGAGTTAGCATGTGGTGGAAGATTGCATATTTGGCACATGGGGGTGCCGTTGCATCGTTTGGTGGTGTGTCCGAGTAACTGGCAATTCCGGCACGCCTGGGATTAGGAATATATTCAGTTACCCTGGCATTATACCAGCCGATTTCAACGGTACTAGGAGTTTGAAATGTGTCGAA
The DNA here is from genome assembly GCA_946251815.1 of Dasysyrphus albostriatus. Classification (NCBI taxonomy): domain Eukaryota; kingdom Metazoa; phylum Arthropoda; class Insecta; order Diptera; family Syrphidae; genus Dasysyrphus; species Dasysyrphus albostriatus. Next base: position 105,687,107 of record OX276335.1, on the reverse strand, counting down.
AGTGAAAAGCATCAAGCCTGTTGGACGTTGGCTTCCTTCTACTTGTTTTGTAAATTTGTAGACATCGGTTACTTTTTGCATTTTCATTTCCGATATAATTTCTGCCTCGGCAACATTAATAAGACAGGGAGCGTAAACTATGCCTTTAGACGAGTTGAGTTGGTTATGCATAGTGATTGTGACAGGGCAAAGGTTAGATAGATTTTTTGTCGAGATGAATCTGTCTGCGACAGTTTAATTTTTTGTTAGGATTAATATTTTACCGTCTCTGAGTTGTGAGATCTGCTCATATTCAGTGCTTATTGCATCGATAGCTTTTCTTAATGCAAAAATGCTCACTGATGAAAGTGGTTTATTTTCACTTTGAGGGGCGATAACAATAAATCTAGGGTTTTTATAATTGATATTTTTAGGGAGTTCAGGGAATGGGTCAAGGGGATTCAGCGTTGTTTTGTTTCTTTTCGCCTGGGGTTCGGAAAGCGCGACTTCAGTGAGCGCGCTGAACCTATTTCCCGTTTTCATTTTCGGCCCTGGGGCCATGATGTGTAAGAAACACTATCACTCGCGAAATAAGTAGGAACTGGGTACTACAAAACGAGTGAAAGAGAAAGAAGTAGTATTCTTTGAGAAGTTAACGGAAAGTGGAAAAAAATGTATGAACTTGCACACAATGGAAAGCCGCCGGTTGGAACAATGCTTACAGCACGAGAGCTAGTTGGTGACTGTGTTTGTTTTATTTATCATATTTAACCTGTACTATTAGTTCAAGATCAATTTGAAAATAATACCCCATTCCAACAAGTGCATGACCTTCACTTGTAAACTTACGACTTTGCATGAATACCCTTAGTATGTATGTAACAACTTTATTCCCTAACGAGAAATAAAATGAGACAGACAAAATTTCACAAATAGCGCTTCGCGCACCACAATCTAAAAGCAAAAACTCAAATAACAATATCCCTTCCAAACATACTAATACATTTACCTACATACACCTTACCCTCTATACCTAAGCGAAATAAAAAAAATAATAAAAATCGTACACATTGGAGCAAGTAAATAGTGCAAGGAACAAAAACAAGCTGGCTGTGTGCACTTATGCCCATATTTTTTTTCTTTATTCTTGTGTTGTATGCCTTTGCTTATCATACCACTCGAACGATGTTTATTCGAAGTTAAAACATGTTGTTAGGGGTGAGTTTTTTAATTTCGTTTAATATTCGAAGGTTAAAATCTTCGAATCTCAGAGTTCGAACTTTCGTCCGGAGGCCTCTTAATCCAACTGTAACTAATGGAATCAAAACAGGCGAACGCTTAATGGGTTTGATACAAAATATTTACAAAGACAATTTCAGCTCCTACAAGATCCGATATACACAAATACAAGTCCAGGAATTTAGTAATGGAAGAGCATAATCGCGCTCATCGAAACCAAAAAGAAAACAGAGTCCAAATTTTAGAAAAATACTTCTTCCCTACACCAAGTAAAATACTAAAAAAAATTCACTAAGATCTGCCTTATTTGTAAACTGAATAAATACGATAGACACCCCAATAAAGTCCCAATACAATCCACTCCCATACCCAAATATCCCGGTGAAATTATACACATTGATATCTTCTCTACAGAAAGAAAACTTGTTATCGCTGCAATAGATACATTTTCTAAATATGCCGTTGCAAAAGCAATAAACTCAAAGGCTACAGAAGATGTAAGAAAACCAATAAGAGATATTATCTTCGGTTTCGGAATACCGAAAGTAAGTCTGTGATAACGAAAAATCATTTAATTCAGACTCAATACTCTTTATGTTGCAAAACGAATTTGGAATTAATATTTTTACTACACCTCCCTACACAAGCACATCTAATGGTCAAATAGAGATTTCACTCAACCCTCGCTGAGATTATGCGATGTTTAAAAGCTGAGAAAATCTACGAATCCTTCACGGAACTCCTAGAAGCAGCTGTTAATGCATATAACCTTTCTGTTCAGCTCAAATTAAGGATACACACTTAAAAAATATAGATAAATTAAAATTTAAACAAGAAGTAGATATAATATACCATAATAAGGAAAGGCCTGATTTAAAGGACTGCTCCTCTAGAGATACCATCTATGTCAAAGTTAATGAACGATTAGGCTTTCAACACGATACAAAAAAGAAAAAGTAAAAGAAAATAAACCAACCAAATTCACGCAAAGCAGTCCACAAATCAAACATTAGAAACTAATTCTTAATTTTTTCCTTTTAATCTAACAGATACCTTTTAAAACCAATCCAAAGAACCGTTAACATCCTAGACTATTCCAACTCCCCCACCATCATCCTCAACAATGGAATCGCGAAATCTCTTAAGGAAACTTTAAACTTATCCACACTATCGAATTTGCCATACGAAAATTTCGTTTTGAATACACAATATATTATCCTTAAGAGGCCTCCGGACGAATTCGTGAGAAATATGAAAAATTGGCAAAATGGTTTCCCAAGGATCTCAGTCACGAAACCATGTATTGCCAAAATTTAAATTACATATGAAAGATTGACATTTTGACTTCAAAACGGACAGGCTTCATTTTTGATTTTTGGATTTTGTTTGTTTTATTTAAAAAATAAAGTGAGAGGTTTTGTAAAGGTCACGTAAGACTGCCAAATGAATTCCCTAGGATTTCGAAACAGGAGAAGAGTACATGTATAATATATATATCATTTTAACGATAATGATTGGGGCTTCCATATGATTGAAACGATTCTTAGATTTCATTCTTATTGTTTGAAATATTTGCTTTTGGAAATAGATTAATTTTCTATTTTTCAATTGTGTTTTTAAATAAAAAGAAATTATCCAAATACCCCGAAGCTTTCTCATAATGACATAAATGTTCTAATAAACAAATTCGCTAAAGAAAACAGCACAAAAACTAAAATTTTGTATTTTATTGACGACTAGAAAAGTCAAAATGCGATACCTGGTGGCAAATGAAAACAACTGGTAAACTACATGACATATTTGCCGCCATAAGAAAGACATGTATTTACATTCAGGTAAAATAATTCTTTATAAATGAAAATAAATCTTATTTCAAAGAAAATATAATTTAATAACTTTACTAACAATATTTCTTTCTATTAATTTTAAGTTCTATAAAGAAATAAACCCCCACGTGAACAAAAAAGAACAAAACAACAGACATCGAAAAGCCATCTTTATTAGCCGCCACCGCCGTGGGTGCCTAAAATATTTTATTCAGAAAATGTTTGTTAACAAATTCATCTTAAATAAAATAATGTAAACAAATAATTTTTTTTACATGATCTCAGATTTTTGTTAAAATTGACCTGCCTTTTGCTTTTACCCTGCGCTCAGCCCACAGGACATACTGCGTTGGTATGGTGTTGCCTTGCTTCATATTGTTTCATGAATTCCTGGCCAATTTAACATTATCTGAAGTCCACCAGCTGGTGTCGTGGCTCCTTGTCAGCTCTGTTCTAGCGATCATTCGCGGACCTAAAGATAAAGACAAATATTATTTTATGAATCAATTTTCTTGACTAAACGTACAAATTAAAATTTACCGCGCTTGTAAAAAAATCAGTGGAGTTTTTGATTTTTGAAATATACTGCAACTTCAGCTTCCAAAATGAAAAAAGCAGCCAATTAAGTTTGGAAAGCGAACACTGTGAATTCTAATCGCACGGTATGGGTTCTCAAACCACAAACGGAAGGGCTTTAAACCACACTTGACCCAATGACGAAATCACCGATGAATAATAATACATAATATTCTTAAAATTAATAAAAACACGAACTATTTACGGGCGAAAACACTCATGGAATCGTTTCCGTTTTGATTTAACTTTACGAAACACTTGGTTCCACTTTTAGAAGAAATGTATGTGCAATTGAAAGTTTCACTTTATATTTTGTTAAAAAAATACTTTTTATATTTATTAGAATAGTTTTTTTTGTTTTGGAAAATACGATACCAGCTCAGAAACGATACCGAGACGATACCAAACGATACCGCATTTTTTGGACCGAAATTTAAGGATACTCTCGATAGTATCGTTTCGTATCGACAGAAAATTTGAATATTATTAATAATTTATTACAAACAATCAATTTTTGTAATTGGTTTCTCGGAAAAAGCTCTTATGATTAAGATGACATTTTCAGAGCTTTTTTCTTTAGCAGAGAGAAGTTTTAGGTAATAATTTTAATTAAAACTGCTCACTGCCATGCTTATCTAACTAATGCTGAAGCCCACAATTTGGATGAAATTTTCAGACTTGATTCTCTTTAGTGATGACCCCGCGTCAAAATGTTTGTGTTGAATTTCTAGTCAGAACTTTACTTAAAAATTTGTAAAGTCAACATAATAAACTTAAGTTAAGTCTTTTAAAATAATGATTTTTGAATTAAAATTTTTTTTGCCTAATAAATATTAAAAAAATGCGTTTTTATTTATAAAGCAAGAAAAATGATAATATTAAATCAATAAATAAGTTCAAAATATAAAGAATTAAATAAAAAAAGTAATACCTACATTTTTTAATGTATGCATATAGGTACGAACAGTTAGTTTTAGGCCATTTCCGCTCGCAGGATTATAATAAAAAATATCAAGCCCCAAGCGCCGAACGCAACATGGTAAAAAATAACAAAAAATATGCGAAATTTTCACACTTTTTTAAGTTGTTGATTACTTAAGGCAGCAATTGCGTGTTACGATTAACCAAACAACTAAGTTGACTTCAATCATTTCATTAGACCCCAATAGCTTTAAAAATACAGCCTTTCAATAAAAGCAATAGTAAATTTATAATACCTATTAGTTACTTGTAACAGACAGTAGGTATATTAACGAATTAACTGCACTGAAAAAGGTGAGGTAGATTTAGCTATATATTTTCAGTTTTCTAAAAAAAAAGAAGATTTTTTAGCATCTGGTTTTCGGTACTTAATTTAAAATTGTTATGCGCATTTTAAATCAAAAATGGTGCGAGATTACATAAAATGAAAAAAGAATAGATTTCTGATCTAAGAGGAGCTAAGGGATTTTTCTTCAGATATAACCACTGTCCTTCAATATTTGTTTTTATGTTTTAAGTCACTTTTTAAGATAATTGCCCTCCCGCCTGAACGGGGAGATATGCACCCGCCTTCAAATACTATTATTTTCTTCTTTTGACCACACTGAATTTTTTATAAAAGGTGTCTCTTGAAAAATCTTGGGTCCACAAAGACGGTTTTTGGCACAAATTGATGCAAGTTTAATTAATTTCAAATCGTAGAACAATTTTTTCATCAAAAGCTAGTCCTTTAAGAATAAAATCGAAAGTTACAGGAAAAAACGCGAAAATTTCGCGGTTGTTAAAATTTTTTACCATGGTCGGAATCTTGGATTATTTATTAGGCCAACATTACAAACAACTTTACAAAAAAACAGAACTGCCAGATCGAACGCAAGGTCCTATTCCTACGAAACTACAAGGTTACTGGACTATCAAATCAAATGAAAAACTCTTCCAAAAACACACACAAAATAAAAGCACCCTAAAATTAAAGTAATCACTTCCTAATTATCTGCAAATTGAAAAAAAATACCTTTTCCTTTACCAACCAAAACAATAGGCTTTTTCTTTTGCAGGTGGCGAGGTACTTCCAAGTACTTTGCCAGCTTTTTTCAATGGAACACATCAAACTGCTTTCCCACGCTAAATGTATCTACTCGCACATGAGAGCATGTGCAGTTGATAGTACTGAATTAGGGTTTTCATCTACTCACAAGTACTTTGCCACCTCCAAAGGACGGTTAATTAGGACGGCTAATATCCTAAAATCTAAAATCACTTAGTTCAAGATCAATTTGAAAATACCTACTACCCCATTCCAACAAGTGCATGACCTTCACATACTTTAAATTGTTTGTAGGTATCTGTATTACGGTAAAATAAGATATAATAAATATCTAGGTGTATGAAATGAAAGACGAAAAATACGACGGTATCATTTGTTATCATATATCATCCTTGAGAAAAAAATGTCAACACAAGTTTTCCTCCCTAATAAGAAAACAAAAAAATAAAAAAGCAAAAAAGATATACCTACCTGAATATCAATATTTTATAATATGAATGTATATAACAACTTTATTCCCTAACGAGAAAAAAAATTAGACAGACGAAATTTCACAAATAGCGCTTCGCGCACCACAATACAAAAGCAAAAACTCAAATAATATCCCTTCCAAACACACTAATACATTTGCCTACATACACCTTACTCTCTATACTTAAGCGAAATAATAAAAAATAATAAAAATCGTACACATTGGAGCAAGTAAATAGTGCAAGGAACAAAAACAAGTTGGCTGTGTGCGCTTATGGGCATATTTTTTTTTTCTTTTATTTTTGATTTGTATCACACCACTCGAACGATGTTTGTTCGAAGTTAAAACATGTTGTTAGGGGTGAGTTTTTTTAATGTCGTTTTATATTCGAAGATTAAAATCTTTGAATCCGAGTTCGAACTTTTGTCCGGAGGCCTCTTAAACAAATCCCTAAAACCAATCCTTATTTTCCAATAATTCATCACAAAATAGAAGAAATTTAAAATATAATCCAAAACCTTAAAGTCAGTAGATCAAAACGATCATTAGATTTCATAGGAGCAGGACTGAAGAGGATAGCGGGATCACCCGACCACGAAGATTTCACCATCCGTAGAAATATGATAAACAATGTTATTGAAAACAATAATGAGCAAATATTTATCAACAATGTATATAAGAAAAGAAAAAATATACTTACCAATGTAACTAATGAAATTATAAATACAATACAAAAAGACAGTACTATCGAATATCAATTTAATGTAATATTACTATTTAAGATAAAACTTACAAAAGAAGAACTAACAAATCGTCGGCTTAGAGTGTAAAGCAGCTTACTCCTATTTTGCATTTTTTACAAACAAGTATTTTAAACAAAGTGTTCGCATTACTTGAATAAAACCAAAATTACATTAAATATTTTTCAACACTCGTTATTGAAATTGAAAAGATTTGATAGACTTTTGTATTTTTTTTTGCAATTTTTGAAGTGTTCTATAATGGTAAAAAAAATAGCCGCTTTACACTCTAGGCCGACAAAATATTATTTATGCTATTGAACTTGCTAAAGAAAATAGTTTTTAATTGCAATATTATGTCAAAAAATTAAATAAACATTATATTAAATAAAATGAATAAAGAAATATTACCATACACAAATTTAGAACAAGCAATTAAATTTGCCGATGTAAAAATTGCATCCAGTTTAAAAGACTTACTTTATATTGTTAGTATCCCAAAAACAAGAAACGAGATTTATGAAAAATTAATTGTAATCCCAATGAAAAAGAATAATGGTTTAATAAACAAAATATCTCATAGAAATATGTTAAGAAATGAAAAAAAATATATATATGGAATAAATAATTAAAGAAAATTGAAAAAATTTCTCTCTGTAAACAAACAGATCTAATTGATTTAAGTTATAACAAGTGTATAATAGGTTTGCTAGAAAATAAAAATGCATCATGCAACTCCACAAATAGCCAACGCATTACCCAGGTTGAAGAAGTATCACGAGGACTTGCCATCCTCAATCAATTCAACGGTACAATAGAAGCTAATAATCACACTCAATCGCTTGATGGAAACTACATAGTCAAATTTTACAATGAAACGATAATAATCAATAACCAACAATACATTGCGCAAGAAATTGTCAACATTCAAGCTTTACCACCAACATTGCATACAATCCCTGAAGACTTGGCAGTTGAAGAAGTCCTTTCCTTAGAACTCATGAAGGAACTACATACGAAAAAAAAACACAGGACCTCACCAAGATTCAACTAGAGAAGGACACACACTAAATAACAACGTACGTGATATTTGTAGTCGTATTCTTCACAATAGTGTTATTACATTACAAATCCAAAACAACCACAGTAACCCGATAACAACACCACCTATGATTATGATAACAAATCAGGTTGAATCAAATCAGCCATCACCTCTTCAAAGATGTCCCAGCATCTTTAACATAATGTACAAATGTGTGAACGCATTAATGAAAGAAGGGAGGAGTTAACGACACTTAAGCTAAGAGAGAAAAAAGCTTGAGTAAGCAAATCGTTTCTTTCCCGTGGGAACTCAAATGTCAAATGGGTCAACGACGACACGAGCACCCATTCGGCTGACGAAGCGTCTGCGACGCGACGACGGCTACCTGCGGCAATGATGCAATAGTTTTAGAGTAGGTTAACTTAGAATAAAATTAATTTTGAAAAGTTAGTCTAAGTTTGGTTTTGAAATAATAAAGTTGTTTTTTTTTTTAAGAAATAAATACAATAGAGTTTAGTTTATACATATATAGACATATACATGGGTGTATGTATGTGTGTGTGAGCATGTGTGTGTGCGTGTGCGTGTGTGTGTGTGTGTGCGTGTGTGTGTGTGTATGTGCATGTGTGTGTGTATGTGTATGTGTATGTGTGTGTATGTGTATGTATGTGTATGTATATATGTATGTATGTGTATGTATATATGTATGTATGTGTATGTATATATGTATGTTTCCATGTATATATGTATGTTTCCATGTATATATGTATGTTTCCATGTATATATGTATGTTTCCATGTATATATGTATGTTTCCATGTATATATGTATGTTTCCATGTATATATGTATGTTTCCATGTATATATGTATGTTTGCATGTATATATGTATGTTTGCATGTATGTATGTACGTATAGATGTATATACCCCATTTACATGAGCAGATCGAAGGATCGGATTCAATCCGAATCGAAATTTCAATCCAGGTATGTGACAATTCCAGATCGAAAGACTCAATTCAAATGGAATTGAAGTGACTATTTTACTTTTGTGTGTGCGAAGTGGTTAGTACCTAACTTGAAAAAATTGAAAAATTTGTTTACATTTTGCCAATTAAATTAATTCTATGCAAAATTTAATTATACAACGTAAAAAACGAAACGAAATACACAATGACACGCGCACCAACAAGCATCTGAAATCTCCATTCTTCAATATAGAGTTACGTTTTTATTTCGCGGTTTATTTAAAAAAAAAAAACATTAGTTTTTCTTTCTTTTTTTTAAATTTATTTTTATTTATTTATTATATTTTTTTTTTGTATTCTTTATTGTCTGTTTATTGATTCTTAAAATTTATTAATTGCTAAGGAGAAGCCGCTGTCCTAAGCGAGGCTGCACTTCTCAGTAGCTTGGTGAGTTAAAGACTAACTTTACAATTATTATTTATTTCTAAGCTAAGTTCTGTATTGGGAAAGGAATGCACTTGTTGACAAAATATTCATATTTCATTTGAGTCAAATGAAATATGAGTATCACTTTATCAAATGAAATATGAATATTATTTTATTCATTTATTATGTGCAGGGGAAAAGGGGGTGTATCCGTTATGAACATGTTTTGCAAATTAAGCAAAAATGGCTTGGGATACTGTTATGGAATTTGTGGAAGTGCCGTTAGGCAAGGGGCGTGTGGGGAATAGCGGGTTAATAGTTGGAGGTGACGTCTAAGACGTAACTATAGGCACATAAATTTAAGTTCTATTCGATCCTGCTCACCGAGCTTGATGATTGAGTAATTCGGATTCGATCCGATCCAGGTCTACATGGACCTTAATCCTGATTCAATTCTCCATGTAAACGAGGTAATAGATTATATGTATAGATGTATAGATATAGATGTATAGATGAAAAATTAATAAGATCAGGAGTATCACTGGCCACGTTCCGCCGGCTATTGGATAGGTTATTTAAGATAACTGAGTAGCCAATACTTTTGTGAACGACCAGGACCAGATTGGTTAGCTGAAAAAAGCTGACAAAGAAATTCAATTATTTTTTTTTTCTAATTTGGACAAAAAATTTTAACTTTTTTAACAGAGTTTTATTCCATTTATATTTACGTATTGCGTAGTCCAAGGTGTTGCAAATAACCATATTCTAGTTGCATCTAACAAATTAATTTTCCTTTAAAAAAACCTGACACTGCAAAACTCAACATGAACAACTCAAACTTCTTGTCAATATCAGCTGTTTTGAAATTTCTCTTTGGATTGCTAAGTAACCTAGAATTTTTAGGATAACTTCGGATTATTTTGTTAGTCACAGATGATTTGTCATCGAGGTTTTTTTAACAAGGGATTACAACAACAAAGCTATTCGAACAACTGAGAATCAACATCGGAACGCGGCTACTGTCACATCTGAGTGTTTTTTAAAGGGTTTTTAATGAGGAGGGGCGTGGGTGTGGAAATTTGGAATTTTGATCTACCGACCATACCCTATAACAATTTAGAACTACCTGACCATTAGTAAAATAAAATGTTTCTATTTAATGGACCATTGGTTGGATTGGATGGGAGAAGGAACACAAAAGAGGTCAATTTTTTTACCGAATATTTTCAAATATTTTAAAAATTTTCATCCACATCCTCTTCTGCCTGTTTTCCTACAAAAATCGCAGGAAATGCTGAAATTTCTTTGCGTGTGAACAAGGACGAACAATTAAATTATATGGTCTATGTTTTTTTCAATTTCTACTACAACGGTTAGGCTACAGAAACAAATTCGATTCCCATCAGCCGGCTTGAAGGATAACCAAAACAAAAAAATTAACTCTTATAGCAAGAGCATTAGACCTGTTTTATAACTTGAAATTTTGCACAAGTTTCGCTAAACTGGGGTTTCTCATTTTAGTATAAGAGCCGACAGCAAATTTTAGGAGTGGACGATCAAGATAGTTGTGCGGATTAAGTACTCTACTTTTATTATTTATTTGAAGTTGTTATAAGGCATTGACAACCATAAATTATAGTGCAAAGTGATTTTAAAACAATTTTTTACAAATCACATATATTATTCAAGAAAAATTGCTATAAACATAAAGAAAAACTAAAAGAAAAATTAAGTTAGTGATTGAACTTGAGTGACAAATCTAACAAAGAACTAAGAAAATAAAGCACATATAATGAGTTCTCTTATATGCAAGGTGTGCAACAAGCACATAAAAAAGAAAAGGACGGCAGTTCGTGCAGTGGTATGTGTAATGGTGTTTTCCATCTCTCTTGCTTTTCCATAAGTGAATATGAGAAACGCATGACATTGGAACATGAATGCATGCTTCTCCATTGCATTGAATGTCAAAAATTTACCAACGATTTATTAAAAAGTATAAATGAAATAAAAAGTCTTCTCATCAACAACAGTGAAGTGGTCAAAAATATTGAAAACAAAACAAATAATGCAACTCCGTGCTCATCAGTGTCCATTTCCGATACAAATAATGCATCCTTTTCAAGTGTTTTGGTTAACGAACCACCAATTATTATTGCACCCAAGAATACACAAAACAGTGATGAAACAAAAAAAGCGATCAAAGTAAACATTGATCCCCAATCTCTGTCTTTGAAAGTTAAAAGTGCAATAGTAATTAAGTGCGCAGATACCAATTCAAGAGAAAAGATTGAGCGTGAAGTGTCAAGCAAAATGGGTGATGAATATAATGCAATAACACCTAAATTGAATGATCCGAACGTAATAATTTGTGGATTAAATGAAAATTGGGGAGCTGAGGCTTTATGTGAAGCTATTAAATCACAAAATGATATTATTGATAATTTAAAATGTGTCCGCTTTTAAAGATGCCCACGTAAAAATAGATATAATGCAATTTTCAAGTTAATGGCGAGCTTTATAAAAAGTTTTTAAATTTACAAGCGGTCAATATCGGATGGGACCAATGTGCAGTGTACGATCATACATGGGTTAAAAGATGTTATAAATGTTGAGGCTATAACTATGAAGCCAAAACATGTTAGTCTGATGCAGTCTGTCCTCGGTGCGGTGAATCTCACGACGAACGGCAGTGTGAAAAACCGATGAAGTGTATTAATTGCGTACAATGTAATGTGAATTTAAAACTCAATCTTGATTTTGAACATGATAGTCGAAGTAATGAATGTCCGGTATTCAAAAAGAAAATTCAAATTCAAAAGAATAAAATTAAATATTAGCAACCAACCGAAATTTCTGTAGTTAACTTCAATATTCAAAGTTTAATAGCAAATTTCAATGAACTTGAACAGGTTTTAATGAACCAACATTTTGATATAATTGTACTAACAACAGTAATGTTATAATAATTGAAGACTTTAACATTGACTGGTTCGATGAAAATAATATTTATAGACGTGATTGCAACAAAATGATAAATGAAAATGTGTGCACAGTTAATAAATGAACCAACAAGAATAACAAGTACCTCTAGAACTTTAATTGATTATGTCGTTTCGAATTGCTCTCTATTAGTGGGTAATGTTAATAATGATTTAGATATTGCAGATCATGAAGCTATTTGCTTAAAACTTCCGCTTAAAGAAAAACCTTGTTTAAAACCAAAAGAAAATAAAGTGCAGGTGTTAAGATACTCTAAAGCCAATTTGGTATCGGCGTTTGAACAAAGTGGTTTAAAGTTTCTTTTTCATATTTCATTTGAGTCAAATGAATTATGAGTATCACTTTATCAAATGAAATATGAATATTATTTTATTCATTTATTATGTGCAGGGGAAAAGGGGTGTATCCGTTATGAACATGTTTTACAAATTAAGCAAAAATGGCTTGGGATACTGTTATGGAATTTGTGGATGTGCCGTTAGGCAAGGGGCGTGTGGGGAAAAGCGGGTTAATAGTTGGAGGTGACGTCCAAGACGTAACTATAGGTACATAAATTCTAAGTTCGATTCGATCTTGCTCACCGAGCTGGATGATTGAGTAATTCGGATTCGATCCGATCCAGCTCAACATGAACAACTCAAACTTCTTGTCAATATCAGCTGTTTTGAAATTTCTCTTTGGATTGCTAAGTAACCTAGAATTTTTAGGATAACTTCGGATTATTTTGTTAGTCACAGATGATTTGTCATCGAGGTTTTTTAACAAGGGATTACAACAACAAAGCTATTCGGACAACTGAGAATCAACATCGGAACGCGGCTACTGTCACATCTGAGTGTTTTTTCCAGGGTTTTTAATGAGGAGGGGCGTGGGTGTGGATATTTGGAATTTTGATCTACCGACCATACCCTATAACAATTTAGAACTACCTGACCATTAGTAAGATAAAATGTTTCTATTTAATGGACCATTGGTTGGATTGGATGGGAGAAGGAACACAAAAGAGGTCAATTTTTTTACCGAATATTTTCAAATATTTTAAAAATTTTCATCCACATCCTCTTCTGCCTGTTTTCCTACAAAAGCAATTAAATCACAAAATGATATTATTGATAATTTAAAATGTGTCCGCTTTTAAAGATGCCCACGTAAAAATAGATATGATGCAATTTTCAAGTTAATGGCGAGCTTTATAAAAAGTTTTTAAATTTACAAGCGGTCAATATCGGATGGGACCAATGTGCAGTGCACGATCATACATGGGTTAAAAGATGTTATAAATGTTGAGGCTATAACTATGAAGCCAAAACATGTTAGTCTGATGCAGTCTTTCCTCGGTGCGGTGAATCTCACGACGAACGGCAGTGTGAAGAACCGATGAAGTGTATTAATTGCGTACAATGTAATGTGAATTTAAAACTCAATCTTGATTTTGAACATGATAGTCGAAGTAATGGATGTCCGGTATTCAAAAAGAAAATTCAAATTCAAAAGAATAAAATTAAATATTAGCAACCAACCGAAATTTCTGTAGTTAACTTCAATATTCAAAGTTTAATAGCAAATTTCAATGAACTTGAACAAGTTTTAATGAACCAACATTTTGATATAATTGTACTAAGTGAAACTCGACTGACTAAAAATATTTCAGATAAAGAAATTAATATTGAAAATTATAATATTATAAGATGTGATAGTTTATCTTGGCACACAGGAGGAGTAGCTATTTATGTGAATCAAGACTTGCAGTGTGAACAATTATATATACTAATAGTGAACATGGATATTTGGTGTCTTGCTATTAAAGTGCGATGTAGGTTTTGTTCTTTTGTATTGGCTGGTTTGTATAGATCCCCATCATCACCCAATAGACAATTTTGTGATAATTTTAGTGAGTTGATGGGTAATTTAGTTAAAAACAACAGTAATGTTATAATAATTGAAGACTTTAACATTGACTGGTTCGATGAAAATAATATTTATAGACGTGATTGCAACAAAATGATAAATGAAAATGGGTGCACAGTTAATAAATGAACCAACAAGAATAACAAGTACCTCTAGAACTTTAATTGATTATGTCGTTTCGAATTGCTCTCTATTAGTGGGTAATGTTAATAATGATTTAGATATTGCAGATAATGAAGCTATTTGCTTAAAACTTCCGCTTAAAGAAAAACCTTGTTTAAAACCAAAAGAAAATAAAGTGCAGGTGTTAAGATACTCTAAAGCCAATTTGTTATCAGCGTTTGAACAAAGTGGTTTAAAGTTTCTTACCGTTACTTATATTCACCAATACGCGAATAGTTTTCAAAATAAAATTTACATGGTATTTAATCAATTTAAAACTTCCAAACACATAAGAATAAATGAAAACTCGTGGTTCAATAGTCATTTAAATGCGCTAAAACGGCAAAAACATAACGCTAAAATAAAAGCAATTTTTAATGATAGTTCGGATGATTAATTTGATTTTAGACACGCTCGAAATATATATTCTAAAGAATTAAATCTTGCGAAAAATAATTTTATAAAAAAAGCTCTATCAACTGCACTAATCAAAAAGATATGTAGAGAACCCTAAAATCGTTAGTGCTGCGCGAAAAAAGAAGTGAAATAAAAAAAGTGGAATTTGATGGTGTAGTTATCACAGCTAACAAAGAACTAGCTGATCGATTTAATATATTTTTCATCAATAGTGTAAAAATAATTAATATCGCAATCGACAACGTTCCGTATGTAAATCAAATTACTTTGTTGTTGAAAATCCCTTCAGGTTTAATCTAATAACGACACATGAATTATTGAAGACAATCAAAGAATTAAACAATAAAAAGGATAGTGATTCACTTTGTTCAAAATTGCTACTCGATGCCTTTGATGAAGTTGGCCCCGCCTTGTCAAAAATAATTAAAGTTTCGTTAACAGAAGGAAAGTTCCCTAACACCTGGAAAAACTCAATCGTGACACTTATTGAAAAAATTAAAAAAACTTTGAAGTGCGAAAAATTTAGACCAATTAATTCATTGCCTGCCTACGAGAAATTGCTTGAAAAAATTGCTTACAAACAACTTTCAAAATATTTGAGTGATAACAGAATTATAATTGAGAATCAATCTGGTTTCCGTCAATCACATTCATGCGAATCTGCTGTAAATATGGTGTTGATTAGATGGAAAGAATTAATATCGAAAGGTAAGAAAGTTATTTGCGTTTTTCTTGACCTTAATCGAGCTTTTGAGAGAATCGATCCAATTATCTTGCAAGTACAAGTATGGAATTACTGGCACCGCTCTTGATTGGTTTAGAAGTTTTTTCATGGAGCGTTCTCAACAAAACACAATCAACAACATTCTGTCTGATCCTGAAGTGATTGATCTTTGAGTTCCACAAGGATCAATACTTGGACCACTACTTTTTAACTGCTACATAAACGATGTGCACAAAACTATCAAAAATAGCGAGCTTGCTCTGTTTGCAGACGATTCACTTTTGTTTGTCGAGGCTGAAACCACTCAGGAATGTGAACGACTATTAAATGAAGACCATGAAATTTTGAATATATGGCTTTAAGCTAATAAACTAAAACTGAATGTTTCAAAAACAAAATGTATAGTTTTAAACGAAAATGTTAATGTTAAAGCCTAGTACGCAGATCGAGCTAAAATTTCGGTCTCATACAAAGTTCTATCCAAAATTAAGCCGAGCTAAAATTCAGCCAAGCATTTTAGCCGAGAGGTACGCAGCCTCAGCTAAAAAATCAAATTTTTGACCTATCTGTCAAAATTTAGCGCGTGAAATAATTGTGCGGCACATTAATTCTTGAGCTAAATTGTGGCATGTTTTTACATTTGTGAGATTTATGTGAGCTTTAAATTGTTAAATTGTGAAAATGAAAATTGAGAACGAGCAATATGCAAAGACAAACGATTTATTAATGCCAAAGGGAAAAATCTATTTTATTTGGTTACATTCACTTAAAAACTTGAAAAGAAAAATTCTTTGAATTTGCTGAATATAATTTCTTTTCAGAGAACAACTGTTTTTTTTAATGTAATCTCCACAGAAATCTTGTGTCAAAATTTAGCTAGGAGTTTAGCTGGTGTTTGGAGAGAAAAGTGGGAGTGAAATTTTAGCTCGATCTGCGTACTAGGTTTAACGTAACCATAAATCAAGAATTAATAGAGCAAGTATTGGAAATTAAGTATCTAGGTGTCATTATTGATTATAGACTAAATTTTGAATCACATGTGCAATATATTTCAAATTAAATCTCAAAAAAAGTAGGTTTTCTAAGAAGAATTCGTAGTAAAGTAAGCACTATTACCGCTATATATATTTATAATGTAATTATTAAACCACACTTCGAATTTTGCTCCACAATTCTATATTTAATTAATGTAAGTTCTATGAACAACCTACAAAAACTGCAAAATAAAGCAATGCGTGCAATACCTTGATGTAGTAAATATACTCCTATAGTTGTTATGTTAAATACGTAAGTGTGGATGAATGTTGAACATCGTATTTATTTCAATGTTTTATTTTTTGTGTTTAAAATCAAAAATAACTTACTACCAACATATATATCAAAACATGTTTATTACGTCAGAGATGTTCAACCATATTTGTTAAGAAATAGAGAGGATTTAAGACTGCAATCATTTAGAAATGCGAGATCTCAAAATAGCTTAATATATAAAGGTTTTAAACTTTTTAATGATTTGCCAATTAATGTTAAACAACTGAGTAATAAATTCGAATTTAAACAAGCAATAATTAATTTTGTAAAACAAAATAGATAAATGCCATGTAAATAACATAATATTATATATTTATCATTATTATATTTATAGTAAATTATAAATAGAAAATTTACGCCAAATAAAAATTTTCTAATCTTCTAATCTAATCTAAACCAAAATCTGAGTATTATTAAATTATTACAAAAACATAAATAATTGCTCAGAATCAACGGAAGCAATAAATCAAATATTTTGGAACTCCCTAACCCAATGTTCCTATAAGATCTTCTATGGATGTTCATCAATGTTATTTTTACATATAAATATTTTATTTATTTTTAATATATATTTTAAATATTTTTAGAGATCACTTTACGCAGAACAAAGAAAAGGTGATAATCAAAATTGACAATCAAAACTGTGACAATCAACTATCGCCTTAGCCGATTCCACCCCTGGCAGGTTTTTTTCTTAGCCTTACTGCCTGACCAGTAAGTACCTCGTGGCATAACGGTTAGTGCGTAGGACTGTCATGTCAAAGGTCTGGGTTCGATTCCCGGCCACTGCCACCTAAAAACAGAAATGTTTTTTTCCGAGGTACTGCCTCTTGCGAGGGACTGACAAATCCTTCAAGAGTATACTTGTCATGAATAAGTGCCAACAACA
Organism: Dasysyrphus albostriatus; assembly: GCA_946251815.1. NCBI lineage: Eukaryota > Metazoa > Arthropoda > Insecta > Diptera > Syrphidae > Dasysyrphus > Dasysyrphus albostriatus. The sequence continues at coordinate 105,669,401 of OX276335.1, read as the reverse complement.
CGCACACAGGAATGGTTGAGAGTTGTAAGTCACTAGGCCTTGGTTCTCCACGATCTGTTGTGCCACCAAATGTATGTATGTACTGCCTGACCACAATAGAGTGCTGCGACTGGAGCTGCAGATGCAACTGGAATAGCTGACAAAAAATGCTGTACGTGCTTTTTTTTTACTCGCCCACAATGTGCTGTACAGCTTTCTGATATTTTGGACATTTGAAGTCAGTTGTGCGAATTTAATTCAACACGAAAATAGAAAATAAAACAAAAATAAAAGTGGATAATGATAAAATTGAAGCTAAAATTACCTTACGTCCATATCAGAGATTAAAAAAAGTTTGCAATTCTCTTCAAATAAAGACTTGGTTGCTCTCACAATTTTGAAACGTCAAAAAAGCTGCATGCAAAAGTTAAAAGTTGACCAACTTGTCCAGCTGCGTATGCAGATCCGTCTGCCGCTGCGTCGCGTTCTGTTCGCATCTATGGATTTTTGTGTATTCACATTTTGACAGCTATTCCAGTTGCAGCTCCTGTTGCAGCTCCGTCTCCATTCTGTTCAAGCAGTGAGAGGTGCGGGGTTAAAAAGACCCAGTTCCTCTATTTTATTGTCTGGCTTACAACCACTTCAATTTATTTAAAAAAAATGTAATATAATGCTCGTTCATTTTGCCTAAGCATAAACACCTACATCATGATGGTCCGATTAAACAAAAATCAACAAAATAAAGTCTCCAAAAAGGTTGCCAAAATCATGGGCCCTATTGATAGGATAATCAAGACTTACAGAAAATGACAGAGCATCATTTCCTATTTTTTTTTTAAATGGATTGAAATGTTAATGACTCTATGGTAACACGACCAGAAGGAAAATTTTTTAGAGCCTTCATGGAAAATATATAAAAAGTAACGGTGAGGAGACTGTTATGTAATAAATTGTGATATTTTGGTACATTTTTGTGAATTACAAGTTTTTGTTGTTAAGGTTAAGGATTAAAAGAATATTGCCCGGCCCGAAAATTGTAAGAATTTGATATAGTTTTTAAATTAAATGAAATAACAACGTGCAAAATGTAATCTTCAATACAATTTGCTGCTATGTCTGGAAGATCAAGCCGAATCATGTGGTGCTACGAACTAGAGATAAGCGCAGTACTCACATTATTCAGGCTCGATTTATCAAGATGTTTTAAGTGTACCAATACAATTAAATAAAGATGTATCCACTATATAAATAAAATATTATTTAATTCAAAATAGATAATTTTACTTCAGAGCTTACCTTTCCAAGCGTATCTTCTTAAGTGCAACATCCTTAAATGTTTTTGTATCTCTTGCTTTGTAAACTATTCCGTAAGTACCCTCTCCAATCTTTTCAAAATTATTAAATTTGCCATTTTCATATACTATTTTATTCATTACAATGGTTTGGATTATAATTATTTTATTTCATTTACACCTTTGGAAAATATTTTTCTCTTTTCTTGCCAAACAGAATGGTATAGTTGTAGCCATAGATAAACAACATGATACAACTAAATTAGTTGTATCATGCAGAGAATATCAATTACCAAGAAGCCAATCCTTGGCTGTCATCCGGCTTTGCCTACAAACTGAAACACGCACACATAGACAGTTGGGCTAAGTCCACCACTAGGTTTTTGCACACATTGACAGTTGGGATCAACCCACCACTGATTTATTCGCACACATAGACAGTTGGGATCAACCCACCACGAATTTGTCGGTTAATTTTGAAAATCTTCAGTAATTTTCAAATTTACTTGGGCTGCAATGGGCTTGTTCAAAAAGTATATAAAAGGGAGAAATTATATATCAAGTGCTCACCGGACCTTATGAGAATAAGTTGTGTTTTTTTTTTAAATGTAAATTGTAGTCGCTTTTTACTAATTCGCGCCTGTCGGAAAAATAAATATCTTTAATTTCTTTCTTTTCGATAAACAATTTGTCTTTTCTGTTTTTTTTTTCTTTTCAACTCCCGAAATGTATAAGGAAATGTAGAAAATGTACTCTTTTCTTGACGGAAAATAACTTATAGTGAGTAAGAAGAAAGTTTTAAATGATTTTGCGTAATGAAAAAAGATATTCACAAACTAGAATTTTGGCATATATACTACGCTTAAGGCCGCTTTACTCGATAATAGAAGTCATATGACTTCTCATATGACCTGCCAAAAAAAACATACCAAATCATCTGAGCACACTCATTAAACTCATATGACTTCTCAAAAGCAATAAGCATATGACTTTTTTGACATTAGGACTGCAGCTAATTCCATTTGAGAAGTCAAACAGAATTTTGTTTGGATTTGGTTGAAAAATAGGCAAATCTTGAAAAAACATAAAAATATTTGTTGGATACAAAATACAATGGCTGCTCCCAAAAAGGTAATTATTTTCTATAAATTCCAAAATCGTGATATAGGTACCTATACAAATTATTTGGTATTTTATTTTCGTGGGCTAGTTTTACGCGAAAGTTTACAATTTTATGTAAAAACGTATTGAATTATATGTGAAAATTTGATAAAATTTCACTTAAATTACATAAAGTATATTATAAATCATGCCTGGCTATGTAGGATTACGTGCAGTTGCATCATTAGGACCAGCTTTGCTCGGAAGAAACTTCTCCATAGCTGATTTATTTCTGTCGTAATGTTCCTTGGATCTCAGTGGTGGCTTCGGTCCTCTTTCTTAATCAACCGGTGTGTAAATATGCAATGAAAAAGAAAGTCTTCGAACGTTCAAAGCCCCACTGCACTGTTGGAACAATTGGACAAGTTGATCATGGCTAAACAACACTCAACGCTGCCATAAAAAGTTCTAGCTGACCGCAAGTTGGCCGAGAGCAAGACATATAACGAAATCAACAATACTCCCGAGGAGAAGGCTCGTGGTATCACTATCAATGCAGCCCATGTGGAATATCAAACTTAAACTTTACTTTTACTCTATTTATGTACATTATATTAATAATTTAAATTAAATGTTCTTAGGCCGTAGAATGGACCCAAGAGAGAACACTATTAATCATCGAATTGTGGGAGCAAAATCCGTGTCAATACGACCCTCAAAACGAAATGCACCACAACAAACATGCACGGTATGATGCATTAAGCAAAATGGTGGATTCATTGATATTAACATCACCAAACTTCACCATCAGTACTGAGGAAGTTAAACAAAAACTAAATAATTTAAGGTAGGTATATAAATTTGTTATCGATTTTAGAGCTAATTTAATTGTATTTTTCACTTCTTTTAGGAGCCAATACCACCATGAAATGGACAAAATAAAGAAGAGTGGGAAAAGCGGAGCAGGAACGGATGACCTCTATGAGTCTTCAGCATATTGGTTTCCTTCTATACAATTTTTAAAAAATGTTGTCAAACCAAAAAAAGGAAAGAGTAATTTTGAAGTAGTAAGTATTTTATTTTTACATCTATGCACTATTGGTACGAGAGCTAGCAATGTCAAAAAAAAGAAATAATTTTAGCATGGCTTGTTATTCAGTCCAAACAATTGATTAGTCTCACTTATATCTTTTTATTGAGATCAACTGTTTTAAGCACTTTTTTAATGCTAACATACGGAATTATGTATTGAGTCAGAAGATGACATAAAACAACCTAGTTTTCAGTTTTCGAATCTGATAATATAAACAAAGAACCAGCCATACCTTAATGACTTCTCTAAATCGTTGCTAGCTCTTAGACTATATGCACAGGCCATGATGATACGTATTGAAGATATCGAACGTTCTGTCATGTCCGTTTGTATACGAATATCTCTACAATTTGTTTATTTCCCAGTTCTTCCTTTTTTCTAATGGAAGTAAGCTGTCGACTTCTCAGAAAAAAGTTAGGAAATCTGCCTCCCGGTTATGGATTATTCCATGTGATGACAAGTAAATGCAGGTGTCGTTGCATTTGTTTGTACCAGGAGTTTGTGCTCCCTGCCTATCCTACTTCTCCATCAGAGATTTATTTTAATATTGCCTTTTTGACGGGTTTCTTAAAATCTCATTTAAATATGACAATGCCAGGTTTTGTTTCCATTTAATATATTTATTTAATTATAGTCAACAGTGCAAAAAGCTGGTGATAGATCTATATTCTCAGAATATACTTTTAATAGTAGCCAAAACGAAGACACCCAGGAATTAGAGTTTACACCGCCAACATCGAACAGAAAACGAAAAAAGTCACCAGACTCTGAAATCCTGACAGAAGCAACAGATGCTTTAAGAAGCTTAACAACCTCAATGACCAATGCCAACACGACAGAAAAACCAAAATATCCTAGTGATATAGAAGCATTTGGTGAACATGTTAAAGCAGAGGTAAATAAATTATTCAGCGAGCAACTGCGGGATGAGGCTATGTATGAATTCGGCAACATTATGTTCCAAATAAAACAAAAACAAAGGAGCACTAATGTTGATTCACTTTATTAATGACTAGCAACCCGTCCCTGCTTTGCCCATGTACAAATTTTGTTTTTAATAAATACATTGAGAAAAGAAACATGTATATATATATATTTATATTTTATAGTATTTAAGGTTTTTGTATTAATAATTTATAAATAAAACTAATTGATAAAACAAAATATGTAACAATACCGAAAAGAGTTTTGAAATTGCCTTTTATTTTTTGTGTTTACCCAATTTCACCCTTGGCTTCATTGTTGTTGCATTTAACATGTTTCTAAGCCCCGACGTAGTTTTTTTGCATACCAGCCTATTTGGGCAAGGAAAAAAACACCACAGGTATAGTTTATTAGAATTAAAAATTGAATTTTTTTATTGCTTCCCACTGCCAAGGTACAAAACCATTGTTATTGAAGTATGCCGAAAACCTGTTTCTAACGTCTATGCCAGCTTTTTTTGGACGATTCCCAGCAGGTTTATCCAAGCGAGTTAGGAAAATATCCTTTCGCCAAGATCCAGGAAGAAGCGCTACATCGGTTGTATTTTCTTTGTCTCTTTCATCCATATAGACCATGCCGTCTTCAGTGCGGATATAATTATGAAGCACACATGCGGTGAAAGTAATCAACTCTACTTTTTCGACATCTAGGTTGATATCTTTTTGAAGTATTTGGAACTTATTGGCTAAGATCCCAAATGCGTTTTCAACAACGCGGCGGGCTCTACTTAGCCTATAGTTGAAAACTTTCTCCTCATTGCAACTTCGTTGGCCAAACGGTTTAAGTATTCTCGGCGTTAACTTAAAAGCATCATCACCGACTATAACGTATGGAAACTTTTCGTTTGTTCCAGAAAAAGTGGATTCATCCGGGAAATTAAATAAATTTTCTGTGATAGCTGTTGATAAAGATGAATTGGCGTAAGCTCCAGCATCGTTTGAACGCCCATTACATCCGACGTCAATATATAAAAATCGGTAGTTTGAATCCACTAGTGCCAAAAGTATGATGGAGTGAAATCCTTTATAGTTGAAATAAAACGATCCATCACTTTTTTTAGCTCTGAAGGCAATATGTTTGCCATCTAAAAATAAAGTGAGTTATGGCATCTCAAATGATAAAAACATTTTGTACTTACCCAAAGCACCCAAACAGTTTGGAAAATTCCACTGATTTTCAAAATCTTTGGCAACTTTCACCCATTCTTCTTCTGTACTCGGAACCCACAGACAATACTTTTAGTAAAAAATATTTTCAAAAACTATTAATATAAACTTCGCTCACTTTTAGATATTTGTTTTTGAGGACAGTACATATAGCATTCAAAGTTTCTGGTACAAGTATGGAAATTGCGGGAACAGATACACGGAAGTCGTAAGACAATGCCCTATAAGTCTGACCCGTAGCCAGGAACCTTAAAGTCAAGAGCAACCTAGAAATTAAATTGAATGATTAGAGGACACATTTGTACGAGATGTGAAGCACATACCTTGTTGACGCTGGTATTGACTCCCGCATCACGGTATTTTCTTTGCAAATAATAGGTTCAACTAACTCGAGTAAATAACGGAATGTATCCTTCTTCATCCTAGTATAATTCTGGAAGGAAGCAATGTCCTCAAATTGGAGTTCTTTGATAAGGAGCTCCGCGTGATCGCTGCCACAACCTCTTCTCAATAGCCACTTCCTACTCCATATAGCTCGTCTTCTTTTCCTTTGTTTCTTCTTTTTAATTATTGTAGCCATAATAGTTGATACAACTAATGCAATAGCTTTCTTTTTTGGATCCATCGGGTAGGTAGGTACACAATTTAATTTCTGTTTAACTATACTTTTTTTCTTTTAGTTTGATTTTGACAGATAAATCATATAGAAAATCAAAAGACGTGTAGACATAAAAAAAAGAAAACCATATGAACTGGCTTAAAATGACAGCTCATTTAAGAAATCATACAGAAAATATAATGACAGGTCATATGACTTCTATTATCGTATAAAGTGGCCTTTACATGTGTTGTTAAACCAGCTCCCGTCATTTTTGTGTAAACCTGGGTCGAGTTGAAATGAGCCTGATTTGATTAGATCTAGTTCGGGGAGCGGATTCGAATCAAAATTTGTGACGAAAAACCGGGGTCAAAGAGTTGTTCTTACAGATATTGCATTATGGTCTGTTTATTTGCTTGTTTGTGGGCAAATTTAGTTTTACTTTAATAATCGTCAAGCATCAGCTAATCAGCTGTAATTAATAAGTTAAAATTACTGAATATTGGATTAAATAACTCTACAATGAGCCGTATAGTTTAAATCAATTGGTTATTAATAATAATAATATTAATAAATGCATATTAAAACGTTTTCATAAGAGCCCAAATGAGGAAATTTTGGAAATAACAGAAAAAGTGTTTTCATCTCTAATTTGGTATTTCTTTTGACAGCTCATTTCATTTTTTGAATTTCAACCCTGACTGTGAATTGCTTTTTGTTCTTGATTTTTTAATTCAGCTTTAACATTTTCGTTCAAAATTTTTCCAGAGCTCTTCAAAATGTGCCCAATTGGGTGTGTTCGTTAAGTTTTGACTTAATTTCCTACAAAATTGCGTGCAAGTTTGGTTGAAATTATTTCATTTCGAAATTTGGATTTGTGTGGAAAATGATATGATTTCGTATCAAATTTGAAAATTTTCAATGAAATTTGCTCATTTGGTTTAACAAAAACTAAATATTAAGGCTCTCCAAAACCAACACACCAACACGAATCCCAGCTATCAATTTTGTTCCTATATTCCTCCATAGATGCTTTTCGTTTTCATTCAACTTACGCATATAAGCAATGCATAAAACTCCATTGAGTGAAAAAGGCGAATGAATTGAATTTTACGACCAAATTTATTTAAAATAAAAATAAGTAAAAAATACGACAACAGCTATAATGCTATAATTTCTTAAAAACCATTCTCGAATTAATTTTTCTAATTAAGTTGTTCCATAATCATTAAAAAAAAAATAATTATCTAACTTAAAACTTTAAAAAAAAGTTAGTGTATTTGTTAAAACTATTTCATTTCTTTTATATTATGAAGTATAATTTCAGTAATAAGTATTCAATACTCCTATTAAACACTCAAAACCAAATGCTTAGATGTCATGAAGTTTAAAAAAAAATTAAAAATAGCTATTGCTGTTTTATTATCTGCAAAAGAGGGCTGGATTAACTTTTAACACGTGCTACAAAAACGATTTTGAAAACTCCTCATTATTTCTTGTTTGTACTAAAGTTAAATCCAGATCAATACCCGAATCCCGACGGAAGATAATAAAACCCACCTAATATCTACTTTAATACTTATAAAGTGGAAATTGAGAGTTTAGTGAAGTATAAACAACATTGAAGTTCTGGTGTCAGGTTGCAAAAAAACTATTCTTTTATTTCTTATTTTTCTTAACTATTTTGTTTTCCTTAGAATATATCCAACAATAATTTTAAAATTATTCTGGATGAAGAAGGGGCCACCCTGTATAATATGCAAGATGCATTGAAGATGTTTGGTTATCTGAGTGATTGAAGACATTTTATGGATTAATTTTTTGTATTTTATTATAATTGTGGATGAATATTAACTAACTATTACAATTGGTTGTGTACTTTAAATTAATAAAACAATTTCACATCGATGTTTTTCTTATCAGCCGAAGTAAAATTCTCAAAACTATTTTCCAATTTTCAAAGAAAAAAAAACTGAGCTGTCAAAACAAATAAATCTCACCGCGTTACATTGTTGTTGCGATTCACATCTATTCATCGACACGAAGTGAAATTACAAATACAACAATGTAAACAAATGGGTTTTGGAGGGTGAAACGTACGAAAGATTGGCTTCTTGGTAATTGATATTCTCTGGTATCATGGATAAACAATATAAGGATGGCAATCCTCAGATGTCAGTTTGATTGGCCACGTTCCGCTGGCTATCGGATAGTACTGATATATATATATAGGATAGTGTGTTCCTTATAATGTATAACAGTTTTCTTGCTTCCATTTGAAGATGACAAATAGGTGGTCGGCTTCATAATTTGACGTCTACACTAACACAAAAAAACCTGTTTCCAAAATTTCAATCTGAAGAAAGAGAAACAGACCAATGATATGAAAGGGAAAAACTTTGTGGGAGTTTATTTTACAATTTTTTTTTATTAAGTTATTCATTGTGTACATTTTGTTTGTGCTATTATTTTCCAATGGCACTATATTATATCAATAGAAAGGTGTTTAAATAGGTAATAGTAAATATGTAGATGATTATATAGTCTGTGTTTTGTTATGATCTTACCTCCTTGTCACACTCTTTACCTTTGTAGTTCCGTTTCATTTAACCATTTATGAATGAAATAAAATTAAAAAAACAATAATGTTAACAAACAGATTTGGGGGGAGCAACGAAGGGAGATTTGACGTCTTCATAGTGGATTAATTTGTATAACTTGTTATACAGTTATATTGTTATACAAAAAAGTGGTCAGCTTCATAATATAACAATTCTTCAAATGGAAGCAACTTTTTTATGTCGATACGCTATCCAGTGTATTATAGAGATCAGTGTCGGATAGGCTATCCAAAATATATGAGTAGCCGATACTTTTGTGAACAACCGGAACCCACTGATCTCACTGATCTCTATAATACACTGGATAGCGTATCGACATAGGAAAGTTCTTTGCTAAAATTTTTGTTTCCAAAATTTCAATCTGAAGAAAGAGAAACAGTCCAATGATATGAAAGGGAAAAACTTTGTGGGAGTTTATTTTATAATTTTTTTTTTCAATAAGTTATTCATTGTGTACATTTTGTTTGTGCTATTATTTTCCAATGGCACTAGAATTATATCAATAGAAAGGTGTTTAAATAGGTAATAGTAAATATGTAGATGGGATATGGGAACCATCGACTTCGTTCATTATTTCAGTTTGCAAACAAGTTGAACAAAACAGCTGATAAGTGTTATGAGGAGAATGCGATTACATAGTCTGTGTTTTGCTACGATTTTACCGCCTTGTCACACTCTTTACATTTGTTATTCCGTTTCATTTAACCATTTGTGAATGAAATAAAATTACAAACACAACAATGTTAGCAAAGAGATTTGGGAGGGGGGGGGGAGCAACAAACGGAAATTTGACGTCTTCATAGTGTTTTATTTTGTATAAATTGTTATACAGTCATATTGTTATACAAAAAAGTGGTCAGCTTCATAATATAACAATTCTTCAAATGGAAGCAACTTTCTTATGTCGATACGCTATCCAGTGTATTATAGAGATCAGTGCGACCACATAATTTTCATCTTCAAATGGAAGCAAAAAAACTCTTATACATTATAAGGAATACACTATCCAGTGTATATAGAGATCAGTGTATCCAGTGTATATATAGATCAGTGGTCTTTTGGTTGTTCCAATTCACATCTATTCATTGACAGGGTAATATCAAGTACAACAATGTTATCAAATGAGTTTTAGAAGGTGAAACGAATGAAAGATTGGCTTCTTGATAAGTCACTATTTACATGACCCAATTTTACCAGTACGTTTTTTCCCAATATTGGGTGGAATGCTTACATGAAGCGATCTTTCCCGTCCGCTTTTTGTCGCTGTAAGGTTGAAGTGGCTGCCAGTCATGAGGACTGGCACATTTTGAATATGAGTAGGTCCATTGTGACACCACATAAATCTAGGAAAACCCTATTCCTTACTGGCTGAACAGAATGGAGACGGAGCTGCAACTGGAATAGCTGTCAAAATGTTGAATACACATAAATCCAATAACACGAACAGAACACGACGCAGCTGCAGACGGAGCTAGACAAGTCGGCCAACTTTTAACGTTTGCATGCAGCATTTTTGACGTTTCAATAGTGTGAGCGCAACCAAGTGTTTACATAGGGGTTGGAGAGAGTTTCAAACTCTTTTAAATCTCTGATGAAGACGTAAAGTAATTTTAGCTTGCATTTCATCACTATCCATGTTTATTTTTGTTTTAGTTTTAATTTTTGTGTTGAATTAAGTTCGCACAGCTGACTTGAAAAGCCAAAAATGTCAGAGAGCTGTGCAGCACATTGTGCAAGAGTAAAAACAATACGTACAGCATTTTTTGACAGCTATTCCAGCTGCAGCTCCAGTTGCAGCAGTCTATTCTGGTCAGGCAGTTACTCGGTGAATCATTTGGAGCTTCTTATAAAGAATAGTAGACTATATCTGTCCAAGTTTATTAGATCACTGGGATCATTGAAGTAAAAATCAGCAAGGTGAAGTCTTCGTATATAAGATAGAGCAGGGCACGTGCGTGCTTGCCTATGAGACAGTGTCCGATTATAACACCAATCATGGAGCCAATGTGCTATCTACTTTGAGATATCAAACCCTTAGACCGCCTTAAATCCATTACTGGCTAGATTTGTTTTGTTGCCAAACAAGTAGTGATATTGTTTCACCTAAGGTTTGTTCTCTCTAATGCATCTTGCTTCAGCATAAGTTTACGTGTAGCGATAGGTTTACCTACATATATCTGCCTTATTAGGTAGAAGAGGTAGAGTTGTTCCACTTTTAGTGCGAGTTCATCAGCTTTACAATTACCTGGGATGTTCCTGTGCCCCGGCACCCAACACAGGCGAATGTTGAACTGCTGTGCCATCTCCAAGAGAGGTGAACGGTTTTTAAGGGCTGTTATAGAATTAGTAGAAAGAGATTCCAGAGATTTGAAAGCAGCTTGACTATCCGAGAAGGTGCGGATATCTGTGGTTGATATCACGTTTTCTTTTACCCCGAGGCCACATGCGCAAGTACTGGCAAGCATGTTGGCTACATACACTGCCTGTCAAATACGTAATCTGCATTCCACTTGCCTTCCACTTGCGTCCCCCTTGCATTCCAATTGCTTGTCTCCCAACTTGCTTCTTATAACTTGCTTCACTACTGACTTCAAAAATTCCATGCCAGTTGATGAGCAAAGTGCTTGGGCTTGTATGTGTTGTGAATAAATGTGTATGTATTGCAACTTGATTGCCAGTACTTGCCTGTGGGGCGTCGGGGTTAGCCAAGACAAGGCTTCTTTAATCGCCATAAGTTCCGCCTGCAACTCGCCACAATGATTAGGAAGACGGACTTAATTTAAGTCTTTCTGAGCACATACCGCCACCCAGCCCTTCATCAGTTTTAGATCCATCTGTGTAGATATGAACTGATACATCATCCAATCAGTCATATCCTCCCAGAAGGTTCTAGAAGGAATGGTGACTTGAAAGTTTTTACCGAATTGTGGTTTTGGGATGGTGTAATCAATGTGACTCGATAGTGATCCCAATTAATTTAGAATGATGGAATGGCCAATATTATTGTTGGTCCATTGTGAAGAAGCTTTAAGGCGTATTAATGCATTAGCAGACACCTGTTTGTTAAAAATATCGAGGGGCGTCAGATATAGCAGAACATCTAGAGCGGTAGAGGGTGTGGTGCGAATTGCACCTTTGTTTAAGAAAAATATAAAAAACATAGGTATAATTAAGTAATTATTTAACTGATACCAACTATAACCATTGACAATAATAATAAATCTATGTGCTCCGGTGCTAAATATAATATAAAATGGCCAATTATAGCTTGGCGTCACCATATTCACTAAAACAAGCAATATTGAAACAAAGACAAACATAGAGACTGTATATACATTTTATGGGATGCCTATTGAAGAGATAGTATCATGGTTATTTCAAAAGTGATTTATAGAAAGATTAAAGAAAGAAACGCTTCTACCAAGCTCATATAATTTGCACGAGAAAATATTTAAGGATTCAATAAGGTATTAACTTTCTATCAGAGGGCTAAATGGAGCGCTAAGGAAACAAATAACACTTTAATTTCTGAAATGCGAACCAATTTTGTTAGTTGGGACACCGTGGCCACACCAGTTAGAGTTCTTTTAATGTATTAGGGTGCTAAAATTTTGCTCCCATACAAAATTCTCTCCAAAATTAAGCCGAGCTAAAATTCAGCCAAGCATTTTAGCAGAGAGGTACGCAGCTCCAGCTAAAAAATCAAATGGTCGTTTCTTACTGTACTGTATAATTGTTCGGTACATTCATTCCTGAGCTAAAATGTGGCAGGTTTTTTTATTTGTTAGATTAATGTGAGCTTTACATTATGAAATGAAAATTGAGAACGAGAAATATTCAAAAACAAGCGAATTATTAATACCAAAGGGAAAAATGTATTTTATTTGGTTACATTCACTTAAAACATTGAAATAAAATTCTTTGAAATTTGGTAGACTATGGTCAAAGTAAAAAAGTCGTCATTTAGTTAGTTAAAATTAGATATTTTTTCATCATTTATCATCATTTAATTTTGAAAAAATGATTACTCAAAAGTCGTCGTATAATAGTGGACTTATTACATATATGTATTAGATGACGTTATTAGTAGGTGTGGTTTTTTTTCCTTGCACGAATGGGCTTGGATGAAAAAACGATGTCGGGGCTTAGCAATTTAAATGTTGAATGCAACAACAACGAAACCTTTACAGAAAATTCTCGGGGCTTAACCTTTACCCAGATAAAACTGTATGAGCGGCACGAATTTCATGCTTGTGATTGATAGATTGTATGGAAACTCCATTTTTTTCCTCTGATGACGTTGCTAAAGCCCCGATGTTGATCTACCTCTGGGCTTGCAAAAAAAAAACACCTAGTGATAATTTAAAAATAATTATAATAATGACGTGATTTTATTGCTTCTTTTAAAGTTTGTATCCAATTTTTCATTTGTAATTTTAACTCACCAATTTTAGCGAATCACCTGAGGTTCAACGACATTTCAAGTATGTGATAGAAGCAAAATATGTTTGCTAGTTTCCAGTTGTATGAACGTGGCTTAAAATTTGATCCGTGGTTCAGCATTAAAACTTGAACCATATTTGTACATCTGGCCTTTTATCTGCCAAAAGCTGAACATCAAAACCTGAACCATAGAGTACCTATATTACCTAGAGTCGCGACTCGTACCCCTCTTGCCTAAAACACCCGCAAATTTTATTTGAGCACATTAAGAGAAAACTCTCTTAAATTCCGTGTCTGTGAATACGTGTGACTTGTTGATACAAATTAAAAATGGTGTCAGTAGCTCAAAAACTTGACGTTTGTTTCTTTTATCATTAAAAGTCAAAATGACAGTTCTCGATTCTAATTTGTGTTGCGCGAAATTAATAAATGTATAGTGTTGAATTCTTCAAACAATAAACAATCCAACAAAAAACTCGGTATTTGAAAATATTCCTTTTTTATTAGTTAAATAATAGTTATAATTAATTTCAAGTGGTCAATAATATTAAACAACTTAGATTTCAAAGTCGACTGATCTAATTAAACTCATGTGTTCCCCGGCTGGGCTTCTTATATTATTTTGTTTTTGATGAGCACGCAGCTTGAATGGCAAAGGGTTTTTGCATTCATAAACTTTGCACTTTAGTTGGTTTTTCTGTAACATAATATAGTCTACACACAACATATAAAATATAATAATATTAATGTGTTTATGTCTTTCGGATCAAAAACAACTCCAACCACTCCGCATGGTGGAGGGTCTTCCTATTCCCGAAATTCAATTTATGAATTTCCTTCAGTAGGATCAGCAGGCAGTGCAGCTCCATCACCTCAACGAAATTCCACACTATCGCAGCAAACTTCTGTTCCGCCTTCGGGTCATGTAATTCCATCATCAATCATTGTCATTATATTTATTTTTTAAATTGTTATTATTTCAGTTAATGTCCACATCGGCGACGCCCTTGCAGCAACCAGCAACACCGATTGATCATTTGGTTGATAAAATACCACGCCAACGGACCAGTATGACAACAAAAGCATCACTGTATCGCTGTATGTTCAGCCTACATCTAGTTCAGCCACCACCATAGGCGGAAGGCATGCAGTACACAGGTCCAGGCAGTGTTCCACCACCATTAAGAGTGGTGAGCGTGTCGACACCAATGGCAATGGAGGTGGTGAGAGTGTAGTCGGTGGAGTGGGAGGTGGTAATGCACCACCAGCGAGTATTCCAGGTGAAAATTCTCAGAAGGCAATAACCGGTGCAATAACTTGGCATCGTCAGCGGCGACAACCGCATACTTTCGTCTTTACAAATTGACAGCTTAAGACATCGAGAGACTCAGGAGTGATGAACTTTTCTCCTTAGACATGTTGCAATAATTTTCGCACACAGAAGCATGGTAAGTTAAAAAGACTAAATGGGGTTTCAGTAGAGTAATCGATGGACACTTCTTTTAAGTTTATAAGCATGTGTCTTCGACTTTTAAAAAAAGTTATTAAGTTCCTTATATTTCTATATAAATAACAATTTTTTCTTCAAATTCCCAACTGAATTTAACTATCATATTTTGTTGTTGAATTTCAGGTTAAACCATCCTCTGAAGCTCTTCAAAGATACTGAAACACCGAAGCCACATTGTACGATGTGTCACACGAATCTCTGATAGTCAGACACATATGAAACCTCTAATTCTGACAACAGGTTCTATAAAAGATAACCATCTCATGGAACTGGATCTTTCAGACACAACAGCATTTAAAAACCTTTCAAACAATAATTTATCGAACTCTAATATGCTCCAAGAGCACGATTCACATGCTGGCTATGATCTGAAAGAGAAAAGTCTTACCGGGCGTAATTTTTTTACAGCCGAAGGCCTTAAAATGACAATGACTTGAACCAAATATTCGATAATCCAGATGATGAGGGACCATGCAAATACATACACACTCCACCAGATTCAAATAAATCCTCAAAGGGATGCACCAACCACATGAACGAGCTGAAACGCTCAACAATTCAATATACAATACAACAATACGGCGGCGTCTTTGACGAATAACAATACCGCGACATGCAACAGTAAAAAAAATAACAATCCGAACATGATTCAAGCGGACGACTTGACGAAGATGTTTCCCACTCCGCCTAGCCATGAACAGCATTACCCGAATTAGAGTCCTTGCGCAATTGATATTTCAATGATTGAACTTAACGAGTCGGTGAAATACAAGCAAGAAAACTCAACTCAGTCGAGATAGGCAGTCCGGTGGGGGAGGAGATTGACGACTGGTCTTGTGTGTAAATGCCTCAGCAGATGTGCAAATTTGTTGGTTCCATTAAATACGCACCGCTGACTAATTTTAAACTTTGCCACATTTGTCATTCCTTCAAATTGTGTTTATAAGCCTTCGTGGCAGCCTCCGTCCCAGCGTCAACAGCAGCAGCAGCAACACCAGCAACAACAGCAGCAGCAAAAACAACAACAGCAACATCAATTATTGCAGCAACACCATCAAGAGTTGATGGCCGACAGCAAACGTATGTATACCCTACCAAATCTGAGCACGAAGGTTATTAGATATACTCGTAAATCGGAATATCAAAATCTGTATTTTTGTATTTTTTTAAATAGGAAATGATGCTTTATCATTTCCCTAAGTCTAAATATTTCTATCTTGATGGTTCGATTAGTAGAACTCATGGTTTTAGATTTCAAAGCAAACCTAATAGACTTTTTTTGGAGAGTTGACTTTTTGTTTTGTATAAAATCTTGAAAAAATGATAAGGTTCGATGCTTATATTTTGAGTTCTATTAATCGCACCGTTCAGATTGAGGTGTGTATGATCAGAAAAATTAAAGAACATCATATATAATTTTTTTAAATTAAACTATAGTGGATAAAACTGAAAATAAAATAAGAGATTCTTCTTATAAGTTATTTTTAGCATACAAAAACTCAAAAGCAGTGATTATAATTATTTATTAGCCAATTTCGGAATTGTCACATCTCTAAAAATTTAAAATGTTCAGGAACTGAAAGAAACTTTTCTAAAGTAGTTTCGACATTTATAAAATTTATTTTTAATTACATTTTGGGTTTAATAAGCATTATAGAAATGTTTGATGTTAAAAGTTATTTTATAAAGGTACATTTTTAGATATATATGTATTTTATATTTAAGAGATGGGACTTTTTCGAAATTTATGGAATTGTGTACACAGAATTTAAGGAAAAAACTTATATAAATTTAGTGAAACTATTATTTTAAAACATTTGAACATACACACACTTACAATATCATGCCACTTACTTGGAAAGACAGAAATCCATTCTTTGATTTTCTTTTAAAATCAAATTCAACATAATTAAAAACGAAATCTTCGTACTGATTTTTTTTGTCAAAATTGTATGTTAATAAGTTCTGATTTTGTCTTTAATA
This sequence comes from Dasysyrphus albostriatus, assembly GCA_946251815.1. Taxonomy (NCBI): domain Eukaryota; kingdom Metazoa; phylum Arthropoda; class Insecta; order Diptera; family Syrphidae; genus Dasysyrphus; species Dasysyrphus albostriatus. The sequence goes on along the minus strand of OX276335.1, from coordinate 105,652,631 downwards.
TTGAAGCATCTGTTAATTTTTAGTGAAGAACAAAAAACCAAATGGTTCTAAGACTTTTATTTTTCTAGATATAAGAAAAGAACTCAACCAACTTACTTAAAAAAACAAAGAAATACTAAGTTGTTGAAATGATCAACACAAACTCTATTGTCAATAAATCTGAGATATATGTACTCATTGTTTACCTTATTTTATTAAATAAAAAGAAATTGTTCAAATGCGTTTTTAATTAATATTATCTATAAAAATCCTGCCACCGAAAATGTACTAAAATTAAATTAATTAAAAAATGTATAACTTAGTTTTTTTTATTAGTTAACGGACAAAAAACTATGAGGTTATTATGCCTTGGAATTAAATTTATTTGGTTTTTAAATAAAATGCACTTTCTCTAATTAAATATTTTTAAAACAATATACAATACCATACTGTGTTGGAAAACCAAAAAAACAAGATGGTTTGATAATAAATACAGTGTTTTAGTATAGAGCAGAAATGAAAATTTCGGTATTGTACAATACAATGAAAATAAAAAATGATAACTTGAAGATTCATTTTGGTAAAAACTGATATCTAAGTTCATACCAGCGTTAAAAATTATTAAAGTTGTATCATAATTCTGCTTTACAACGGAATACATTTTGTCATCAATTTTCTTTTGTTACAATTTGTCTAGGGTGTACTTGACTAGTTTTAGTTAAGATGATACCTAAATAATATTGAATCAAAGTCTAACATATTCTGACAACAAAAAATTAAAACCATACAATTATTAGGTTTTTCTTAATTTTTTTTCACATTTTTTAAAAGACACAAAATTTTTAGCTTTAGTTTTGGCCAACACTACAAAATAAAAACTATAATTTTGTGCTTCTAAATTATTTTCTTTCATATTCTTGTCTAAAAAGTATGATTTTTTCCTGACAACTTAAGTATCTTTTTTATTGCGATATATGTATGAAGGTAATATAGGGCAAGTTTTGGATAATTGAAAAAAAATTTCAGATAGTAATCAAACACATCGTTACGATGATAGAGAACACCAAAAAAATGGGTGGCACAATTCTCTCTGTCTGTTGGTGGTCTGTCTGTCTGTACTTGGACCTGAGACGAAACCACGAAAGCGATTTATTTCAAATTTTGAGAGGGGAAATTGATAAATTTTTTTAAGCTACGAAAATCACGGTACTTGTCATACAATCGTTTTAGAAGTTTATTTATTTCAAAAACGGCTCTAAAGACTTTGGTTAAAAAAAACTGAATTATTGTAAACATGGTGTACTTTTTAGTAGTTTTTTTTTTTTACTAAAAACTGTTATAACTGCTATGCAGTCAGTATAAATGATCTTACTCAAACAAATTTTAAGGGTTAAATGTAAAAATTGTGAATTTTATTTAAAAAAGCATAATTAAAAAATTAGACTTAAAAATAGCAAAAATAATGAAATATTTAAATTTTTCGAACTTAACTTATAACATTAAAGACGATAGTGTCTACTTCTATTCATGTTGAATTTAGCGAAAATTCCTTTGCTTACATCAGCCAATCGACCATCAGGATTACATAATTGCAAGGTAACCATTTAGGATCTGAAAATTTAAAAAATATTTTAGTGTTTTTGAAAAGCATATTTAAACCAACTTACTCTTAAGAAGCATTTTCGATTCCCGCCCACGGACTCAACGGAGCTCACAAGTTAATTCTGCGCTGTATATTGTCAAAGCATCCCTCTGAGTCACAGCATACACAGCTATGAACAAAGAAATATCACATTTATAAAATGAAAAATAATTGAAAAAGAGTTTTCGTTATTTTGAATGATCATTGCAAGTTTTTTTTAGGTATGATGCTTACAGCAACTAACACAACAAAAAAGGTCAAAAACAACCCTTTATCAGCCATAGGCCTTTGATTTTGGTCGTTTAAATTAGTCTTTAGTCTTTTAATAGTGGACAGAGAAATAGCACACTTGTAAGTTTAGTATGAAGTTTTTATTTTCTTATGGTACCTTGCAGGTCAAAATTATTTATTTTGATTGTGAAAGAAATATAAACAGGTGTTTCCAAAATATGGGCTGTGGCGTTCATTGGACTTAAATTTAAGAAGTATTATCTATAAGCTCCATGCACAAGGTAATAATCCTTCAAAAATTGTTAAATTAATGAATATTCCAGAAAAATGGTGCACAATGTCATTAATTTAGTGAGACACGATCCTAAGCTTAAAATAAAAAGCCAAGTTCGAAAGCAACCCATCGCAAAACTTCAATACGCATTAACAGAGCCGTAGTCAGAAAGTGTAAGTCCAATCCTTAATTCCTCTCGCATCATTTTGGCCGAAATTAATGAGGAATTTGGTGTTAGTGTCTCCAGCAGAACTGTAAGAATCAACTTTGCAAAATTATATGGACGCGTAAGCAGACAAAAACCTCAGCTGATAATTGAGGGTCATTTGGCATTTGTCAAAAACGGTTGGGTGAATCAATTTGAAAATTTACAGTAATATTGGTGTTATAAAAGTCTACAAATCTGCATACCATTCAAGGCGTGCAATAAAGATTTGCAAAGAAACAAAAGATTTACCGAAAGACCACAAAAAGTCGTTTCTAGTACTTTTTTTTAAGGGTCAAACAAAATATTCTTTACAAAATTATAAAATATTAAAAATTAACACAATGAAAATGGTAAAATCCAATTTGAAGAGGATTCAAATTAGAATTTAGAAATGTATCAACCATTATCCTCAGATAATTACTTTGGAAGTTACACCCAAATCAAATATCATTTTTTTCAAATTCCAATATAAATGTACATAGGCACACTCTTACCAAAAGTCAAATTTTGAACCGCTGACTGGAAATGAAATTGGTAAACGCCAATTTGAAGAAGATTCAAATTAGAGCTTAGGGATGTATCAACCATTATCCTAGGATAATAACTTTGGAAGTTAAACCCAAATCAAATATCATTTTTTTCAAATTCCAATATAAATGTACATAGGAACACTCTTACCAAAAGTCAAATTTTGAACCGCTGACTGAAATTGAAATCAAATACCATTTCTTTCAAATATTACTACTAGTTCATAATAATTAATAATTTATAGGATTTGTAAAAAAAATCAACATGTAGTTCTTTTAAACGGAAAAAACTACAAGAAACTTTAGCAAAAATCGTTGAAATTTTTTTTCTCCCAAATACCCTGAGATCACACAAATTGGTATTGGCTTCGGGTTAATTAAATTCTATACACAAGTTCATTATTGATATTTGATTGGTTTTGTAAAACCATAAGATAAATTCATTTATCAATGATAAATTAATTTATCAATGTATTTATCTTATAGTTATAAATTTATTTTTTAGCCAATCGTAAATAGAAATGTTATAAAGCAACATTGAAATTGAAATTGATCTTATCTTCACTTGATTGCATATTAAACATCTTAAAACGTTAACGGAGATCTGAATTGTAGATTTTTTAAAATAAAATAACTTTGGGCTTCTAGCTGCTGAGTTCACCAATGGCAAGTTATCAGTGTGGGTCTTACATAGCCTCTTTTTTTAATTTTTCGTTTGGTGGGGCAAGTTTTTGTTTAAACTGAATTAATTTAAAGCTAAAGCTCACCTTCATAGGACGCCCGATACAAAGGATAGCCAAGTCCAACGTGCGTATGATGGTGTGTATGTGCACATGTCTTTGGTGTGGCGGACTTCGACTATCGGCCGGATTACCACTGCCAATGTGGCAGGTATACCAGCCACACTGCTGCTGCTGTTGTTGATGTTGATGTTGTTGTTGTTGTTGTTGTTGTTGTTGTTGTTATTGTTGTTGTTGTTCTTGTTGTTGCTGCTACTGCTGCTGCTGTACTATTGTTGTTGCTGAGCTTGCTGTTGGGCCTGTTGTTGGGCTTGTTGCTAAGCTTGTTGTTGAGCTTGTTGCTGTACCTGCTGCTGAGACCGCATTTGCTGCTATTGCTGGTGACTGAACTACTGTTGATGTTGTGCCGACATTGGTTGATCTTCAAGCTTCATTTGTGAGCCGGGAGGCTGTTGATGTGACCCAGACTGTTGCGTCTCTGCTCCGGGAAGATGTAATATCTGAAAAGAGTTAGTTTCAATTAGAATATGTTGGCTACGATAAAAATGTTTGATTGGTTTTGTAAAATAATTTAACAAATATTATTTTTCAAAGTGAAAAAACTACAAGAAACTTTACCGAACATTTGTTAAACAACTTTTTTCTTCTCTTCTGAAAACAATCAATGATATTGGATTTGGGTTAGTTTTATTCTACTAACTTATCTTCACTTGATTCCATAGGGTGCCGGATACATAACATAGCCAGGTCCAACGTGCGTATGATGGTGCGTATGCACATGTCTTTGGGGTGGTGGACTTCGACTATCGTTTGGATTACCACTGCCACTGTGGCAGGTATACCAGTCATACTGCTGCTTTTGTTGGTGCTGCTATTGCTGTTGTTGATGCTGCTGCTGTTGCTATTGTTGCTGAGCTTGTTGTTGGGTCTGTTGTTGGGCTTGCTGTTGAGCTTGTTGTTATGCTTGTTGCTGAGCTTGTTGTTGAGCTTGTTGCTGTGCCTGCTGCTCAGCCTGCATTTGCTGCGATTGCTAGTATGTATATAATATAGATTCCGGGAGATATCTTCGGGAGCATGATAACGTGCCATTGGCAGGTGATATAGTGATGTAATGTAGGACGTAGACATCAACACGTTTCGATACATAGGGTGACTGGCATCGAAACCAAAAGGACTCGGACTAATGTGAGATGAGGTGGACCCTGAGTTTCTATTGTGGGCTTCTGTCCCTCCGCGGTATATTTACATCCTTTTCGTCTCTTTTTCGTTGTTGAGGTTGCATTTGCTGCGATTGCTGGGGACTAAACTGTTGGTTTTGTTGTGTTGCGCCTCTGCTCTGAGAAGATGTTATTTCTGAAAAGAATAAGTTTCAATTAGAATATGTTGGCTACGATAAAATGTTTGATTTGTTTTGTAAAGTAATTTAATAAATACTATTTTTCAAAGTGAAAAAACTACAAGAAACTTTACCGTACATTTGTTAAACAATTTTTTTCTTCTCTTCTGAAAACAATCAATGATATTGGATTTAGGATAGTTTTATTCTGCTAACTTATCTTCACTTGATTCCATAGGGTGCCGGATACATAACATAGCCAAGTCCAACGTGCGTATGATGGTGTGTATGGACATGTCTTTGAGGTGGTGGACTTCGACTATCGTCTGGATTACCACTGCCACTGTGGCAGGTACACCAGCCACACTGCTTCTTTTGTTGTAACTGCTATTGTTGATGCTGCTGCTGTTGCTATTGTTGCTGAGCTTGTTGTTGGGCTTGCTATTGAGCTTGTTGTTATGCTTGTTGCTGAGCTTGTTGTTGAGCTTGTTACTGTGCCTGCTGCTCAGCCTGCATTTACTGTGATTGCTGGTGACTATTGTTGTTGTTATGCCGACAATTATAGATCTTCGGTCTTAATTTGTGAATCACGAGGATGTTGATTTGACCCAGACTGTATTTGCTACAGAAAATTGTTGCGTAAAGATGTAATATCTGAAAAAAAGTAAGTTTCAATTAGAATATGTTTTTAAACGATCGAATTAACACAATTATAAAACTTTTTTTTACCCTTTTTTCATCTGTCAAAATATTGAGCTACTTGTCTACATTTGATATGGTAGAAGTAAGGCACGTACGCACTGAGTTTCAAGGGTACACTCCCACTTTTTGAATGAATTTTCTTTAATTTTAATAAAGATACAGAAATATTATTTTATTTGTATTCCAGAAGCAACAAAAAGCTATATTTTATATACTTTTTGTTCCTAACGAGTTAAAAATCTAATTGTATTGAAAAAACAAAAAATATTTTCAATTTTTGAATTCAACGGATTAATATTTTAAATATCTGAGCGCGGTAGTCCACAAAATTTGAGCACTGAGCACTGTAGCAACATTTCTTTCATTGTGTTGGTGCGGTCCCCATTTAAAATGCACGGAACAACCAATACATGCTAGGAAATTTGGTCAAAGTGCTCTCAACTCAGCTTGTAGGGTGAAAGAGAACCAACCCCCTGAGTCACGACTCTATGACCTGAACTAAGAGTTTTGGCAAATGCCACACGAGCCTGAATATTTTTTGTTTACTTTTAAAATTCCATTTTGCTATCTTTCTTCTAACCTTTCCACAAAAAAAAAAACATTTGGACATAAATTAGGACAGAATTTTGTTAAGGTATGTTTGTTTCGTGCTCTTTAATGAAAGTTTTGATTACGTTTCGTTAAATTGCAATTGTTTATAGAACTGTCATTTAATTTAGTTTTTCTTAAATATTTATTTTATATTAGATTCACCAAATTCAAGTATAGACTCACTAAATTCGTAGAACCATTCTCTATCGATAGATACCAATAAAACCCACTTTTGTTTCCACCAGCCGCTAACTATACGCGAACCTTAAATTGTTAATAACAAATAAACTATGATTCACAAAATTCTAAAAGCGACTAATCAAATTTCACCAAATTCTCACAAAATTATAGGCACCAAAAATTTTGAAATTCGTGACATCACGCCGCTAAGTATATGCATTTCCTAGAACTCTACAAATAATTGAATGCTCTTTAATAGTAACTATGTCCATTTCTTTAATAAATAATTGTAAATTGAACTTGTTGTTATTTTTCATACATTTCAATGGCGCATATTCATAGTTGTTGTTTAAGCTGTTGCTAGTTAAATCTGTATTTTATCATATGGAAACTTTATCAGATAAAATCTTATTTTTTCTAGCAGCAGCTGAAATAAAGTCTATGAATATGCCCCCATTAAGAGTGTTCCGGACTGAAATGGCGATTTCATGAAAAGGATTGTGAGGTGTGTACTTGTCCGATCAAAACGATTAGAGTGTCAATGTATAGTTTGTTTTCATAGGACATCATTGGCGAAAAAATTTTAATTTGTACTCTGAATGAATGCCTTTAAGAAAACGAAAATATGACGAAAATGGCTGTTTTTTCTTTATATAATTTTTTGTTTGTTTTTTCCATTTTATTTTTATTTTGATTGTTTCAATGTTAACAATGAAACAATTGGTAAGAGTTTCTTCTTTTTCTTTTTGGCAGCTCATTTTTTTCTGTAAAATCCTCTAAAAAAGTTATAGCAAAACATGCACACATACACAACATGAACATGTACACACAAATACAGAAGAAGATACCATAATCATGATGAACATGTTCGTCTTTACTATAATCTTGATCTTGATTTCGCTGTTTTCTATAATCTTGATATTATGAACATGCTCTTGATTTTGGTCATACCTCCATATCCAACAATTTTTATATTTTACATCCCTTCCTTTTTCAAGAAGTGAAATCAAGATTCATGTAAATCCACCATATAGGTGGTAGTGTTTCTTATAGATAATACCAACCTAACTAACAAAATTGCTTCGCATTTCAGACATTAAGGTGTTATTTGTTTCTAAAGCGCTCCATTACGCCCTCTGACAGAAAGTAAATATCTTATCGGACTATTACTGAATCCTTAAATATTTTCTGGTGCAAATTATATCAGCTTGATAAAGGCAATGTACCAATGTTTCTTTAATCTTTCTATAATGCTCTTATGAAATAACCAAGATACTATCGCTTCAATAGTCATCCCATAAAATTCTTATACAATCTTTATGTTAGACTTTGTTTTAGTGAATTTTACGTCACCATTTTATATTTTATATTCAATTTAGCATCGGAGCACATATATTTATTATTATTGTCAATGTTTAAGCCTAGTAAGCAGATCGAGCTAATATTTCGCTCCCACTTTTCTCTCCAAACACCAGCTAAAATCCTAGCTAAATTTTGACATAAAATTGTTGTGGAGAATACATTACAAAAAACAGATGTTCTCTGAAAAGAAATTTTATTCAACAATTTCAAAAAAATTTATTTTTATATTTCAAGTGGAAATAATGAACTAGAATAGATTTTTTTTCTTCGGTATTGTTAAATCATTTGTTCATGACTATTTTTCGTACTTAATTTTAATATTCAAAATCGTAAGGTCACTTAAATCTCACAAATAAAAAAACCTGTCGCAATTTAGCTCCAGAATTAATGTGCCGAACAATTATTTCCCTCGCTAAAATTTGACAGATAAGTGCCGTACAGAAAAAAACAAAAATTTGATTTTTTAGCTGGAGCTGCGTACCTCTCGGCTGAAATGCTTGGCTAAATTTTGGAGAGAATTTTGTATGGGATTTCAACTCGATCTCCCTACTAGGCTTTAAGGTTGGTTTTAATTAATGAATTAATCAATTATACCTCTATTTATTTAATTAACATTATGTGTTTGTTATAGCCATTCCAATCTATTATTTTATGTTTTTCTTGAACAAGGTTTTTTCTTATTAATGCAAGCTTCTTGTCTCAAACGAGAAAATTCATGATAAAATTGATTCCAAGTTAATGCATTGAACTGTATATCTGAGATTGGTGGAGCGGTTAGCGAGCAAGACTCACAGTCGATCTCGATCTGTGAAAGTGTGCACACGTTTTCGGCTTTCACAGTGTTTACAAATAAGATCGAAGTGTCCAGTACAAGTTAGTACCACAGCCAAGATTTTTTTAATAGTCCAATAGCACAGAGGAAGAGGTGGGGGACCGTCAGTCTGAGGTTCACGAGTTCGAGTCCCAGTCGGGCATAAAAACATTACAGGCTTTTTTTCACAACAGGGAGGTGGAAAATTTTATTGTCTGGGAAAAACAGCAGATGGAGAGAGAGAAAAGTGCGGGGGCACCGAAAGGTGGCCCAGCAACGATAAGTAAAGCTTCAACGGCACCAGTAGCGGGGACATCGAAAGATGTCATAGCAACGGCAGCGATAGCAACAACATCAGCAGCAACGGCGTCATCAGCCGATACCCCCGTAAAGAGAAGGAAAAAATCCGATGTGCGCCGAACTTGGTGAAGTGGCGCTCTACCATCACTCCAGCAGAGCTGCCAGCTAGGGGAAAATGGGCGTCATGAGTTACCAAATCTTCAGCCGCAATAAAAATACAGCAGCAGCTAAACACTTCGCCCTTCGACGAGGAACAAATTGAATATATGTCCGAAGTAGGTGAAGGGCTTTACACAACGGGTGATAGCAACATCATCGCCATAACATCACCAGAGGCGTCCTCAGACGAAGAAGATGAGGCACAAAAAACTAAAGAGGTTGATGATGAACAACCAAAAGAAGAACAGCGAATCAGCGAGCAGATTGGAGCCACAGAAGGGGAGATGGTGCGCCTCAATGCCCAACTTACGACACTGGTGCTAGCTCTAAAGAACAAACAAGAGGCTCGCCGTGAAAAAGAAAGGCTGGAGTGAGAGCTAAAGGTACCACAGGCGCCAAACAAAGAAGCGCAACAGCAACCACAGCTGCCACCAAAAGAGCAGCTACAGATACGGGAGCAGCCCAAAGAGAACCTGCTTGTACAGCAGCCAATGCCTAGGGAGCAAAAGCAACAAAATAAAAAGCAGCAGACAAAACAGCAGCAGTCACAACAGCAGCAGCAAAAGCAACAGGAGCGGAGCCGACAGCAGCAGGAAGAACACCAACAGCAGTCACAGCCGCCCCAAAGCAAAAAAGAGAAGGTGCCGCCCATCAACACCTATAAGATGGAATTAAAAGGAACCATAGGCCTATGTAAGTCGGCCATAGGCCAAAACTTTTATATTAAATGACTAAGTAAGGATAGGCATGCTATACACAGCTTCACAGTGGCGGAGCATAAAATTATTAAAAACTTATTAAAGAATCCACGACTGAGTTCTTCAGTTTTACCCTCAAAGTGGATAAATTTCAAACGGTCCTCCTGAAGGGCATAGATTCCTGCACGGAACCACAGGTGCTCTTAGATGAGCTCTGTAAAAAAGCGAGCGACGATCTCGACTTTATCGGGGTCAAGCCATTCGCTACAGTCAGAGCCAGACGGCAGAAGCGGTCTTTGCCGTTCTTCCTTGTTCAAATTTCGCCCAGCAGCAAACTGGATAGGTTGAAAAGTATCTCCGTCCTCAACTACCAGGTTGTAACTTGGGATAGACTAAAGAGACGCGGTGACATGTTTCAATGCATGCGCTGCCAAAGGTTTGGCCACGCTGCAGCAAACTGCGAAATGCAGTCACGCTGCGTTAAGTGCGGTGAGGACCACATAAAGGGAGAGTGTAAACAAGGCGACATACGGGTCGAAGACATGACCCAGCTTAAATGTACACTTTGCGGAAAGGAGGGGCACCCTGCTAATTATCGGGGTTGCTCAGCTTTTCAGCAAATTCGCAACAATAAAGTGGCTAGGCAGACAGTGGCAGAGATACGCCCATCAACGCGTGCTCCCACAGCAACACCCGTTAATCCCCAAATTTCCTACGCCCAAATGGCGGCAGGAAGGGGAAAAACGGTAAGGCCTGCAGCTAAGGCAGCCCTACTGGCCCTAGTGCCAAAGGCGCCGGACGCTCAGGCCGATATTAGAAGTATGTTGCTGGCAATTCAAGGCCAGTTAACAGGACTTCAGACCCAGATAAAGGAGCAGGCGACTAGGGTAGACTATCTCTACTCTGTTTTGCCTAGCTTAACGCAAATTAGAGGTTAAAGGCGCGCTGTCGGAGAGGCCTCTTAGGATCCTTGCTGTGAATATAAATTCACTGATAAGGACCGAACGTAGAGCTAATCTTTTCCAATTGTTGAAAGACCAAAGTCCAGATGTGTTTATGGCCAGCGAAACTAAGCTGAACCAGAAACATAAGTTGACTAACAACAATTACAATATCGTTAGAAGAGATCGACCCAACTCCACTCAAGGGGGGGGACGTCGCAATCTTCATACGAAAAGGCATTAATCATAAAGTTATATATAATGGTGATCTGCGCAGATTTCGGCTGTTAGAGGCGTGCATCGTATGCATTCCTCTCCAACAGGGGAAGCGAATGTACATATGTGATCGCGGCTTATGCACCGGCATCACCTCAGCCAACTGATTTTATGACAGAGCTTGAAAAACTTTTCGAATGTCTACACTTGAGCTTGGAAGAAAATTACTTTCTCATGGCCGGTGATTTGAATGCCAAACACCAAGATTGGGGAAATCAAATTCAGAATCAAAAAGGTATTCATCTTTTCAATTGGATGAGTCGATACAACACTGAATATGGTGTCGACCTGTTGGCTATGGATCGGCCATCGTTTCCAAGAAGCGGTGCCTATCTGGATCTATTGCTAATAGACGCAAGACTGACAATTACTGACACTGTGGGTCAAAGACCAAGAAACTGTTTACGAACGATCGAGTACGGCAGTGACCACTGCGGACTCGCCGCTGTAATACAGCTTCCGAACGACCTCGTGGAGTTGGATGAGTATGTACCTGTGCATACTTACAATTACAGTAAGGCGCGCTGGCCATGCTTTACCAACGCCTTATCGAGCGAAATCAGTTCGAATAACATATCCGCACCAAATGACAGGAATTTGACAAATAACGAAATAGACCAATACCTAGAACAAATGGATGAGACAATCAAACGAACAATGAACAGAACAATACCGAAATACAAGCAACGGGACGCAACCGACATGTACCGGAACGCGACCATTAACGCATTACACAGACAAAAAGTGGACTGCTGACAAGACTCAAACTCTTGTACCGACGATTAACTGACCCGCACGATCTGGAGATTAGGACACTGAAGTCGTTGATCAAGAACATCAACCAACTTATAAAGGAAAACTATCGGTTGTCAATTAATTTGTATTGGGATAACAAAGGGATAACAAAATTCGGGCCGTTTACTCTAGCAACCCGAGCATGTTTCCCCAAATTAACAAGATATTTAGAAGGAATGATCAGAACGATCTTCCGTGTCTTAAGCTTCAGAGAACGACGGACAACAGAGACGTACTTATGACAGTAGGAATTGATCCAGAGAACGCCGTCTTGGACGATGACCTCTTTATTGTCGAAGATCCGCAGGAGAAAGTGGAGGCTGTGGGGGCTGCTTTCCAGCAAGTGTACAAGGTGAATGCTTGCATTCGCCCCAATCATGACCTGGAAAACAGAGCCTTGCTCCATCACTTCTACCTTCGAAATGACATCACGCAATGGCGATCAGAGAACCTCGGTTTCACCGGGTTCAATGAAGATCATTTGGCAAACGCCATAATCGCCGAGCGAAATGGGCCCAGTTCCCTGTTAATCACGAAGGTGGAGCTCCAGCTCATCTTCGATTCATTAAAGAAGAAGAAGTCAGCAGGAGTCGATGGCATATCCAACGTTGTACTTCGACATTTACCTCAAGAAGCAGTAGACATTTATACCACTCTGTTTACCAACGCTCTGAATAATGCATATTATCCAGTGCGGTGGAAGACAGCTGTGGTGCATCCTCTCCCGAAAAAGGGAAAGGACAACTCCAATCCGAAGAATCTCCGGTCGATAAGTCTTCTTCCGAGTATCAGCAAGGTATTCGAAAAAGTTATCAATAGAGCTCTGTCTAAGTGGGCAGAGGACAATAATATCATACCGGACAATCAGTTCGGTTTTAAGGCGGGACATGACACCATTCATGCCGCGTCGAAACTCGTTTCTGATGTCCAATGGAACAAATCTAAGAAGCAGTGTACGGGTGCCTGTCTGGTTGATTTGGAGAAGGCCTTCGACACCGTATGGTTAGAGGGTCTTTATCTAAAGCTGACCAGACTTGGCATTAGTAAACCACTATTATATATGCTTTATGATATGCTCAATGGCAGAAAGTTTGTTGTCAAAAGTGGCAATGTAACTTCTGCCACAACCTTTAATATTAAAAATGGTCTTCAGCAGGGAGCGGTCAACTCGCCGATTCTATTCAGCATTTACACCAGCGATCTGATAAGTAGTCTAACTCAGGCAATTGCGTATGCCGACGATCTAATTGCGTACAGAACAGCTCCAAAAGTCGAGGTCATCAGGATTCTTTTGCAGCGTGACTTCGAGAAGATTCAGCGGTATTGCGATGACTGGAAGTTGAAAATCAACTTTCAGAAATCAGAAACTATCTTGTTTAGGACTCCGTTGCTTAGAGCCACAAGGGATATGAGAAAGAACTGGCGCAAGCTGGTGATCATAGGGCCAAATGGACATCCACTGGCGAGTAAAAGTGTAGTAAAGTACCTTGGCATCTGGATGGATCAGTATTTGTATTTCGACAGACATATAAATGCTGCTCTGGCCAGGGCCAGAGGAGCTTTTGCCCTGACGAAACGGTTGTTTTATAGCAGCCGGCTGGACAGCAGGGAGAAGGTGATTTGCTACATGGCCCTTATCCGGCCGATGATTGCCTATGGATGCCCGGTTTGGTTCAACGCTGCCCCATCTCAAATGGAAAAGATTCGGGTGTTTGAGAGGCAGTGTCTTCGACGCTGCCTTGGATTGCACAGAATACCAGAGTCGGAGTACAAACACTACTATTCCAACCTGGCTCTATACAACGGGGCCAACATAAACAGGATAGATGATTTCTTGCTGAAGCTTATTCGAGGTCACATTGCAAGAGCGATGTCCTCGTCTAACAGCTTAATTTTCGGGGCTTATTACCCTAAATACGAATACTACGAGAGTGTGCGTCTAAGCGGCTTTATTCCGCCCGATGCATTCCTCCACCTAGACAGTCGAGGGCTGATTCAGGATAGAGCGGCGGTTCCGCTAATCTACCACGTCGGCCGTAGAGCTGTAGATCAGCGGCTCCTTTACAGTCGAGACGTCCTCGCACAAGACGGAGCTGTGTCTGAACGGGACCGAAGAGATATGGTAAGGCAGGACAACCAGTTCTGGTGGTTGAAAAACGAAGATGAAGTTCCTTCAGACATTTAAGAGTTGACCTTGCTATTTTCTTTTGTATGGCCGACTTGCATAGGTTTAGGTAGTTAGTTTTAAGTAGGGACAGTCAGGGTGGCACAAAAAAAAAAATATATATATAAAACATACAAAAACACCAAAAAAATTATAAAATCAACATAAATACAAAAAAATTATAAAAACCGGAAAATGCTTGCTGTGGCTGTTCTAGTTTGTAGGTAGCTTATAAGTAGGTTGTAATTAGTTTAAAATTAGTTGTAAATAGTTTTAAGTAGTTTTAATTAGCTTTAATTTAGTTTTATGTAGTTTGTAAGTTTTATACAAAACCAAAAAATAAAGACATAGATACCGAGTTTTTTTGTGAAATTCTTCTCGGTAAAAAATAAAACCGACCTGGATTTAGTATTAAGATAGTTCTTAGGCCGAAAGGCATTAGCATTAAGTTATTATAGTTTAACTTAGAGCGCCCGACTGGGGCCAGTAAGTTAGTTTTAAGATATTGATAAGTAGGCTAGTTTTTATGAATTTTTGTCTAGCTTTAAGATAGTTCTAAGATAATTGAAAAATAAAAATGAATTTACAAAAAAAAAGCGAGCTAGACAATTAGCTGAGAGAGACACGTGTTCGATTCCTGGACCTGCCAACTATTTTTTTTTTATTTAAATTAATGTGAACTTCTTTAAGACTCTCATAATTAGCTCTATAAGAGTACAACAGGAGTTGAAAAGGTCACTTTTTTCACTCTATGGAGTTCTATGCATTGGTTATATGCGTAGGTTGAATGAAACCAAAAAGCATCTATGGAGGAATAAAGAAGCGAGATTGTTAGTTGGGAGTAGATGTCCTTAGTTTCTATGAATGAAAATTCATGTACGAGCTATGTGGGCAAGAGGTGGCGTTATAAATGGTACTTATTTTTTCCAGTATAGGGGTATCGAGGGCTGCTGTCGCTTCGAAAACGCGGAACCAATATATTTGCAGCTCTTGTATGAAAGTGACACCCAACTAGCAGTCCATATAAAATAAGTCAATGTTTCGCACATTTCTATGGATGAAATTTCAAAAAGACTTGACTTTTTGAATTTTTAAAAACAGATGTTACGAGCTTCTTCGTAAAATTTTTTTGTAGTTAATTTTTTTCACCATCACGATGCTTATTTTTGCGACATTTTTTTGACAGTTATTGAATGAAACTGAAATTAGACTAGCAGTCCATATATATGTATACGTCCATGCAAAACAACATCGAGTACCTGTATTATCTGGAGTCACGACTCGTACCCCCTTACCTGAAACACGTCCAAATTTTATTTGAGCTAATTAAGAGAAAACTCTCTTAAATTCCCTGTCCATGAATACGTGGGAAACAAAATGGCATCAGTAGCTTAAAAGGTAAGGTTTTGTTTTTTTTTCCATTATATAATGTCAAAATGACAGTTCTCGGTTGTCTTTGTAAAATGCCATTTATACATCTTATGGTTGAGTTCTTTCAATTAAATTAAACAAATTTTATTAATTTAAAGTCGACCAGCTGGTCCGGAAACGGAAAATAAAGTTGAACGTGTACCATACTCCTTGACAAAAATGGTTTGGCCTAGGCTTGGTAACTTTGGGAGATGGTGAAACATCAGCTGGTCTGATATACTTCCAACTTCCTGATAAACTCAATTATATGGTTTGCGGCAACAAACGACCATTACTCGGCTCTCAAAAGGAGAAGTACACTACCTTCATTCCAAGTGCAAAAAGGTGATACTATTTACATTGACGTCACAGCTTTGGGGGCTACTCTA
This sequence comes from Dasysyrphus albostriatus, assembly GCA_946251815.1. NCBI lineage: Eukaryota > Metazoa > Arthropoda > Insecta > Diptera > Syrphidae > Dasysyrphus > Dasysyrphus albostriatus. The sequence goes on along the minus strand of OX276335.1, from coordinate 105,636,916 downwards.
GCTCTTGGCTTAATGTTCTTCAACACTGATAATAAAGCAGTCTCTCAATGGACAGATCCACCTGATACAAAAAGTTTACTTGATCTGATACAAACAGTTTACCAGATCTGTTTCTCCTACCAACAATTGCCAAAGGTTTAATTATTTGGAAGGACGTTGAACCAAGCTGAGAATTGCTGTTCAATCAATCTGAAGCAATTCATAGAAAGAAGAAAGATCTAAAGAATCATGAAGCGATTACTTAAGTATTTCCTTTGTTGATGTCAATAATATTTCGTTAAATATCGCTCAAACTATTTCAGACAAGCCTTCTGTAAGCTGTGTGCTTGTGTCCCAAATATGAGGGCACCGAGAACAAAGAAGCTTAAGTCTCTGAAAATACTATAAAATTGTTCCTTGGATTCTCGGAAAAATTTGTTGGAGAATATGCTGGACGACCAACTGTAGAGAGAAGCCTGATGCTGATTCTAATCTCTATATTACTTGTGTATTTTGGAACGGAAGATTTAGAAATAATGTGAACTATTCTTTATATCTGCGACCTAGAATAGGAACAGATCATTATCAAGTTAACTATGGCTCTCAAATGGCAATCCATATGTCATTTGGATTTTTATTTTTCGTACCCGGTTGCTCTTGTATGCGCATTTTTTCCACAATTTCCCAATCACAGGAATGACAATCGGTAAGTAAAGTTTGTTTGCTTTTTATTCCTGATATATATTAGACATTACTTTTAAAACAATTTCCCCCCCCCCCTGCGGGTAAGGGGAAAGAATATACCCGAGGTAGGCATGCCTGTCGTAAGAGGCAACTAAAATCCAAACTCCGTATACTGAGATTGATGTATAAATAACTATGCAATGAGCAAAACAATAAGATATAGTACCCCAGGTGGCAGTCCAGGTTCATTGGAAAATCCACCGTCTTCGGAGGTCGGCTCTATGGATTCTGGGGAGAGCCAATTATTGCATTTAATAAATCCCTTCCTAAAAAGTGCAAGGGTATCTCGATCACCACCATCTAAATCGAGTGCAAAACCAACAAAATTCGGGCAAAAGAGTTCACCCGTCACGCCTGCGCGTGCCAAAATAGGCTCAGATAAAACAAAAAATCTTGAAAAAGATAATAACGAACTTCGACAAAAACTTGATCAAGTAATGGAACTTTATCAAGAGCTTAAGAAAGAAGTCGATCTTCTTCGAAAAGAAAATGAGATATTGAAAAGCGAAAATCCTCCAATAAACTCAAAGTCTAGCTTGCCACAAGTCAATAATTGTAGATATGAAACGGACGAAGAAGAGCTAGCACGTGAAACGGAGAAGTCCTCAAAGAAAAGATTGAGTAAAAAGCGTAAAGCTGGCTCTTCACCTGAAGCAGCCTCCTCTTTTGAAATAAGAGTTTCACCAAAACATGCGACAGTTAAAGAAAAACCTGTTAAGGAACGGTCCCCACCACCGATAAATGTTATCGGTATTGCGGAGTACAACACGTTGCAAACCATATTAAAGGCATTATTACCATCGGCTTTTAAAATTATTTCACTTAAGAACAACAAGTGGAAAGTTTGTGTGAAAGACCCCGAAAGTTATCGTCTTCTGTCACGAAAACTAAACGAAGAAAAAGTAGAATGGTATACCTATGAAAATAAGTCGGAAAGACCCCTACGTGTTGTGGCAAGAGGACTACACGCATCATGTTTAAAAGACGATATTATTAGTGATCTAAAAGAGCGCAACCTCAAAATCTTAGATGCGACGAACTTTGTCAAAAGAGAGAAACAGAAAAAAGAGGGTGAAGCGATAGTGGTACAACGTGGTCTCCCACTATTTATACTTTCGTTCGATAAGACTGAAAAATTAGATGAAATTTATAAAATTAAAACAATTCTAAACATCGTAGTTAGGATCGAACCTCTAAGAAAGAGCACAAGGTTAATCCCTCAGTGTAAACGCTGCCAAGAATTCAATCACACCCAAACCTATTGCAAAAAGGAGCCAAGGTGTGTAAAATGCGCTGGAAAACATCTAACTGTTGACTGCAACGGAAAAAGTGACAGTCCACCGACGTGCATTAATTGTAATGGAAATCACCCAGCAAGTTATAGGGGCTGTGAAGTAGCTAAAGAATTACAAAAGCGACGATCAAAATCTGCCCAAACACAAAGAAACCCACCAAGGCAATTAGAAACCGCAATTCCCAAGAATGCCAAATCTACGAAAGGTCCAAAACCTAGTATCCGTAAGGTAAAGAAAACAGTGTCAGTACCTTCGGAGAAAATATCGAAGCAAGGAAATGCAGAAACATATGCCCAAATAGCGGCAAAAAATGTACCCGTAAATAAAGGCACCGAAACAGACCCGGTTTCGAAAGTCTTTTCAATAATTTTGTCAAAACTTGAAGAACAATGTGAAACAAATAGACTTATCTTTGATAGGTTAAGTAAGCTCGAAAATTGTTTTCGACCCAAACCTCTTTCAAAAAATATATGATGGAAAAGCTTAAAATTCTAACGTGGAATGCCAACGGATTATGGCAAAAACTTGGAGAATTGGAGATGTATATTCAAGAAAATGATATTGACATATGTTTGATATCAGAAACGTATGCCAAAAATGAATCAAATCTTAAAATCCACGGGTTTCATGACTACCACGCCATTCATCCGTCAAACAAAGCAAGAGGTGGATCATCATTGTATATAAGAGAATGCATTGAACACTCGATAGGACTTAAAATAGAGGTGGAATAAATGCAATTGAGTAGTGTACAGGTTAAAACTAAAAATATTCCTCTCAATGTCTCTTCCATATATTGCCCTCCGCGTTGCAAAATTGATAAGAGTGCATTTACGAAATTGATAAGGTCACTAAGTCCAAATTTAATTGTTCGTGCTGACTTTAATGCAAAGCACACCTTCTGGGCCTCACGATGCATATCTCAAAAGGGTCGCATGCTATATGAAGCAGGAATGGAAAATAATTTTGACTTTCATCGACTGGCAAGCCAACTTACTGGCCAACTGATCCGTCGAAAATATCTGACCTAATCGATTTATTCATGGTGAAAGGAATACCCTCTAACCGTATAGAAATTTCAGAGGGCTATGACCTCTTCTCAGATCATTCTGCCGTCGTACTCATTATAAGCGAAAGCCTTGTTAAAATTGAAAAACCACCCAGGTTAACAAACAGTTAAACCAACTGGGATGGATTTAAAAAAGATATCGAGGACAACGTTGAGTTAAGGGTATCATTACAATCGCCTCTTGAGCTTAAAGACGCAGTAGATACCTTTGTTCATATAATACAAAAAGCAGCTTGGGATAACCTTATCAAAGGCTAATGCCTCGCTTTAAAGATATAAAATATCCGCAAGAAATAAAAGATTTAGTGAAAGAGAAACGAAAAGCACGTACAAAATGGCAGCAAACCCGTGCTCCTCAACACAAAGCTCATTTAAATCGCTTGAGTAATATGCTAAAAACGGCGATATCAGATTTCAAAAACCTTGAAGTTGAAAATTACCTTGAAGGCTTGACAGCGGGGAAAGAATCCAACTACTCACTTTGGAAAGCTATAAGAACAACGAAAAAACCAAAGCTTCCAGTGCCCCCGATTAAGAAAAGCCAAAATGAATGGGCTAAAAGTGACAAAGAAAAAGCGACGGTATTCGCCGATTACTTAGAGGAAACATTTAAGCCGTTTGATGGGCAAGAACTCAACGAAAATATTAATATGAATTTTACCTCTAATGAAAGCTACATAACGAGAAATGCTACACTTGCCGAATTAAAAAGAGAAATAAAGAAGCTTAAGTCCAACAAAGCCCCAGGATATGACTTAATAACGGCAGAGATTTTAAAAATGCTCCCTCGTAAAGGGTTTATTAACCTCCTTTACATAATAAATGCCACTCTAAGGTTAGAATATGTTCCGCGCCAATGGAAAGTTGCCGAAGTCATAATAGTATTGAAACCTGGCAAACCATCTCACGAAAAAAAGTCTTACAGGCCGATTTCGCTTCTTCCTATTATATCAAAAGTTTTTGAAAGAATACTACTCCTGCGCCTGCAACCGATAATAGAAGAGAAACAATTAATACCTGAACATCAGTTCGGATTTAGAAGCAAGCATTCGACAATTGATCAAGTGCATAGAATTACTGACGTAATTGAGAGAGCTCTTGAAGAAAAGAAAATCTGTTCGATTGTCTTTTTGGACATGTCGCAGGCGTTTGACAAGGTGTGGCACGAAGGCCTCAAATTCAAATTAATACAAGTTCTGCCTGAAGGACTTTACAACATTCTAAACGGATATCTAAATGAAAGACTTTTTCGTGTAAGACACGGAAATGACTATTCTGATTTCAAAGAAATAGTGGCTGGGGTACCACAAGGAAGTGTATTAGGTCCAGTTCTGTACCTTTTATTTACACGCGATATACCTCAAACAGATGACACTATTGTAGCCACGTTTGCTGATGATACTGCAATACTAGCAGTAGGCAAAACGATTAGCGAAGCTACAATTAAATTACAAAATGCTCTTAATAATGTTAATGAGTGGACAAAAACATGGCGAATAGCGCTCAATGAACAAAAGTCAGCCCACGTGGACTTTACGTATAAAAAAATAAATAGATTACCCGTCTTTCTTAATACCGCTCGTGTTCCATTTGCAAATGAGGCAAAGTATCTGGGAATGACTCTAGACGCGAAATTAAAATGGAAGCCGCACGTGAAAAAGAAATGCGAAGAACTAAAAAGTAAATTAAGAGATATGAACTGGTTACTCGGTAAATATTCAGAGCTTAGTATTGAAAATAAATTGATTTTATACCGACAGGTTCTTAAACCTGTTTGGACTTATGGTATACAACTTTGGGGTTGTACCTGCGATTCAAACTTAAATAACTTACAAACATTTGAAAATAAATTGCTTAGGTCATTTGTAAATGCTCCGTGGTATATAAAAAACGAAGATCTTCATAGGGATCTCGGGATTCCTACGGTGCGGGAGGAAATAAAAAGTTTCGCGCGAAAACATAGAATTCGACAATTAGAACACGCTAATTCAACGATTATTGACATTCTTGACGAGTCGAATTTAGTACGCCGTCTGGGAAGAACAAAACCTTCCGACTTGGTGCGATGAACAGAAAACCGCTTTAAAATCGCGGATTAAGCAGGAACTTTCACCGGAAAGTAACCTGCAACACGTTACTTAACTTCGTTAAAAATAAATTGCTAGATAAGTTTCAACGTAGTTGCAATGGGGAAGTGGAGGTGGTTTTAGTGTAGTAAGAATCTCACACTTCTATGAGCACGCGTTTTTCGGTCCTCATAGAGCCTGAATAGCAGGTTTTGCACCTACCCACTGAAAAAAAAAAAAAAAAAAAAAACTTTCATCTATATCCATCGTTGATTAATAATTTTTTAGATATCATCTTCAAGTCTGTCATCATCTTTCTAGCTGTTAAACCACGACTTTTTCTTCCACGAGATCATGCTGAACTTAAAATGCCTCCCGTGGCACCTTGTTTGCTCCCAGAACTAACTCAGTAAAAAAAACACAAGAGTCAAGAGGATGAGATGCGTTGGAGAATGGAATGGATGGAAAAAGAAAAAGACAAGAAAAGGGGTTGGGAAGCGTTTGGAAAAGGGAAAAGGAGATAGAATGTTACGTTCCGGGGGACGCAGCCTGCCTGTGGGGATCAGCTTAAACTCACCGGAATGTGGAGGGGGGATCTTGCCCCCGAAACATAACCTCACCAGCATTAAAACATAAATCAGGCCTGAAAAAAAACTATACAAAATAGACCACGGATGGACAATCACTACTCAAGGGCACTGCAGGTGGTGTCGCAGTGATGTCAACCCACCCAACCAAGAAATCCGTTGCAAATTTGGATTTCCCCAAAAGAAACGATGTCAACGTTCCAGTCCAGCTACTCTCCATACCCCTGAAAAGTTGGACCTTAAAAACTCATGACGAAAAGGCGTCAAGTGAAGTTTTATTACAAAATTCAAAAAAACAGGTAAGTAAGTAACCAACATATGAATATACATAAAAGAAGAATTACAAAAATCAGAAAAAGTAAATTTTAATAGTTGTTTTATTTTAATTTTAAGTATCCTTCTCAGATACGAGTTAATTGGAAAGATTAACAAACAAAAGCTAAACAAAATGAAAGAAAAGAACTAACAAAAGACGTGACAACGAGGTGTTTTCCAAGAGAGGCTAAACTGTACCCTTTTTGGCACTTCTTTCATAAAAATTGGGTTCTCCGGATGTAAAACTCCCTACCTTTATAGAGCTCTTTGAAGGAGGACGGATTATTCAAAATCTTTTTATGGCACGCGATCAAAAAAACTGCTTAGGAAACCCTACCTATCATTTACAAAATAGGTATTAAAAATAATTGAAAATTGATTAAATGATATTTAAGTTAATGTAATCTAAAGAAAAAGGTAAAAAAAACTTCAACGTCACTTGAAAATTATAAAATTATAAGCAAGTATAACAAAATAATGTAAATTTATCTCAGCGTTAAGAAATCGTCTTTGGTAAAGTTTTAGTCTTTCAGACTGTGATGCGATTTATTGCTTTGCTGTCCAATTTGATGGCGTGGAAAATTGGCAAAAGCAATCCTTCTTTTTCTTATATACAAACCTATTATATAAATTTTTATCTCTATGTACCTGGCCTGTTTTTTAGCTTTCAGACTGTGATAAATTTTTCTTTTTTTTTTTTGTGTGTTTCCGTTGATGAATCATCAAAATTGGGCTTCCAAAAGTACAGCTGCGGTGGGTAGTAGCAGAGCACCGACAAGCTGACAAAATTACCTCTGGTCGAACTATCTATATAGATGGCCTTAGGTTTGGCTGCTAAACGTCGTCCAGCCAATGTGGAGTCGAGAAAAGTATGTGTCTAGTACCACAGGATCCAACAAAAATGGATTTCAACAAAAAAAACTAATTCCAACAAAAGTTTTCTTTCAATTTTTGAAATGATGTGTTTTATTGGTTTCCGTTTTCTTTTGTTTAAATCATAATGATCGATTACGGGTTACTAAGTACATGAAGCTAATTTTTGAATTTAATAAAAATTTAATTACTTCTTGGTTTAATAATCAGTGGAAATTATATATATAATTATATTATATAAAACTCAAATCACCACTCACAGTGTAGACCAATGAGGATTTTTTGCGTATCCGTATGTCAAATTATTGTATGACCACACAGCCAAAGACGTGTAGCTCTTGTTCGACCACGGGAAAAAACTAACAGTATGACACAGTAGGTCGTTAGAGCATCATCCTACTTGGATTTAGCTATTCTTTCTCCCACATTATTCAAGTCATACGATCGCCTATTCGCTAGCTTATTTTGTAGGTATTCCCGAAATGTCAATGTATCGTTTCGAATGTTCTGTTTTCGACCTCTTATATGATTTTTTGGTGGTACTCCTCCATCTTCTCAACAAAATACTTCCTAGCTTGACTAATAGAGGATGCTGTAACCAAACGTCAGGCTCGGTATTCACTGTTGCTTAAGGCCACTTTACACGATAATATAAGTCATATGACCTGTCATTATATTTTCTGTATGATTTCTCATATGAGCTGTCATTTCAAGTCAAGTCATACGGTTATAATTTTTTATGTTTACACGTCTTTACTTCGCATTTGATTTTTCCTATGGTTATTTGTCAAAACTTTCGCACGAGGAAACTGAGTTATTAGCAACTTTCAGTTCCTGGGTAAGAAGGGCAGAAGGAAAGAGGGGTGAACAAAATCTCCCCGGTCGAGGATTGAAGAAATTTTTTTGATATTTCCTCTCACATCTACGGTTAAGGTGCGTTCAACCAGGAAATCTCAAAATTGCCAAGATTTTGTTTCCTCGTGTAAAAAGTACAAGAGATTCTTAAGGAAATTAAAAGAAAACGACAAAAAATCTCAAGCAACTTGTTTCTTCGTGTGAAAAGAGACTATAAACAATGGATAGCGTATCAATAGACAAAATTAGACTCCACTTGAAGAACTGTTATAAGTGGCGTTGCCTACTATTTTTGTAATAATTAGCCAGTTTATATTTCTGAGATCTCAGAGGACTCAGAGCGCTCAGAAATATAAACAGGATTCCTCTCAAAAATTCCTCATTTTTCCCCTTAAAAACTAAGACAGAAATTTTTTGGATTCGCTTGCTCAATTATTTTTTGTTGCAGTAAATCACCTAGGAAGAAAAGAAAAAAGGAGTTGTTTTGACTTCTATGTGAGGAATGTTGTTCATATTTTACTCTCCTGCTCTGTCAAAAAATTGAGGAAAAATACTGAGCGCTCAAGAAATATAAACTGGCCAAATGAGTGCCAGTATAACATAAAAAAGTGAAAACTGGGTGCGTTCATCGACAGAAATCTAAAAATCCAGTCTTGAATCGTAACGTTGATCGCACAAAAAAGCTGAATTTTCAGCCAAATGTCTTTTATTTGTTTTCTACCAAAATCTTGTGTTAACTTGCTGATTTTACAGAAAAAAAATTAAGAAGATTTTTTTTCAAAAAAATCAGAAAATTAAATTAAATTTTAATCAGAAATTAGTGACCCTGAGGATGAAGTTATATGTAAGATGACTGGAAAACGAGTGTTCTTTTTTATTTGAATTATAATACTTTCGAAAATAGTTGAAGCCACACTTTCTCTACTTGCAACTAAGAAATATAAACATTTATTACTCCCAAATGTACAATTTACTACCAAACGCACATTTTCATCGGGTTTGTCCACCAAATCTTATTATAATTATTATAAATAAAAATTAGGAAAACTTTCTACTTTTGTTATTTTGTTAAAGAAAAACTTAAGCCGAAATGCAAAAGGAGAAACTACATTTAAACCATATTATTTATTTCACTCACTCACACTAAAAAACAAAAATTAAAAAAAAAAACCAACACGCCACACCAAGTCGACAACGGAACACAAATTCTACAGATTCTTCTTCTTAACTTGTTTTTTAGCTGTCATCAACGTAACGAAAAGTCATCTGAATTTTCAGAATTTTTACGAAAGCTGGCCAATCAGAAGCCCAAACAAATTCAGACTTTTGGATCCTTGAACACACGGACTGACAATTTCAAACGTCAAAAAATGAAAAAGCAAAATACAAGACAAATACAAAATATCATAAGAATAGTTAAAAAATCATTCTCTAAGTAAGTAAGTGGTAAGTAAAGATTTTAATGTGAGTACCCACTACCATTTTAAAAACAACTAATATTTCTCATTAATTTTTTTATTTACAAAATAAAAATAAACCCAATCCAGGAGCAACTAGAGGCACCATTACCATGTTCAGAAGTGAAAAGGATAGATCAGGCTCAGGTACTGGTTGCTAGGACTAGAAGTTTTTTTTTTTTGCATTCACTGTAGTTTATGTTGTTTTCACAAATAAAATCGTGTCAGTAGTAAACTCAATTAATATTATAAAGTTAAAACAATAGGTAGGCATATAAAATAATCTCTTGCAACGACGGAGACGAACCAAAAAAGAACCACAGTTCTTTTATTTTGGAAGTAAAGAAACAGTCAAAACAAATTGAATGTTGTAGTTGCAATTCACATAATTCTTCCACTCGAAATAAAATTGAAAAACAACCATGCAATCAAATGGGCTTTGGAGGGTGAGAGGTACGAAAGTTAAAGATCCCTATTAATAATCTTTGGTGCACGGCAGACGTCAAAAAGTGGGCTTGCCTAACAAATGTCATCTTCAATTGGAGTCAAAATAACTGTTATACTTTGTACGGAATACACTATCCAGTGTATTATAGAGATCAGTAAAGGTTGAGTTTGGGGTGCACACAACTACATAAATTCGTGCTTTTGTTGGATATACTCCAATTAAAGTACGAAAACAGTTTTTCTCCTAAATAAACCCTTTTCGCTTTATATTTGTTGAATTTTTCAAAATCTATTTTATTAACGCCACGTGGTCTAGCATCTCCTCACTTGTGTTCATAGGTTCGCAGTCTTACAACATACCCTTAAAATTTCTGTCAAATTCCCCTATACAAATTTTTTCTTCAACCCAGAATGCAACCATCTGACATTTGAAATGGGAAGTTATTTTTCCTTCGTCAACTGGCAACTCATTTCATATTTCATTTCTCAGCTAGAAGCCGACAGCAGAACATCGTAGTTTCCTGAATTAGTAAGTTTAACATATTTCAAAAGTAAAATAAAATTATTTTTATTAATTATAATTATGACTATTCTTATAACATTTTTGTATTCTTTAATGATATTCGATTGAAATACCTTAAAATATCCTATTTTAGGTACCCTATTCACTGTGGGCCGAGCTAACTTAAAGGCTGTATCGTGGTGGGCTACCCACGTTTATACCCAGCCAGTCATAATTTACTGCTGCGCCGTTATGTTATGGTAAGTCCTAGTAAATAGCTTCAGTACGAGTACAATTAATTCATATTGACATCAATAATTTTTTTTTCAGGTTCCAAGGCTACCTATATTCCTTCGCACCCCAACGCATCCACGGTGAACTACGTTTATTTTTTTATTTTCAGAAGTTAATGATTTTGCATTTCGATGCGCTGTAGCATACTCAATTTCAAATACATTTATGTACCTGCATATTTGGTGGGTATTATTAACTTCCTAAATCTCGTTCATTTATTTATTGTTTTTCTTTTCTTTCTTTCCCTTTCAGATTTTGGATTTCTTATAGATCTCATCAAATTTTATAAGGAGGTCATTGATTGACCTCTGAAGAGTAGTTGCTGCCAGGCTTACATTTATTGTCACTGGCCTTCGAAGAGCAACAGCTGATGTTTCGAGTGCAGTTTTTATTGGTGAGTCGTCAACTACCTTGTTACTAACCTAGATTAATTAATAAAACAAACCGCTGATAAATAAATAAGGCACTTTAAATAAATAAATAAGCAACAATAAATAAATAAATACAAGGTTAGAAACTAACATGCTATATCACAGATGGAATTTTTCGTTATTGTATAATATCACAGTTCGGAATAATTTATTATCACAATTGAAGTATCACAGGTTTAATGTATATTCATTACGAAACAAAAGAAACCGAGATCACGATAAAAGATATGATTCTTTTTGGAGGTTGATCCCGTCATATTGGATAACCCATCAAAGTACCTAACAAAATAGATTTAAGGACAGCTTCGACTTTAAGTGAACATTAATAAATTAATCTTTAGATATAAGTAACACTAAGTGTTGTATGATATTGTAAATGGCCAAAAAAATAAAAAATAAAAAAAATAATCAAAAATTACCATTAATCAAATTAATAAATTAATAAATCTAATTTGAAATTGAAAGCTTATTAGTGAGCATGTAAATAGATACAAAAACAGGATAGTCCTCAGGTACGAAGTGATGAACATGGATAAAAAAATACATTTTGGGGACTGTACAGTGCTGTGCCAACGAACATACACTTTTTTTATTGTTGAAAATTTTTACGGTGGTGAACTTTTTAAATCTATTGCACGGAATGATTATTTACTTAATCAGGTACGGTGTGAGCAACTTCAAACTTTTATAGTGGGTAAGCACTAGGTCTTAAATGATAATCAGGTACTATGAGGTATCATTAGTCAATAAGGATACTTTCTTAGATTTGGTTTTGAATTTTATACTGTGACATGACGTGGGAAATAAACATTGATACGTGAATAAGTGTGTTTTGCAGAAACTTATCGGGGTTTTAGTGACGGTTGGAATATTTTGAGTGACAAAGTCGGTTGTACGAAAGTACAAGCAACGATATAATAAGAACTTAAACACGAATTAAATGTAGCAGATTAAAAAACGTGAAGACGTACCATCAAGTATCCACAACTTAGGTTCCACAATTCAGCAAATTAAATCTGTCACAAAATTGATGTTTTGAGTCAACAATTCGACTATACCTCAGGTCTTATGACCAATAAAACTACAATTCAAATATTCAAAGCAAATGGTTGTGTTTTATTTTATCTGAAAAACGTTATAATTTTTTCATGCAAAAAATCTTGTCGAATTACATTTGGTCCTTCAAGCCTTTTCTTTTTCGAATCAGTTCTACGAACAATAAATAAACATTATTAACATTATACAAATTAAAGTGTGTGCAGTGTGTGCTTTACAAAAAAAAACCTTTACAAATTTACGATTTGTTTAAAAACAGTCACGGGACTTAAATTTTGTAAGACAATTTCAAATTAAATCTTCGTTTTTATTGTAAAATTAACTTAAAATTAACGTAAAATACTAAATTAAATCTACTTAACAAAAAAGACGTCATCGGAGCACCAGAAATCAGTCTTTCTACATCAGCGTACAGCAGCAGCAGCGTACAGCAGCAGCAGCGTACAGCAGCAGCAGCGTACAGCAGCAGCAGCATACAGTAGCAACAACATACAGCAGTAAGTCTTGTTTGTTCTATGTTGTAAACTTGTCTTTTTTTCTTGAGATCTATAAATACATATAATAAAAGATAAATATACAAGTATAATGGCGGATACAAAAGATTATAAATATGGTGAACTCCAAAAGGGAGTGCTGGGTAAGGTAATCAAAGATCTCACCAATTTCAAGAACGTCGAGTACCGGCATATGCTTCTGGGCGATTAAGTAAATTAGAAGAAGATATGCGGACGTCCAAAGGGTATCACGAGGCCATTGTTGGGGGCGGTAATCAAGAAGAAAATTTAAAAAAAGAGGAGTTAGTGGTTGTCTACGATCAAATAAGTGAATTTTATCTAGAATACCGTGCAGAGTTGGTTGAAGCGATGGAAAAATCCTCGCCACTCACAGCTCCACCAAGTTTAGGTGTTTCGTCACAACCTGCAGTTCCAATGTCATCACATTCGGGGATTCAACTTCCACGAATCGATCTACCGAAATTTGACGGCACATATATAAACTGGCGTGCCTTTCAGGAGGTTTCAGGCCCTCGTTCACAACAACAGGGGTCTTGATGACATTGACAAGTTGCATTTTTTACAATCTTGTTTGGTAGGTGATGCAAACAGGTTTTTGCAAAATTTTTCGGTAGAGGCTGCGAGTTATGAGTCCGCATGGGAACTTTTAAAGGAGCGTTATGACCACAAACGCATTCTGGTGCACATCCAAATGCAGGTACTTTTTGGTCAGCCCTCCTTAAATCGTGAGACTGCCGTAGGGTTGAAAGACCTCTTGTACACAACAAGGGAATGTTTTCTAGCACTCGAAAACATGGAGGTACTGGTATCGAGTTGGGACACCGTCCTTATTTGGTTCCTCTATCAGAAGCTTCCCAGTTACTGCCAAAAAATATGGGAAGAAAAATTAGGAAACAGAAAGGATTTACCCAAATTTAAGGAGTTTACCGATTTTTTAGAGACCCGTTTTCGAACTCTCGAAGTTGTTGGTCAACAGGAGCATGAAGCAGCATACCGGAATAAAGAAGAGCCATCCGTCAATACAAGGCCTTGTAACCAGGTAGCCAAGACGAAAGTTTTGCACGCTAAGCAAGTCATCAAGCAGCCGTCCAAACCAGAGAAGAACGTGGTAGAGCAATTATCTTGCAAATTGTGCAATCAGGGCAAACATACACTAAGGAAGTGCCAATGTTTCCTGAACATGGACAATTTAAGATGGAGAGAGACTGTCCTCAGACTTTAAGTGTGTGAAAATTGCTTGTCTTATGGCCATCTCGTAAAAGCTTGTCTCAGCGTTAGCTCCTGCTATTTTTGCCAGCAAAGACACCATTCACTGCTACATATAAGCCAACAACAGAATAGCGTCACACACACACCACTACACCCTGCACCGGGTACATCGCAGCAGTCGAGAAATCCAGTTGCAAAAACATATCAGGCGTCCGTTAATCCAAACGCACCTGAGTTCCAGCCAATGGTGGAACAACAACAGCTCCAGTCAAATGGACACACTTTGAATTACCACGCGTCGCATGGTGATCGTAATTTTACAAACCAGGTGCTTCTAGCAACAGCAATTGTCAAGGCACGATCAGTAGATGGCAAGCTACGCCACTTGCGAGCTTTGATCGACACAGGCTCCGAAACGTCTTTCATTACTGAAGCTGCTGCACAATTGTTGAAGCTAGAAAAGCGACGCACCTTTGCCAAGGAATCTGGGTTGGGGTTGGTCAGCAGCGGCACTACGCAACACTCCGTTGAAGTACGTTTTGCGTCCCGCTACTCAACGTTCGAGACTACCTTACAGGCTTTGGTCTTCAAGTCGCTGACTGGGCATCTTCCAGCCCAACGAGTGATACCCGGCAAATGGAACCATCTCAAAGGTCTCTCGTTAGCAGATCCCTATCTCTACGAGCCTGCGCCAATTGACCTGCTATTGGGAAGTGACGTTTGCGCTGAGATACTCCTTCCAGAGATACGACGTTCAGAAGATGGTACCGAACCGATTGCGCAGAATACGCATCTAGGGTGGATTGTGTTAGGGAGAGTTCAAGCGAAACCTCCCCGGCAAATACGAAGCTTCGTCAAAACAACGGATTTGTCCTCATGATGATGCGGTCATGGATACCCCATTTCACTATTTTTTACCCCATCATGTGGTATTCAAAGAAGCAAGCTCCACTACCAAGCTGAGAGTATTTGATGCAGCAGCGAAAGCTTCGGATGGGAAATCCCTCAACGATCGTCTATTTGTGGGTCCAAAATTGAAGTCGAGTATCATAGATCTTGTTCTAAAATGGCGGACTCACCAAGTCACCTTTACGGCTGACATCGAAAAAATGTATCGGCAAATTTTGGTCAGTTTCCCAGACCGATACTATCAGCTGGTTATGTGGAGAGAGGAGAAGACGTCAGCTGTAAAGACTTACAAAATGAACACAGTCACGTTTGGTACAGCAAGTGCACCATACCTTGCTATAAAAATTTTAAAAAGAGTGGCTGATGACGAAAATAAAAATTTTCCGGAGGGGGCGAAGATTGTCCGTGAAGACATGTACGTGGATGATCTGATTAGCGGTGCAGATTTGATCGAAGAGGCTAAACGGAAACGTGATGAAGCAAGGCATCTTCTGGCGATTGCAGGGTTCAATCTGCGAAAATGGACAAGTAATATGAGGCAACTGGTGGAAGATATTCCAGTTCAGGAGCGGGAGCTCGATTTTGAACTTCCATTTAACTTGTCCAATCACGTGAAGACGCTCGGCATCAAGTGGTTTCCAATCGATGACTGCTTTTCTTATCAGAATCTTCAACCTACAACAGAAGTTACTACAAAAAGGTCCATGCTGTCAACGATAGCCAAGCTATTTGATCCCCTTGGTTGGATATCACCATACATCATCACAGCCAAACTAATGATGCAGCGACTCTGGGAGCTTGGTTGTGAATGGGATGAACCGATTCCAGCTGCACTGAAAAAGGATTGGGATGTTTTTCATCGAGAACTTCCTCTGATCGAGCAGCTTCGAGTACCATGGTGGACCCAGATGAGTAAGACCAACAAGGCGATTGAGCTTCACGGGTTTTGTGATGCTTCAACGAAGGCTTATGGTGCAGCAGTATATGCTCGCGTTCTGGATAGCGACGGTAACATCCATGTTAATCTGCTGTTATCAAAGACTAAGGTGGCACCAAACCAGCGAACAGTAACTCTTCCTCGGCTTGAGCTTTGTGGCTCAGTAGTCCTGGCACAGCTGATGCAGTATACCAGAGAAGTCTTTAACATCCCCGATGTTAAGATGTATGCGTGGACAGATTCATCGATTGCACTTGCCTGGATACGAGCTACTCCCACAAAATGGAACTCATTCGTATCCAACCGCATGTCGGAAATTCAGCGGTTAGTAGGGATCGATTGCACGGGACATGTCGCAACGCATCATAACCCAGCCGATCTGGCGTCCAGGAGTATATATCCGTCCGAACTGAAGTCACTTGAAGCTTGGTGGAACGGCCCAGAATTTTTGCAGTGTCAATGGGAGTTCGATACTCCTCATCAACCTATCGAAGTCGACACTGAAGAAGAAAAACGAACGGTTAAGGTATTAAGCGTACAAGTAAATGACAGCGATATTTTTCTTCAGGCTATATTACGACTCTTCGAGTCTACTCAAGGTCATCCGTATTATTGCTACTTGCTGTCGCTTCCCAACAAAATGTCGACCTAAGCTGGGGCCTATTGGAGGTCCACTTAGCTCAAAAGAATTAGAAATAGCCCATGTATTCGTCATCAAGGCAGCCCAAAAGGATATGTTTCAAACTGAAATCCAACAAATCAAACAAAATAACATTCCAAAAAACTTACGTGCGTTGAACGCATTCATCGATGCCAACGGCATTTTCCGAGTGGGGGACGTTTAGAGAACTCTCTCCTTTCCTACGATGCTCAACACCCGATATTGCTTCAAAGCAACCACCACTTCACGAGTTTGTTAGTTCAAGACGCCCATAAAAACACCCTTCATGGCGGCATACAATCAATGATAAGTTTTATCAGACAGAGGTACTGAATTGGACAGATAAGAAGTGTAAAATAACAGCTGTATAGATGACCTTCTTGCTACCGGCAAAGAGCATCGGAAATGCAGCAGCTAATGGGAAATTTACCAACTGCTAGAGTGCGTATATCTCGACCGTTTACCCATACTGGTGTGGACTACGCAGGCCCCATCGAAATAAAGTCATGGAAGGTACGCGGTGCTAAAATCTTGAAAGGGTATTTTGCCGTTTTCATATGCTTGGCTACAAAAGCCATACACTTAGAAGTTGTTTCAGACTTGACAACCCAAGCGTTTTTGGCAGCTTTTCGACGATTTACTATCAGAAGAGGAAGCTGCAAGCAGATCTACAGTGACTTCGGAACTAATTTCGTCGACGCTAATAATGAATTAGCCAAAATGTTGACAGAAGCGAAACACGATTGGAAAGAAATTGCGGAAGAATTAGCAAATCACGGTACGGATTGGCATTTTATTCCACCTGCTTCTCCCCACTTCGGTGGTTTATGGGAAGCTGGTGTGAAATCAGTCAAGTACCACTTAAAAAGAGTTGTAGGATCTGAAAGGCTAACCTTTGAGGAGCTCGCGACACTTCTTACTCAGATAGAAGCGTGTCTGAATTCGAGGCCCCTTTGCCCCTTATCCGACAGTCTCGATGATTCGAATGCACTCACCCCTGCGCACTTTCTAGTTGGCGAGTCATTGTATGCCATACCACAAGGTGAAATCATCAACAACATCACTCATTTAGACCGGTGGAAACGAGTTCAGGCTTTGGGGGAAGGATTCTGGGAAAAGATGGAATTCCGAATACTTATCACGGCTCCAACAACGTTCAAAATGGACCAAAATCCAAAGAATGCCGAAAGTAGGAGATCTAGTGCTCATCAAGGACGAACGCGTACCACCGACGTACTGGAATCTCGCACGTATCGAAAGCATGCACTTCGGATCGGACGGACTTGTACGCGTTGTTACTCTGAAAACCAAAGCTGGACAGATGAAACGTCCCATAACAAAAATTTGTCTTCTGCCATCAAATGAATCTTACGAACAAACTTCTATCGTTTAGCAAGATTCAAAATAAAATTAATTTATCTAAATGAATCAAAACCAAATCAAAAATTCAATAATTTAAATAAATGATACGCATCACATTCACTCGTGGAGAAAATAAAACAATTCATTTAAAATATCTTCGTATTTATTACAATAATTCAAAAAATATAATAAAATAATCATTTGGTCAAATCAACTAACTAAGAATCACACCAATGTAATTTTTAATAATTTAATCATAATTCTACAACCGATTCACATTATTAACAAGAAAATTATAA
The DNA here is from genome assembly GCA_946251815.1 of Dasysyrphus albostriatus. Classification (NCBI taxonomy): domain Eukaryota; kingdom Metazoa; phylum Arthropoda; class Insecta; order Diptera; family Syrphidae; genus Dasysyrphus; species Dasysyrphus albostriatus. The sequence goes on along the minus strand of OX276335.1, from coordinate 105,619,054 downwards.
AATAGAATTTTATTTAAATTCGTACTATAACAAAACAATTAATAACTACAAAAAATTATAATAATTGCACTGCAGCAACACATGCAACTTTATGATTTGCAAATTAAAATAAAAAAAACTTTATCACAAAGTCAATTAATCTTATATCAAAAAACAAACAAAACAACTTCGCTTAGAATTCAGCAGAATAACATCCACATTATCTGTCAATAAGCTAAAACAACAAACATATTATATTATATGTCAAAACAATGTCACCTTCCGTCCCGTCGGCAAAACTAATTTTCCGAATCAATTAAAACTATAAAATATTTAAACTAATTTTGTTTAAATCAACACAAGCCAACGATTAAACTGATTAAAATTGATAACATGAATCGAAATTCAAAACAAATGAAATCAAATTAAAAAAAAAAAAAAACTCAATCACGATCGAACGTCATCAAATAAAATCGTCGAAGACAACATCACGAATTTAATCACAATAATTAATCAAATATACCGTACTGGTTTGATTAAAATAATTATCACTCCACAATAATAACACAACACAGAAATTTTCATTAAATAATATCATCCCTCACACAAACAATATTATTTTTTATTTTTTTGCGAGTTTGAACACGTCGCAAAAGTAAACAAACCAAGTCGAATACTTTCCAACTGGAAACTGACCTTCCCCACTGTTATGTACGAACACATAACTATGTATGTATATATAAAAGGGCACATAACGCCAACTTTGCCTCATTTATTATACATATGTAAGTCAATTATACAATAATTTAACGGCATCGAAAGCCAATCAATTATTTAAATATTATAAAATATTTGTAATTAAAACAAAAAATATGCACTCACACATAATCTGCCACACATCGCGATCGCGAAATAATTAATCGGAGGCGCACGCGTTCACGTATCGACTCAGATACACACACAATTATTCCATATCGCATTCAACAATAACTCACCTGTATAAATTCACCTTATGCACATAATAAAACACAAAACGATTAATGACAATAATAATAAACACATAATTAAACACTTTAAAAATTAATCTACAACATTATGTAAACCGAACACGCACACGAAACACAACACCGGGGTAAAAATTGTACAATAGCAATGGCGACGACGACGGCCACGATACAGGATACTACTACAAAACTACGAGTAATAAATAACAGCAACTATTGTGTGACAAATTTCTTCATTCATCCGCGATGGTGAAAACAAGATAAAAAACAATTAACAAAAAATCCGTGTTCTGTTTATACTATGTAGAATCTTGTTGACTCTGTTTGCTGTATTATTTTTATTGAAAATTCAATACGAATGTTTTGTCTCTCTTCATGTAAATGAGATAAGAAGAGGTGATGGTTGATGACAACAACTACTATCCTACAATCTTGCCAACCAGTCGATCTCGATCTGTGGAAGTGTGCACACGTTATCGGCTTTCACAGTTTTCTTTAAATAATATCGGAGTGACTTTACAAAGTTTTAATTATAACCAGCTATTTTTAATAGTGCAATAGCACAGTGGTAGAGGTGGCCGATCGACAACCAGAGGATCACGGGTTCGAGTCCCAGTCGGGTAAAAATTATTTGGCTGCTTTTTTTCACAATCGTGAAGTAGAAAACTTCATTGAGTGGGAAAAGCAGCAAATGCAAACCAACAACACCGCGGGGACATCGAAAGGTGCCCCAGCATCAATAATAAAGTCAGCTATGGCACCACCAGCCAAAGTCACGGTTAGTGCAGTAGCATCAACAACAACAACAAGCAAGCAAGCGATGGCACCACCAGCCATACCATCAACTAGTGCCGTAGCAACAACGGCAAAACAAGCAACGGCATCAACAGCCGATGCCAAAAACAAGAGGAAGAAGAGGATAAGCTGTGCGACGAACCTCGTCAAGCGCCGCTCCACCACCACCTCAGCCCAGCTGCCAGCTGGGGTGAAGGAGACGGCGCGCACAGCAAAGACCACAGCAAAGACGTCAGCAGCAGCAAAAATTCATCAACAACTTGATACCTCGCCATCCGATGACGACATCGAATACATGTCCGAAGGTGGCGAGGGTCTATACACTACAGGGGAATCCAACAGCAATGTGCTTGTTGGTTTAACCTCACCAGAGGCGTCCTCCGAAGAGGAAAACGAGGCGCAAGAAGAATTGGATGAGCAGGCCATCAGCCAAAAAATAGATGTCATTCGGGGGGAGATGGAACGTCTCAATGCCATCGTGACCCCACTGATAGAAGCGCTCAGACAAAAGCAAGAAGCTCGACGCGAAAGGGAGAAGCAGGAGCGCGAGCAGAAAAAAATATTACAGGCGCCACAAAAGACAGCGCCACAGCCTGAGCTGCCACCGAAAAGCCAGCAGCCAGAGGAACAGCAACAGCAACTGCCACAGCAAAACCAAAATAAGCAGCAACAACAACAGCAGCCAACGAAACAACCACAGCAGCAGCCGAAGGAACAACGGCAAAAAAACAAAACAACACAGCAGCAGCAGCAGCAGCCACAGGAGCGGAGTCAGCAGAAGCGGAACGAGCAGCAGCAAGGAGAACACCAGCAGCAGCCACAGCCACCCCAAAATAAAAAAGAAAAAGTGCCACCAATAAACACTTACAAAATGGAATTGCAGGAAACTATTGACCTATGTAAGTCGGCCATAGGCCAAAACTTTTTTATTAAACGTTTAAATAAAGATAGACATGCTATCCACTGCTCAACAGTGGCGCAGCATAAAATTATAAAAGAATTGTTAAAGAAATCCACGACTGAGTTCTTCAGTTTTACCCCCAAAGTGGATAAATATCAGACGGTCCTCTTGAAGGGCATAGATTCCTGCACGGAACCACAGGTGCTCTTAAATGAGCTCCGTCAAAAAGCGAGCGACGATCTCGACTTTATCGGGGTCAAGCCGTTCGCTACAGTCAGAGCCAGACGGGAGAAGCGGTCTTTGCCGTTCTTCCTAGTCCAGCTATCGCCCAGCAGCAAACTGGATAGGTTGAGAAGTATCTCCGTTCTCAACTACCAGGTTGTAACTTGGGATAAATTAAAGAGAAGCGGCGACATGCTTCAATGCAAGCGCTGCCAAAGGTTTGGCCACGCTGCAGCAAACTGCGAAATGCAGCCACGCTGCGTTAAGTGCGGTGAGGACCACATTAAGGGGGAGTGCAAGCTCGGTGAAGAACGGGTCGAAGACATGACCCAGCTTAAATGTACACTTTGCGGAAAGGAGGGGCACCCTGCTAATTATCGGGGTTGCTCAGCTTTTCAGCAAATAAGAAACAACAAAGCGGCTAAGCAGACAGCGGTAGAGATACGCCCATCAACGCGTGCTCCTACAGCAACGCCCGTTAATCCCCAAATTTCCTACGCCCAAATGGCGGCAGGGAGGGGAAAAACGGTACAGCCTGCAGCTAAGGCAACCCAGCCGGCCCTAGTGCCAAAGGCGCCGGACGCTCAGGCCGAAATTAGAAGTATGTTGCTGGCAATTCAAGGCCAGTTAACAGGACTTCAGACCCAGATAAAGGAGCAGGCGACTAGGGTAGACTATCTCTACTCTGTTTTGCCTAGCCTAACGCAAATTAGAGGTTAAAGGCGCGCTGTCGGAGAGGCCTCTTAGGATCCTTGCTGTGAATGTAAATTCACTGATTAGGACCGAACGTAGAACTAATCTTTTCCAATTGTTGAAAGACCAAAGTCCAGATGTGTTTATGGCCAGCGAAACTAAGCTGAACCAGAAACATAAGTTGACTAACAACAATTACAATATCGTTAGAAGAGATCGACCCAACTCCACTCAAGGGGGGGGCGTCGCAATCTTCATACGAAAAGGCATTAATCATAAAGTTATATATAATAGCGATCTGCGCAGATTTCGGCTGTTAGAGGCGTGCATCGTATGCATTCCTCTCCAACAGGGGAAGCGAATGTATGTGATCGCGGCTTATGCACCGGCATCACATCAGCCAACTGATTTTATGACAGAGCTTGAAAAACTTTTCGAATGTCTACACTTGAGCTTGGAGGAAAATTACTTTCTCATGGCCGGTGATTTGAATGCCAAACACCAAGATTGGGGAAATCAAATTCAAAATCAAAGAGGTATTCATCTTTTCAATTGGATGAGTCGATACAATACTGAGTATGGTGTCGAACTGCTGGCTACGGATCGGCCATCGTTTCCAAGAAGCGGTGCCTATCTGGATCTATTGCTAATAGACGCAAGACTGACAATTACTGACACTGTGGGTCAAAGACCAAGAAACTGCTTACGAACGATCGAGTACGACAGCGATCACTGCGGACTCGCCGCTGTAATACAGCTTCCGAACGAGCTAGTGGAGTTGGATGAGTATGTACCTGTGCATACTTACAATTACAGTAAGGCGCGCTGGCCACGCTTTACCAACGCCTTATCGAGCGAAATCAGTTCGAATAACATATCCCCACCAAATGACAGGAATTTGACAAATAACGAAATAGACCAATACCTAGAACAAATGGATGAGACAATCAAACGAACAATGAACAGAACAATACCGAAATACAAGCAACGGGACGCAACCGACATGTATCGAAACGCAACCATTGACGCACTACACAGACAAAAAAGTGGACTGCTGACAAGACTAAAACTCTTGTACCGACAGTTTACTGACCCTCACCATCTGGAGATTAGGACACTGAAGTCGTCGATCAAAAACATCAACCAACTAATTAAAGAGAACTATCGGTTGTCAATTAATTTGTATTGGGACAACAAAATTCGGGCCGTTAATGCTAGCGACCCGAGCATGTTTCCGCAAATTAACAAGATATTTAGAAGGAATGATCAGAACGATCTTCCGTGTCTCAAGCTTCAGAGAACGACAGACAACAGAGACGTACTTCTGACAGCAGGAAGTAATCCAGAGGACGCCGTCTTGGACGATGACCTTTTTATTGTCGAAGATCCGCAGGAGAAAGTGGAGGCTGTGGGGGCTGCTTTCCAGCAAGTGTACAAGGTGAATGCGTGCATTCGCCCCAATCACGACCTGGAAAACAGAGCCTTGCTCCATCACTTCTACCTTCGGAATGACATCACGCAATGGCGATCAGAGAACCTTGGTTTCACCGGGTTCAATGAAGATCATTTGGCAAACGCCATAATCGCCGAGCGAAATGGGCCCAGTTCCCTGTTAATTACGAAGGTGGAGCTCCAGCTCATCTTCGATTCATTAAAGAAGAAGAAGTCAGCAGGAGTCGATGGCATATCGAACGTTGTTCTTCGACATTTACCTCAAGAAGCAGTAGACATTTATACCACTCTGTTTAACAACGCTCTGAATAATGCATATTATCCAGTGCGGTGGAAGACAGCTGTGGTGCATCCTCTCCCGAAAAAGGGAAAGGACAACTCCAACCCGGCGAATCTCCGGTCGATAAGTCTTCTTCCGAGTATCAGCAAGGTATTCGAAAAAGTTATCAATAGAGCTCTGTCTAAGTGGGCAGAGGACAATAATATCATACCGGACAATCAGTTCGGTTTTAAGGCGGGACATGACACTATTCATGCCGCGTCGAAACTCGTTTCTGATGTCCAATGGAACAAATCTAAGAAGCAGTGTACGGGTGCCTGTCTGGTTGATTTGGAGAAGGCCTTCGACACCGTATGGTTAGAGGGTCTTTATCTAAAGCTGACCAGACGTGGCATTAGTAAACCACTATTATATATGCTTTATGATATGCTCAATGGCAGAAAGTTTGTTGTCAAGAGTGGCAATGTAACTTCTGCCACAACCTTTAATATTAAAAATGGTCTTCAGCAGGGAGCGGTCAACTCGCCGATTCTATTCAGCATTTACACCAGCGATCTGATAAGTAGTCTAACTCAGGCAATTGCGTATGCCGACGATCTAATTATTTTTTGTCGCAGTAAATTACATAAGAAGAAAAGGAAAAGGGAGTTGTTTTGACTTCTATGTGAGGAATGTTTTTTAAATTTTATTCTCCTGCCCTGTCAAAAAATTGAGGAAAAATAGTGAGCGCTCAAGAAATATAAACTGGCCAATTTTTTGTGCGATCAACGTTACGATTCAGTACTGGATTCTTAGATTCTGCCGATGAACGCACCCTGTTTTCACTTTTGTATGTTATACTGGCATATAGTATAACAAAAATAATAGGCAGCGCCACTAACAACAGTTCTTCAAATGGAGTCAAATTGTTTCTATGGATACGCTATCCAGTGTATATAGAGATAAGTGGTCAAAGACTTGTAGCTCTCGTTCGATCACCGGAGGACGCTTACAAGCACTGATCTCTATATACACTGGATAGTGTATTCCTTATAATGTATAACAGTTTTTTTGCTTCCATTTGAAGATGACAATTAGGTGGTCGGCTTCATAATTTGACGTCTACATTAACACAAAAAAACCTGTTTCCAAAATTTCAATCTGAAGAAAGAGAAACAGACCAATGATATGAAAGGGAAAAACTTTGTGGGAATTTATTTTATATTTTTTTTTCATTAAGTTATTCATTGTGTACATTTTGTTTGTGCTATTATTTTTCAATAGCACTAGAATTATATCAATAGAAAGGTGTTTAAATAGGTAATAGTAAATATGTAGATGGGATATGGGAACCATCGACTTCGTTCATTATTTCAGTTTGCAAACAAGTTGAACAAAACAGCTGATAAGTGTGATGAGGAGAATGCGATTATATAGTCTGTGTTTTTTTTTACGATTTTACCTCCTTGTCACACTCTTTACATTTGTAATTCCATTTCATTTAATCATTTGTGAATGAAATAAAATTACAAACACAACAATGTTAGCAAAGAGATTTGGGGGGGGAAGCAACGAACGGAAATTTGACGTCTTCGTAGTGGACTATTTTGTATAAATTGTTATACAGTCATATTGTTATACAAAAAAGTGGTCAGCTTCATAATATAACAGTTCTTCAAATTGAAGCAACTTTCTTATGTCGATACGCTATCCAGTGTATTATAGAGATCAGTGGCTTACAGCATAGATTAACAGATAAAGATGGCAATCCTCAACTGTCAATTTGATTTGCCTAAAAGCTGGAAGCGAACAGCAGATGTATTAGAAAAGCAAAGTATTAGTGAAAAATGCACACATAGAATCAACTCGTCGATTCAGCACAGGTCTTGTTGTTGCAATTCACATCTATTCATCGACACGAAGTGAAATTACAAATACAAAGATGTAAACAAATGGGTTTAGGAGGGTGAAACGTACGAAAGTTTGGCTTCTTGATAATTGATATTCTCTGGCTTCAGTATGGCGCAGTAGGTCGTTAGAGCAAATTTTCGCAGAAGAATCATCCCACTTGTATTTAGCTATTCCTCCTCCCACATTTTTCGGGTTAAGAGATCCCCTATCCGCTAGTTAATTTTGTAAGTGTTCCCGAAATGTCAATGTATCGTTTTGTAATGATGCATTACTAACTCGCTTTAATAATGATATACACAAGTACGCATTGCAGTGATGGGAGCTGACCTCGCATCCAATATCCTTGGGTGTAACATGCTCCATAGGCAAACAGCAAACTAAACTCCAAATATTAAGAAAGTAGCACACAATATGGGCTATGCAATAAAGGCAAAACCCAGCATACTTACCACAACTAACCAAGTTGGTGTGGTGAATATCGCACTGCTGGGTCGTTGGATGTTTTGTTTTGCCGATGCTGTTGATGGTGAAAAAGATTTTTTCTCTCGACATGATTAAAATTGACACCATCTTCTCGCTGCCTTATAGCATAAGGAGGCTTTCGCCAGATAGCACAAACATGAAGTTCCAGAGCCCGACGCAATAGTTAGCTAACCAGGCTTTTAAAGTCTTTGATATACCTGTACTCCAATATACTGTGATCTACCAAGGTAAAACCTGTGATGTACCAGATCCCGTAGACTGTGATTGACCAGTATATTACTACATACTGTGATTACCAGACTTTGGCCTGTGTTGTACCGGAACGTTCAATTCCGCGATATTTCAGCATAATTAGTTTATTATACTGCAATCTTCCAGGCAAAGCGTGCGATAAAGCAGACATTAAGTTTGAGATCTAGCAGTTTTTACTGCAATCTAGAGGGCAAGATAAGGTTTAAAATTAAGCTCTGACAGCAGAACCAGATCTAAGACCAGAACCAGAACCAAAACCAGAACCAGAACCAGAGCCAGAACCAGAACCAGAACCAGAACCAGAACCAGAACCAGAACCAGAACCAGAACCAGAACCAAAACCAGAACCAGAACCAGAACCAGAACCAGAACCAGAACCAGAACCAGAACCAGAACCAGAACCAGAACCAGAACCAGAACCAGAACCAGAACCAGAACCAGAACCAGAACCAGAACCAGAACCAGAACCAGAACCAGAACCAGAACCAGAACCAGAACCAGAACCAGAACCTGAACCAGAACCAGAACCAGAACCAGAACCAGAACCAGAACCAGAACCAGAACCAGAACCAGAACCAGAACCAGAACCAGAACCAGAACCAGAACCAGAACCAGAACCAGAACCAGAACCAGAACCAGAACCAGAACCAGAACCAGAACCCGAACCAGAACCAGAACCAGAACCAGAGCCAGAACCAGAGCCAGAACCAGAACCAGAACCGAAACTAGAACCAGAACCAAAACCAGAACCAGAACCAGAACCAGAACCAGAACCAGAACCAGAACCAGAACCAGAATAAGAACCAGAACCAGAACCAGAACCAGAATCAACACCAGAACAGCACCGTCATCAGCACCAGCACCAGAACCTGACACAAGAACCAGAACCAGAATCAACACCAGAACAAAACGCGAGAGCACTTTATATTGAGATTTGATTATTTAAATAGAAATACATATACAACAACATATTTTGTAAATAAGTTCATGAGAACAAAATAAGAATAATCAAAGAAGCTAAAGTTTCAAGTTCTTTTCTTTAGCTTTGGATCCTGGGTACTACCTGAACTTTACCTCAGCTGGAAACAACAAAGTACCATTAAAAATTGGAACCGGAGCAGGGACCGAAGGCCCAAGGAAATCATACATTCTGTTTTGGAATATTCAAAATCATACAAGAAAAGCTGTCAAATCTCATACAAGATTAAAGACCAAATTGTGAACATGACATTTGACAGCAATTTCAATGTGACTGCGAGGCAAATCTGGAAACAGAGGCCCAACTATGTACATCGATTCTACAAAAAAATGTTCGAATTCACAAAATCTTAACTGGCTAATTCTTAAGCAAATGCGTATAAATGAAAATAGAACAGTGCGAGTTCAAGATTTTGTGGCAAAAAGTTGAAAACACCGAAATTTGATCCCAATTTAATACATTTTACCACGTAAAATATGCTTTGAAAACAACTTTCGATTCAAATGGATGCGATTGTAGAATAAAGTTATTTAGTGTAGCGACTGCCACATTTGTACAATAACGACCTTCAAATGAACTATAACCACTCTCGAATAAAAGAAACACCGAATTCGGGATTAGACATGACACAATAAAATCTACGGAGAACTTTGGTGAGCTTTCGAACTTCCAAATTTCCCCTATTGAAAGCTCTGAAAGCAAATACTAGAACCTTCCAGCTTTTTCGGGAACCTTGTGAAATGTATAAGAGCACATGTCTGACCGGCAGCTAATTTATATTGTGAATGAGTAAAGTTGGTTGTAATAAAAGTCAAGTTAGTTAACTAATTTCAGTGGTGAACAATAAATTGTGTTTTTGTGAAGTAAATAAGTGGAGAATTTAAATAAAGTGAATAAGTTTTATAAACAAACCTGAGGAAATAGTACATTGGTGTTAGAAGTGGAATAAAATTTAATTCATTTGTGCTAAGATAATTTATTGTGCTACTGCTACTGCTGGAACCAAGAATGATCTTATAATTCGTCTACAAGAAGGTTTAAGAAAACGTGGAGAAAACCCAGACACGTTTATATTCGACATTGAAATAGAGGAAGTGCAAGAACAAGTAAGTACATCAGGCATGATCAACCCGCTGTCTCAGCTGTTCACCAAATTTAATAGTCAGGAAAAGAATCTCCTAGAACAACCCAATGAACAACGAAATGAACAAAAGAATCTTCTCAAACGATTCGAACAACAAAACCAAGAACAACGCAATGAACCAAAAAATCATCTCAAACGATTTGATCAACAAAGCCAAGAACAAAAGAATCTTCTAAAACAACAAAGCCAAGAAAAAAAGAATCTTCTAGAACAACAAAGCCAAGAATAAAAGAATCTTTTAGAACAACAAAGCCAAGAATAAAAGAATCTTCAAAATCTTCTCGAAGGTAAGTTAGAAGCCTTTGTCAACAGAATTATTACCCTTGTAGAGCGTGTTAATTTTTGACTGTCGATGCAAAGTTCGAAAAGGTCTAAGACAAAATCGAGTACATTACAAAGGAATTGGATAAGCTAAAGAAAATGAAGGTTCGAGAAAGTTCTGGCGACTGTCCAAAAAGAAAGGAGATGCATCCACCAACCTTCGATGGACAAATTTCTTGGTCAATCTATAAGAAGCAGTTTAAGGCAGCCGCAGCAAAAAATGGCTGGCACAAGGAAGACAAATATATAGCTTTGACGCTTGCCCTTAGAGGAACTGCTCCTGAGCTGCTCCAAGCCATACCAGCAGATAAAAATTGCAACTTTAGTGCTCTTGTTCAGGCCATTACCAAACGCTTTAGAGATGGCCATATGCAAGAAGTCTTCCACATTCAACTCAATACTAGAGTCCAGAAAAGAGGAGAAACTCTGCAACATGTCCAAGCAGACATCGAACGGTTGGCACACCAGGCATATCCGGCTGCAGGGGATGAAATCATCAACCAAGTCGCAACAGAAACCTCTGTCCGTACTGTATCTGATATCAACATTCAGCAAGCAATTTGAACTGCTGGAAAACGCACACTTTCTGAGGCATTAGCGTTCATCTAGACTAAGGAAGCAGCAAAACAGGATTTTAATTCAAGGAGTCTATCGAGTAAGAGAAAGAGAAATTGAAGAGTGTTCATGCCAGAGAACAGCATCGCAAAGGAACCAGCGAAATGAACCTACTTGATGCTGGAATGTAACAAGACTGGACATCTCCAACGCCAGTGTAGATGTCCACCTAGAAGACTTGAATGTTGGAATTGTAACAAGATCGGGCAACTTCAACGCCAGTGCAGACTGACACCTAGAAGACCTGCATGTTGGAATTGCAACAAGACTGGACATCTCCAACGCCAGTGCAGATTGCCACCAAGAAGACCATGGAAATCAGACTACAAGCATTGCACTCCTGAAGAAGAAAAGAAGGTTGTTGCCATCCAGAGATTAAGAGTGAATTCCACTGACGATTGGAGTAAAGAGCAAGTAATAACTGCCCAACAAAATGATTCCGGATTTGGATTGTATGCGCCATACATATCAGGGCAAGGGTGACAATCGACATTCCAAAGAAAATTACACAGTTGGAAAGCACGGGTAAAGTGGCTATGGATGTCAGCCATTTCAGACCAGATGAATTAACGGTCAAAACTGTTGGACACAGCGTGGTGGTGGAAGGTAAGCACGACGAACGTGAAGATGATCATGGTTACATAAGTCGACAGTTTGTGCGGAAGTTTCAGCTGCCAAAGGGGTATGATACCAAAAACGTCATCTCAACAGTATCAATGGACGGTATCTTAACAATCAAAACTCCACCAAAGGCTTTGAAGAACAACGAAAGAATAGTGCAGATTCAACAGACTGGCCCCGTGAAATTGAGCGAAAGTGAAAGTAGTGAAGAATTCTGGGTGACATTCGGAAAAGAACAGGAGCAAATAGAAAACTAACAAGTGATCCAATGAAAACACGATACGAAACAAAAGCAACAACAAACGAATATCAAGCGGGAGACCTTGTATGGCCTTATAATCCTCACCATCGGAAGGGACTTTCACCGAAACTTCAACAAAATTGGGAAGGCCCGTATACTGTTGTAACACGAATAAACGATATCGACTACCGCATTCAGAGAGGACTTAGAGGCAAAATGAAAGTAGTTCACAGTGGCCGTTTACACCGTTATAATGGTGAAGGATGTGATGGATTTGCTCAGGACGATCAATCTTAAGGAGGGGGCAGTGTAACGACTATCACATTTGTACTATAACGACTCGCGAATGAACTTTAACCACTCTCGAATCAAAGAAACGCCGAATTCGGGATTAGACATGACGAAACTAACCTACGGAGAACTGGTGAGCTTTCGAACTTCCAATACTAAACGTCAGAATGAAAGCTTTGGAAAGAGAAATTTATGGGAAATTTCCCCTATGGAAAGCTCTAGAAACAAATACTAGAACCTTCCAGCTTTTTCGGAAACCTTGTGAAATTTATAAAAGCACATGTCTGACCAGCAGAGGACGCAGTTTATTTTTATTCGTGAATGAGTAAAGCTGGTAGTAATAAAAGTAAATTGTTGAATTAATTCCAGTGGTGAACAATAAATTGTTTTGTGGTTTGTAAAGTAAAGTGTTTTATTTTGTGAAGTAAACAAGTGGAGAATTTAAATAAAGTGAATAAGTTTTATTAACGAACCTGAGAAAATACTACATTGGTGTTAGAAGAGGAATAAAACTTAATTTATTAGTGCTTAGATAATTTATTGTGCTTCAACAGACAATAGTTACAAAAAGTGAGCGTAACTGTGAAAGTGGAAATAAGAAAAGACAATGGGTAAAACTCTAAATGATTTAAATTAAGTTCAACTTAAGACAGTGTTACGGTAAGATTTACCGTAACAAAACCTCTCTTCATTCGGTTCTTAAAACTTTCTTCTGACTATGCTGTTTGGTCATAGTCTAACTCTCGCTATCTGTTTTCCCCTCCACCCCAACTAATCCCATTTTTCAACCCTCAATTTCGTCCGTTGTCCTCATGGAGCTTGAGAGATATTTTTTCGTGTTGAGCCAGCGGACGGGCTGGAGACTCACACGCCACCAACGTATGAGCTGAGGAAGGTAGCTCTGAATTGTCAAGGGACAGATGGAAATATACACACACACTTAAATGTGGATTTTTAACAACACAACATAAATATTAATTTAATTTCTTTTTATTAAACATGGCAACAAGCCCAACGTAAATTTTGAACTGTGACTCTAACTTTTAATAAACATCGACCGCATAAAAGAATGGAACGCTAAACGCTATTCCCTTTATTTCCCCATAATCTACACAAAGGTCCACCGAAATAGTTAGTTTGATTTGAGTAGTTGCCTTTCTCCTTCGTTTCCTCAGAAAAGATTTAAAAATTGGTAATTGAAAATATTCTCCTTCCTTGAATAACTTTCAAAAAGTTAGAAATGTAGAGTAGCTGAGAGAGTGCTCAGAATTATGTTTTCAACTTTTTATAGTTTCTTTGTTTTCTTCTCAAAATTAGTTATTGTGAATATGTCTTGCTCCGGCCTTGGATTCGTCAAGTTTTGGGACGACACCAACAACACCAACACCATTGAATGGGTGAGTGAGAGATAGTTTCGTTGGAACTCAACCTCGGAGTGTAACCGTAACAGAGTTCCACGAAAGCCATATGTATGAGTGGGAGAATGTGTGCGTGAGAGAGAGGCCGGTAGAAGACAAAAAGCTAGGCAAAAACAACCACTTCTTGGTTGACCTGTTAAGCCGAAAGAGGTTTGAAGAAATTTTGGAGAAAAGAAAAAAATATAGAAAGTTGAGAAATTAAGAAAAAAAATAAGTGTGGAGAATTTTTAATTTAGAAAAGTGTTTTGAGGATTATTCGGAAAAGGAATAATATCTTAGTGGGAGGAAACTTCATTCAAAATTTCCATATGCTTCTCAAACGTGTCTGTCACGATGATGATATCATCGAGATAGACGAAGACATATGGTTCTAACTCAGGCCCTAAAACAGTATCTATAAATCTTTGCCATGTTGCAGGAGCATTATCCAACCCAAACGGCATCCTCAAAAATTGAAATAGACCCCTACCTGGAACTGTGAAAGCAGTATACTTACTCAAATCTTCTCTACTGGAATCTGCCAATATGCAGACTTAATATCCAGTGAGCTCAAAAATCTAGCATTATTCAATTTATCTAAAATGGCCGTAATATACGGATGGGGGTATGCATCCCTAGCCGTAACCTCATTTAACTTCCTATAATCTACACAAAATCTATACGTGCCATCTTTCTTCTTAATCAAGACAATGGGAGAAGCCCATGGACTGTCAGATTTTTCTATCTCTAAGCATTTCTTCTAACTCTTTATCTATGAAAGACTGAACTACAGGAGACACCGGATAGTACCGTTGCTTGAATGGTTCAGCTTCCATCCTAATTTTGTGCTCCACCATCTGTGTGCACTCTAAGCCTTCTGGCATATCTTTAAAAGCATTTTCCAAAAAATTATCTAAGCCTTTCTTTTCCGTCAAATGATCCACCATGGACATCAAAGCCAACGAACTTTGGTTCAAAAATGTCCACTCCCCTGATTTCAAATCTGGGACCTCATCCGATAGAGCCCAAAATTCTGCCCACAAACTGATTTTAGCAGTTTGTGGGGAAGGCGAGGAATAACGAGACATTCTATAAGAACCACCTGTTCTTTGACCCTAATTGGAAGTGAAACCAATCCTTCCACTCCAATACCTGCACCATCCGCTAAAATTACCCTACCTAAATTAGTATTTACTAAATTAAGCCCTAAATCCTTAAAAACTAACCATCTGTCTAAAAGTCCTAACATATTGATTACATAAATTTCAACGCCAAGATACGGTCGTTGATCCCTGCCATTTTGCTCGAGCGTGAAACTTCAATTAATTTCTGCCGACTGGCTACCAGCAGGTAACCTAACAGATTTTAACGGAACTCTCGTCCTACTGACCCGAAAGTTCGTCTCCCGTTTCCCGAGGAAAGTTCTGCAACAACCAAAACTGTTGGAGTTGGTCCCTGTCGAACAATTTGGTTGTTGCCTGAAACAACCAAAACTGTTGGATTATCTAAGCCTACGTATGCTAGATCTGGTTCTAGCAAAGTCCTATTTCTAATATTTGGAGGGGGAACATACGACTCCACGTTTGTCCTCACTGCCTCCAAATCTCTACCTAACGCTACTAAATCAGAAATACAATTTGAAAGGTGTCAAGTTCCGCTGAATCATTGACAGCTTCCTCCGTTCTGATATTTGTTCGGAAAGCCTGCCGAACAAATTTTGCATCGTCGCCACATAGACACCGATGGACTCATCCTTGCCTTTTGTGTGATGCCTAATTTCCTCTTACAACTGATCATTATAATTTGGTGGCAAGAACTCCAGTTTCAATTCCCTGACGAGTTCTGACCACGAATTAATGGAAAGCCTAACTGCCCTAAACCAAATTAATGCCTTACCCACGAAGAACTCTACTGCCGATCTAAAAAGTTGCGCTTCGAAAATCCCACGGGATTTGCGCATTTCCTCAACCCTCTCTACAAATGCGTTCACGGAGGCATCACAGCGCTCACCAATGAACTTCAGGTTTCATCTATAAATCTGATAATTTGATTTGATAACTGATCATTATAATTTGGTGGCAAGAACTCCAGTTTCAATTCCCTGACGAGTTCTGACCACGAATTAATGGAAAGCCTAACTGCCCTAAACCAAATTAATGCCTTACCCACGAAGAACTCTACTGCCGATCTAAAAAGTTGCGCTTCGAAAATCCCACGGGATTTGCGCATTTCCTCAACCCTCTCTACAAATGCGTTCACGGAGGCATCACAGCGCTCACCAATGAACTTCAGGTTTCATTTATAAATCTGCTCTGATTTTTGCTCATAAGAGGTGACCCTCTCTACCACTAAGTGTTCTGACCTATCACTATCCCTATTGCCACCAATCCTAATATCTGCCACTCCTAAGCCCGCCGATGTACCGGCAGAAGTACTCATCGACCCGCTATGAGGTTCAGCTGAACGCTGCTTTTCAACCTCCAATTTTTTATTTTTCTCCTCCTTATTATTTCTGTTTTCCTCCTCTTCAAATTCTTCATCATCACTATCACCTTCTAATGTGGCCATTGCCATAATCAATCTGTTCTTCAGAGCCTGCTTGCTCTTTTCCTCAACCTCACTCTCTGGTATCGACCTATCCAACCTACGCAATCCCCACTCTACTTTTGTCAAAATCTTCAAATACTCCTTTGAAGTTTCTGAATTTGGAGAATTTTGTAAGAGTTTCCCTAATTCACCTAACTTTTTCTCAGCCGCCATCTGATCCTGTTCAAAAGTGAACAGATAAGCGGGAGCTACAAAAGAATTCCTACGTTCTAACTTGGTGGCAACCCTAAGCTATTGTCGCATCTCCTCAACTGTCCCTACCGGTAAACCTCGCCACTCCATCTCATATGCGAGTTCATCTTGCGATAATCTGTTTACCTCCATATTAAAATTAAATTAAAGTGATCAAAACAACAAAAAAGATATAAAACCAAATAAAATTGAAAGTGTTAAAAACTTCCTACTTTTAAGTGCGTTAATTGCACTGAAAACTTTTTTAGAGTGTACTAAAAGTACAGAAGAAAACCTTAAAACTGATCCTAAAACAATTTTAAAATAAAGCCTAAAATATTTTTTTGCAACTTGGCAACCCTTAAGAACTAAAAAAAAGTTAAAATTACTTTTTTTTTTGTACTTTGGCAACCCTAACGAATTCCAAAATCAAAAATATTTTAATCGATAAAATCTTGATAAAATTCAATAAAGATAATTTTAAATCAAAAGTAAAATCAAAATTCCGAAAAAGAGTGTTCACCTCCAAATAGTGTACTTTGACATAGTGGGATCACTGATTTTCTATTTGTTTATAATAATATTCTACTCAATTCCAATTTAACTCAAATATAAACTCAAACATGAATGAGAAAGAGACCGACTCTTATATAAAAAGGTTACGAAAAATCGACAAATAAAACAAATACTGAATTTGAACCACTATTAAAACACTAACAAAATAACCACAATACCCTTACTCGTCTGTACCTATGAATGGATATGTACTTTTTGTAGATTAGGTACTTCCTGCACACTTTTGCACTTCACTAAAAAATTCTGGAACTCCGCTGTCAAATTAACCTTATAAAATTTTGAAACCTAGGAATAGAACTTATTAGAAAAAATTTACAAGGTATAAGAACAAAAAAGGGAAAAATTTTTTTCACCAAATAACACAAAAAACACCAAGAAAAACAAGGCAATGTATGTACATATGTACATAGGTAGGTAGGTAATCTGATTTCTTTTCTTTTTAACACACACCTGGGCGCCAATTTGTTGCAATATTTTTACTGCGAATTTAATAGAAGACTAGGATGATTATTTTGACGAAATACTTAAAGACCGCGAACTATGGATTTTGCGAATCCAATTAAAATTAATAAACAAACGAATTAAAAATTAAGATAATAAAATCAATTTTAATGGGAATTAAAAAAGTAGATAACTTGTGGGTCGAATAAAAAAGTTTTGATTGCAAAAAAAAGGTAAATACAATAAAGGTATGTGCAGGGTATGTACGCTAAAGAGTGGGCGCCAGGAAACTTTTATGGTCGTTTGCCTTGACCGGTAGCTGAATATGTTACTTCATTGAATTAAAAGATTTATTTAAAAAAATGTCTGGGAAACCTTGGCTTACGCCTATATTAAAACCCAGAATCTTTTCGAGATAAAAAAATATACAAAGTATAAAATTGTAGAAAGAACAAATTAAGAAAATTAAACAAAGATAAAAACAAAATGGTGAATCAAACAAAGGAAAACCAACGCTGCAAGAATGGACCGCTATCACTCGGTCCCAAAATAAAAAACGGATAATGCAATCTACGTTAAAAAAAGGGTCACGAGTCCCAAAATTATAGGGATTAAACGCATTAAAAAAAAACAACATGATATAATGGGAAACCAAAATTTTCCAAACGAATTTAAAAAAACCAAATTCCACTCTACTTATCTTTTCTTGGTTTTAAAAATCCCTTCTCCTCTTCCTCCTTCTTTTCTTCCAATGCTCTTTTCGCCCCGTTCTGGCGATACACCATAAAACTTCTCTCTCAAAAGAAAGTTTCCTCCCACTAAGATATTATTCCTTTTCCGAATAATCCTCAAAACACTTTTCTAAATTAAAAATTCGCAACACTTATTTTTTTTTTTAATTTCTCGATCATATTCTTTACGGGTGCCGGTTGCACATTTTATTATCTTAATTTTTTATTCGTTTGTTTATTAATTTTAATTGGATTCGCAAAATCCATAGTTCGCGGTCTTTAAGTATTTCGACAAAATAATCATCCTAGTCCTCTATTAAATTCGTGGTAAAAATATTGCAACAGCAGAACTGAACAAGCGAGGAACAAGAACCAAGAATGATCATATAATTCGTCTGCAAGAAGGTTTAAGAAAACGTGGAGAAAACCCAGACACGTTTATATTCGATATTGAAATAGAGGAAGAGCAAGAACAAGTAAGTACGTCAGGCATGACCAATCTGCTGTCTCAGCTGCTCACCAAATTTAATAGTCAGGAAAAGAATCTCCTAGAACAACCCAATGAACAACGAAATGAACAAAAGAATCTTCTCAAACGATTCGAACAACAAAACCAAGAACAACGCAATGAACCAAAAAATCATCTTAAACGATTTGATCAACAAAGCCAAGAACAAAAGAATCTTTTAGAACAACAAAGCCAAGAACAAAAGAATCTTCAAAATATTCTCGAAGGTAAGTTAAAAGCCTTTGACAACGGAATTATTGCCCTTGACGAGCGTGTTGATAAACAATTTTTGACTGTTGATGCAAAGATCAAAAAGGTCGAAAAAAACAAATACATTACAAAGGAATTGGATAAGCTAAAGAAAATGAAGGTTCGAGAAAGTTCTGGCGACTGTCCAAAAAGAAAGGAGATGCATCCACCAACCTTCGATGGACAAATTTCTTGGTCAATCTATAAGAGGCAGCCGCAGCGAAAAATGGCTGGGATGTGGATGACAAATATATAGTTCTTACGCTTGCCCTTAGAGGAACTGCTCCTGAACTACTACAAACCATACCAACTTAAGTGCTCTTGTTCAGGCCATTAACAAACGCTTTGGAGATGGCCATATGCAAGAAGTCTTCCACATTCAACTCAATACTAGAGTCCAGAAAAGAGGAGAAACTCTGCAACATGTCCAAGCAGACATCGAACGGTTGGCACACCAGGCATATCCGGCTGCAGGGGATGAAATCATCAACCAAGTCGCAACAGAAGCCTTTGTCCGTACTGTATCTGATATCAACCTTCAGCGAGCAATTCGAACTGCTGGAAAACGCACACTTCCTGAGGCATTATCGTTCGCCCTGACTATGGAAGCAGCAGAACAGGCTTCTCAAGGAGTCCATCGAGTAAGAGAAATAGAAATTGAGGAGTGTTCATGCCAGAGAACAGCGTTGCAAAGGAACCAGCGAAATGAACCTACTTGATGCTGGAATTGTAACAAGACTGGACATCTCCAACGCCAGAATAGATTTCCACCTGGAAGACCTGAAGTTTGGAATTGTAACAAGATCGGGCACCTTCAACACCAGTGCAGACCTAGAAGATCTGCATGTTGGAATTGCAACAAGACTGGACATCTCCAATGCCAGTGCAGATTGCCACCAAGAAGACCATGGAAATCAGACTACAAGCATTGAACTCGTGAAGAAGAAAAGAAAAGAAGGTTGTTGCCATCCAGAGATTAAGAGTGGATTCCACTGACGATTAGAGTAAAGAGGAAGTAATAACTGCCCAACAAAATGATTCCGGATTTGGATTGTATGCGCCATACATATCAGGGCAAGGGTGACAATCGACATTCCGAAGAAAATTACACAGTTGTGGCTATGGATGTCAGCCATTTCAGACCAGATGAATTAACGGTCAAAACTGTTGGACACAGCGTGGTGGTGGAAGGTAAGCACGACGAACGTGAACGTGAACGAACGTTACAATAACACATAGAAAACTAACAAGTGATCAAATGTAAACGCGATACGACACAAAAGCAACAACAAACGAATTCCAAGCAGGAGACCTTGTGTGGCTTTATAATCCCCACCATCGGAAGGGACTTTCACCGAAACTTCAACAAAATTGGGAAGGCCCGTATACTGTTGTGGCACGAATAAACGATATCCACTATCGCATTCAGACAGGACTTAGAGACAAAATGAAAGTAGTTCACAGTGACCGTTTACACCGTTATAATGGTGAAGGATGTGATGGATTTGCTCAGGACGATCAATCTTAAGGAGGGGGCAGTGTAACGACTGTCACATTTGTACTATAACGACTCTCGAATGAACTTTAACCACTCTCGAATCAAAGAAACGCCGAATTCGGGATTAGACATGACGAAACCAACCTACGGAGAACTGGTGAGCTTTCGAACTTCCAATACTAAACGTCAGAATGAAAGCTTTGGAAAGAGAAATTTATGGGAAATTTCCCCTATGGAAAGCTCTAGAAACAAATACTAGAACCTTCCAGCTTTTTCGGAAACCTTGTGAAATGTATAAAAGCACATGTCTGACCAGCAGAGGACGCAATTTATTTTTATTCGTGAATGAGTAAAGCTAGTAGTAATAAAAGTAAAGTGTTGAATTAATCTCAGTGGTGAACAATAAATTGTTTTGTGGTTTGTAAGGTAAAGTGTTTTATTTTGTGAAGTAAACAAGTGGAGAATTTAAATAAAGAGACTAAGTTTTATTAACGAACCTGAGAAAATACTACATTGGTGATAGAAGAGGAATAAAACTTAATTTATTAGTGCTTAGATAATTTATTGTGCTTCAACAGACAATAATTACAAAAAGTGAGCGTAACTGTGAAAGTGGAAATAAGAAAAGACAATGGGTAAGACTCTAAATGATTTAAATTAAGTTCGACTTAAGGCAGTGTTACGGTAAGATTTACCGTAACAAAACCTCTCTTCATTCGGTTCTTAAAACTTTCTTCTGACTATGTTGTTTGGTCATAGTCTAACTCTCACTATCTGTTTTCCCCTCCACCCCAACTAATCCCATTTTTCGACCCTCAATTTCGTCCGTTGTCCTCATGGAGCTTGAGAGATATTTTTTCGTGTTGAGCCAGCGGACGGGCTGGAGACTCACACGCCACCAACGTATGAGCTGAGGAAGGTAGCTCTGAATTGTCAAGGGACAGATGGAAATATACACACACACTTAAATGTGGATTTTTAACAACACAACATAAATATTAATTTAATTTCTTTTTATTAAACATGGCAACAAGCCCAACGTAAATTTTGAACTGTGACTCTAACTTTTAATAAACATCGACCGCATAAAAGAATGGAACGCTAAACGCTATTCCCTTTATTTCCCCATAATCTACACAAAGGTCCACCGAAATAGTTAGTTTGATTTGAGTAGTTGCCTTTCTCCTTCGTTTCCTCAGAAAAGATTTAAAAATTGGTAATTGAAAATATTCTCCTTCCTTGAATAACTTTCAAAAAGTTAGAAATGTAGAGTAGCTGAGAGAGTGCTCAGAATTATGTTTTCAACTTTTTATAGTTTTTTTGTTTTCTTCTCAAAATTAGTTATTGTGAATATGTCTTGCTCCGGCCTTGGATTCGTCAAGTTTTGGGACGACACCAACAACACCAACACCATTGAATGGGTGAGTGAGAGATAGTTTCGTTGGAACTCAACCTCGGAGTGTAACCGTAACAGAGTTCCACGAAAGCCATATGTATGAGTGGGAGAATGTGTGCGTGAGAGAGAGGCCGGTAGAAGACAAAAAGCTAGGCAAAAACAACCACTTCTTGGTTGACCTGTTAAGCCGAAAGAGGTTTGAAGAAATTTTGGAGAAAAGAAAAAAATATAGAAAGTTGAGAAATTAAGAAAAAAAATAAGTGTGGAGAATTTTTAATTTAAAAAAGTGTTTTGAGGATTATTCGGAAAAGGAATAATATCTTAGTGGGAGGAAACTTCATTCAAAATTTCCATATGCTTCTCAAACGTGTCTGTCACAATGATGATATCATCGAGATAGACGAAGACATATGGTTCTAACTCAGGCCCTAAAACAGTATCTATAAATCTTTGCCATGTTGCAGGAGCATTATCCAACCCAAACGGCATCCTCAAAAATTGAAATAGACCCCTACCTGGAACTGTGAAAGCAGTATACTTACTCGAATCTTCTCTACTGGAATCTGCCAATATGCAGACTTAATATCCAGTGAGCTCAAAAATCTAGCATTATTCAATTTATCTAAAATGGCCGTAATATACGGATGGGGGTATGCATCCCTAGCCGTAACCTCATTTAACTTCCTATAATCTACACAAAATCTATACGTGCCATCTTTCTTCTTAATCAAGACAATGGAAGAAGCCCATGGACTGTCAGATTTTTCTATCTCTAAGCATTTCTTCTAACTCTTTATCTATGAAAGACTGAACCACAGGAGACACCGGATAGTACCGTTGCTTGAATGGTTCAGCTTCCATCCTAATTTTGTGCTCCACCATCTGTGTGCACTCTAAGCCTTCTGGCATATCTTTAAAAGCATTTTCCAAAAAATTATCTAAGCCTTTCTTTTCCGTCAAATGATCCACCATGGACATCAAAGCCAACGAACTTTGGTTCGAAAATGTCCACTCCCCTGATTTAAAATCCGGGACCACATCCGATAGAGCCCAAAATTCTGCCCACAAACTGATTTTAGCAGTTTGTGGGGAAGGCGAGGAATAACGAGACATTCTATAAGAACCACCTGTTTTTTGACCCTAATTGGAAGTGAAACCAATCCTTCCACTCCAATACCTGCACCATCCGCTAAAATTACCCTACCTAAATTAGTATTTACTAAATTAAGCCCTAAATCCTTAAAAACTAACCATCTGTCTAAAAGTCCTAACATATTGATTACATAAATTTCAACGCCAAGATACGGTCGTTGATCCCTGCCATTTTGCTCGAGCGTGAAACTTCAATTAATTTCTGCCGACTGGCTACCAGCAGGTAACCTAACAGATTTTAACGGAACTCTCGTCCTACTGACCCGAAAGTTCGTCTCCCGTTTCCCGAGGAAAGTTCTGCAACAACCAAAACTGTTGGAGTTGGTCCCTGTCGAACAATTTGGTTGTTGCCTGAAACAACCAAAACTGTTGGATTATCTAAGCCTACGTATGCTAGATCTGGTTCTAGCAAAGTCCTATTTCTAATATTTGGAGGGGGAACATACGACTCCACGTTTGTCCTCACTGCCTCCAAATCTCTACCTAACGCTACTAAATCAGAAATACAATTTGAAAGGTGTCAAGTTCCGCTGAATCATTGACAGCTTCCTCCGTTCTGATATTTGTTCGGAAAGCCTGCCGAACAAATTTTGCATCGTCGCCACATAGACACCGATGGACTCATCCTTGCCTTTTGTGTGATGCCTAATTTCCTCTTACAACTGATCATTATAATTTGGTGGCAAGAACTCCAGTTTCAATTCCCTGACGAGTTCTGACCACGAATTAATGGAAAGCCTAACTGCCCTAAACCAAATTAATGCCTTACCCACGAAGAACTCTACTGCCGATCTAAAAAGTTGCGCTTCGAAAATCCCACGGGATTTGCGCATTTCCTCAACCCTCTCTACAAATGCGTTCACGGAGGCATCACAGCGCTCACCAATGAACTTCAGGTTTCATTTATAAATCTGCTCTGATTTTTGCTCATAAGAGGTGACCCTCTCTACCACCAAGTGTTCTGACCTATCACTATCCCTATTGCCACCAGTCCTAATATCTGCCACTCCTAAGCCCGTCGATGTACCGGCAGAAGTACTCATCGACCCGCTATGAGGTTCAGCTGAACGCTGCTTTTCAACCTCCAATTTTTTATTTTTCTCCTCCTTATTATTTCTGTTTTCCTCCTCTTCAAATTCTTCATCATCACTATCACCTTCTAATGTGGCCATTGCCATAATCAATCTGTTCTTCAGAGCCTGCTTGCTCTTTTCCTCAACCTCACTCTCTGGTATCGACCTATCCAACCTACGCAATCCCCACTCTACTTTTGTCAAAATCTTCAAATACTCCTTTGAAGTTTCTGACTTTGGAGAATTTTCTAAGAGTTTCCCTAATTCACCTAACTTTTTCTCAGCCGCCATCTGATCCTGTTCAAAAGTGAACAGATAAGCGGGAGCTACAAAAGAATTCCTACGTTCTAACTTGGTGGCAACCCTAAGCTATTGTCGCATCTCCTCAACTGTCCCTACCGGTAAACCTCGCCACTCCATCTCATATGCGAGTTCATCTTGCGATAATCTGTTTACCTCCACATTAAAACAACAAAAAAGATATAAAACCAAATAAAATTGAAAGTGTTAAAAACTTCCTACATTTAAGTGCGTTAATTGCACTGAAAACTTTTTTAGAATGTATTAAAAGTACAGAAGAAAACTTTAAAACTGATCCTAAAACAATTTTAAAATAAAGCCTAAAATATTTTTTTTGCAACTTGGCAACCCTTAAAAACTAAAAAAAAGTTAAAATTACTTTTTTTTTTTGTACTTTGGCAACCCTAACGAATTCCAAAATCAAAAATATTTTAATCGATAAAATCTTGATAAAATTCAATAAAGATAATTTTAAATCAAAAGTAAAATCAAAATTCCGAAAAAGAGTGTTCACCTCCAAATAGTGTACTTTGACATAGTGGGATCACTGATTTTCTATTTGTTTACAATAATATTCTACTCAATTCCAATTTAACTCAAATAAAAACTCAAACATGAATTAGAAAGAGACCGCACTCTTATATAAAAAGGTTATGAAAAATCGACAAATAAAACAAATACTGAATTTGAACCACTGTTAAAACACTAACAAAATAACCACAATACCCTTACTCGTCTGTACCTATGAATGGATATGTACTTTTTGTAGATTAGGTACTTCCTGCACACTTTTGCACTTCACCAAAAAATTCTGGAACTCCGCTGTCAAATTAACCTTATAAAATTTTGGAACCTAGGAATAGAACTTATTAGAAAAAATTTACAAGGTATAAGAACAAAAAAAGGGAAAAATTTTTTTCACCAAATAACACAAAAAACACCAAGAAAAACAAGGCAATGTATGTACATATGTACATAGGTAGGTAGGTAATCTGATTTCTTTTTTTTTTAACACACACCTGGGCGCCAATTTGTTGCAATATTTTTACTGCGAATTTAATAGAAGACTAGGATGATTATTTTGACGAAATACTTAAAGACCGCGAACTATGGATTTTACGAATCCAATTAAAATTAATAAACAAACGAATTAAAAATTAAGATAATAAAATCAATTTTAATGGGAATTAAAAAAGTAGATAACTTGTGGGTCGAATAAAAAAGTTTTGATTGCAAAAAAAAGGTAAATACAATAAAGGTATGTGCAGGGTATGTACGCTAAAGAGTGGGCGCCAGGAAACTTTTATGGTCGTTTGCCTTGACCGGTAGCTGAATATGTTACTTCATTGAATTAAAAGATTTATTTAAAAAAATGTCTGGGAAACCTTGGCTTACGCCTATATTAAAACCCAGAATCTTTTCGAGACAAAAAAATATACAAAGTATAAAATTGTAGGAAGAACAAATTAAGAAAATTAAACAAAGATAAAAACAAAATGGTGAATCAAACAAAGGAAAACCAACGCCGCAAGAATGGACCGCTATCACTCGGTCCCGAAATAAAAAACGGATAATGCAATCTACGTTAAAAAAAGGGTCACGAGTCCCAAAATTATAGGGATTAACCGCATTAAGAAAAACCAACCGAATATAATGGGAAACCAAAATTTTCCAAACGAATTTAAAAAAACTAAATTCCACTCTACTTACCTTTTCTTGGTTTTAAAAATCCCTTCTCCTCTTCCTCCTTCTTTTCTTCCAATGCTCTTTTCGCCCCGTTCTGGCGATACACCATAAAACTTCTTTCTCAAAAGAAAGTTTCCTCCCACTAAGATATTATTCCTTTTCCGAATAATCCTCAAAACACTTTTCTAAATTAAAAATTCGCTACACTTATTTTTTTTTTTTAATTGCTCAACTTTCTATATTTTTTCTATTCTCCAAAATTTCTTCGATCGTTTTGACAGTTGTTAGTTCGATCATATTCTTCGCGGGTGCCGGTTTCACATTTTATTATCTTAATTTTTTATTCGTTTGTTTATTAATTTTAATTGGATTCGCAAAATCCATAGTTCGCGGTCTTTAAGTATTTCGACAAAATAATCATCCTAGTCCTCTATTAAATTCGTGGTAAAAATATTGCAACAGCAGAACTGAACAAGCGAGGAACAAGAACCAAGAATGATCTTATAATTCGTCTGCAAGAAGATTTAAGAAAACGTGGAGAAAACCCAGACACGTTTATATTCGATATTGAAATAGAGGAAGAGCAAGAACAAGTAAGTACGTCAGGCATGACCAATCTGCTGTCTCAGCTGCTCACCAAATTTAATAGTCAGGAAAAGAATCTCCTAGAACAACGCAATGAACAACGAAATAAGACAAAAAGCTAGGCAAAAACAACCACTTCTTGGTTGACCTGTTAAGCCGAAAGAGGTTTGAAGAAATTTTGGAGAAAAGAAAAAAATATAGAAAGTTGAGAAATTAAGAAAAAAAATAAGTGTGGAGAATTTTTAATTTAGAAAAGTGTTTTGAGGATTATTCGGAAAAGGAATAATATCTTAGTGGGAGGAAACTTCATTCAAAATTTCCATATGCTTCTCAAACGTGTCTGTCACGATGATGATATCATCGAGATAGACGAAGACATATGGTTCTAACTCAGGCCCTAAAACAGTATCTATAAATCTTTGCCATGTTGCAGGAGCATTATCCAACCCAAACGGCATCCTCAAAAATTGAAATAGACCCCTACCTGGAACTGTGAAAGCAGTATACTTTCTCGAATCTTTCTCTACTGGAATCTGCCAATATGCAGACTTAATATCCAGTGAGCTCAAAAATCTAGCATTATTCAATTTATCTAAGATGGCCGTAATATACGGATAGGGGTATGCATCCCTAGCCGTAACCTCATTTAACTTCCTATAATCTACACAAAATCTATACGTGCCATCTTTCTTCTTAATCAAGACAATGGGAGAAGCCCATGGACTGTCAGATTTTTCTATCTCTAAGCATTTCTTCTAACTCTTTTTCTATGAAAGACTGAACCACAGGAGACACCGGATAGTACCGTTGCTTGAATGGTTCAGCTTCCGTCCTAATTTTGTGCTCCACCACCTGTGTGCACTCTAAGCCTACTGGCATATCTTTAAAAACATTTTCCAAAAAATTATCTAAGTCTTTCTTTTGTGTCTCGTTCAATTCCGTCAAATGATCCACCATGGACATCAAAGCCAACGAACTTTGGTTCGAAAATGTCCACTCCCCTGATTTCAAATCCGGGTCCACATCCGATAGAGCCCAAAATTCTGCTCCTATAATCAGTTTGTGGGGAAGGCGAGGAATAACGAGGCATTCTATAAGAACCACCTGTTCTTTGACCCTAATTGGAAGTGAAACCACTCCTTCCACTCCAATACCTGTACCGTCCGCTAAAATTACCCTACCTAAATTAGTATTTACTAAATTAAGCCCTAAATCTTTAAAAACTAACCATCTGTCTAAAAGTCCTAACATATTGATTCCATAAATTTCAACGCCAAGATACGGCCGTTGATGCCTGCCATTTTGCTCGAGCGTGAAACTTCAATTAATTTCTGCCGACTGGCTACCAGTAGGTAACCTAACAGATTTTAACGGAACTCTCGTCCTACTGACCCGAAAGTTCGTCTCCCGTTTCCCGAGGAAAGTTTTGTAACAACCAAAACTGTTGGAGTTGGTCCCTGTCGAACAATTTGGTTGTTGCCTGAAACAACCAAAACTTTTGGATTATCTAAGCCTACGTATGCTAGATCTGGTTCTAGCAAAGTCCTATTTCTAATATTTGGAGGGGGAACATACGACTCCACGTTTGTTCTAACTGCCTCCAAATCTCTACCTAACGCTACTAAATCAGAAATACAATTTGAAAGGTGTCAAGTTCCGCTGAATCATTGACAGCTTCCTCCGTTCTGATATTTGTTCGGAAAGCCTGCCGAACAAATTTTGCATCGTCGCCACATAGACACCGATGGACTCATCCTTGCCTTGTGTGTGATGCCTAATTTCCTCTTACAACTTACTTACTTACTTACTTTAGATGGCACTCACAGTCCAGGATGGACTACGGCCTCAACCAACAAGCCCCTCCAGCCAGCTCGGTCCCTAGCTAACTGCCTCCAGTTACGCACTCCAAGTTGGTTGAGGTCGCTCTCCACTTGTGTGCGCCACCTTAGGTTGGGTCTTCCTCTGCTGCGCAGACCATCAGGGGTGGATTCGAAGACTCGTCGGGCTGGTGCGTAGGTGTCCATTCGCTCCACGTGACCCAGCCATCTCAGCCGCTGTATTTTCAGCTTTTTGACCAGGTCGACGTCGCTGTAAAGCCCGTAGAGCTCATTATTAAATCTTCTCCTCCATACTCCATCGATACAGACTGGACCGAAAATCACCCGAAGAATTTTCCTTTCAAAGCACCCAAGCAGACTCTCATCCGTTTTTGACAGAGTCCATGCTTCTGCCCCGTACAGGACCGGGATGCTAAGGGTCTTATATAAAGTCTCCTTGGTTCTTTGAGAGAGGGCTTTACTACTCAAATGCCTTCTTAGCCCGAAGAAAAAGCGATTGGCCAGAGTAATTCTCCGTTTGATTTCTGCACTGATGTCATTTTGCGATGTAATAGTGGAGCCCAGGTAGACAAAGTCCTTGACAACTTCGAAGTTGTACCTATCCATCGTGACGTTTTGCCCGAGTCGCCGATGTTGAGATTCCTTTCTCGATGATAGCATATACTTCGTCTTGTCCTCATTAACAGCCAAACCAATTTTCGCCACCTCCGATTCAATACTTGCAAACGCGCCGGTAACACCTCGCTTTGTTCTTCCCATGATGTCAATATCATCTCCATAAGCAAGTAGCTGAATGGACTTTTGAAAAATTGTACCTCGGTTGTTGACTTGCGAGTTGCGTACAATTGCTTCAAGTACGATGTTAAAGAGGTTGCATGATAATGCATCGCCCTGCCTCAAACCTTTCTCGACATCAAAGGGGTCGGTGGTGTTCTTACCGACTTTGACGGAGCAGCGAGATTTCTCCATCGTCATCCTGCATAGGCGTACGAGTTTAGCTGGGATGCCGAGATGCGACATGGCTCTGTACAGCTCGTCTCTGTATACGCTATCATACGCGACTTTGAAATCGATAAAGAGATGGTGTGTATCGATTTGAAACTCCTGGGTTTTTTCCAAAATCTGTCGGAGTGTGAACATTTGGTCGACGGTTGATTTGCCGGGCCTAAAACCACACTGATAGGAGCCGATCAGATCGTTGACAAATGGTTTTAAGCGATCACACAGTAAAGATGACAGAATTTTGTATGCGACGTTGAGGAGACTTATACCTCTGTAGTTGGAACAATTTAGAGCATCTCCTTTCTTGTGGATGGGGCACACTATACCGAGGTTCCATTCATCGGGCATACTTTCTTCCGACCAAATTTTGAAGATAAGTTGGTGTATACTCCCTACCAAGTCATCTCCCCCTGCTTTGAATAGCTCGGCTGGCAGACCATCTGCACCAGCAGCTTTGAACGCCTTAAGCTTAGCTTTCGCTAACCGCACTTCATTTAGGTCGGGTGGACGGAAATTTTGACCATCGTCGTTCAGGTTGAATGGATTATTCTGCCTCACAGCGGAATTTAGACTATCATTGCCATTTAGCAGTCTAGAAAAGTGTTGTTTCCAGATCCTCAGCACCGACTGTGTGTCTACCACCATATTCCCACTCTCGTCTCGGCAGGCTTCCGTTCTAGCCTTGTAACCCTGGGTAGATAGCCTCACCCTTCGGTAGAACTTTCCAACGTCCCCCCTGCCACTATAGTCCTCAATAGACTCGACCACCCGCTTCGCATGCTCTCTTTTTCCTTCTGAGAAGTCGGCGTTCCTCCTTTCGTTTTTGCCCGTAGAGCTCACGGGCTGCCCTCTCAGCAGCTCTGGTTCTAGTTTGCAGCATTGACTGGTAGGCCTCGTTCTTGGCTGCATGCGCCAGCCAGCATTCTTCATCGAACCAGGGGTTTCGTTGTGGTCGCCTAGTGAAACCCAGCACATCAGTGGCGGCACTTCTGATGGCTTGTTGACAGTGTTTCCACTGGTCCTCTGCAGTTTGTGCTGGTGGCGGAGCTGCTGAAAGGTTACGGGAGACTCGGTCCGCAAAGGTCCTAGCGATCTCTTGCGATTTTAACTTTGCGACATCAAATCTTTTCACAGTATCCGTTCGGTGTTGTGGCGTCAAAGATATCCGCATACGTAGTTGGGCTACAACTAAGTAATAGTCCGAGTCAATGTTGGCCCCTCGGAACGTTCGGACATCCAGAATACTGGAAGCATGTCTGGCGTCTATCGCAATATGATCAATCTGGTTGACGGTTCGTTGATCTGGAGACCGCCAGGTACCTTTGTGTATATTGAGGTGTGGGAATCGAGTGCTAGCTATGATGGCATTCCGCCCCGCCGCAAAGTCAATCACCCTGAGTCCGTTACCGGAAGTGTTGTCGTGCAGGCAGTGTCCTCCGACTATCGAACCAAATATGCCCTCCTTTCCGATTTTGGCATTGAAGTCGCCAAGAATGATCTTGACGTCGTACTTTGGGCACCTATCATACGTACTCTCGAGGAGATCGTAGAAGTCTTCTTTGGTTGAGTCATCTTTGTCTTCCGTTGGGGCGTGGGCACAGATCAACGTAATATTTTTGAATTTAACTTTGATGCGGATTGTGGCCAAGCGCTCGCTTACATTTCTGAAGCCCAAGACTTCTTGCCTGAGTCTTCCCCTTACCACAAAACCACAACCAAAGAGCCGCTGACCCTGCTCCTTGCAGCACTCGCCGAAGTAGATGTCACACGACTTCATTCTTCGTATGCCCTCTCCATCCCATCGCACTTCCTGGATGGCTGTTATATCAGCCTTTAGCCTATCCAGGTTCTCCACTAATTGTTCGGCTGCACTTGGTCTGTTTAAGGTCCGGACATTCCACGTGCAGATCCGAAATTCATTGTCCTTGTTTCGTTTGCTGGGGTCGTCAACATTAAGATCATCCATATCCGAGGCTTGTTGTTGTTTCGGAACCGTTGTTGTTTTCCGTGGAAGGGAAGTTACCCCGACGCACAACCTCCGACCTGGAGGGCCAGACCCTTAATATAACTCCAAGGGTGGGGAGCCGGTAAACCGCTCCTTATAGGCCTGAGCTACGAATATGTCGTAGTAGCCCATATAAGGTGTTCACTAAGTAGTTCAACCTAACTGGAACTGTAGACGCCACCGTTGATTCCATCTGAGAAGTGCCTTAGTGGGAACACTCCTCCCCCCCCCCTCTCTCGTTTGCTGCCGCCTAAAACCGTCCACAGGGATTGGAACCCCATCTTCAGCTAAAGGTACTAGGCACCCGATGTTCATCACGGGGAGGTGAGAGTAGGAGTTGATAGACAGAGGTTCGCTTTGTAAAAACAGCTTCCTCTTACAACTGATCATCATAATTTGGTGGCAAGAACTCCAGTTTCGATTCCCTGACGAGTTCTGACCACGAATTAATGGAAAGCCTAACTGCCCTAAACCAAATTAATGCCTTCCCTACAAAGAACTCTACTGCCGATCTAAGAAGTTGTGCTTCGAAAATCCCACGGGATTTGCGCATTTCCTCAACCCTCTCTACAAATGCGTTCACGGAAGCATCACAGCGCTCACCAATGAACTTCAGGTTTCATTTATAAATCTGCTCTGATTTTTGCTCATAAGAGGTGACCCTCTCTACCACCAAGTGTTCTGACCTATCACTATCCCTATTGCCACCAATCCTTATATCTGCCACTCCTAAGCCCGTCGATGTACCGGCAGAAGTACTCATCGACCCGCTATGAGGTTCAGCTGAACACTGCTTTTCAACCTCCAATTTTTTATTTTTCTCCTCCTTATTATTTCTGTTTTCCTCCTCTTCAAATTCTTCATCATCACTATCACCTTCTAATGTGGCCATTGCCATAATCAATCTGTTCTTCAGAGCCTGCTTGCTCTTTTCCTCAACCTCACTCTCTGGTATCGACCTATCCAACCTACGCAATCCCCACTCTACTTTTGTCAAAATCTTCAAATACTCCTTTGAAGTTTCTGACTTTGGAGAATTTTCTAAGAGTTTCCCTAATTCACCTAACTTTTTCTCAGCCGCCATCTGATCCTGTTCAAAAGTGAACAGATAAGCGGGAGCTACAAAAGAATTCCTACGTTCTAACTTGGTGGCAATCCTAAGCTATTGTCGCATCTCCTCAACTGTCCCTACCGGTAAACCTCGCCACTCCATCTCATATGCGAGTTCATCTTGCGATAATCTGTTTACCTCCACATTAAAACAACAAAAAAGATATAAAACCAAATAAAATTGAAAGTGTTAAAAACTTCCTACTTTTAAGTGCGTTAATTGCACTGAAAACTTTTTTAGAATGTATTAAAAGTACAGAAGAAAACTTTAAAACTGATCCTAAAACAATTTTAAAATAAAGCCTAAAATATTTTTTTGCAACTTGGCAACCCTTAAAAACTAAAAAAAAGTTAAAATTACTTTTTTTTTGTACTTTGGCAACCCTAACGAATTCCAAAATCAAAAATATTTTAATCGATAAAATCTTGATAAAATTCAATAAAGATGATTTTAAATCAAAAGTAAAATCAAAATTCCGAAAAAGAGTGTTCACCTCCAAATAGTGTACTTTGACATAGTGGGATCACTGATTTTCTATTTGTTTACAATAATATTCTACTCAATTCAAATTTAACTCAAACAAAAACTCAAACATGAATTAGAAAGAGACCGCACTCTTATATAAAAAGGTTATGAAAAATCGACAAATAAAACAAATACTGAATTTGAACCACTGCCAAAACACTAACAAAGTGACCACAATACCCTTACTCGTCTGTACCTATGAATGGATATGTACTTTTTGTAGATTAGGTACTTCCTGCACACTTTTGCACTTCATCAAAAAATTCTGGAACTCCGCTGTCAAATTAACCTTATAAAATTTTGGAACCTAGGAATAGAACTTATTAGAAAAAATTTACAAGGTAACGGGTGATTTTTTAAGAGGCTTAGAACTTTAAAAAAAAAAAACACAAAAAATTCGAAAAAATTAATGAAATATTTATTTGAATCGATAGTTTGAACCTTGCAATTTAATGTTTAAAGATAATTTCATGCAAATGTTGACCGCGGCTGCGTCTCAGGTAGCCCATCCGCTGAGTCCTATTTTGGCATACTCTTTCACACATATCGGCCGGTATCTCACGAATGAATGCATGGATGTTGGCTTCCAGTGCGTCAATCGAAGCGGGCTTGTCCCTATAGACATTAGCCTTGACATACTCCCACAAAAAATAATCTAATGGTGTCAAATCGCACGATCTAGGCGGCCAATTGACCGGCCCGAAACGTGAAATTAACTGTTCACCAAACTCGCCTCGCAATTGCGCCATTGTTTCGCGTGCTGTGTGGCATGTGGCACCGTCTTGTTGAAACCACATATCATGCAAGTCAAGAACTTCCATTTCGGGCAAAAAAAAGTTTGTTATCATCGCTCGGTAGCGTTCACCATTGACAGTAACGCTGCGATTCGCATCATCTTTGAAGAAATATGGCCCAATAATGCCGCCGGCCCATAAACCGCACCAAACAGTAGCTTTTTCGGGATGCATTGGTAGCTGTTGCAATGCTTCTGGCTGATCTTCACTCCAAGTGCGGCAATTATGCTTATTTACGTACCCATTCAACCAAAAATGAGCCTCATCGCTGAACACAATTTTTCGATAAAAAAGCGGATCCTCGGCCAGCTTTCCAAGAGCCCATTCACAAAAAATTCGGCGTTGTGGTAGGTCGGCTGGCTTTAGTTCTTGCACCAGCTGTATCTTAAAAGGCTTTACGCCCAAATCCTTCCGCAAAATTTTCCACGTAGTGCTGTAACAAAGGCCTAACTGCTGGGAACGGCGCCGAATCGACATTTCGCGGTCTTCTGTCACACTAGCTGATACGGCCGCAATATTTTCTTCACTACGCACAGTACGTAAACGTGTTGGTGGTTTAATGTCCAACAAAGTAAATTTGGTGTGAAATTTGGTCACAATCTTCCGAATAGACTGCTCAGAAGGTCGAGAATGCCGACCATAAAATGGAAGCAGCGCGCGATGAACATTTCGAACCGAGCACGAATTTTGATAGTAAAATTCAATAATTTGACGATTCATGGTTAAATTGCAAACCAAACTGAAGCTGTTTGACAGTGACACAAGGTACTAAACACACGTCAGCTGTCAAAACCAGTGTTGCCAAAACCAAACCAGCTAAAAAATCACCCGTTATAAGAACAAAAAAAGGGAAAATTTTTTTTCACCAAATAACACAAAAAACACCAAGAAAAACAAGGCAATGCATGTACATATCTACATAGGTAGGTAGGTAATTTGATTTCTTTTCTTTTTAACACACACCTGGGCGCCAATTTGTTGCAATATTTTTACTGCGAATTTAATAGAAGACTAGGATTATTATTTTGACGGAATACTTAAAGACCGCGAACTATGGATTTTGCGAATCCAATTAAAATTAATAAACAAACGAATTAAAAATTAAGATAATAAAATCAATTTTAATGGGAATTAAAAAAGTAGATAGCTTGTGGGTCGAATAAAAAAGTTTTGATTGCAAAAAAAAGGTAAATACAATAAAGGTATGTGCAGAGTATGTACGCTAAAGAGTGGGCGCCAGGAAACTTTTATGGTCGTTTGCCTTGACCGGTAGCTAAATATGTTACTTCATTGAATTAAAAGATTTATTTAAAAAAATGTCTGGGAAACCTTGGCTTACGCCTATATTAAAACCCAGAATCTTTTCGAGACAAAAAAATATACAAAGTATAAAATTGTAGGAAGAACAAATTAAGAAAATTAAACAAAGATAAAAACAAAATGGTGAATCAAACAAAGGAAAACCAACGCCGCAAGAATGGACCGCTATCACTCGGTCCCGAAATAAAAAACGGATAATGCAATCTACGTTAAAAAAAGGGTCACGAGTCCAAAAATTATAGGGATTAAACGCATTAAAAAAACCAACCGAATATAATGGGAAACCAAAATTTTCCAAACGAATTTAAAAAAACTAAATTCCACTCTACTTATCTTTTCTTGGTTTTAAAAATCCCTTCTCCTCTTCCTCCTTCTTTTCTTCCAATGCTCTTTTCACCCCGTTCTGGCGATACACCATAAAACTTCTTTCTCAAAAGAAAGTTTCCTTACACTAAGATATTATTCCTTTTCCGAATAATCCTCAAAACACTTTTCTAAATTAAAAATTCGCAACACTTATTTTTTTTTTTAATTTCTCAACTTTCTATATTTTTTCTATTCTCCAAAATTTCTTCGGTCGTTTTGACAGTTGTTAATTCGATCATATTCTTTGCGGGTGCCGGTTGCACATTTTATTATCTTAATTTTTTATTCGTTTGTTTATTAATTTTAATTGGATTCGCAAAATCCATAGTTCGCGGTCTTTAAGTATTTCGACAAAATAATCATCCTAGTCCTCTATTAAATTCGTGGTAAAAATATTGCAACAGCAGAACTGAACAAGCGAGGAACAAGAACCAAGAATGATCTTATAATTCGTCTGCAAGAAGGTTTAAGAAAACGTGGAGAAAACCCAGATACGTTTATATTCGATATTGAAATAGAGGAAGAGCAAGAACAAGTAAGTACGTCAGGCATGACCAATCTGCTGTCTCAGCTGCTCACCAAATTTAATAGTCAGGAAAAGAATCTCCTAGAACAACGCAATGAACAACGAAATGAACAAAAGAATCTTCTCAAACGATTCGAACAACAAAACCAAGAACAACGCAATGAACCAAAAAATCATCTTAAACGATTTGATCAACAAAGCCAAGAACAAAAGAATCTTCTAGAACAACAAAGCCAAGAACAAAAGAATCTTCTAGAACAACAAAGCCAAGAACAAAAGAATCTTTTAGAACAACAAAGCCAAGAACAAAAGAATCTTCAAAATATTCTCGAAGGTAAGTTAAAAGCCTTTGACAACAGAATTATTGCCCTTGACGAGCGTGTTGATAAACAATTTTTGACTGTTGATGCAAAGATCAAAAAGGTCGAAAAAAACAAATACATTACAAAGGAATTGGATAAGCTAAAGAAAATGAAGGTTCGAGAAAGTTCTGGCGACTGTCCAAAAAGAAAGGAGATGCATCCACCAACCTTCGATGGACAAATTTCTTGGTCAATCTATAAGAGGCAGCCGCAGCGAAAAATGGCTGGGATGTGGATGACAAATATATAGCTCTTACGCTTGCCCTTAGAGGAACTGCTCCTGAACTACTACAAACCATACCAACAGATAAAAATGGCAACTTAAGTGCTCTTGTTCAGGCCATTAACAAACGCTTTGGAGATGGCCATATGCAAGAAGTCTTCCACATTCAACTCAATACTAGAGTCCAGAAAAGAGGAGAAACTCTGCAACATGTCCAAGCAGACATCGAACGGTTGGCACACCAGGCATATCCGGCTGCAGGGGATGAAATCATCAACCAAGTCGCAACAGAAGCCTTTGTCCGTACTGTATCTGATATCAACCTTCAGCGAGCAATTCGAACTGCTGGAAAACGCACACTTCCTGAGGCATTAGCGTTCGCCCTGACTATGGAAGCAGCAGAACAGGCTTCTCAAGGAGTCCATCGAGTAAGAGAAATAGAAATTGAGGAGTGTTCATGCCAGAGAACAGCGTTGCAAAGGAACCAGCGAAATGAACCTACTTGATGCTGGAATTGTAACAAGACTGGACATCTCCAACGCCAGAATAGATTTCCACCTGGAAGACCTGAATGTTGGAATTGTAACAAGATCGGGCACCTTCAACACCAGTGCAGACCTAGAAGATCTGCATGTTGGAATTGCAACAAGACTGGACATCTCCAATGCCAGTGCAGATTGCCACCAAGAAGACCATGGAAATCAGACTACAAGCATTGAACTCGTGAAGAAGAAAAGAAAAGAAGGTTGTTGCCATCCAGAGATTAAGAGTGGATTCCACTGACGATTAAAGTAAAGAGGAAGTAATAACTGCCCAACAAAATGTTTTCGGATTTGGATTGTATGCGCCATACATATCAGGGCAAGGGTGACAATCGACATTCCAAAGAAAATTACACAGTTGGAAAGCACGGGTAAAGTGGCTATGGATGTCAGCCATTTCAGACCAGATGAATTAACGGTCAAAACTGTTGGACACAGCGTGGTGGTGGAAGGTAAGTACGACGAACGTGAACGTGAACGAACGTTACAATAACACATAGAAAACTAACAAGTGATCAAATGAAAACGCGATACGACACAAAAGCAACAACAAACGAATTCCAAGCAGGAGACCTTGTGTGGCTTTATAATCTCCACCATCGGAAGGGACTTTCACCGAAACTTCAACAAAATTGGGAAGGCCCGTATACTGTTGTGGCACGAATAAACGATATCGACTACCGCATTCAGAGAGGACTTAGAGGCAAAACACCAACACCATTGAATGTGTGAGTTGGAGATAGTTTCGTTGGAACTCAACCTCGGAGTGTAACCGTAACAGAGTTCCACGAAAGCCATATGTATGAGTGGGAGAATGTGTGCGTGAGAGAGAGGCCGGTAGAAGATAAAAAGCTAGGCAAAAACAACCACTTCTTGGTTGACCTGTTAAGCCGAAAGAGGTTTGAAGAAATTTTGGAGAAAAGAAAAAAATATAGAAAGTTGAGAAATTAAGAAAAAAAAATAAGTGTGGAGAATTTTTAATTTAGAAAAGTGTTTTGAGGATTATTCGGAAAAGGAATAATATCTTAGTGGGAGGAAACTTCATTCAAAATTTCCATATGCTTCTCAAACGTGTCTGTCACGATGATGATATCATCGAGATAGACGAAGACATATGGTTCTAACTCAGGCCCTAAAACAGTATCTATAAATCTTTGCCATGTTGCAGGAGCATTATCCAACCCAAACGGCATCCTCAAAAATTGAAATAGACCCCTACCTGGAACTGTGAAAGCAGTATACTTTCTCGAATCTTTCTCTACTGGAATCTGCCAATATGCAGACTTAATATCCAGTGAGCTCAAAAATCTAGCATTATTCAATTTATCTAAGATGGCCGTAATATACGGATAGGGGTATGCATCCCTAGCCGTAACCTCATTTAACTTCCTATAATCTACACAAAATCTATACGTGCCATCTTTCTTCTTAATCAAGACAATGGGAGAAGCCCATGGACTGTCAGATTTTTCTATCTCTAAGCATTTCTTCTAACTCTTTTTCTATGAAAGACTGAACCACAGGAGACACCGGATAGTACCGTTGCTTGAATGGTTCAGCTTCCGTCCTAATTTTGTGCTCCACCACCTGTGTGCACTCTAAGCCTACTGGCATATCTTTAAAAACATTTTCCAAAAAATTATCTAAGTCTTTCTTTTGTGTCTCGTTCAATTCCGTCAAATGATCCACCATGGACATCAAAGCCAACGAACTTTGGTTCGAAAATGTCCACTCCCCTGATTTCAAATCCGGGTCCACATCCGATAGAGCCCAAAATTCTGCTCCTATAATCAGTTTGTGGGGAAGGCGAGGAATAACGAGGCATTCTATAAGAACCACCTGTTCTTTGACCCTAATTGGAAGTGAAACCACTCCTTCCACTCCAATACCTGTACCGTCCGCTAAAATTACCCTACCTAAATTAGTATTTACTAAATTAAGCCCTAAATCTTTAAAAACTAACCATCCGTCTAAAAGTCCTAACATATTGATTCCATAAATTTCAACGCCAAGATACGGCCGTTGATGCCTGCCATTTTGCTCGAGCGTGAAACCTTAATTAATTTCTGCCGACTGGCTACCAGTAGGTAACCTAACAGATTTTAACGGAACTCTCGTCCTACTGACCCGAAAGTTCGTCTCCCGTTTCCCGAGGAAAGTTTTGTAACAACCAAAACTGTTGGAGTTGGTCCCTGTCGAACAATTTGGTTGTTGCCTGAAACAACCAAAACTTTTGGATTATCTAAGCCTACGTATGCTAGATCTGGTTCTAGCAAAGTCCTATTTCTAATATTTGGAGGGGGAACATACGACTCCACGTTTGTTCTAACTGCCTCCAAATCTCTACCTAACGCTACTAAATCAGAAATACAATTTGAAAGGTGTCAAGTTCCGCTGAATCATTGACAGCTTCCTCCGTTCTGATATTTGTTCGGAAAGCCTGCCGAACAAATTTTGCATCGTCGCCACATAGACACCGATGGACTCATCCTTGCCTTGTGTGTGATGCCTAATTTCCTCTTACAACTTACTTACTTACTTACTTTAGATGGCACTCACAGTCCAGGATGGACTACGGCCTCAACCAACAAGCCCCTCCAGCCAGCTCGGTCCCTAGCTAACTGCCTCCAGTTACGCACTCCAAGTTGGTTGAGGTCGCTCTCCACTTGTGTGCGCCACCTTAGGTTGGGTCTTCCTCTGCTGCGCAGACCATCAGGGGTGGATTCGAAGACTCGTCGGGCTGGTGCGTAGGTGTCCATTCGCTCCACGTGACCCAGCCATCTCAGCCGCTGTATTTTCAGCTTTTTGACCAGGTCGACGTCGCTGTAAAGCCCGTAGAGCTCATTATTAAATCTTCTCCTCCATACTCCATCGATACAGACTGGACCGAAAATCACCCGAAGAATTTTCCTTTCAAAGCACCCAAGCAGACTCTCATCCGTTTTTGACAGAGTCCATGCTTCTGCCCCGTACAGGACCGGGATGCTAAGGGTCTTATATAAAGTCTCCTTGGTTCTTTGAGAGAGGGCTTTACTACTCAAATGCCTTCTTAGCCCGAAGAAAAAGCGATTGGCCAGAGTAATTCTCCGTTTGATTTCTGCACTGATGTCATTTTGCGATGTAATAGTGGAGCCCAGGTAGACAAAGTCCTTGACAACTTCGAAGTTGTACCTATCCATCGTGACGTTTTGCCCGAGTCGCCGATGTTGAGATTCCTTTCTCGATGATAGCATATACTTCGTCTTGTCCTCATTAACAGCCAAACCAATTTTCGCCACCTCCGATTCAATACTTGCAAACGCGCCGGTAACACCTCGCTTTGTTCTTCCCATGATGTCAATATCATCTCCATAAGCAAGTAGCTGAATGGACTTTTGAAAAATTGTACCTCGGTTGTTGACTTGCGAGTTGCGTACAATTGCTTCAAGTACGATGTTAAAGAGGTTGCATGATAATGCATCGCCCTGCCTCAAACCTTTCTCGACATCAAAGGGGTCGGTGGTGTTCTTACCGACTTTGACGGAGCAGCGAGATTTCTCCATCGTCATCCTGCATAGGCGTACGAGTTTAGCTGGGATGCCGAGATGCGACATGGCTCTGTACAGCTCGTCTCTGTATACGCTATCATACGCGACTTTGAAATCGATAAAGAGATGGTGTGTATCGATTTGAAACTCCTGGGTTTTTTTCCAAAATCTGTCGGAGTGTGAACATTTGGTCGACGGTTGATTTGCCGGGCCTAAAACCACACTGATAGGAGCCGATCAGATCGTTGACAAATGGTTTTAAGCGATCACACAGTAAAGATGACAGAATTTTGTATGCGACGTTGAGGAGACTTATACCTCTGTAGTTGGAACAATTTAGAGCATCTCCTTTCTTGTGGATGGGGCACACTATACCGAGGTACCATTCATCGGGCATAATTTCTTCCGACCAAATTTTGAAGATAAGTTGGTGTATACTCCCTACCAAGTCATCTCCCCCTGCTTTGAATAGCTCGGCTGGCAGGCCATCTGCACCAGCAGCCTTGAACGCCTTAAGCTTAGCTATCGCTAACCGCACTTCATTTAGGTCGGGTGGACGGAAATTTTGACCATCGTCGTTC
Source organism: Dasysyrphus albostriatus (assembly GCA_946251815.1). Classification (NCBI taxonomy): domain Eukaryota; kingdom Metazoa; phylum Arthropoda; class Insecta; order Diptera; family Syrphidae; genus Dasysyrphus; species Dasysyrphus albostriatus. Next base: position 105,577,799 of record OX276335.1, on the reverse strand, counting down.
AGGTTGAATGGATTATTCTGCCTCACAGCGGAATTTAGACTATCATTGCCATTTAGCAGTCTAGAAAAGTGTTGCTTCCAGATCCTCAGCACCGACTGTGTGTCTACCACCATATTCCCACTCTCGTCTCGGCAGGCTTCCGTTCTAGCCTTGTAACCCTGGGTAGATAGCCTCACCCTTCGGTAGAACTTTCCAACGTCCCCCCTGCCGCTATAGTCCTCAATAGACTCGACCACCCGCTTCGCATGCTCTCTTTTTCCTTCTGAGAAGTCGGCGTTCCTCCTTTCGTTTTTGCCCGTAGAGCTCAGGGGCTGCCCTCTCAGCAGCTCTGGTTCTAGTTTGCAGCATTGACTGGTAGGCCTCGTTCTTGGCTGCATGCGCCAGCCAGCATTCTTCATCGAACCAGGGGTTTCGTTGTGGTCGCCTAGTGAAACCCAGCACATCAGTGGCGGCACTTCTGATGGCTTGTTGACAGTGTTTCCACTGGTCCTCTGCAGTTTGTGCTGGTGGCGGAGCTGCTGAAAGGTTACGGGAGACTCGGTCCGCAAAGGTCCTAGCAATCTCTTGCGATTTTAACTTTGCGACATCAAATCTTTTCACAGTATCCGTTCGGTGTTGTGGCGTCAAAGATATCCGCATACGTAGTTGGGCTACAACTAAGTAATAGTCCGAGTCAATGTTGGCCCCTCGGAACGTTCGGACATCCAGAATACTGGAAGCATGTCTGGCGTCTATCGCAATATGATCAATCTGGTTGACGGTTCGTTGATCTGGAGACCGCCAGGTACCTTTGTGTATATTGAGGTGTGGGAATCGAGTGCTAGCTATGATGGCATTCCGCCCCGCCGCAAAGTCAATCACCCTGAGTCCGTTACCGGAAGTGTTGTCGTGCAGGCAGTGTCCTCCGACTATCGAACCAAATATGCCCTCCTTTCCGATTTTGGCATTGAAGTCGCCAAGAATGATCTTGACGTCGTACTTTGGGCACCTATCATACGTACTCTCGAGGAGATCGTAGAAGTCTTCTTTGGTTGAGTCATCTTTGTCTTCCGTTGGGGCGTGGGCACAGATCAACGTAATATTTTTGAATTTAACTTTGATGCGGATTGTGGCCAAGCGCTCGCTTACATTTCTGAAGCCCAAGACTTCTTGCCTGAGTCTTCCCCTTACCACAAAACCACAACCAAAGAGCCGCTGACCCTGCTCCTTGCAGCACTCGCCGAAGTAGATGTCACACGACTTCATTCTTCGTATGCCCTCTCCATCCCATCGCACTTCCTGGATGGCTGTTATATCAGCCTTTAGCCTATCCAGGTTCTCCACTAATTGTTCGGCTGCACTTGGTCTGTTTAAGGTCCGGACATTCCACGTGCAGATCCGAAATTCATTGTCCTTGTTTCGTTTGCTGGGGTCGTCAACATTAAGATCATCCATATCCGAGGCTTGTTGTTGTTTCGGAACCGTTGTTGTTTTCCGTGGAAGGGAAGTTACCCCGACGCACAACCCCTGACCTGGAGGGCCAGACCCTTAATATAACTCCAAGGGTGGGGAGCCGGTAAACCGCTCCTTATAGGCCTGAGCTACGAATATGTCGTAGTAGCCCATATAAGGTTGTTCACTAAGTAGTTCAACCTAACTGGAACTGTAGACGCCACCGTTGATTCCATCTGAGAAGTGCCTTAGTGGGAACACTCCTCCCCCCTCCCCTCTCTCGTTTGCTACCGCCTAAAACCGTCCACAGGGATTGGAACCCCATCTTCAGCTAAAGGTACTAGGCACCCGATGTTCACCACGGGGAGGTGAGAGTAGGAGTTGATAGACAGAGGTTCGCTTTGTAAAAACAGCTTTCTCTTACAACTGATCATCATAATTTGGTGGCAAGAACTCCAGTTTCGATTCCCTGACGAGTTCTGACCACGAATTAATGGAAAGCCTAACTGCCCTAAACCAAATTAATGCCTTACCTACGAAGAACTCTACTGCCGATCTAAGAAGTTGCGCTTCGAAAATCCAACGGGATTTGCGCATTTCCTCAACCCTCTCTACAAATGCGTTCACGGAGGCATCACAGCGCTCACCAATGAACTTCAGGTTTCATTTATAAATCTGCTCTGATTTTTGCTCATAAGAGGTGACCCTCTCTACCACCAAGTGTTCTGACCTATCACTATCCCTATTGCCACCAATCCTAATATCTGCCACTCCTAAGCCGGTAGATGTACCGGCAGAAGTACTCATCGACCCGCTATGAGGTTCAGCTGAACGCTGCTTTTCAACCTCCAATTTTTTATTTTTCTCCTCCTTATTATTTCTGTTTTCCTCCTCTTCAAATTCTTCATCATCACTATCACCTTCTAATGTGGCCATTGCCATAATCAATCTGTTCTTCAGAGCCTGCTTGCTCTTTTCCTCAACCTCACTCTCTGGTATCGACCTATCCAACCTACGCAATCCCCACTCTACTTTTGTCAAAATCTTCAAATACTCCTTTGAAGTTTCTGACTTTGGAGAATTTTCTAAGAGTTTCCCTAATTCAAAAGAAATTTTACGTTCTAACTTGGTGGCAACCCTAAGCTATTGTCGCATCTCCTCAACTGTCCCTACCGGTAAACCTCGCCACTCCATCTCATATGCGAGTTCATCTTGCGATAATCTGTTTACCTCCACATTAAAACAACAAAAAAGATATAAAACCAAATAAAATTGAAAGTGTTAAAAACTTCCTACTTTTAAGTGCGTTAATTGCACTGAAAACTTTTTTAGAATGTATTAAAAGTACAGAAGAAAACTTTAAAACTGATCCTAAAACAATTTTAAAATAAAGCCTAAAATATTTTTTTTGCAACTTGGCAACCCTTAAAAACTAAAAAAAAGTTAAAATTACTTTTTTTTTTTGTACTTTGGCAACCCTAACGAATTCCAAAATCAAAAATATTTTAATCGATAAAATCTTGATAAAATTCAATAAAGATAATTTTAAATCAAAAGTAAAATCAAAATTCCGAAAAAGAGTGTTCACCTCCAAATAGTGTACTTTGACATAGTGGGATCACTGATTTTCTATTTGTTTACAATAATATTCTACTCAATTCCAATTTAACTCAAATAAAAACTCAAACATGAATGAGAAAGAGACCGCACTCTTATATAAAAAGGTTATGAAAAATCGACAAATAATTAAAACAAATACTAAATTTGAACCACTGCCAAAACACTAACAAAATAACCACAATACCCTTACTCGTCTGTACCTATGTATGTACTTTTTGTAGATTAGGTACTTCCTGCACACTTTTGCACTTCACCAAAAAAATCTGGATCTCCGCTGTCAAATTAACCTTATAAAATTTCGGAACCTAGGAATAGAACTTATTAGAAAAAATTTACAAGGTATAAGAACAAAGAAAGGGAAAAATTTTTGTCACCAAATAACACCTAGAAAAACAAGGTAATGTATGTATATATGTACATAGGTAGGTAGGTAATCTGATTTCTTTTCTTTTTAACACACGCCTTGGCGCCAATTTGTTGCAATTTTTTACTGCGAATTTAATAGAAGACTGGGATGATTATTTTGACGAAATACTTAAAGACCGCGAACTATGGATTTTGCGAATCCAATTAAAATTAATAAACAAACGAATTAAAAATTAAGATAATAAAATCAATTTTAATGGGAATTAAAAAAGTAGATAGCTTGTGGGTCGAATAAAAAAGTTTTGATTGCAAAAAAAAGGTAAATACAATAAAGGTATGTGCAGAGTATGTACGCTAAAGAGTGGGCGCCAGGAAACTTTTATGGTCGTTTGCCTTGACCGGTAGCTAAATATGTTACTTCATTGAATTTAAAGATTTATTTAAAAAAATTTCTGGGAAACCTTGGCTTACGCCTATATTAAAACCCAGAATCTTTTCGAGACAAAAAAATATACAAAGTATAAAATTGTAGGAAGAACAAATTAAGAAAATTAAACAAAGATAAAAACAAAATGGTGAATCAAACAAAGGAAAACCAACGCCGCAAGAATGGACCGCTATCACTCGGTCCCGAAATAAAAAACGGATAATGCAATCTACGTTAAAAAAAAGGGTCACGAGTCCCAAAATTATAGGGATTAAACGCATTAAAAAAACCAACCGAATATAATAGGAAACCAAAATTTTCCAAACGAATTTAAAAAAACTAAATTCCACTCTACTTACCTTTTCTTGGTTTTAAAAATCCCTTCTCCTCTTCCTCCTTCTTTTCTTCCAATGCTCTTTTCACCCCGTTCTGACGATACACCATAAAACTTCTTTCTCAAAAGAAAGTTTGCTCCCACTAAGATATTATTCCTTTTCCGAATAATCCTCAAAACACTTTTCTAAATTAAAAATTCGCTACAATTATTTTTTTTTTTTTAATTTCTCAACTTTCTATATTTTTTCTATTCTCCAAAATTTCTTCTATCGTTTTGACAGTTGTTAATTCGATCATATTCTTTGCGGGTGCCGGTTGCACATTTTATTATCTTAATTTTTTATTCGTTTGTTTATTAATTTTAATTGGATTCGCAAAATCCATAGTTCGCGGTCTTTAAGTATTTCGACAAAATAATCATCCTAGTCCTCTATTAAATTCGTGGTAAAAATATTGCAACAGCAGAACTGAACAAGCGAGGAACAAGAACCAAGAATGATCTTATAATTCGTCTGCAAGAAGGTTTAAGAAAACGTGGAGAAAACCCAGACACGTTTATATTCGATATTGAAATAGAGGAAGAGCAAGAACAAGTAAGTACGTCAGGCATAACCAATCTGCTGTCTCAGCTGCTCACCAAATTTAATAGTCAGGAAAAGAATCTCCTAGAACAACGCAATGAACAACGAAATGAACAAAAGAATCTTCTCAAACGATTCGAACAACAAAACCAAGAACAACGCAATGAACCAAAAAATCATCTTAAACGATTTGATCAACAAAGCCAAGAACAAAAGAATCTTCTAGAACAACAAAGCCAAGAACAAAAGAATCTTCTAGAACAACAAAGCCAAGAACAAAAGAATCTTTTAGAACAACAAAGCCAAGAACAAAAGAATCTTCAAAATATTCTCGAAGGTAAGTTAAAAGCCTTTGACAACAGAATTATTGTCCTTGACGAGCGTGTTGATAAACAATTTTTGACTGTTGATGCAAAGATCAAAAAGGTCGAAAAAAACAAATACATTACAAAGGAATTGGATAAGCTAAAGAAAATGAAGGTTCGAGAAAGTTCTGGCGACTGTCCAAAAAGAAAGGAGATGCATCCACCAACCTTCGATGGACAAATTTCTTGGTCAATCTATAAGAGGCAGCCGCAGCGAAAAATGGCTGGGATGTGGATGACAAATATATAGCTCTTACGCTTGCCCTTAGAGGAACTGCTCCTGAACTACTACAAACCATACCAACAGATAAAAATGGCAACTTAAGTGCTCTTGTTCAGGCCATTAACAAACGCTTTGGAGATGGCCATATGCAAGAAGTCTTCCACATTCAACTCAATACTAGAGTCCAGAAAAGAGGAGAAACTCTGCAACATGTCCAAGCAGACATCGAACGGTTGGCACACCAGGCATATCCGGTTGCAGGGGATGAAATCATCAACCAAGTCGCAACAGAAGCCTTTGTCCGTACTGTATCTGATATCAACCTTCAGCGAGCAATTCGAACTGCTGGAAAACGCACACTTCCTGAGGCATTAGCGTTCGCCCTGACTATGGAAGCAGCAGAACAGGCTTCTCAAGGAGTCCATCGAGTAAGAGAAATAGAAATTGAGGAGTGTTCATGCCAGAGAACAGCGTTGCAAAGGAACCAGCGAAATGAACCTACTTGATGCTGGAATTGTAACAAGACTGGACATCTCCAACACCAGTGCAGACCTAGAAGATCTGCATGTTGGAATTGCAACAAGACTGGACATCTCCAATGCCAGTGCAGATTGCCACCAAGAAGACCATGGAAATCAGACTACAAGCATTGAACTCGTGAAGAAGAAAAGAAAAGAAGGTTGTTGCCATCCAGAGATTAAGAGTGGATTCCACTGACGATTAGAGTAAAGAGGAAGTAATAACTGCCCAACAAAATGATTCCGAATTTGGATTGTATGCGCCATACATATCAGGGCAAGGGTGACAATCGACATTCCAAAGAAAATTACACAGTTGTGGCTATGGATGTCAGCCATTTCAGACCAGATGAATTAACGGTCAAAACTGTTGGACACAGCGTGGTGGTGGAAGGTAAGCACGACGAACGTGAACGTGAACGAACGTTACAATAACACATAGAAAACTAACAAGTGATCAAATGAAAACGCGATACGACACAAAAGCAACAACAAACGAATTCCAAGCAGGAGACCTTGTGTGGCTTTATAATCCCCACCGTCAGAAGGGACTTCCGCCGAAATTTCAACAAAATTGGGAATGCCCGAATACTGTTGTAGCACGAATAAATGATATCGTCTACCGCATTCAGAGAGGACCTAGATGCAAAATGAAAGTAGTTCACAGTGACCGTTTACACCGTTATAATGGTGAAGGATGTGATGGATTTGCTCAGGACGATCAATCTTAAGGAGGGGGCAGTGTAACGACTGTCACATTTGTACTATAACGACTCTCGAATGAACTTTAACCACTCTCGAATCAAAGAAACGCCGAATTCGGGATTAGGCATGACACAAACCAACCTACGGAGAACTTTGGTGAGCTCTCGAGCTTCCAATGCTAAACGTCAGAATGAAAGCTTTGGAAAGAGAAATTTATGGGAAATTTTCCCTATGGAAAGCTCTAGAAGCAAATACTAGAACCTTCCAGCTTTTTCGGGAACTTTGTGAAATGTATAAAAAGCACATGTCTGACCGGCAGAGGACGCAGTTTATTTTTAATCGTGAATGAGTAAAGTTGGTTGTAGTAAAAGTCAAGTGAACTAATTTCAGTGGTGAACAATAAATTGTTTTGTTGTAAGAAAAGTAAATTGTTTTATTTAGTGAAGTAAATAGGAGGAGAATTTAAATAAAGTTAATAAGTTTTATTGACGAACCTGAAAAAATACTACATTGGTGTTAGAAGTGGAATAAAACTTAATTTATTTGTGCTAAGATAATTTATTGTGCTTCAACAGACAATAACTAAGAAATAAGAAAAGACAATGGGTAAACTCTAAATGATTTAAATTAAGTTGAACTTGAGGCAGAACTGAACAAGCGAGGTTTTTACTACTGGAACCAAGAATGATCTTATAGTTCGTCTGCAAAAAGGTTTAAGAAAAGGTGGAGAAAACCCAAACACATTTATATTCGACATTGAAATTGAGGTTGAGCAAGAACATTTAAGGATGTCAGGCATAACCAATCTGCTGTCTAAGCTGCTCGCCAAATTTGATAGTCAGTAAATGAATCTCCTCAAACAACGCTACGAACAAAAGAGTATTCTCGAGCGATTCGAACAACTAAGCCAAGAACAACGCAACAAACCAAAGCATCTTCTTGAACGATTTGATCAACAAAGCCAAGAACAAAAGAATCTTCTAGAACAACAAAGCCAAGAACAAAAGAATCTTCTAGAACAACAAAGCCAAGAACAAAAGAATCTTCTAGAACAACAAAGCCAAGAACTAAAGAATCTTCAAAATATTCTCGAAGGTAAGTTAAAAGCCTTTGACAACAGAATTATTGCCCTTGACGAACGTGTTGATAAACAATTTTCGACTATTCGAAAAGGTTGAAGATAAAATGGAATGCATTTCAAAGGAATTGGATAAGCTAAAGAAAATGAAGGTTCGAGAAAATTCTGGCGACTGTCCAAAAAGAAAGGAGATGCATCCACCAACCTTCGATGGACAAATTTCTTGGTCAATCTATAAGAAGCAGTTTGAGGCAGCCGTAGCATCAACAAACATTAACAAACGCTTTGGAGATGGTCATATGCAAAAAGGTTTTTGGCGGTGAACTCAATAATAGAGTCCAGAAAAGAGTAAAAATCTGCAACATGTCCAAGCAGACATTGAGCGGTTGGCACACCTGTCATATCCGGCTGCAGGGGATGAAATCATCAACCAATTCGCAACAGAAGCCTTTGTTCGTACTGTATCTGATATCAACCTTCAGCGAGCAATTTGAGCAGCAGAACTGGCTTTTCAAGGAGTCCATCAAGGAAGAAATGTAGAAATTGAAGAATGTTCATGCCAGAGAACAGCGTTGCAAAGGAACCAGGGAGATGAATCTACTCGGTGCTGGAATTGTAACAAGACCGGACATCTCCAGCGCCAATGTAGATTTCCACCAAAAAGACTTGAATGTTGAAATTGTAACAAGATCGGGCACCTTCAACGCCAGTGCAGACTGCCACCTAGAAGACCTAAATGTTGGAATTGCAATAAGACTGGATATCTCCAACGCCAGTGCAGATTGCCACCAAGAAGACCTTGGAAATCACACTACAAGCATTGGACTCGTGAAGAAGAAAAGAAGGTTGTTGCCATCCAGAGATTAAGAGCGAATTCCACTGAAAATTGGAGTAAAGAGGAAGGAATAACGTTATCTCAACAGTTTCAATGGATGGTATCCTAACTATCAAAACTTCAGCAAAGGCTTTGAAGAATTACGGAAGAATAGGCATTTAAAGTGCACGGAGGTGTCAGCGGATTATATTTAAAATAAATAATCTACATCGAAAAAAGGGATAAGTCAAGTCAGGCCCACCTGCGGACTATCTAAATTTTACTACCCTAGGGTATTAAAAATAGCCATTTCTCAAAACAGTTTAATCCAATGTTAATTTGTACTCAGAAGTTTTTATAAAAAAGTATGTGCGCGTTAATCTCTGTGTAATAATAATAATGTGCAAAATAATTCAGTCCTAAGTGATAAAATTAATCCTGAAAGCAAGCAGAGGTAGAAAAATGGTTGAACCTTTGACTATTGAAACCGTTTTAGCTGCAATCAGGGCTTAACTGCTTAGCGTGGGAAAGGACCTGGTATCCGAGTACGCGCAAAAAATTGGCGGACAGCTCCAAAAAGTCCAAGTGGAGACAACGGCAACCTGAGGATGGACGAAGATATGGTTATCCTCACTGGAGATGAAGCCAACCTAGCAACTGTGAGGGAGAGCTCAGAAGAAAGAACATCGCCAAAGGCAAAGCGACAAAAGAAAATTACAAAGAAAGCTGCCAAAAAATTAAGAAAAACACCGAAAATTTGGCTTCAACGACCCAGCAACCAACTACACCCGCTGTAGTAACAATCACCAGGCAACCGCCAGTCAACAAGCAACCGCAAACAGTCACAAAAGGAATAGCAACAGGGTCAACAGCAAACTTCAGGAAGCCAGGCATGCCAACAATAATTGTCTTCTCCGGGAACATTGCGGAAATAAGCAAGTTTGCAAAGACAATGAAAATTGATATCACACTGAAGAATTTAAACACCACAAAAACAATCATCAACTTGGCAACCAAGGACGGATTCGCCACAATAAGGGACTACCTCTAATCCCAGAAGATTGAGAATCATACGTACACCATCCGTGAGGACAGGAAGATTCTTCTCCTTCTTAAAGGAATTCACCTCACATATTCAGCTATAAAAGTACCTGCCATCAACGTCGCACTCTTCAGGTCAAGGAAAGCGAAGAACAAAAGTTACATTTCTTTCGTGGTGGAAATCAGCAAATCGTGTGATGTTGTCGATATAAACACGAAACAACTAATCCTTAACCAGAAGGTGCATTGGGAACGCCTCAAAAACACGGATATTGTTTAGTGTAAGAACTGTCAAAGATTCTGTCACGTGGTAACCATTTGCGGCATGAAGTATGTCTGTGTAAAGTACAACGAAGACCACATCCCAGGAGAGTGTAAGCGGAAGGAAAAGGACCAAGGAGTATACTGCGCCAACTTCAAAGAATTTGGTCATACGGCAAACTACCTTGGATATAAAGTTCTGTTGGCGAAGAAGGAAGAAAAAAAAGGCGGAATCCCAGAGAAATCTCAACAAGACTTCAAGGCTTAATCGGTCGGCACTTTGAATCGTTCCTCAGTATGCTTTGCAGCTATGGCCAAGATGGGGAACGCAGCCAAGCCTCAACCTCAACAATTTCAGAAGCCAATTCCAAGAACCCAGCAGCCAACAACAGTTCTTCCATCATGAAAACAAAACCAAGAAGTAACGAACCAGTAACCTGTTATCAACTTAATCTGGATGAGGAAATGCAGGAATACTTTGGAAGCGATTTGTTATCAGCAATTAGGAAAGCTCGATCTGCAGTGCTTCATTGTGTAAGGAAAAGAAGTCCGTTGCTTTAGCCACCTTTATTTTTGATCTATGCAGCGCATGATGCACATAAACCGGTTAAAGATAATCGCATCGATGTTAATTCATTGAACAGCGTTTGGAAAAGCACGACATTCCACCTCTTCTTGAAGAAGCACTCACCGGATATAGCTCTTATAAGTGAAACCAACGTCACCAAGCGAAACAACATAGATTTCAAAGGATACAACACCTTCCGAATAGACAAGAATCAAGGTAAAAGAGGCACAGCGCTCTTTGCAAAGAAGAAAGCCTCTCAAGTATTGATCCCCAGTCCTAGATCGTTTTAGGCCACGGCCGTTGTCATAGAAGTCGAAGTTGGAGCAACACTAATTATATTCAGCATAAACAAAAAATGCAGTGCCAGACAAAATTATATTTATCACGATCTTTTTATTTTCAGCAACATAGCCGCCCAGCACATTTATGGACTGATTTGAGGAGATTTCAATGCACGTCACCCACGATGGTACGACACAACTCAATCTGACGCTGGAAACTTCTTCGTGAACTGGTTGGATGAAAATTTCGAGCATCATTCATTCGTTCCCAAGAACTCCATCCTGGCTGGACTTCTAGCTAGTTTCCTGAAACTTCATCAATATCGTTCCTGGGCTGCGGAATTGCACATGCCGGACCTTTACGGGAGATGCGGACCACGAGCCAGTGGAACTTCACAACAAACTGGGCCAAACAATCCTAACAACAGATGCATAAAGTGAGGAATACATCAACTACAACCAACTGGATATCAAACCATTCCAAGGAAAAATCGAGGAAACCATACTGATGCCGGATGCCAACAGAAACCTTTCCAACAATGAAATCGAAGAAGCCATCGACGCCATGGAACTCACTATAAACAACGCCCTGGACGATCCGAAGAGATTAAAGACCGCAAAAGAAAGATACCAGCATCTCCCAGAAGGAATTGTTCGACTATATGTTATCGACAGCGATTGCGGAAGCAACTGCAAAGGATCCAACAAAGGGATTGGAATACGGCCAACGGAAACTATCAATTGGTGAAGAGTGAACTTCAATGTACGCAAATTATGTTGAGGAATGCTCTTCAACATTTCAACAACAACCAGTTCCAAAAAAAGGCTACAATCCATCAAACCAGGATCCGATGCATTTAAGGAAATAAACAAGATCATCGGCAAAAGACAACAAGTGTCAGACAAAATCAGCTCCAGGCAAGGGGAAGTTGCGACGGCTAAGGATTAAGCGGAAGAATTTGCCAAATATTCTGAAAGAAATTTTGTACCAAACCCATCCAGCGATCCTTCACTTTTAGAGGAAGTTGAGTCAACAATTGAGCAGCAGCGGACGCTGAAATTATCTTTTTTAACAATGAAAATCCTGTTAGTGATCCCGAGCTGACTGGAGGCTTCACCAACCCCGAAGAAGTAGCTGAGCTAATCCAAAGTGGGTGACCTAAGAAATCATCTGGACCAGATATGATTTCCAGCTACATTATAAGGAAATTTCCCCAAGTCATGGGGCTGTTTCTCACGATCCTGTTTAACAACTCCGTCAACAATTGCTACTTTGTGAATAGATGGAAGACAGCTAAAATAGTACCTATACCGAAGAAAGCCGTCAGAGGTTCCGTTTCTGGATATCGTCCCATAACTCTTCTTAACAACACCAGCAAAATTCTTGAAGGAATTATTCTTTGAAGATTGAAGGCGTTCTGCACTATTAACCACATCGTTCCGGACACGCAGTTTGTAATTCGAGAGAAACACTTTACTTTACAACAATTTAACACAACAATACAACGTCTGGTTGTTGTTGGATGCTCTCTGGATATAGAGAAAGCATTTGACAGCATCTGGATACAAGTGCTAATTCATAATTTTCCAGGTACACTAATAAAAATAGCTTTCAGTTTTCTCAATTCCAGATCGTTTTTCGTCCAGATTGAAAACAGCCAGTCAACAACCAAAAACATCAGAGCAGGAGTTGCTCAAGGATCAAAGTTGGGACCGTTCATCTACAACATCTTCAAATCAGACCAACCTCAATCCAACAACGCAATGAATTTCCTCTATGTGGACGATTCACTAACATACGCCAAATCTATCTCACCAATCATTGCAGCCCAAAGAGTAAAGGAACACGTGATACGGCTGTGGGAGTCCTACACAACATGGGATATCAAAGCCAACTCAGCCAAATCTGTATTGGCTTGTTTCAGAAGATCAGCGGGACAGCGAAGTACACCCTCAGCTAAAAGCTGCCGCAGCATTATCATCAATCTTCCTGACGGATCGTAACTGATAACCAAACCATTGGTGAAATATCTGGGTTTCAACTTTGAGGAGAGCTTACGCTTCAATCTGCATGAAACAGCTACTCTGAAGAAAGCAAACTACATTTTCCACCGCATCCACCCCCTAATGCGGAAAAGGAATGGACTCAGTCAAAGAACGAAGTTGCTTCGCTTCTTTATAAACAACTTCTCAGACCGATCATCACATACTGCTTTTCTGCCTGGTTTAATATATCCAAAACCAGCATGAAAAAACTGAGAGTGTTCGAGAGGAAGATTTTGCGGATCTGCACGGGACTCCACTTTGACCAAAGGAAAAGAAAACATTTCAGCAACACAAAACTCTATGAGGCATCCGGAATAACACCCCTTGACAAATACATTATCACTGCTGCCAAATACTGACGAGCAACCTCTGCACTCATCCAAGCCCTCTTGTGAGAAAAAATCACAAGTGAAGAGAGACACACCGATCCACGATACCTTGATGTAACAGCACTACTGGACAAAGGAATCATTCCTATCAATGACGACGAGGCAACTCAGTTTTACGAAGATGCAGCGTCGAACTACCACCGTGGCAAGAAGCCACCGAAACCACACATCCTTCCAAAAAGACAACCGGATTTGAACAAAACGAGATGAATCATCTGCATAGTATAAAATATAACCATCAATCACAATCTTTTAAATAATTTTGTATAAATATAAAAACAATGTATAAAATTAGGCCCCTAGTGTGCCAAAACAAGTTAAAGTATTGAAACGACTGTCCCATTTGTACTATAATGACTCTGGATTGAACTATAACCACTCTCGAATAACAGAAACACCGAATTTAGAATCAGACAGGACACAAACCAACCTACGGAGAGCTTTGGTGAGCTTTCGAACTTCCAATACTAAACGTCAAATTTAAAGCTTTGGAAAGGGACATATATGGGAAATTTCCCCTATGGAAAGTACTATAAGCAAATACTTGAACCTTCCAGCTTTTTCGGGAACCTTGTGTAAAGTATAAAAGCACATGTCTGACCGGCAGAGGACGCAGTTTATTTTTAATCGCGAATGAGTAAAGTTGGTAGTAATAAAAGTAAAGTTTTGAATTAATTTAAGTGGTGAACAATTAATTGTTTTGTGGTTTGTAAAGTAAAGTGTTTTATTTTGTGAAGTAAACAAGTAAAAAACCTGAGAAAATCCTGACTGTGAAAGTGAAAATAAGAAAAAGACAATGGGTAAAATTCTAAATGATTTAAATTTAGTTCAACTAAGGCAGAACTGAACAAGCGAGGTCTTCCTACCGCTGGAACGAAGAATGATCTTATAATTCGTCTGCGAGAAGGTTTAAGAAAACGTTTAGAAAACCCAGACACGTTTATATTTGACATTGGAATGGAGGAAGGGCGAGGACAAGATAGCATACCAGACATAACAACTTTCAGGTCTCAGCTACTCGCAAGCCAAACAAATCTTCTCGAACAAAGCCAACAACAACGCAATGAACAAAAGAATCTTCTTGAACGATTCGAACAACAAAGCCAAGAACAATAAAATCTTCTAGAACAACAACGCAGTGAACAAAAGAGTCTGCTCGAAAATCAGGAGAAAAAACTTCTTCAGTAATTACTAGAACAGACAAGTCTGCGCGAAGGTAAGTAAGATGAATTTGAAAACAGAATTGTTGCTCTTGATGAGCGTGTTGATAAGCAATTTTCGACTGTCGAAGCAAAGTTCGAAAAGGTTGAAGATAGAATGGAATGCATTACAAAGGAATTGGAAAAGGTAAAGAATGTGAAGGTTCTGGAAAGTTCTGGAAAGAAAGGAGATGCTGTTGCGAGGCACGAGGTGAGGAAGATATCGGTAAAGTTGAAGGGTAGGAAAAGGAAGAGATGGGAAAGAGAAAAAGGAATAATTTAGAAAGGGAAGGTGAAATGTCAAGTTCCGGGGACGCGGCCTGCTTGCACATACACGGCGTCAGCTCGTCGGATGGGGGGGATCTTGCCCCCGGAAACTTAACCTTGCCTGCAAACAAAAACACATATCAGGCCTAAGGAAAACTAGGGAACAAACAAAAGTCGCACTAGAGGACTGTCGGACGGACTATCGTCACACCAAGGCACTGCGGATATTGTTGCAGTGAGGCCATTACACACCTTACCAATAGAATCCTTGGCCATTTTTGGATTCCCCAATATGGTGGATGATCGGTTTTGGATTATACCATCTTCACCGAAACTCAGCTACCCTCAACTCCCCTGAAATAGGATCTTCAATAACACATGTTTCGATTACTCGAAACAAAGAAACACATCTTCAATTTCATCTAAATGGCTTGGCATGAAGTTTTATTTTTATTTACTCTAACTGCATATAGGTAACAATTAAAATTTAAGGACAATTAGGAAATGTTATCAAATTAATAAAATTATTTTCATAATAAATGACTTTAAGCTTTATTTTAGCCATAAAACAATACAATCTGAAAACAAACAAAATATACTAATGCAACACAACAAAAAAAAACAAAATATGATCTTGAAATGTTTCACCATATGACTATCACTTCAAAATTCAAAATAGTACCACTTTCTTGGCACTATGGACTAATTCCACCAAAACGGTTTTCCCTACCCTCAAGTGAGCTCAATGGAGGTGGACTTTTACTTCAACACTGACCGGACAAAATAATAACAAAACAAGCGACAGTCGAAGAAACAAAACCTTATCATTTACAGCGAAAATTATAATAATTTATATGAAAAATTTAACAGCAAAATACAAAAAAACTTCAAAACCAGTTTTGCCAAACGATCGGGAACTTTTTAAGGTCTATGACACCCAAATATCTTTAAAATAGTTTGGTGAAAACCACCATCGGCTACTACACCTTCTTCACTATCTTCTCCCTTTCTTCCTTCCGTTTTTTTGTTTGTAATTTCAGAACTCACTGCGCCGTTGGAATTCAAAACTAGGTGTGGAGATTGTATCGTCAGGTGTTCCAAAAACTTGCCAAATACCGCTTTCAAGTTAGTGACGGTTATGGCGGAAGTTCTTCCGTACTCTTACTGCTGATGGACGTATTTGCGGATTAAACATAGCTTCCAGCTGTATCGACGTGAAACTGCGTTCGGAGAAGCAGTTCATATCTGATTTTTTTCCACTTTCTGGCCAGCAAATGAAACCAGATGATCACAAAAAAGGATCCGCCGAGAATTTACCTGGAAATTTATAACTTTCTATTCACTTATTTTCAATAAAAATTGTTTTTAACATCAAACTCACCACTTTGAATTATGTTCTTAAAGTTTAATTGGTTTGAACTATTTATAGGTCACAATAAGCTGATCGGCACTACCTATTCGGATTCTAAAAAAAAACATAACCTTTACTTCTTACAGAATTGGGTTTAAAACTTCAGTCACATACTCAAAAAAATTTTTAATATGAACTTTATTTACATATCTTTAGTTTATTTTATTTTATAGGATTATGAGTCTATTTGATTTTTTTTTTGGCTTAGATAATTTGTTTAAACTTTTTTTTTCGAACTACGAGTAGGTACACCAACCGGTCGTGTTATGATATAGTTTAACAAATTCAAATATGCGAACTCCTGTTGAACATACAAGGAGTCGAACACTTGTCATGCCCCGGAGACGTGGGAACGATCACACACGAAAGAATGAGATAGATCCTTACTAAGCTCAATGAAGCCATGAAGAAAAATATTATATCAAAAAAACTACGTCGGATGATTCTCCTCTAACTGGAAAAACATCATCCGATTCACATCTCTGTGTATAACACATACCTAAATATAACCAAAAAAAAAAAAAGAACTACCAATACAGGTGGTGTTGGTAATAAAGTTTCGTGAAACTTTTACGAAATAGATGCTAGCATTATTTATTTGTACGTATCCGTGTAAAGTCTAGTACAACCTGGTGAATCTATACAAAGTATGCATATTGGTTCACCCGCAAACGTGCTCGTGAAGCTGTGACGTGAGTTTTTGGTTCACGAGCAATTCCCTTGCAAAATGTAAGAGAATTCTTGGTGAATAGTTCTCAGTTCGATTACATGCGTAACGTCAAACGTTCCGAACGCGTTTGCAAGTCTGTTCCAGTGACAAATGTCCAATACCACTTTCTCCACTTTAACAGTTAACGTCTAAAATTACTTTTTTTTTCAACACTTTTAAGTTCAGTGGAGAAATAACGACAATAGAAAATACAAATGGAACGTAACTGACAAAAAAGAAATGCCCACGACACGAATATAAATAAAAACGTATAACTTAAGTGACAAGAAAAACGACAGCGTAAGTGGTGACGAACGTGTAAACACGAAGTGGTGCCGTCCTTTCAATGCTCCATCCTTTCAATACTTCCAATGAGATTCTCGTCTCTATATTTATTGTCTTTGGCTATCTGCCAATTTTCCTTCGCGACAAAAACAAAAAGACAAACACCATTTTGAACATGGATGGTAAGTATTATAATTAATAATTATAATAATTTTATGCAAAAATCTTTTTTCTTTCGTTTAGGTGGAGTCCACATTGTACGTGCAGGATAAGATCCCAGGCGCCCGCAACAAAATTTGTTGTTTATTGGGATATACTCCCAAATAAAGAACAAAAACAGAATTTCGGTCTCCTGTGAAGTACTCCTATGCCTCCAACAAAAAAACAGATTAATGGCATAACCTAAAAGACGCCGTGCCCGTAAAAGCATTTGTTGGTAGATATTTTATAAATTATCTTTCTAATTCTTTAATTTTCTAACAATTTTGTTTTCAATAATTTCAGGCAACTAAAAGGACTAAGAAGACAAATGTGGGGAAAAACCCACGTTCAGCCGGGTAAAAGGAAGCTCCTGCCAATTCATTTTTTTCTTTTCGTTCAACATCCCCGAAGCCAATTTATAACAGCAGAAGTAAGCACCGTTTTCATATATAGCCTTTTCTACTTGTCTTAACAATTATTTTTTTCCTTTAAATTTCAGAATACACTCAATGAGTGCGAGGTCAAGGACCCCTCAACCTAATCGTGCAAAAAAAAACTAACGATCAGCTGTGGATAATTACCTGCCACCCACCTGTACCTACCAACTCATCACATTAAACCTTTTTTTTGGTAAACGGGTGAGTGAGAATGATTTTTTTACGTAGCTCTAATTAAATATTAGAGGCGGTCAGCCATCAGACGAATAGGGGGAATAACATGTAGCATACTAAAACATGCACGTGCCGTAACTATTCGGGACTGGTGGAAGTGTGATCATAGCCTCTTCGCGGCGGCCGCTAGAAACAAGCCTTTTAAAAAGACTTGGCTAATATGATCAGGCTGGTTCCTCAGGTTGGCGACAGGTTAATTCCCTGTCCCGTAAAACTAAGAATTATGAGACTGACAACAAGCCTCGGAAACGGACAGATCTCACGACGACAACCTTTGCTACGAAAACGGACACACGATTTATGAATTTTCTTATGGAACGTTCGCTCGTTCTATAGAGCTCGAGCTGTTCAGCAGCTAGCCGATGCCCTGTCAGAATATAAAGCTGACATAACAGCATTACAAGAAATCAGATGGACAGGGAATGGTGTTCTACAGAAGAAGGAATATGACGTATATTACAGCTGTCATACAAAACACCATGTGCTCGGGGTAGGCTTCCTAGTCAGCGAAAAAATGAAGTCTACCATCATCGGCTTTAACGCTATAAGCGAAAGGCTATGCACTCTCCGCGTGCGAGGCAAATTTACAAACATCAGCCTCATTAACGTTCACGGACCTACGGAGGAGTCCTCAGACGAAAAAAAAGAGACTTACTACGAACAAGTCGAGAGGACCCTCAATGCCTGCCCAAGGTATGACGTCAAAATCATCCTTGGGGATTTGAACGCAAAAATAGGTCGGGAGCCGGTATTCAGGAATTGCGCAGGCACCCATAGTTTGCATGAGAACACTAATGACAATGGACTTCGAGTCTTAGAATTGGCAGCATCGAAAAAAAGGTCGTTGCGAGTACCAGGTTCCCGTGTAAAGATATCTACAAAGCCACCTGGGTATCACCTGATGGAGTCACTCGTAACCAAATAGACCACGTGTTGATAGACCGTCGCCACTACTCGAACCTGATGACGGTACGTACGTACCGAGGTGCCAATATCGACTCGGATCACTATCTTGTTGGTATGGTTTTCCGAGGGCGGATTGCCTTGCGGAGACGCATTGCATCCGCCGATCAGGTTCGAATCAACACGGCTGCCCTACGCAATGAAAACACCAGTAACATCTTTGGTAATGCGTTAGGATTCACCCTAGAATCACTCGATTTAGGGAGAGTAAGTCCTGGAGCCAGTATGCTGGGCGTAGATGAGAAGTGGACACGCCTTAAGAATACTGTCATTAGTACTGCCAACTCCATCTTAGGCAGCAGTCGTAGAAATCGGAACGACTGGTTTGATGATGAATGCAAGCTAGCGACTGAACGTAAGAATGTTGCGTACCGAGCAATGCAACAATCTCATAGAACGCGGGCACGCGAAGAGGAATATAAAGAGCTCAGAAGAACAGAAAAACGGCTTCACAGACAGAAAAAATCAGCCTGGGAGAAGAACCTAATCTGTGAAATAGAGAACAGCCGAGAGCGAGGTCCGCACCAGGCGCGGAAGTTCTACCAATCCGTCCGAAACATGACGCAGTACACACCACGCTGCACATACTGCAAGGATGGAGAGGGAAATCTGATCACCGATCTACAAAGCATACTGGAGCAATGGGAAGTGTACTTTAATGAATTGCTAAATGGTCAGCTCACAGCAGAGGTGGAGGCTCCACTACTTCAAGATGAACACCCTATGCTACCGCCACCAAGCATAGAAGAGGTTGAGAAGGCTATAAAATGGCTCAAACGAAACAAAGCCCCGGGAGCCGATGGCATACCAGCCGAATTATTCCACCACGGCGGGCCAGCCTTACGTCAAGCAATTCATGATATCATAGTGCACGTATGGGAGCATGAAGAAATGCCAGAAGACTGGCGAAAAGGTATCATATGCCCCATACATAAGAAGGGAGATGTCACAACGTGCAGCAATTATAGAGGTATCACGTTGTTGAGTACCGCCTATAAGATACTCTCCTCTATCCTACAAGACCGGATAACCCCATACGCTAAAACAATCATCGGCCAATATCAGTGTGGTTTCATTCCAGGCAAATCAACAACTGATCAGATCTTTACCCTTAGGCAGGCGATGAAAAAATGTCTTGAATTCAACATTCCAACATACCATCTGTTTATAGACTTTAAGGCCGCCTATGATAGCATAGCCAGGGTAGAACTTTACAAAGCCATAAGAGAATTCGGCATCCCAAATAAATTGACACGACTATGTAGGTTGACCATGACCAACGTAACAAGCCAAGTAAAATTAGCCGGATTGCTATCCAGACCAATCAACATCTTTAATGGACTCCGACAAGGGGATGGTTTGGCCTGCCTCCTCTTCAACCTGGCGTTGGAGAAAGCAATCCGTGACTCTGGCACGACAACAAGAGGGACCATCGTCAACAGGTCCACCCAGATACTGGCTTACGCAGACGACATCGACATCATCGGAAGAACCGAACAAGCTGTACACGATTCCTTCATCCAGATCGAGCAGGCGGCACAAAATCTGGGGCTGCACATTAGTGAAGGTAAAACAAAGTACATGGTGGCGTCGAATGCGAGAAGAACAGTTGGTCAAACAATCAAGGTAGCGGAGCACGAATTTGAAGTGGTGCAATCCTTTAAATACCTTGGGTCAACAGTAGCAACCGATAACAATATAGAAGAAGAAATACGCGGGCGGCTTCTCAAATCCAACAGAGCCTACTACAGTCTGTCAAAGCTATTCAAATCTAGAAATCTAACCATAACTTCAAAACTGCTGCTGTACAGGACCATGGTCCTGCCAGTACTCATGTATGGATCCGAAACTGTGCTTAGCAAAAGGCACTGTGACCTCTTAGCCGCGTTCGAGAGAAAAGTCTTACGGAGAATTGTTGGCCCCATATGTGAGGAAGGACGATTCCGGAGACGATTACGAAACAATTTTTATATTTTGGATAAAATCACAGTGTTTTGACAGCGGTCAGGGACTACGTGAAAATAAATTAACATATAGAAATAGAATACGACACTAATAAATAACTAAATAAATAAATAAATAAATAACAGATAACAAACAACAAATAAACAACGATTAAGACCAGCAATATTAAAAAAACGAATAGTGTTTTGATACCAAGGTAATCAAAATTTCGTTGAATAGATCAAAGCTCGATGGGCTCATTGTTTCATATCTTTTGCGTGGTATATGCCGATTCGTTTTCCATTCATATTTTCAAGTTCATACATTTGGTTGCCAACTTGTTTTATTATTCGACATTTGATAAACTTTGGTGAAAGCTTTGCGGATAAATATTTTGTGGAATCACTCAACACAAAATTCTTTCGGTACACTTCTTGTCCGGGTACATATCGAACATTTTTGGTACGAACATTGTATATTTTGGCGGATCTTTCGTTGGCTTTCAATATGTTTTCGCGTATTTGATTCCGAATGCAGTGCAATCGACTCGCTCGGGGAAGAGTTAACAACTCGTTGTCATCTATCGCGTTCAACTTTCTAGCAAGTTCATAACTACTACCGTGCATCATCATATTAGTAGCAAATAAGGCAAAATATGGTGATACACCAGTAGAGCTATGAACTGCGCTCCTTAACGCACACGCTATTTCGTCAAGGTGCGTATCCCAGTTTCTTTGGTCATCCTTAAGGTATGATTGGATAGCGGCTAACAACGAGCGGTTTACCCTCTCCGACGCATTCGACTGAGGAGAATAATAAGCTGTTTTGAAATGCCTTACGCCATACTTGGTTATAAAATTTTGAAATTCTTTTTCAACAAATTGTTGGCCGTTATCGGAATGAATTATGTTCGGAACTCCGAACATATCAAAAACATTCTCTTTCAAAAATGTAATCACGCTCGGCGTTGTCCCACTTCGTAAAGGTTTTATCAGCACAAATTTGGACAAATGATCTAAAACAACGAAAACATATACATTTCCTAATTTGGACCTGGGATAAGGCCCTAAAAAGTCGATGTATATTTTTTCAAAAGGACGATTACTACAATAAGACGTTACAATAGGTGGACGAGTTACTTGATTAGACGCTTTACATTGCTTACACACACTACCATTAGAAACATATTCATGCACATGCACTGTCATATTAGGTCAATAAAAGTATTGTTTAATGCGATTAAGAGTTTTAGCTATTCCACCGTGAGCAGCTTTAGGGGGATCATGGGCCCTACTTACAATTTCTTCAGTCAGACTTGAGGGCACCCAAAGAAGCCAAGAATGCTCTTAGATTTCTTCTTCGCCTAACTTCTTAAACGCTTTTTTATAAACGTACCGGCCTTCAATTTTTATATCAGGCAATTCATCTTTGTATTCGACTACCAGTTCAATCAAATCCAAATATTCTTCAGATAGGAATTCAGCTGACTCCAAGTCAATCAACGGGGCAACGTCCTCAAGATCCAGAGAATCTACGTGTACCCGAGAAAGAGTATCCGGTACTACATGTTGGCTGCCTTAACGGTGCTGTGTGTCGAAGGTGTAGGACTGCAACGACAAACTCCACCTTTCAAGTTTACCACTCAAGTCCTTCATGCTCAACAGCCACTGAAGGCTTGGATGGTCAGTAATGACAGTGAAGTCCATTCCCTCGACATATGGCCTGAATTTCTTCACAGCCATCACCGCGGCCATACAATCTTTTTCGGTGACGCTGTGGTTCTTCTGGCTCTTATTAAATTTCTGAGAAAAATATGCGATGGGGACTTCCTCCCCTTCCTCATCCAATTGAGACAGTACGGCACCAATTCCCGCGTCCGAAGCGTCACATTGGATATAAAGTCCTTTTGTAAACTCCGGGCACGAAAGAACCGGTGCCGAGATCAACACTTTCTTCAGATCTGCAAAGACTCTCAGCGCCTCATCCGTCAATTTAAATTTTTCGCTCCTCTTCTTCAACAAGTCAGTCAAGAGTACAGTCAGGGTTGAGAAATCTTTTATAAATTTCCGATACCACCCTGCCATGCCAAGTAACCTCCGAACCTGCCTTGGGGTTTCGGGAATCGGGAAATGCACGATTGCCTCCACCTTAGCAGGATCGGTTTTAAACTTCCCACCACCAACTATGAAGCCCAAATATATTCATCTCTATTACCGATGTCGTCTCGTTTTTTCGACGACTCTCGTTTCTTTTGTCGTGTAGTTTTTTAAATGGCATTCTATAACTTTTTCGACGCTACAAATTTGTAGCAGATTTTCAAACGATGAAAAAGTGATGGATATCTGTCAAACTCAAATGAAATTGAAAACAAAACAAATACAAAATCATTAGTCAACACTCAATAAACAACAAATGCCGTTAATTTTATAATTATCAATTAAATAATAAATTAAAATGATCACTTTAGAAATGTTGCGATAGTGACGAGAATGAAGAAGTGCGAAGCGCAGTTTTGAAAATGCACACTTAATTTTAAAAGAAACCACATAAGACAACACTCAAATCCACTTGATTTGCCTGATTCAAAGTGAGTTCATATTTTTAATTCAACTTTAACTATTAAATGGAACTTTTGTACCCTTTAACAGATTCAAGCAATACTTTTGATTAACAAAAGAAGCTTTTAAAAGTGTGTTAGATGAAATAAGTGACAAAATAACTATTCGGCAACGTTCATCATTGATTCGAGTAATATAGATGCTCGCAGTCACCTTAAGAATTCTAGTTAAGGGAAGCTACCAACATGGCACTGGCAACGACTTCAATTTGATTATCTCAACCAACAATCAGCAAGTTTTTTAAGAAATTATTAATGCCATTCAAGCTCATGTCTACCTAAAATGGATATGATTTCGAATGACAGACGATGAAAAATCTGAAGGAAAACATAGCTTTTTCAACGGAATGGGGTTGCCCGGCGTCATTGGATGTACAGATGGCACACATATATGAATTTTCACTCCCAAAAAAACAGCAAAGGTTTCTATAGCCTTCCATTTTTAGTTCAACTTTCTGTACACCTTTCACAGATCCCCTTGCCAATTGCTCATTTTTCTCCACCAGCTCAACAAGCGCCTGAAACTGCCTTTGATTTGTTTATTTCAACAGAAAATGTTAGCAAGTATTTAATTGTTCTGTTTATGACAAATAAAACTACAATAAATTTCATAAAATAAATTATCTAATAAGAATACTAACCGTTTTGCAGCCTTACATTTCTTTGTCGTTTACAAATTTTTGAACGAGAGCTATCGTCGTTTTTTTCATATTCGTCGTTTCATTTCGCCTTACAGAATGTAGAATGAAAACGTTCAACGACATTTGACGTTTACAAACGACAGCAAAACGAGTGACCAAAGTTGAAAACGACAAATGGAATGCAGATTGTGTCGCGTCGCATATTTTACTGTCGTATACGACATCGGTAATAGGGGTGATTAACTCCTTGAAGCAAAACTTTGATTTCTTCATGTTGATGGTGAGATTAGCTCTGCGTAAGCAGTCGGCTACTTCACTAAGCAGGGTGATATGCGTCTAGAAATCCGTTGCCATGATAAGCAAATCATCGAGGTACACAAAGACACGCTTCCTAAGTTGTGCAGGAATTACCTTGTCCAACAACTGGCTCAACCGCTGAGCTGCATTGCACAACCCAAACGGCATCACAGTGAATTGGTACAAGGGTCTCCCCGGTACCGCAAAGGCAGTCTTTTCCCTACTCTGCTTCTCCAGCGGTATTTGCCAAAATGCTTCGTTTAGATCGATACTACTCATGTAGATCGCATCCCGAAATCGGCTGGTGAGTCACTCGATGTGGGGGAGAGGGTTAGCGTTCTTCTTCGTCAGCGAATTCATCTTACGGGAATCCAAGCAAAGTCGATTTTTGCCTGGTTTCCGCAAGAGAACCACTGGCGAACACCACGGACTTTCACTCTTCTCAATAACGCCGAGACTCAACATCCGATCTTACTCTTCATACAAAATGGCTTGTATCGCTAGAGATACAGGGTAGTGACGCTGTTTCACAGGAAGTGCATCCCCTGTATCAATGGTGTGCTCCATCAACGCCGTCTTTCCAAGACCATCACGTTCAAAACATAAAAACCTCTCTCTGACCGCATCCAGCCTGGCCTGCTGATCAGAGTTCAACTGATGAGCATTTGAAGAATCTGATTGTTCTGCAATCGAAATACTACTTATAATTCCCGGAGCTAACTGGAATACTCTCCAAAAGTCAACCCCAAGATAGATTTCCTGATCCAAATTGGGTACAAGGAAGAAAGTAAGCCCCTCAACTTTATCTTTATATTGGACTTTAATTTCAACTTTGCCCACGATTGATTGACTCTTGTCGTCAGCTGTCCTAACTCCCAAATAAAAGGGAATGATTGGGTAGCCGAGTTGCTGAATCAATTGTTTGCAATTTTTGCCAAAAATGCTAACACTGGCTCCGCTGTCCAGCAAACCTAAAAATTCTTGGGAACCTATTCTTATTTTGGCATAAGGCCGAGGATCGGATTCTAAATTTAAAATCGTTGAAGATATCTTCTTCTTCGTATCTTTCCTGGCTTTAAACCTGGCCCTAACCTTTAAAATATTTTTCTCTTTTTTGCTTCTTCATATTCTTGAAGACGAATATGGGAATAAGGGCTTTATTGGAAATAAAGGTATAGTTTTAAATTTATCTTCTTTATTTTCTAAACGTTTTAAAATTTTACCCATTGGCTCTTCCTCTTTTGGAAGAGTTTCTAAATAAATTTCTTTTTCTTCTTTTAGTTTTTCCTCCTTACAATTTATTGGGGGTTCTGTTTTGGGATGGTACGCGATTCTCCCAGAGCCTTCGCGTCCCACGCTCGGTTTTCCGGGTGGCATCGCGGACAACTTGGTGTATTTACACCATCTTGACCACACTTAAAACAAAACAAATTTCTCACATCTGATTCATAATCGAAGTATGTATGACCTTGAATCTTACAATTCCAACACACAAGAGTTGTAGTGTTGGCATATTGCCTGGGTGGATTTTTAGAACGTGCTCCATCAAACTGGTAAGCGGCCAGTTGTTCATCAGTATAATGGTACTCTTCATATTCCAGCTCATTCACATACTTATTTGGAGGCCTTCCACCTGGTTTGGGTAGCTCTCGATCTCTCTTCGGAAGAGCTGCCTCCACTTCCTTACACACAAAATGAAGCTGATCGAGAGAAAAGATCGCTTGTGGAAACACTAAATTTCTAATCTTCTCATTTAAATTTCTCTTTATAATTTTCACCATGTCGGCCTCCGGAATCGGCATTTTCAATTGGAACCTCATTTTGTTTATGGCTGCAAAAAATTCTTCGCTACTTTCGTAGGAATACTGTTTCCGATCTAGAATATTTCGGACTATTTCTAGATCGGTCATGGGGTTTTGATACCGACTCAATAATGCCTCTTTTAAGGTTGACCAATCAAATTCCCTATCAACTTGAAATTGCCAGAACCAATCATAGACTGGCCCAGAGAGTAATTGGTGGAAGTCTCTCAAAATATCGTTCCACGAACAAGCATAACGACTTTTTAACTTTTCTAGCCTGAAGACGAAATCTTCGACCGTCAAGTTATTAGAAAGGCCATCAAACTTTAAGCCCTACTTGTCGACTTTGACTGGAGTTTTGTATCCAGAATGATACTGGTTAATGACTGGAGGTGGAAAAGAAAATGGTGTATATGGAGTTTGGTAGCCTCCAAAAGCTGGCTGATTGGCCTTAGATTGAAAAGGCCTTTCTATAGCTCCCGGAGTTGGATCACTTCTGCGCTGATGCTGTCCTATCGGTATAAATGCACTCCTACCTTGATAAGCGGAAGGATTCGGTATCATTGGTGGTGGCCCTGCAAGAACTGGGTTATGCATTGGCATTGGAGGTGGCTTCAACGGAACAGTTTGCTGTCTAGGCTGTTTATTAGCTGCTGGAGCTGTAGCTGGAAGAGCTAAACTCAGTTTCTCAAGAAAACCACTGAGTTGTCTCTCAACTTCAGCACTTACGCGTGCTGTCACGTCTATCTCCAACCCCTTCTTACAGGTAGACATACTTCTAGCTATCCCCATATTAATAAAATTTTGCAAATCTTCTGTTGTTGTGCCCCAAATGACATGCCGCCCTACAAAGGCATGGCCCACTGAGTCACAACTCAAAACTGTTGTCGAGATACCTCAACTTATGAAATTGGTATTCATCATCGACAGCAGTTTCACGTTACACTTAATGTGACGCAATGATTCAGTGGGACACTGTAAAAAAGCCTACTTCCAGAATGCATCTCAGTAGGTCAAAGCTGAGTAATGCATTTTGGATGTAATTGCAAGTAAGTTCCAGGTAGGTCTTTGGGAACTCGGTGAGTCCGATTGTTACCGTTGTTGAACGTGGTTGTTTTTGATCTTTCTATTGTTGTACACACAACACTGTTATAATTGTCTTTTGTTTGGTTTTAGGTAATGTCCGAGCAATACTTTCGAGAATTCCTCTCGAACCCTGGTTGGATGGCATATTTGGAGACCTATCTTCATTCTCTCCACCGGTGTTTTGTATAACCGTGTTGTTGAGAGAAACAAACCCTTCATGTCGAGGTGGTAAACCAGCGGCTCCCGTATTACTTACTTCGGAGTTAATATTGTGCTTGTATGAGCACTGGTACTTCGGACACCTGGTACGTCAGAACTATCTACATTGAGAGATGGGGATCGGACGTGCCTATCACTGATCAGAGGAGAATGTAATACTCGGTGCCTTCACCTAAATTTTGTGTAGCTGACCTAGTTATTCTCGCTTCTTCTATTTCAGCCTCCCTGATCATTTTACTGATGCGATCGTGTTCGTCCTTATTTGTATGTGCCATTTTCAACTTTAACTTTACAAGCAACTCAACAAAACAACAAAATTCAACAACAGAAAAAAACAACAAAAAAAAGAGGTGAGTTTTTGAATTAAAAAAAGTCTTATTCCTATATTAGAAAACTAATTTTTCAAAAACTAACTCAAGTAAAGTGAATCTTTCAAAAACAAAATTGAATTTGTAACAAAAAAAAACAATTAATAAATAACGAAATAAGTAAATTTACAAAAAAAACGAAACCGATTGAAAAAACCAAAACGAAATAAATTAATCACAGAAAAATTTAACTTTTGTAAAAAAAAATTAATAACGAAAACTGTATTTATGAGAAAATGGAAATAAATAATGAAAATAAATTATATATGTTGTTATTATGGACGAAAATAGATAAAAAAAATAACACAAAAAACGAATAAATAACCAAAAAAAACAATTGTAATCAATTACTTATGAAAAACAATGAGAAACTTTCAAAAATTTATTTAATCTCAAATAAAAAAACTAAATTATATACCGAAAATTAATAAATAACAAAAAAAAACTGAGATGTAATCGATAAAGTATTTTCAAAAACAAGAAAAACAATTAATCAAAAATCAATGACGTTTGTGAAAAATTTAAAGTATTTTGTCCTGAGAAAAGAGACTAAATTTAACAAAAACTAGAAATATTTTTGAAAATATTCCTTAATTTAAGAATTTTACAGATAAAAACTGAATTAAAGAAAACAAAAAAAAACTTAACAAATTAATAAATAAAAAAATAAATGTAAATTCTAAGTACGAGATAAACACCTAACAAAAAAAGTAAAATAACGAAGTTTTTCAAAAATAATGTTTTTCAAACAAAGAGTTTTTCAAAAACAAAACTAAATAAACTTTATCCAAGAACTTACTATTTTAGTTTCCAATATAAATATGAAGATTCTTTTGTATTTTCAAAAAAAACTTAATTTACAAAGAAACGAAAATAAAAATAAATAAATCCATAGTAAATTTGTTAATTTTTCTCACTTTAAAGTTTTGAAACTCTTTACTTACGAAAAAGCTAAAACTTGTAAGAAAAAAATTAACAGCCGTATTTATAAAGAAAATTTAAAGGCTTCGTAACTTTAAAATGCCTCTAAGTTACTCTTAAGTGCGAATTCGGTATCTATAATCAATTTTCACTTTTAAGCAACGTTACTTAAATGCATCTGAACTTTAAAGCCATTCACCGCGTTTAAAGGTTACTTAAAGCCATCTTAAACATATTTTGACATTCGAGACTAATGGTTTTTTTATTTCAGAAATACAGGTATGTTTGTGGGTAGAGTTTTCATATTTTTGTTGTGGGTACCTAATGAAAGTTTTAAGATTTGTGGTTTCCTTTAGTATAATGAATTGTTAAATAAATTGTTTCGATTTATTAACATATTTTTCTATCAAAAGGCCAAGGTGTGAATCAAAGAATTGAATAATAGAGTTTCTGAACACAAACATCAAAGCATCAGAAACCAAAATGGAATCATGTTTCATTTCGTTTGCATTTTGTATACCAGTTGCTACTCTTTCTTTCTTATAAATACATGTGCTCATCTTTTGTTTGCATTTGTTTGCAAGCTGTCAAAAAACAGCTGAAAAGAACATGTATTAGTGAGTTTTCTCACGTTACCTTACATTTCAATCGTTTAGTTAAGTAGCAATGAAAAATTGATTATAGATGAGAATTTAAGTAACGTTATTTAAAGACAACTTAAATATTAAAGCAAACTTAACTAAATGACCTCTAAGAGGCATTTTAAGAAAATCTAATAAATTCAGGTGTAAATGTTTAAAAAAAATAACGAAAACAGATTAACAGTTAAACGAATTTCAAAAATTTAGTTCTTAAGAACTTATGTTTTAAGATTTGGTTATTATTCCTTAGTATAATTATTTATGTATATTAGAAACTATTGTTTTTCGTAGTTACTAACCTAACTTTAAACAGTATTTTTAGATAAGGTAATTGTTTTGAAATTTCAATAAACTTGATTGAATTTTCAAAAGATAACTATTAATGTTTCAATTTTCCAGTATTCAAATTATGACGATGCAGGTATTTTTATATTTTTGTTTGTATCATGAGCTTACGGGGTGCTTCAGGTAGCTTCTACTCGGTAGTTTCTTAGCGATATGGTATAACTCAACTTACGACATCGCTAAAGAACAGACATCAGACGGACGAAAACAAACTCCCCTGATGTGACGATAATAATTTAGGTAAACTACTAGAAACACTAACAAATTGCGTTACAAAGATTTCCCTCACCGTTTCCGCAATCCTAGACTATCTCAAGGACCTTGCTAGAAGACATGAAACGGTGAAGTAAAACTCACAAAAATGTTGGAACGATGAAGTCAGACTCAACGTCAAGCACTATCATCGCTTCCAAATAGATAACACAATACTAGAGGATAAGAAAATTGAAAATTAGAAAGAAAAGTAAAAAAAAGAAAGGATGGGAATAGGGAAAAACAATATTAAAATACTCTATCTGACATTACTCAAGCTTTCGCAAAGGAACGTCGCGATACAACTAGGTTCGTCCGTGGCCTTCCTGCTGCAGACATACGCCCTTCGCAAAACCTTCAGTAATAACAGACAAAAGCATAACATTTACTAACCAAAGCCACTGTGAATTTTCAAACACTCGTCGCGATTTATCTAGGTACGTCAGAGACCTTCCTGATAAAGACTTACGAGGTTTAAAAATCCACAGCAAGTTAGGTTGGGGACTATACAACATAAATGAACTTAAACAAAGACTACAAAAACTAAATTGTCAAGAAAACGTTCCAACTAGGTTGGAAAACCGCTTTAACAACGTTGGGTGCCATTTTGTTGCGAGGCAAAAGGTGAGGAAGATATCGGTAAAGTAGAAGGGTTGGAAAAGGAAGAGGTAAGAAAGAGAAAAAGGAATAATTTAGAAAGGGAAGGTGGAATGTCAAGTTCCGGGGACGCGGCCTGCTTGCACATGCACGGCGTCAGCTCGTCGGACGGGGGGGATCTTGCCCCCGGAAACTTAACCTCGCCTGCAAACAAAAACACATATCAGGCCTAAGGAAAACTAGGGAACAAAAAAAAGTCGCACTAGAGGACTGTCGGACGGACTATCGTCACACCAAGGCACTGCGGATGTTGTTGCAGTGAGGCCATTACCCACCCTACCAATAGAATCCTTGGTCATTTTTGGATTCCCCAATATGGTGGATGATCGGTTTCGGATTATACCATCTTCACCGAAACTCAGCTACCCTCAACACCCCTGAAATAGGATCTTCAATAACACATGTTTCGATTACTCGAAACAAAGAAACACATCTTCAATTTCATCTAAATGGCTTGGCATGAAGTTTTATTTTTATTTACTCTAACTGCATATAGGTAACAATTAAAATTTAAGGACAATTAGGAAATGTTATCAAATTAATAAAATTAATTTCATAATGAATGACTTTAAGCTTTAATTTAGCCATAAAACAATAAAATAATAATAATGCAACACAACAAAAAAAACCAAAATATGATGTTGAAATGTTTCACCATATGACTATCACTTCAAAATTCAAAATAGTACCACTTTCTTGGCACTTTGGACTAATTCCACCAAAACGGTTTTCCCTACCCTCAAGTGAGCTCAATGGAGGTGGACTTTTACTTCAACACTGACCGGGCAAAATAATAACAAAACAAGCGACAGTCGAAGAAACAAAACCTTATCATTTACAGCGAAAATTATAATAACTTATATGGAAAATTTAACAGCAAAATACAAAAAAACTTCAAAACCAGTTTTGCCAAACGATCGGGAACTTTTTAAGGTCTATGACACCCAAATATCTTTAAAATAGTTTGGTGAAAACCTCCATCGGCTACTTCACCTTCTTCACTATCTTCTCCCTTTTTTCCTTCCGTTTTTTTGTTTGTAGTTTCAGAACTCACTGCGCCGTTGGAATTCACAATTAGGCATGGAGATCGTATCGTCAGGTGTTCCAAAAACTTGCCAAATACCGCATTCAAGTTAGTGACGGTTATGGCAGAAGTTCTTCCGTACTCTTACTGCTGATGGACGTATTTGCGGATTAAACATAGCTTCCAGCTGTATCGACGTGAAACTGCGTTCGGAGAAGCAGTTCATATCTGATTTTTTCCACTTTCTGGCCAGCAAATAATGTTTTTGAAACCAGATGATCACAAAAAAGGGATCCACCAAAAGGATGAAATCTCCAAAATAAAAGGATTTACTCTGATGGGCATTCGTCCCAAAATTCAAAGAAAAAAACAATGCGGCGGCCCGTACTGGAATACGTACAAAGGGCCGCCGAGAATTTACCTGGAAATTTATAACTTTCTATTCACTTCTTTTCAGTAAAAATTGCTTTTAACATCAAACTCACCACTTTGAATTATGTTCTTAAAGTTTAATTGGTTTGAACTATTTATAGGTCACAATAAGCTGATCGGCACTACCTATTCGGATTCTAAAAAAAAACATAACCTTTACTTCTTACAGAATTGGGTTTAAAACTTCAGTCACATACTCAAAAAAATTTTTAATATGAACTTTATTTACATATCTTTAGTTTATTTTATTTTATAGGATTATGAGTCTATTTGATTTTTTTTTTGGCTTAGATAATTTGTTTAAACTTTTTTTTTCGAACTACGGGTAGGTACACCAACCGGTCGTGTTATGATATAGTTTAACAAATTCAAATATGCGAACTCCTGTTGAACATACAAGGAGTCGAACACTTGTCATGCCCCGGAGACGTGGGAACGATCACACACGAAAGAAAGAGATAGATCCTTACTAAGCTCAATGAAGCCATGAAGAAAAATATTATATCAAAAAAACTACGTCGGATGATTCTCCTCTAACTGGAAAAACGTCATCCGATTCACATCTCTGTGTATAACACATACTTAAATATAACCAAAAAAAATAACTACCAATAACAAAAACATGTATGTATTTACACCTGTTTGGGTGCACAAACAAAAAATGTGACTTTTATAGTCTTCTCTTTTTGTTTCATTTTTCAAGTTTCGACAATGGACATGTTCAACAATAATAGCACAGATACAGGCGGACATAACTATTTGTCGACAGGTGGTGTTGGTAATAAAGTTTCGTGAAACTTTTACGAAATAGATGCTAACATTATTTATTTGTACGTATCCGTGTAAAGTCTAGTACAACCTGGACCCATGTTCTGTAACTCAGGCGATAACTTTTCGAATCGTTAAAAATTGAAACAACTCATTCCTCAGTTATCGCCTCTGGAAAAAATCGGGTTTCTGTAACTGAACGCGATAACTTCAATTCCTAAACTATTTTGCTTGGATTTTCCATTGGAAGGCGATAAGCTGAAGTGTCATATTGACATTTAAAAACAAAACAATTCTTTTTTTTAAGTTGTTTGTTGTATCTTGAATATTATAAATTGTTTTCAAATTTAATTTAATATATAAAAAATCGACTTTTGTTGCCCACCATTGTCGATAAGAGTATGGGTTATGCCCATGGTCAAACAAATCTCACATACACTGAAGATAGTTAGTTAAGTAAGTATTATTTGCTCTTCCTACTTGGGATTCAAATTCTAATTTTAAGATCTTCAAAGATATATTTTTGATGACGAATTTAAGAAATGATGGCATTGATGCCATGGACGATGCCAAAATTCATGAATACCCCGAGAACCGAGAAGCAAGGTAAGACTTGGGTGAAATTATTTTGGTTTTTGTTCTTCAATTTTGCTTTCTTGTTATAAAGGTATTCGGTCGATGCAAGACCACAGCCCAAAGAAACCCGTTTTTAAGCGAAAGAAGATGTCCCATAAAAAAGGCAATTCAAGAAACCAAGAAACAAAGAAAAATTGGCTCATTTTCTTGCTTTCTTGGCCTCCGAGTCTGGTCAAACGGACCTCCCGTCTGTTGGTTTGCCCAAGGCTGGGAATCCTGGGCTGTTGTGCAATCGGTGATGGGCCAGATCGATGAAGTCAAGGCCACCATCAGATGGTGAAATTTTCTGGAAACCTCAACAAGGAGAGCATCATCATTGATGTTACTGCAAAGTTAGTTTCCGCTACGAATAAAATTGAATCGTGCACGGAACAAGATTTGGAATTACAACTTCGGAAATATGTGTAGCTCAGTTGCAACCGATGTGCCAACATTAGAAACATTCGAGTGATTCAAAACAAAAGATTGGACAATCGTGTGTTGGATTTACGAACACCTGCTAATCAAGCATTTTTCCAATTAGAAGCAAGAGTGTGTAAATCTGCAGTGATATTCTGACGGAAAAATGATTCGTGGAAATTATTGGTTTGGTGATGAGGAAGATCTTTCAACACCAAACGAGAATATTCTTGGTCGTTTATTATTGTTGAAGCATTAGCCAAACGTGCGTTCCCTGCACATCAAGGCATTCATGAGACCACCAGAGCGATTGTAATTGTAGTTAGCTTAATTTGTAAAAATGAAAAATACAAAATCTGTTTTTTATTGACTTAACACAAAAACAACTTGTTTTTATTATTTTCTTTTCTGAATTTCGATCGAGTTGTATCCTTGTATGTAATTGTTTGGGCGCGGTAGTCTCTCATCTTTAAGGCTTGTTTGGAATCTTGATGATGATCCTTTCTCGTTCGGTATGCATTTGGTGTCTGAAAATAAACAAGAGAATTGAGTCAGTAAAAACCGGTTATCCCTGATAGAAAAAGGAACTTACTCAGATCCCAGAGAAGACTTCCCAATTGGTGGATGACTTGTTAGTGTTGAAGAACTCAATTTCGTTTCATTTTCTGGCTTACTTGTTGTAGTTTAAGTAGCAATTAGAGTTTTAGAGTTATCAATTCGTGAGTAACTGTGCTTGTAGAAAGTAGATGTGGTTGTTTTATTTTCTGTTGGATGTTTTGGCATCACTTGCGGCTGGTGCTACAAGTGGACGAAGAGCAGAGACTGTGCTACTGACTGTATACTTAGTGGTTAAGGACAAAGCAGCAGGCTAAGGATGATCAGCCATAGCACGCTTAGCAGCAGCAACTGATAAAAACTGTACCTCAATCTTCTCATCACTGGCCAAATTAAGAATCTCTTGGACTTAATCACTTTGGATTAAGACTGTGAAATAAGGTCGTCTTTGAAGTGTTATGGAACTACTGTTAGTGTTTGGCCATCAAAAACATTTTCTGTAGTTGCTGAGGTTGGGAAGGATTTTTGAACAAACACGTTTGCTTCTGGATTGAGTCCGGAATTCATTTCATTTGCAAATAGGTTGTCGGCATCTTGGATGATATCTAAACTTCTCATTGATTTTGTGGCAGCATTAACACCAGCCTGAAAGTTTGAAGAGAATGAAATTTAATTAATTGTTTATAAGAAGAATGTCTATCTTACCTTCGAAATTCTAAAAGCATACATTCCACTAGACTCATTCTTCTGAATCGACCCCAGAATGGAACTGATATTGATGATGGCAGCTCTATTCATTTGCAATAAATGCTTTACTTTTATGTGTGAAGCAAAGCTCTACTATTACTAAGGGTATAATCATAAAGCACCACGGTTTGTTTATTGTCAGCTTATTTCTCTTCAAACACTGAAATGGAAGGAATTTGTATTTACTCAGAATGCACATGGTTCCTTTGACGAAAATTCGTGATGGAAATCAAAGTAAACTCTTTGAAGATGCAATGGATTTTTCACAAGCACTCACGTTTGTTTAAACTGATAATTGACCCAACAACCAATTCGGTAGTATTAAGCGGCTTTAGCTTGTCCAATTGTGAACGCTTCGGCCCAACCATAAATCAACCACGAATATTGCAAGAGCAACGATCATAACAAATGCACACAGTCCAACTTATCTTAAAGAAAAAGAAATTATTTAAAACTGAGAATTTCATCAAACAAATAAAACTTACTTCCATCAGAATTTCTCGATTTCATAGATGAGAACCTGCTGCCCTTTCGTCGCAAGTCGATTTCCAGAGCAAGCATATTTGAAAAAAATGTAACTATTAATACGCAACTCTATTCTATTTTTAATATCAATTTACTTTTTTGGTTGGATCCATTCTAAATCCTATTTTTACTTTATTGTCTCTTTATTTTTTTTTAACTCGCCAGCTTTTAGGTCAGCGATAAGTTTTGACGTTTGAAATGATGAACTTATCGACTTTCAACGATACAGAAACCCATTTTTTCGAATTTTTCCAGGATTTCTATTCCGATTGTTCCAGTCGATAAAATTAACGACTGTCAAAGATATAGAAACCCGATGATGAGATAAAATAAGTTTCGTTCCAATTCTCAACGTTTCTCGACTATTTTTATCGCTTCGATAGTTACAGAACATGGGTCCTGGTGAATCACGTCGTGAATCTATGCAAAGTATGCATATTGGTTCACCCGCAAACGTGCTCGTGAAGCTGTGACGTGAGTTTTTGGTTCACGAGCAATTCCCTTGCAAAATGTAAGAGAATTCTTGGTGAATAGTTCTCAGTTCGATTACATGCGTAACGTCAAACGTTCCGAACGCGTTTGCAAGTCTGTTCCAGTGACAAATGTCCAATACCACTTTCTCCACTTTAACAGTTAACGTCTAAAATTACTTTTTTTTTCAACACTTTTAAGTTCAGTTGAGAAATAACGACAAAAGAAAATACAAATGAAAAGTAACTGACAAAAAGGAAATGCCCACGACACGAATATAAATAAAAACGTATAACTTAAGTGACA
The DNA here is from genome assembly GCA_946251815.1 of Dasysyrphus albostriatus. NCBI lineage: Eukaryota > Metazoa > Arthropoda > Insecta > Diptera > Syrphidae > Dasysyrphus > Dasysyrphus albostriatus. The sequence goes on along the minus strand of OX276335.1, from coordinate 105,541,390 downwards.
AGAAAAACGACAGCGTAAGTGGTGACGAACGTGTAAACACGAAGTGGCGCTGAACGTGTAGACGTGTTTGGCAACTGCTCCATCCTTTCAATACTTCCAATGAGATTCTCGTCTCTATATTTATTGTCTTTGGCTATCTGCCAATTCTCCTTCGCGACAAAAACAAAAAGACAAACACCATATTGAACATGGATGGTAAGTATTATAATTAATAATTATAATAATTTTATGCAAAAATCTTTTTTCTTTCGTTCTAGGTGGAGTCCACATTGTACGTGCAGGATAAGATCCCAGGCGCCCGCAACAATGCATCCACCAAGCTTCGATGGGCAAACTTCTTGGTCAATCTATAAGAAGCAGTTTGAGGCAGCCACAGCATCAAATGGCCGGGACGAGGAAGACAAATATATAGCTCTGACGTTTGCCCTAAGAGGAACTTCTACTGAACTACTATAAACCATACCAGCAGATAAGAATGGCAACTTCAATGCTGTTGTTCAGGCCATTAACAATCGCTTTGGATATGGCCATATGCAAGAAATCTTCCGCGTTCAACTCAATACTAGAGTCCAGAAAAGAGGAGAAACTCTGCAACAGCTCCAAGCAGACATCGAACGGTTGGCACATCTGGATTATCCGGCTGCAGGGGATGAAATCATCAACCAATTCACAGGAGAAGTCTTTGTCCGTACTGTATCTGATATCAACCTTCAGCGAGCAATTTGAACTGCTGGGAAACGCACATTTTCTGAGGTATTAGCGTTCGCCTTGACTATGGAAGCAGCAGAACAGGCTTTTTAAGGAGTCCATCGAGTAAGAGAAATAGAAATTGATGAGTGTTCATGTCTGAGAACAGCGTTGCATGGACCTGCTCCTTGCTGGAATTGTAACTAGAACGGACATCTCCAACGTTGGTGCAGATTACCACCTAGAAGACCTGCATGTCAACATTGTGGACGCAGAAATGGAAACAATAACACCAAAACTCAAACTCTACCTGTTTCCCTACCGAGAAAACGAGTAAGAACTAACTTCCTGGGGCAGAAGCTGGTTTCTATTTCAGGTCTCGCAGACTAAACGAAACAATTAAAGTCTGACTGTGGAGGCAATATTAAACGGCAAGAAACAAGTGGCTACGATCGACATCGGTGCCACTTCCTCCGTTGTTCGAAGAGACTTGGTGAAGATGACTTGGCTGCATAACACCAACACCTACCGTCTGAAGACTGCAACAGGAGAGGCACCCAGAGTGTACGGGGAGGTTCGTCTTACGATCCGTTTGGCAGAACTGGAGTCTTCACATCTTTTTCTGGTAGCAGAAAGAGTAATCCTTGATATCGGGAAGCAAGTTCTTAAGTTTCGAAATGTGGAGATTCCTATGGCTTATGGCAATGAAAACACATAAACTCTGAGGACTGTCATAAAGGAAGATATATGCCTGCCACCTTCTTGAGAAGTGTTCGTTTCGACAAAAATAAAGGGTGATTTGGGTAGCCATCGATACCTTATGGTGGAGCCAGACTCTGAGCAGTCTTCCCAAAACATCATTCTAGGGAAGACTCTTGTGGCACCAAACAACAACATGGTGCCCGTACGGATACTTAACATCAAACCGTACGAAGTCAAGCTGAGAAAAGGAGCAGTTGTCGGAAAGTGTGAATTAGTGTCCGCTATAACTGAGATCACAGAAGTGGACACTCAGCAATCAGTGGACTCGAGGAAATTGAACTCTATGAAGTCAAAAATGTTGAAGTCATCCAATTTAAGTGGACGGCAGCTAAGTTTTGCTGGAAGCCTCCTTCGTGAGTACGCTGATATACTCTCTTCACCCAGTGGACAGTATGGTCGAACACAACTGGTGCAGCATCGAATCGACACAGGAGATGCGAAAACAATTCGACAACCATCGAGACGTCTCCCATTAGTCAAACAATCCGAAGTTGAAGAGATGTTATCGACGATGAAGAAAGATGGGCTAATCGAAAATTCTAAAAGTCCTTGGGCATCCCAGTCGTCCTTGTCAAAAAGAAGGATAGAAGTACTTGATTCTATGTGGACTATCGGAGGCTGAATCATGTAAAAAAGAAAGACAGCTACCCCCTACCAATAATCAGCTATACTTTGGATGCGGTGGAAGGAGCTTAATGGTTCTCAACATTGGACTTAAAGAGTAGCTACTGACAGGTAGAAATCCATACAGATGATCGAGAAAAGACGGCTTTCTCCACACGAAATGGTATGTGGCAATTCAAAGTAATGCCTTTCGGACTATGCAACGCTCCGGCAACATTTGAGCGTTTGATGGAGTGCGTTTTACAAGGACTTACTTGGAAGTCATGCCTGGTCTATCTAAACGCCCAACTAACAATTTAGCTTGTATAAGGTCCGGGTATTCAAATTTGGTAAGCTATAGCTCGCAAAGAACTAAAATAAGGCTTTGATATGCAAGTCAACCGTTTTCCAATATTAAATTTTTGATAATAGCCTGTAAATTCGATTTTTAATTGAGATTTACAAGTTGTATACAAGCCTTGTATGCTTTAGTATGAAAAGATCTTTTTAAGGCCTTTTCAAGTTGTTTTACTGAAAGTAAATAGAGACATTTTGTATACAGCTTACTTAAATAAGCTTGTTATACACAGCAGCAAGATTTGACATTTCTCTTAAGTTGAAAATATTCTGCTGACTGCACCGGGTTCAACAAATATTCGTTCGTCGTTCATTTTATTAAATTATAAACAAATACAGAATTATAAAAAAACGTATTCATCAAAAAGTTGTGAATAATTAGTAAGAAGTTATAACAATATCACTGAACTTTTATTTCAAGTGCGTAAAGTCGAATAACGATATGAAGCGAGCGCTCGCCAATGTGTTCCTCGATTGACGTGCTCCTTAATGGAATTTGTGTCGTTTTTCTTTAACTTTAAGAAATGTATAGTTATTTTTGCAACTATTCTCCTAAATATATTTGTTTTAAATTTTTGAATTTACGCCAAAAAATGAATGAACTTTTGGATATTTGTCATGAATTTATATGTGAATTAGTTCGTTTACTATTGCCTCTAACCAAAAAAAAAATATTTTTACAAGTTTATGTACCTTCCAACCAAAATATTGTTCAGAAATGATTGTAAGGAATTCAGCATTTGTAATTAATGTATTTTTTAAATTTTTCTGATTGCCAATCAACAGTAATTTTGTGATACGTATATACCTAACTATTTGTTTGGAAAATAAAATAAAATTTTTAAAAGAAACCCTATGGAAATTATTGTTTTATTCCCCGATCTATTTTGTTTTGATTTTGACAGATGCACAGATGTTGTCCTCTGTGAGAAAAAATATAGTTTTATAAAATGTTTGTTGCGAACTTAAGCAATTGATTGCCCTCTTTCGTGAGCTATTTCGTTTTGCGGGTGACAAATGCTGCCCTGCGTAAGGAAATATATTGTTCTTTTAAATGTTACTAGCAAACTTTTAGAAATTATAGTCTTCTTTCGCCAGCTGATTCACTTTGCTTGTGACAGATGTTGATTGTAAACACGAATAAGTTGCACGTACTTGCTGTTATAATTCAAGTTGTTTCTAAAGTTTTATTTTTATACATAGGTAAACTAATAAACATTTACCCAAAAGTTTTTAACGATATGAAATTTTATAGGAATTAAAGTTTATCTTTCAAACAGCTAGAAAATTTAATATAAAATTTTTATAGAATATTTCAATAGAAATAGAAAATTTTTAAAATCTTTCAATTATTTATTTTCAAAATTCATACAAACGAATGGAAAAAATGCTAAAGATTTAAGCATACATTTTTTGAAATTTCTCTTTCAAATACGCGAAGAATCAATTGATTCACATTTTAGACACAAAAAAGAAAAAAGAAAAGAAAATCTTGGTTAAGTTAGGCTATAAATAAGTTAAGTTAGTTATCTCTAAATGTATAGTGGTATACGATCATATCGTAGTATAAGTTTTGATTAAAATTTCAAGTTAGGTTTTTTATAAATCCAACACATGGCTCTTACCACTCATATATTGCTGGTAAAATTATACAGGCTATGAAGTATACGTAAAGTGTATCAACTCATTAAAATTTTTTCATAACTTTTCTGAATTGAGAATGGCCTAGTGGTTAGCGCGCTGCACAGATGATTGGAAGCTCATGAGTTCAAACCTCGGAAAAGTCATTTAAGTAAGTAACATTTTTTCAAATAAAATAAAATTCTTCATATTTCAGAACAAAATAAAACATAGTACAAGCCCTCTCATGGGGAGAAAATAAACAGAAGAAATAAAATTAATTACTGTTGATAGGAAGCTATTTGATTGTTTAGCACCTGTGATGACAGGTTTTAAGGGAATCAAATAGTTTGTTTAATTTCAGTCAAAATTATTTGGGTAAGGCCTGTTTAAGTTACTATACAAGCCGGAAAATATCTTGTTTTAAAACTAAAACAAGTTAAATTGTTAGTTGGGTGATGTCATCGTTTATGGTTAAACATTTGATGAGCATTGTGGAAACCTTAATGCCGTGTTCCAGAGGCTTCGAGAAGCAAATTTGAAATTAAATCCATACAAGTGTGCATTCTTCAAGTCTGAGGTAAAGTACTTAGGACATATCATCTCGCCCCAAGGAGTGAAGACTGGGTCCTGAGAAAGTGAACACTGTTAAGAATTGGCCAACTCCGCAAGATAAATATTAGCTTCGGAGCTTTCTTGGTCTCGCCACGTACTATCGTCGTTTTGTTAAGGATTTTGCTGGGATCGCTAAAAGCTTGCATCAGCTTACCGTAAAAGGCAAACCATTCAAATGGTCAATTGAGTGCGAGAACAGCTTTCAGGCACTCAAGCAGCGCCTCTGCAATACACCTGTTCTGGCCTACACGACACTAGGAAAACCTTTCAAGTAACGAGGGAATCGGAGCCATACTGTTGCAAGTTCATGATGGAGAAGAGAAGGTCATCGCCTATAACAGCAAGGTACTCTCAAAGCCAGAAAGAAATTGTTGTGTGATCAGAAGAGAACTGCTAGCTCTAATATCGGCTACAAAACACTTCCATAAGTACATCTATGGACAGAAGTTTTAATAGACCATGGCACACTTAATTGGCTTTTGAACTTCAAAAATCTAGAAGGTCAAGTGGCAAGGTGGATCGAGAGATTGCAGACATACGACTACCAGATTCAACATCAAAGAAGAAAAATGCACTCAAACGCAGATGCCTTGTCTCGGAGACCATGCAAACCGGACTGCAAGCATTGCATACGTCAAAGAGAAAAGGAGGTAGCTGCCATCCAGCAATTAAGAATCGATCCCATTTACGGTTGGAGTAATTAAGAACTCAGGACCGCCCAACAAGAAGACTCGGATATTGAACCCCTTCTTGCATGCAAAGAACACCAGGAGAAACCAAAATTGGGTGACATCTCCGATAGAAGCCCAACCCTTAAGGCGTATTTGGCACAATGGGACTCACTTCATGTGCAAGAAGGAGCTCCAAGACGTAAGTGGGAGTCCACAGATGGCAAATCATATGTGATGCAGTTAATCGTACCTCGATCTAAAGTTAATGACATTCTTCAAGAGATGCATGAGGGAGCTTCCGGAGGACATTTGGGGATCAATAAGATGCTGGAGAAGGTAAGGCAGCGATTCTACTGGCTACATGCAAGAGAAGACGTTGAAAAATGGTGCTGAAAATATAAGACTTGTGCTGCAAGCAAGGAACCAGGCAGAAAAATCGAGAGTAAAATGCAGCAGTAAAACGTGGGCACGCCTTTTGAGAGAATTGCAATAGACGTTGAGGGACCTTTTCCAGAAACCGAAAGTGGAAACCGATACATCCTGGTAGTAATGGACTACTTCAGCAAGAGGCCTGAGGCATTTGCCATCCCAAACCAGGAAACCAAAACAGTCGTGGATCAGATTGTTTTCAAGTGAGTAAGAATGGAATGGAACTTCATTCAGATCAAGGAAGAAACTTCGAGTCCAAAATCTTTCAGGAAGTTTGTACACTCCTTGGCATTAAAAAAACGAGGACAACACCACTTCATCCACAATCTGATGGAATGGTTGAACGATATAACAGGACCCTTAAAGAACACCTTTCCAAAGTGGTAAGCGACAACCAACGAGACTGGGATCGGCATATTCCATTATTCTTGATGGCCTATCGAAGTGCAGTACATAGCTCAACAGGACATACACCATCAGAAATCCTGCTTGGGAACACAATATGACTGCCGAGTGAAATAAAATTTGGATGTTATAGTAACGAGCCCCAAGAAATAGACGACTACGTGGAAAACCTGAAAGCAAAGCTTCTTGACAGTCACGAAAGGACAAAGCTATCAAGTGATCGGATGAAGACACGATACGACACAAAAGCAACAAGAACGGATTTCAAGCGGGGGAACTTGTGTGGTTTTATAATACCCTCCGTCGGAAGGGACTTTCACCGAAAATTTAAAAAAATTGGGAAGGCCCGTATACTGTTGTAACTCGAATAAACGATGTCGTCTACCGAATTCAGAAGGGACTTAGAGGCAAAATGAAAGTAGTTCACAGTGACCGTTTACACCGTTATAATGGTGAAGGATGTGATGGATTGCTCGGGACGATCAATCTTAAGGAGGGGGCAGTGTAACGACTGTCACATTTGTACTCTTTTTTTAACAAAAATGTGTGAAGTCCCTTTGTTTTTTAATATGAGTAGTGAACAGCCTTTTAATTTGAACGTACTTTGTGATCAATTTGTGAATAGTCTTAAAAATGTAGTAGACTCCATGGTCAAAGAAAAGCTAGTTCCATACAAAAATGCGGAGTGGTTTAATAACGATCTGAGAATGGCAAAGTTGACAAAAACAAATCTCTATAGGCAGGCCGTACTCAGCAAAGACGATAATGATTGGCGTTTGTACCATCAATGTAGAAATCAGTACAAAACGAATATAAGATTAACAAAATCCCGTTTCATAGAAAACCAAATTGAGACTGCAAGCACTAAAAAAGATATGTGGCAAAAATTAAAAAAGTACGTCCTTAAAAAAAGTAAAGAAACAATATTGGAGGTAGAAATTGAAGATGGATCTGTGATAAATGATAGTGCAATAATAAGTTATAAGTTCAACAGTTTTTTCGTTGAGTCCATACATGAAATTACCCAATCTGTGATATACTGTGAATATACAAATTTACTCGAACCGTGCAATATAGATTTTAAGTTCAATCTAGTTAACATAGATAATATAAGATGTGCAATAGATATGCTTAGTAAGAAAAGTGATTTTAATTTTATGACTGTAAAAATGATAAAAGACTCTCTGTGTTTCGTTGGTCCAGTGATTGAAAGAATAATAAATATATCCCTAAGTGCAGGTGTTTTTCCACAATCTTGGAAAGAATCACTTATAGTTCCGATAAAAAAGATACCAAATGCAAAAACTTTAAGCGACTCTCGACCAATCAATATGATGCCTTTGTATGAAAAAATAATAGAAAAATGTGTAGTGATGCAACTCCAAGAACACCTAGAAAGCCAGGGACTACTGGATAGTTATCAGTCGGGGTTTCGTGTAAACCATTCCTGTGAAACATGTTTGAACTTTGTGATAAGCGATTGGAGGAAAGAAATAGATGCAAAAAATGTTGTGGTTGCTGTCTTCTTGGACTTGAAACGGGCCTTCGAAACAGTTAATCATGAAATTTTATTAAAAAAGCTAAAGTACTATGGTACTATATCTGTTGAGTTTAAGTGGTTTAAATCGTTTCTAACAGGAAGAACACAACGCACTTCCGTAAACGGCAAAATATCGTCACCAATCGCCGTAAATGTAGGAATTCCACAAGGCACAATACTGGGAGTGTGGTTGTTCCTTATGTTTATAAATGATATGAGCAAGGTAATTCAATCATCAAAACTTGTTCTATTTGCTGATGATGGTTTACTCTACACCACTGGGAAGAATGCTGCGGAGTGCTTTCAAGAAATAAATCAAGACCTTGAAAGAATAAATACATGGTTGAAAATGAACAGACTAGTGCTTAATGTTACAAAAACAAAATGTATGATATTCAAATTTAAATTCTGTAAGTTCGTCTTTAAATATCAATATAAATGTATCTATAAACAATGAGCAAATTGAACAAGTTAAACAATTAAAGTATCTTGGTGTAATGTTAGATGAACAACTTAACTTTAATGAACATATAAATTATATTTGCAAGAAAATATCAAAAAAAGTTGGAGTATTAAGAAAAATAAGAAATAATATATCTATGAGTACCGCTGTGAATTTATGTAATGTTTTAATTAAACCTCATTTTGACTATTGTTCTAGTTTATTGTATATGTGTCCACAAAGTCACAAAGATAGACTGCAATTACAGCAAAACAAAGTAATGCGAATTATATTAAAATGTAGTAGATATACACCAATTAGAAATATGCTAAGTACGCTACAATGGTTAAATATAAATCAACGTCTTTTTATGTTATGTATGATATTTGTATTTAAAATTAAAAACAATATGTATCCAGGATATTTATGCGAAAATGTACGCACTAATGCTTTGTTAGAATATAACCTACGAAACAATGATGACCTAAGAATAGAAAGAGCGAGGACCACGAGAGGTCAAAGAACTATATTTTACCTGGGTTTCAATGGATTCAACAATCTTCCGAGAGAAATTAAAAACAAAAACAACATCAATGAATTCAAAAGAAAAATCATTGAATATGTTCAATCAAATAATAATTTATAATATATCATATGTCATGATTATAAAAATTAATTCTAAAAATATTAGATTATAAATTTGATATATTTTTAAATTAAGATGAAATTGTAAAATTGTTATCTAAATGGCTTTAAAGCTAAATAAAGTACATTCATTCATTTCATTCATTCTATAACGACTCTCGAATGAACTTTAACCACTCTCTAATAAAAGAAACACTTAATTTCAGATTAGACGGGACACAAACCAACCTACGGAGAGCTTTGGTGAGCTTTCGAACTTCCAATACTAAACGTCAAATTGAAAGCTTTGGAAAGGGAAATTTATGGGAAATTTCCCCTATAGAAAGCTCTGGAAGCAAATACTAGAACCTTCTAGCTTTTTCGGGAGCCTTGTGAAAAGTCTGACTGGCAGAGGATGCATTTTATTTTAATCGTGAATGAATATATTTGGTAGTAATAAAAGTAAAGTGGTGAATTAATTTCAGTGGTGAACAATAAATTGTTTTGTGGTTGTAAAAGTAAAGTGTTTTATTTTGTTGAGTAAATAAGTGGAGAATTTAAATAAAGTGAATAAGATTTATTAACGAACCTGAGAAAATATTACAGTATTAAAACTTCATGATGTAAACTCCAATTTTGTCTCGCAACAGCTTAAACAACATCTATAAATACGCCCCATTATGTTTTTGAAATGCAAAGTGTAGGGAAGTTTTGATTTTATTCCTGCTTTATATTTTTTCAGAATCCGTTTCTGAAGTTTGTGACTCAAATTTCGTGACGCAACAAGAAAACGAAATTCAAAGAGGGTATCAACAATGCATTTGTTGAGGTTTTTCACTCATGTCTCAAATACTATAATTATTCATAAATTTCATCAAAGTACAATTGAATGTATATAAAATTTTCAACAAATCTCTATTTAAGGTTTTTTCAGTTAACGCATTTGGACTTAAATGCTAGTTGAAAACTAATGAATTGTTACTATTTCCGAAAATTAAGTAAGAACAAACTTTTTAATTACATTGTGTGACAAGATTTTAATTTAGCATTTGCGATTGCTTGTGACTAGACTGCTGTTGTTGTTGTGCTGACATTGGTTGATCTTCAGACTTCATTTGTGTACTTGCGGCAGAAAATTATTGCGTCTCTGCTCCGAGAAGGTGTTATATCTGAAAAGAGTTAGTTTCAATTAGAAATGTTGGCTTCGATAAAAATATTCGATTGGTTTTGTAAAATAATTTAACAAACATTGTTTTTATACCACTGCTACTGTGGCAGAAGGAGTACCAGCCACACTGCTGCTGCTGTTGTTGATGTTGATTAAGCTGTTGCTGTTAATGTTGTTGCTGCTAAGCCTGCATTTACTGCGATTGCTGGTGACTTAACTGTTGTTGTTGATGCTGTGCTGACATTGGTAGATCTTCGGGCTTCGTTTGTGAGCCGAAAGAATGTTCATGTGAACCAGACTGTACTTGCTGCCGAATATTGTTGCGTCTCTGCTCCGAGAAATGTATCTGAAAAGAAATTGTTTCAATTAGAATATGTTAGCTGCGATACAAATATTTTTTATCTTTTACCTTCTATGCACCTAATTCTGTGCGAGATGCGGTTAATGCTGATGAGGAATACTAAGCTGCTGTCGCTGGTACATGCTCGGATACCCTCCCCTCTAATCGATTGGACTGGAGGTTCCTTAGGGTCCATTGGTTGAATATTGGGTTCCTGTTTGATCTCCTTGGGCGTGGGTTCGCTTTCTATCATCTTCAATGATATTGTTACGACTCTCACATTTGTACCATAACGACTCTCGAATGAACTATGACCACTTTCAAATAAAAGAAACACTGAATTTCGGATAAGACAGGATATAAACCAGCCTACGGAGAGATTTTGAGAGCTTTAAAACTTCCAATCCTAAAGCCTAGTACGCAGATCAAGCTAAAATTTCACTCCCACTTTTCTTTCCAAACACCTGCTAAACTCCTAGCTAAATTTTGACACAAGATTTTTGTGGAGATTACATTAAAAAAAAACAGCTGTTCTCTGAAAAGAAATTATATTCAGCAAATTTAAAGAATTTTTCTTTCCAAGTTTTTAAGTGAATGTAACCAAATAAAATAGATTTTTCCCTTTGGCATTAATATATCGTTTGTTTTTGCATGTTTCTCGTTCTCAATTTTCATTTTCATAATTTAAAGCTCAAATAAATCTTACAAAAATAAAAACATGCCACAATTTAGCTCAAGAATTAATGTGCCGCACAATTATTTCACGCACTTAATTTTGACAGATAGGTCCCGTACAGTAAGAAACAAAAATTTGATTATTTAGCTGGAGCTGCGTACCTCTCGGCTAAAATGCTTGGCTGAATTTTAGCTCGGCTTAATTTTAGAGAGAATCTTGTATGGGAGCGAAATTTTAGCTCCATCTGCGTACTGGGCTTAAACCTCAAATTGAAAGCTTTGAAAAGGAAAATTCACTTTGTTTTATTTTGTATAGTAAATAAGTGGAGAATTTAAATAGAGTGAATAAGTTTTATTAATGAGCCTAAGAAAATATTACAATATCATCTACAAAGCAGTTAAGGTAAAACAAACTTTAAAGGGATATCGAAAAATATAACATTAAGCTGAGTCGATAATTTGGCATTGGGTACGTTCAGATGACCCAAGGGAACAGCCGATCTCGATCTGTGAAGGTGTACACACGTTTTCGGCTTTCACAGTGTTCTTTAAGTAAATTCGGAGTGATTTGTCAAAGTACTATTTATACCAAGCTATTTTCAATAGTGCAATAGCACAGACCTAGAGGTGGCCGACCGACAACCTGAGGATCACAGGTTCGAGTCCCGGTCGGGCAAAAATTATTTGGCTGCTTTTTTCACTATCGTGAAGTAGAAAGTTTCATCGAGTGGGAAAAGCAGCAAATGCAAAACAACAACACCGCGGGGACATCGAAAGATGCCCCAGCAACAACAATAAAGACAGCTATGGCACCACCAGCTAAAGCCACGGTTAGTGCCGTAGCACCAACAACAACAACAACCAAGCAAGCAATGGCACCACCAGCCATGCCATCCACAAGCGCCGTAGCAACAACGGCAAACCCACCAACGGCACCAACAGCCGATGCAAAAAATAAAAGAAGGAATAGGATAAGCTGTGCGGCGAACCTTGTTAAGCGCCGCTCCACCACCACCTCAGCCCAGCTGCCAGCCGGGGTGAAGGAGACGGCACGCACAGCCAAAACGACAGCAGCAGCAAAAATCCATCAACAACTGGATACCTCGCCATCCGATGACGACATCGAATATATGTCCGAAGGTGGCGAGGGATTATATACAACGGGGGATTCCAACAGCAGCTTGCTTGTTGATCTAACCTCACCAGAGGCGTCCTCCGAAGAGGAAACTGAGGCACAAATCGCACTTGATGAGCAAGCGATTAGCGAAAACATTAATACCATTCGGGGTGAAATGGAAAGGTTCCATTCCATTGTAACCCCTCTAATTCAAGCCCTGAAAAGTAAACAGGAAGCTCGACGAGAACGCGAGAGCAGGAGCGCGACCTCAAAAAAGTGCTACAGGCGCCACAAAAAGCAACGCCACAAAAAGAAGCGCCACAACAAGAGCTGGCAGAGCCAAAGCAAAAGCTAGCTCAAGAACAATAACAGCAAATACCACAGCAGAACCAAAAAGAGCAGCAACAACAACAGCTTCCAAACGAACAAACACAGCAGCACCCGAAGAAGCAATGCACGAAAAAACAGCAGCAACAGCAAGAACAGAAAGTCCAAGAGCGGAGTAACCAGCAGCGGAACGAGCAGCAGCAGGGAGTACACCAGCAGCAGCCACAGCCGCCCCAAAATAAAAAAGAAAAAGTGCCACCAATCAACACTTACAAAATGGAATTGCAGGAAACTATTGACCTATGTAAGTCGGCCATAGGCCAAAACTTTTTTATTAAAAGTTTAAGTAAAGATAGACATGCTATACACTGCTCCACAGTGGCACAGCACAAAATAATAAAAGAATTATTAAAAAAATCCACGACTGAGTTCCTCAGTTTTACCCTTAAAGTGGATAAATATCAAACGGTCCTCTTAAAGGGCATAGATTCCTGCACGGAACCACAGGTGCTCTTAAATGAGCTCCGTCAAAAAGCGAGCGACGATCTCGACTTTATCGGGGTCAAGCCGTTCGGTACAGTCAGAGCCAGACGGGAGAAGCGGTCTTGGCCGTTCTTTCTGGTACAGCTATCGCCCAGCAGCAAACTGGAAAGTTTGAAGAGGATCTCCGTCCTCAACTACCAGGTTGTAACGTGGGATAAATTAAAGAGACGCGGTGACATGCTTCAATGCATGCGCTGCCAAAGGTTTGGCCACGCTGCAGCAAATTGCGAAATGCAGTCACGCTGCGTTAAGTGTGGTGAGGACCACATAAAGGGGGAGTGTAAACTCGGTGAGGAACGGGTCGAAGACATGACCCAGCTTAAATGTGCACTTTGCGGAAAGGAGAGGCACCCTGCTAATTATCGGGGTTGCTCAGCCTTTCAGCAAATTCGTAATAACAAAGCGGCTAAGCAGACAAGGGTAGAGATACGCCCATCAACGCGTGCTCCTACAACAACGCCCGTCAATCCCCAAATTTCCTACGCCCAAATGGCGGCAGGAAAGGGAAAAACGGTACAGCCTGCAGCGAAGGTAGCTCAACCGGCCCTCGTGCCAAAAGCTCCGGACGCTGAGGCCGAAATTAGAAGCATGTTGTTGGCAATTCAAGGCCAGTTGACAGGGCTTCACAATCAGATAAAGGAGCAGGCGACTAGGGTAGACTATCTTTACTCTGTTTTGCCTAGCCTAACGCAAATTAGAGGTTAAAGGCGCGCTGTCGGAGAGGCCTCTTAGGATCCTTGCTGTGAATGTAAATTCACTGATTAGGACCGAACGTAGAGCTAATCTTTTCCAATTGTTGAAAGACCAAAGTCCAGATGTGTTTATGGCCAGCGAAACTAAGCTGAACCAGAAACATAAGTTGACTAACAACAATTACAATATCGTTAGAAGAGATCGACCCAACTCCACTCAAGGGGGGGGGGGGGGGGCGTCGCAATCTTCATACGAAAAGGCATTAATCATAAAGTTATATATAATGGTGATCTGCGCAGATTTCGGCTGTTAGAGGCGTGCATCGTATGCATTCCTCTCCAACAGGGGAAGCGAATGTATGTGATCGCGGCTTATGCACCGGCATTACCTCAGCCAACTGATTTTATGACAGAGCTTGAAAAACTTTTCGAATGTCTACACTTGAGCTTGGAAGAAAATTACTTTCTCATGGCCGGTGATTTGAATGCCAAACACCAAGATTGGGGAAATCAAATTTAAAATTGAAAGAGGTATCCATCAATAAAACACAAATATGGTGTCGACCTGCTGGCTACGGATCGGCCATCGTTTCCAAGAAGCGGTGCCTATCTGGATCTATTGCCAATAGACGCAAGACTGACAGTTACTGACACTGTGGGTCAAAAACCAAGAAACTGCTTACGAACGATCGAGTACGACAGTGATCACTGCGGACTCACCGCTGTAATACAGCTTCTGAACGAGCTTGTGGAGTTAGATGAGTATGTACCTGTGCATACTTACAATTACAGTAAGGTGCGCTGGCCACGCTTTACCAACGCCTTATCGAGCGAAATCAGTTCAAATAACATATACCCACCAAATGACAGCAATTTGACAAATAACGAAATAGACCAATACTTAGAACAAATGGACGAGACAATCAAACGAACAATGAACAGAACAATACCGAAGTACAAACAACGGGACGCAACCGACATGTACCGGAACGCGACCATTGACGCATTACACAGACAAAAAAGTGGACTGCTGACAAGACTCAAACTCTTGTACAGACGGTTTACTGACCCTCACCATCTGGTGATTAGGACACTGAAGTCGTCGATCAAGAACATCAACCAACTTATAAAGGAAAACTTTCGGTTGTCCATTAATTTGTATTGGGATAACAAAATTTGGGCCGTTAACTCTAGCGACCCGAGTATGTTTCCCCAAATTAACAAAATATTTAGAAGGAATGATCAGAACGACCTTCCGTGTCTCAAGCTTCAGAGAACGACAGACAACAGAGACGTACTTCTGACAGCAGGAATTAATCCAGAGGACGCCGTCTTGGACGATGACCTCTTTATTGTTGAAGATCCGCAGGAGAAAGTGGAGGCTGTGGGGGTGTACAAGGTACAAGGTGAATGCGTGCATTCGCTCCCATCATGATTTGGAAAACAGAGCCTTGCTCCATCACTTCTACCTTCGGAATGACATCACGCAATGGCGATCAGAGACCTCGGTTTCACCGGGTTCAATGAAGATCATTTGGCAAACGCCATAATCACCGAACGAAATGGGCCCAGTTCCCTGTTAATTACGAAGGTGGAGCTACAGCTCATCTTCGATTCACTTAAGAAGAAGAAGTCAGCAGGAGTCGATGGCATATCCAACGTTGTACTTCGACATTTACCTCAAGAAGCAGTAGACACTCTGTTTACCAACGCTCTGAATAATGCATATTATCCAGTGCGGTGGAAGACAGCTGTGGTGCATCCTCTCCCGGAAAAGGGAAAGGACAACTCCGATCCGGCGAATCTTCGGTCGATAAGTCTTCTTCCGAGTATCAGCAAGGTATTCGAAAAAGTTATCAATAGAGCTCTGTCTAAGTGGGCAGAGGACAATAATATCATACCGGACAATCAGTTCGGTTTTAAGGCGGGACATGACACCATTCATGCCGCGTCGAAACTCGTTTCTGATGTCCAATGGAACAAATCTAAGAAGCAGTATACGGGTGCCTGGCTGGTTGATTTAGAGAAGGCCTTCGACACCGTATGGTAAGAGGGTCTTTATCTAAAGCTGACCAGACTTGGCATTAGTAAACCACTGTTATATATGCTTTATGATATGCTCAATGGCAGAAAGTTTGTTGCCAAAAGTGGCAATGTAACTTCTGCCACAACCTTTAATATTAAAAATGGTCTTTAGCAGGGAGCGGTCAACTCGCCGATTCTATTCAGCATTTACACCAGCGATCTGATAAGTAGTCTAACTACTGACTTCTAAATTGCGTACAGAACAGCTCCAAAAGTCGAGGTTATCAGGATTCTTTTGCAGCGTGACTTCAAGAAGATTCAGCGATATTGCGATGACTGGAAGTTGAAAATCAACTTTCAGAAATCAGAAACTATCTTGTTTAGGACTCCGTTGCTTAGAGCCACAAGGGATACGAGAAAGAACTGGCGCAAGCTGGTGATCGTAGGGCCAAATGGACATCCACTGGCGAGTAAAAGTGTAGTAAAGTACCTTGGCATCTGGATGGATCAGTATTTGTATTTCGACAGACATATAAATGCTGCTCTGGCCAGGGCTAGGGGAATCTTTGCCCTGACGAAACGGTTGTTTTATAGCAGCTGGCTTGATAGCATGGTGAAGGTGATTTGCTACATGGCCCTTATCCGGCCGATGATTGCCTATGGATGCCCGGCTTGGTTCAACGTTGCCCCATCTCAAATGGAAAAGATTCGGGTGTTTGAGAGGCAGTGTCTTCGACGCTGCCTTGGATTGCACAGATCAGCAGAGTTGGAGTATAAAAACAACTATTCCAACCTGGCTCTATACAACGGGGCCAACATAAACAGGATAGATATTTTCTTGCTTAAACTTATTCGAGGTCACATTGCAAGAGCAATGTCCTCGTCTAAAAGCTTAATTTTCGGGGCTTACTACCCCAACAACGAATACTACGAGAGTGTACGTCTAAGCGGCTTTATTCCGCCGGATGCATTCCTCCACCTAGACAGTCGAGGGCTGATCCAGGATAGAGCGGCGGTTCCGCTAATCTACCACGTCGGCCGTAGAACTGTGGATCAGCGGCTCCTTTACGGTCGGGACGTCCTCGCACAAGACGGAGCTGAGCACCTTCGGTTCAGTAGGACTGTGTCCGAACAGGACCGAAGAGATAGGGTAAAGCAGGAGAACCAGTTCTGGTGGTTGAAAAACGAAGATGAAGTTCCTTCAGACATTTAATAGTTGACTTTGCTATTTTCTTTTGTATGGCCGACTTGCATAGGTTTAGGTAGTTAGTTTTAAGTAGGGACAGTCAGGGTGGCACCAAAAAAAAAAAAAAAAAATATTGAACATACAAAAACACAAAAAAAATTATAAAATCCACAAAAATACAAAAAACATTATAAAACCGGAAAAAGCTTGCTGTGGCTGTTCTAGTTTGTAAGTAGTCTGTAAGTAGCTTATAAGTAGGTTGTAATTAGTTTATAATTAGTTGTAAATAGTTTTAAGTAGCTTTAAGTAGTTTTAATTAGTCTTAATTAATTTTAATTAGCTTTAATTTAGTTTATGTAGTTTGTAAGTTAAAAAAAAACCAAAAAAATAAAGACAATGATACCGAGTTTTTTGTAAATTCTTCTCGGTAAAAAATAAAACGACCTGAATTTAGTATTAAGATAGTTCTTAGGCCGAAAGGCATTAGCATTAAGTTATTATAGTTTAACTTAGAGCGCCCGACTGGGGCCAGTAGGTTAGTTCTAAGATATTGATAAGAGGCTAGTTTTTATGAATTTTTGTCTAGCTTTAAGATAGTTTTAAGGAAATTGAAAAATAAAAATGAATTTAAAAAAAAAAAAAAATGACCCAAGGGAAAGCCAATTATATATTAATACCTAGTACTTTTGTTATGGATGAATTATTATTATTTTTTTTTTTCTTAAGTAAATTCCACAAATTTATCACTAAACAACATATCGAAATGAATTTTTATTTCTAATTTTCATTTGTCAATATTGTCATACGCTGAGACCGAAACTAAAAAATATATCCGTGCGAGGATCCAGAATTTTGAATCTTTGGGCCTTCTGACTGGTCAGCTGTCATAAAACTTCTGAAAATTCAGATGACTTTTCGTTACGTTTGCTTACGTTTTTCAGATAAAAATTTTCATCTGAAAATTCAGATCACAGCTACAAAACAAGAAAAAAAATCTGCACATAGAAGTTGAACTTAATAGCAGCTATTTTTGAGTTCTGTTGTCGGCTTGGTACGACGTATCTATTGTTTTTTTTGTAATTTTGTTTTCTTGTAAGTGAGTAAAATAAAAATAAGACTGAAAAGTAGTTTTTTCCATTGCATTTATTTTTTCCTTAACAAAAATGGAAGTTTTCCAAATTTGTATTTATATTAATTAAATTAATTGGAAAAATGTGACGAAGACGTGCATTTAGGAGTAATAACTGTTAAGATGTTTTGGTTGTGAGAGAAAAGTAAGGCTTCAGCTACTACTTTAAAAAAATCCAAATAAGAAGAACGAACAAAAATTTTTCCAGGCGACTTACATATAATTTCATCTTCAGACTCACTTTCAGTAAAATCAGCAAGTAAGCATACAACACTTAGGCAGAAAAAAAATATGTGACATTTGGCTGAAATTTCAGATTTTTGTGCCTTCAACGTTAGACGGTGTTCACATTGGACTGAAAAACTGCATTTTTTGAAGTTTCAGTATTCATATCTCGCTCCCATTTCTTCAGTAAAGGAAGATGTTAGTACTGAAACGTCAAAAAAATCCAGTTTTTCAGTCCAATGTGAACACCGTCTTACGATTCAGTACTAAATTTTCAGATTTCTGCCGATAAACGCACCCAATGTCAAAAATGTCAACCATTTAGCCAATTTATATTTCTGAGATCTCGGAGGAATCTGAGCATTCAGAAATATAAACAGGATTCCTCTCAAAATTTCCTCACTGTTCCCCTTAAAAACTGAGACTGAAATTTTTCAGATTCGCTTGCTCAATTATTTTTTGTCGCAGAAAATTACAAAAGAAGAAAAGAAAAGAGAATTGTTTTGACTTCTATCTGAGGAAAACTGTTAATATTTTATTCTGCTGTTCTGTCGAAAATTGAGGGAAACTGAGCGCTCAAGAAATATATACTGACAAATTTTTATACTACGTTTACATGTGGTTTTGAAGAAATTTTGTTTCCGACTTATTTTATAGGATTATTTTTGTAGGTTACGCGGTGAAGATCATTGCTGGTCTTAGTACGTGAAATCTTTAAAAAAATAACGTCAGTAATACAAATCCTTCAGCTTCACTCCCCTTTAATCAAAGGAGTTCGTTTTGGGGCCGCAAATGAAGTAAACAACGTATGAACGATACACCTTGCGAAACCAAAAAGTATTAAAAGAAAATTTCCCTTTATAGAACAAACTATAACATGTGATGATATTCAGAGCAGGATTTACAAAACAAAAATAAAACCCAAATAATTAGTCACAAAGAATTTTTGTGAATGTGCTTTCAACACTCATTTTTGTAAGGATCATAAAAGTGCCAACAAAGTTGGGCCAGTCTAAAAACAGCTTGATTTCCCAGTTTGGGTATGCCCCTGATCTCTATAATACACTGGATAGCGTATCGACATAAGAAAGTTGCTTCCATTTGAAGAATTGTTATATTATGAAGCTGACCACTTTTTTGTATAACAATATGACTGTATAACAAATTTTACAAAATAATCCACTATGAAGACGTCAAATTTCCGTTCGTTGCTAGACCCCCCCCCCCCCCACCAAATGTCTTTGCTAACATTTAGCCAGTTTATATTTCTGAGATCTCAGAGGGCTCAGAGCGCTCAGAAATATAAACAGGATTCCTCTCAAAAATTCCTCACTTTTCCCCTTAAAAACTGAGACTGAAATTTTTTGGATTCGCTTGCTCACTTATTTTTCGTCGCAGTAAATTACATAAGAAGAAAAGAAAAAGAGAGTTGTTTTGACTTCTCTGTGAGGAATAGTGTTTATATTTTATTCTCCTGCTCTGTCAAAAAATGGAGGAAAAATACTAAGCGCTCAAGAAATATAAACTGGCCAATTGTTGTTTTTGTAATTTTATTTCATTCACAAATGGTTAAATGAAACGGAATTACAAATGTAAAGAGTGTGACAAGGAGGTAAAATCATAAAAAGACACTTTGTTGAACTTGTTTGCAAACTGAAATAATGAAAGAAGTCGATTGTTCCCATATCCCATCTACATATTTACTAATATCTATTTAAACACCTTTCTATTGATATAATTCTAGTGCTATTGGAAAATAATAGCAGATACAAAATGTACACAATGAATAACTTAATGAATAAAAAATTATAAAATAAACTCCCACAAAGTTTTTATCTTTCATATCATTGGTCTGTTTCTCTTTCTTTAGATTGAAATTTTGGAAGCAGGTTTTTTTGTGTTAATGTAGACGTCAAATTATGAAGCCGACCACCTAATTGTCATCTTCAAATGGAAGCAAAAAAACTGTTATACATTATAAGGAATACACTATCCAGTGTATATAGAGATCAGTGGGTATGCCTGGTGAAGAGAGAGTTGTTCTCATCTTCGGACTTCAAAAAAGAGCTATGAGTGGTTGGTGAATAGCACAAATATTATTTGAGTAATGGGCCTCATAAACTTAAGAGCCGTTTATGAGTGCTTGATGAATATCGCCCTTAAAATGGAGCATTCAACCCAATTGGCCAATTTATATTTCTTGAGCGCTCAGTATTTTTCCTCAATTTTTTGACAAAGCAGGAGACTAAAATATAAACAACATTCCTCACATAGAAGTCAAAACAACTCCCTTTTTCTTTTCTTCTTATGTAATTTACCGCGACAAAAAATAATTGAGCAAGCGAATCCAAAAAATTTCAACCTCAGTTTTTAAGGGGAAAAATGAGGAATTTTTGAGAGGAATCCTGTTTATATTTCTGAGCGCTCTGAGTCCTCTGAGATCTCAGAAATATAAACTGGCTAAATGACAAAAACCAGTAACCATGTTCTGTAACTATCGCATCGATAAATACTACGTTTACAAGCAGGCTTGAGAGCTCGAGTTGAAATAGGGTTTTTCGTCAATTGAGTTGAGTGCTCCATTTTAAGTTGAGCTGAAATGGTATTGAGGTTCTAGAAAAATGAATGGCATTAATGTATTGATTTCAATGCAAAACAAATTTAATTGAATTAACACAATCACTTACAACACTTATATATTAAAACAAAGATATATTTGCACACAAACATGCAAATAAACAGACCATATTGCATGATCTGTAAAACCAACTCCTCGACCCAGGTTTTTCATCACAAATTTCGACTCGACTCCGCTCCTGGGATGCAGTCGAGTCGAGTCAAACTTATTTCAACTCGACCTAGGTTTACAAAAAGTTGAAGCGAGCTTCAAGCTCTCAAACCTGCTTGTAAACGTAAGTTGGTACTCTTGTGGTACACGATAAGGGCACGTTCGCATAGACCTTCAAGGGTGTGCCTCTACTTTTTAGTTAAATTTTCTTTGTTTTTAACAAAAATAATTAGGCCTATACTGCCAAATCTGTTATTCTGCTATGAATTTTCTGTTATAAATCTTTAAAAGATTTCCAACATAAGAAATCTTTTATGATTTGTATTTAAGGGCCCAACTCCGCAAGTGTGAATTGTATAGTTTATATTTCTTGAGTGCTCAGTATTTTTCCTCAATTATTTGACAGAGCAGGAAAATAAAATACAAACAGTATTCCTTACATAGAAGTGAAAACAATTCTCTTTTCTTTTCTTCTTGTGTAATTTACTGCGACAAAAAATAATTCAGCAAACGAATCCAAAAAATTTTAGTTTCAGTTTTTAAGGGGAAAAGTGAGGAATTTTTGAGAAGAATCCTGTTTATATTTCTGAGAGCTCTGAGATCTCAGAAATATAAACTGATTAAATGATTTCCCGTGCTCACATTCCGATCACGCCCAAAAGTAGTGTGAATAAATTTGACTGATTGTGCATACGATATTTGTCAAAAACTTAAACTCATCCTTGCGGAATCGCAAAAATTAACGTGTACACGATTTTCTGTGTGCATATAAAAAATTCACTTTTGCGGAATTGGGCCACAGGTATTCGAACTTATATAAAAATCTATTATGAAACTTCGAAGACGGAATCAGTCAACGAACAGACCTAACATCAATTGTCTTAATCAGCTGTTCTGTTATAAAATTTATTTACATTTAGTTTGTGTTGAAAGTCTGAAAAGAGTATATTTGCTTAAAACAAGTAAAATAAAAATATTTCTAATGTTTAATAAATTTGTTTTTGGTTGCGGTTGAGGAATGCCGTGATAAAGAAACACACTAGGACTACTTAGGATATTCAACAGGCTCCTCTTAGCCAATTTTACTGGTCCTGTGCATCAGTCTACAAAAATAATTTTATTTGATTTGATAATTTGTTTATAAATACATATCTACAATATATTTTTTTACGTTTTTAAGAACATTTCGTTGACGAATTAAAAGATAAATATCCATTTTAACTTGATATACTTGTGTATTTATTACAATCTTTTATGATAAAAGTCACAGAAGTTTGTCTTCTATTCTTTTATGATTTATAACACATTGAATAACAGATTTTCGCATGCTGAATTCCAGAAATGCGATTTGTAAAAAATTTTGCTATGAGTTTGAAAGTTTGGCAGTTCATAACAGATTTCTTAGCAGATTAAACCACAGATTTAAGCAAGCAGAATACCAAAATTAAAATTGATAAAAGATTGTTTTACATCTTAAATTTTTGTATGGAAATTCATAGGAGAATAACCGAATAGCAGAAGAAGAGATCACGCCGAATAGGCCTAAATCATAAATATTACTATATTTGTGTGCAAAAAGCTATGAAAAGCAATATTTAATATAGTTTTCTTTCATAAAGTGTTTGAAAAAAAAAACATTTTTCTTCTATATTATTTTCTTTTTCAGTTTTTGAATTCAACGAATTGTTATTTCAAATATCTGAGCGCTAATTTGCGCACTCAGCACTGTGTCCAAATTTTTTTCATTGCAATGGTGCGGTCTCCATTAAAAATGCACGGGCCAACTAATATTGTTACGGCAGCCTTGCATTTACTCCAACGATATAAAACATTAGGTAAATTCGTAATCATCGAACGTTTCCTCATCACTGTTTTTTTTTGCGATGCGGATGCTGATACAATTACATCAGCAACAACACATCAAAAATTGTTTTTCCTCTTTTGGTTCGAAAATTGTGCATCACTTGAGGCAAGTTTGCAATAATGAACACGCATCATTTCTGCAACGATGCGGTTGTGCACTTACAATATGCCAACACAAGAAGTTTTCCTTTGGATGTGGCGAAGTACTGGCGACTATCTTGCTAGCAAGTATCAATGGAACACATCAAACTGCTTTCATTTGCTTGTGCAATCGGTAGTAATAGATTAGGGCTATTATCTACTCACAAGTGCTTGGCCACCTTCGAGAGAAAACGGCGAAGCGCCTATTGCCGAGAACAGGATAGCGCAGATGTGGGATTTTAGGCACTATAAATAGACTCCCAGAATGAAGCTAGGGACGTAAAAACTTGCCTAGGGCCTACCTAAGGCCGATTATCACCACTTACCTTTCTGGGTTTGTTTGGGAACCCACAATGGCAGCAATCTTCGGTATGGTTCGCCGCCGTATGTGGGCATAGCCGAGGGAGTTTCCTTGCTCCGAGTGGTCTTATCCACACTCCTCTTGTTTGGTGGTGGACGCAGCGTTTGTCCCCGAGGTCGATTCCTCCTGTTGAGGTTTTCCTTTTTGTTTTTTTTTGTGTGGCGCATAAAAGGAAAAATAAAACCACGGCAAAACCAAAACATTTTATTCCATACTTTGTTGATGACAGGAATTCGTCAAATTTATTTGACAGCCGGTTGGTTTCGAAATAAGTGAACCCATTCGAGGTAATTTATGGGGAAAATTGAATAAATGGTTTAGGTACGAGATAACGAAATGGTCGCTGGATTCATTTTGGTGAATTCAGGTGTAAGGTTCGACGGTCATAAGGGGGAGGCTAGGTGGAGAGAGGGCTCCTCCAGAACGAGAATGTTAACCCCAACGGGTCCCATATACCCACCCAAAGAAAGGAATACTGGTTTCTTGTTGTAGGATGTGTGGTGGCATCGACAAAGAAAGGGAAAACACAGGTTAAAAGAAAGTCGAACGCTGTGGACATAGTCGGTGCTAAATAATTTAGTTCTTTTAGAGTGGTAAAATAATTTTAATTTGTGTTATACGTATAGATAGTGACGTAGGAGTTTTTTTTAAATTTTAGTGCGGGTTGAAGAATTATTTTGTTTGAGGGTGTTAATCATCGAGGGAAAAAAAAAATACAAAGATTTAAAGATAAAAAAAGAGGTGAGTGATAGCGATGAAGTTAAGATTTGTATGGAGATTTAAACCTTAACGGTTATAGGTTTTGTTGAGAACGGCTGGCGGTCATCGACAAGGGCAAAAGTCGGTGCCGCCATTTTCTTCTTTGGTTGGATACAAAAAAAAGGCGGCAGCCAACAACAAGGGTGATCACCGAAGAACCACCTTATCAGGAAATCATAAGCCATAATCATCATTTGTGCAGATAAGTACAAAATTATATTATTTCTATTTATTGTTATACCAGTGAAAAAACATGCACAAAAAAAAGAGTACCCTAAAGCAAAAAAAAAAAAACACATAAGTTGGACGAAACTAAAGGCACCAACCGTTCAACGAAACCTCCATATTTGTGTTAAATAACGATACCCAGTGCACCAACCGTTCAACGAAACCTCCATTTTCGTGTTAAATAACAATACCCAGTATACAAACCAAAAATATTCGAAACGTTCGAAGATATATTCTCGAACATACTCTAACCGGAAAAGAGAGGACAGCAACCCATGTCGAAGGAAATACCAAAATCGCGGCATATACGAAGGAGTCAAGATTTTTGAGCGTTGGCATTTTTAAATATTTGAATTTTGTTAATTTCAGTTTTACCTTTTTATTTTTTTTGCATTATTGTATTTTGATTGTGAGTGATTGGAAGGGCGAGGAAAGGGGGAAGATATCGTCGTGCCAATACGTCGGCAGGCCGAAGCTGGGTTCCTCCGTATAAATTCGCGACGAGGGAACACGAAAGCGTGTAACCCCCTACAGAGCGCTCTTTAGGCAGGTTCCGGGTACAAGACGGTTGGTCTTCGTATGTGTAGGGACGGACGAGGCTAGGCTCGACCCAAAATTTTGTTGTCGACGGGTTGAGTGAGGGTGCTGGGCGTTCCTTTGAGTTTTGGAAACCAAAGGCGAGCCACTCCGAGTGTGACATAAGGGTCCACCGGCGAAGTAGACTTTGCTCCCTTTCAACCGCCATTTCGATTACGATTTCTTTTGGTTTTTTTTTATTGATTTTGTTGTGTAAACTATATTTTCATTGTTTTTTTTATTATCTATTTTTGCTTATTTTTTTCTACCATCGTCATTTATTTGTTTTTCTAAAACTTTTTGGAAGGCTTGTTAAAAGTCTAAATTCAATGCTACGTTTTTCCTTTTTTGTAATTTAATTTAATAGTAACCATAATATGGTCTTTTTAATAAAAATGTGTAAGCCACGCCCAAGCCTGATGTTTTTTTAGACTTGTGTAGAATTTTAAATATGTCGTTTTAGATTTTTGAATTTTCAGGGGGTGTGGAGGACGAGCGGTCCATGAGCGGTGAGGTGTGACAGGGCGACAAGAGGGTAAGCTCTTAAGGGGAATCTATTATGTTTTCGGCCCCAGATTCCAGGTGTGGTGAGGGAAAGGCCTATCGGTACTAATACCAACCGATACTCTATGGGTGGGAGCTATACGTATGAGGGAATACGAAAATTTTGGCATGATGTTTTTTTTTGTAGCGAGGTGAGGTTAAGTGAAGGAGCAAGATCCCCCCCTATATCCGGCGAGCTAAGCCGCGCATCGCCAGCATGCCACTGCCCCTGCCACTTAACATTCGGACCCTACCATTTCCTATCCAAATTCAATTTTTTCCGCCTTATATTGGGTGAATACATTTCTTTTCCGCTTCCGGCCCAAATCCCCTTTCCGGTTCCTATTTTTATTCCTTATAGTTTCCCAATTCCTATACCCAGGTCCTCATCCTATTGCCCTGTTACAATATATACAGAAATTTGGACAAAGTGCTCTCACTATAGCTTGTAGGATGATAGAGAAGGAACCCCCTGAGTCGCGACTCTTTATAATATAGATACTCTATGCAAAACAGGTTGACAACGTTGTTTTTATTGCGTTTAAATGACCATACGTCGGTAGTTGTCAACAATGTTGAAGTTGAACAAGATGTTGATCCATGTAAACCCGATCAACATCGTGCCCAACATTGTTTGACAAACATCGATGTCCACCTTAACTATGCTGTCCATCTTATGTCGTTTTCCATTTGTTTCCCTCAGGAAGACACTTGTTCTGAATTGAATGGATCAGCACTTGTTACTATCTACTCAATTCTGAAGTTTGTCGCTGTATTGGTGAATTATTAAATAGAAAATTTTGCTAGCACACAAAAAATAATATTAAAAAACAATAGTGTATCCACCCTTTACTTACAAATAATAAGTTTTCTTTATTTGTTTATTTAATTATATTTATTCCTTGTTTCCGAGTGCACAATTAATGGAATGGTCTCTTATACTATGTTCCCAATAAAGTGAAATTCGAGATTTCAGCTGAAAGCTTTCGATATTTCAAATTAGTGTTCATACTGCAAAAAACAAGGATTTTTTCTCATATAAACACAAACAACTACCAATTAGGCCTATTCGGCGTGATCTTTTATTCTGCTTTTCTATTTTTCTGCTATGAATTTCCATACAAAAGTTTAAGATGTCAAAAATCTTTTATCAATTTTAATTTTGGTATTCTGCCTGCGTAAATCTGTTATTTAATCTGCAAACAAATCTGTTATGAACTGCCAAACTTTCAAACTCATAGCAAAATCTTTTACAATTCTCATTTTTTAATTTTATTCAATTGGTTTTAAATCATAAAAGAATAAAAGACAAACTTCTGTGACTTTTATCGTAAAAGATTTTAATAAGTAAACAAGTATATCAAGTTAAAATGGATATTTATCTTTTATTTCGTAAATGAAATGTTCTAAAAATTGCAAACAAATATATTGTGGATATGTATTTATAAACAAATTATCAAATAAAATAAAATTATTTTTGAAACGGATGCACATGACCAGTAAAATCAGCTAACCCCAAGGCTACACGCGCAAGTACTGTCAAGCCAGTTGGCTACATACACTGCCTGTCAAATTCGTAGTTAGCATTCCACTTGTTTGTCTCCCAACTTGCTTCACTACTGGCTTCGAAATTCCATGAAAGTTTATGAGCAAGTTGCTTGGGTTTGTATGTGTTAGTGAACAAATGTGTTTGTATTGCAACTTGCTTGCCAGTGCCTTCGTTCTGTAACTCTCGCATCGATAAAATTGGTCGAGAAACGTTGAAAAATGGAACAAAACTCATACAAATTTGTTTCAACTTTCATCTTTTCTCGACTGGTTTTGTCGTGTGGCGTCGGGGTAAGCGGAGCCTGTTCAATGTCCTGAGTAGTCCTAGTGTGTTTCTTTATCAGGACATCCCTTGACCGCAATCAAAAACAAATTTATTAAACACTAGAAATATCTTTATTTTACTTGTTCTAAGCTAATATACGCTGCTCAGAATTTCAGCACAAACTAAATGTAATTCAATTTTAAATGAGAACAGCTGATTATAAGAACAGATTTTAGGTCCTTTCGTTGACTGATTTCGTTTTCGAAGTAACAGACTTTTATAAAAATTTGAACACCTGAATACAAATCATAAGAGATCTTTTATGTTGGAAATCTTTTATGATTTATAACAGAAAATTCATAGCAGAATAACAGATGTGGCAGAATAGGCCTAGATCATAAATAAACAATGTAAAGATGGGAAACTTTCGTACGTTTCACCCTCCAAAACCCATTTGTTTACATTGTTGTTTTTGTTATCCGACTCCGTGTCGATGAATAGATGTGAATTGCAACAACAACTTAACGCGGTGAACTTAATTTGTTTTGACCGACCAATTTTTTTCCAAACTTGATATCATGTTTTTTTTTTTTGCCATTTTTGTCTGCCATTCTGCATAGTTATTTTATTTATCTTTTTATATTTGTTATTAATTTTTTTCGTTTTTTGTTAAATAATAACAACAAATATTTAGTTGTGCCAGAAATTTTAAGTAATATTTTTAATTTTATCAAAAATTTCCGGCAACCAATTTTCCATTGAATTTTAAGAATTCATAAACTTAGTGACATTTCTGAATTCACCTCAGGGGATGTGTTCTAAAAATTCTTGTTTTGAGGGTGCAAACACACTTTTTTTAATGGAATATTATTGAAAGGTACGACTGCACCATCAATATGTTTACCTTAATATAATTTTTTAAAACGAATTGCAGCCAAATGGTTTGCCATGCCAATAAAATTGAGTTGTTGATTATAGAAATCGCTAATTGGTCAATATTGGTAGGTTAGATGCATTTAACCAGATTCTGTGACTTACTTACTTCAAATTTAATCTAATGTGAACAAACTGGCCCTGATTCTCCACTATCACTTACTTGGCCTTAACCATCATTTAACCTAAGTTAATCCAATTTTAATTCACCGATTTGGTGAATTAAATTTAATGAACCATTGATTAAAATTTTAACATACATATTTTGATAAAATGTGCAATTCTTTTTACCTAGTTACATAATTAAGGCTCTCCCAAACCAACGCGAATGGGGAGCAACGACGAATTTTTGTTGTTGTTTAGCGTTATGTATTTGTCATATTTTTTGCTATTGTGAATGATTTGCTGCGAATCACCCCGCATTCGCGTTGGTTTGGGAGAACCTTTAAGCAAAAAGAAAATTCAATACATATTATAGTATTAGTTGTGTTTTTTGTAACTCAAAATAATTCTGTCTAAAACAACGACAACAAAACCAAGCAATTTACTAGTCAAATACAACAACAAAAATATTAATTCAGAATTAAGCCTCTCCCAAACCAACGCGCATGCGGAGCGATTCGCAGCAAATCATTCACAATAGTAAAAAATATGACAAATACACAACGCTAAACAACAACAAAAATTCGCCGTCGCCGCGAATTCGCGTTGGTTTGGGAGAGCCTTTAAGGTAGAACTAGAATAGCCAACGTAGTGGTCGTAGGAAACCGGGCGAAAACAAGTAATCCATATGACGCACACATAATTGCGAAGTGGTACTCTTCGTTTAGTTTTCGTTAACTTCTCCCGTCAGACGGGAGAGTCCTCACCTTGGTGGATGCGAACTAAAAGAATTTGGTGCTTGGTGCATAGTTTTCCAGTCTTTTTTTTTGTTCAATGTATGAGTGAAACAAAATCTTAAATCACTGTGCTGTAAATAAGTAAAAACAAATTACATTGAACAAATAATAATTAAAATGTTAAATAGTTGCTGGTTATATAAAATGGCAGACCAAGGCAAATGTTAAAATGTCCCGATGTCGTTTTTTTCCCAAAGTCCATGGACATGCATAAAACGTAGCTATTATTATCCAGACTAATTTTGATAGTTCGTTTCTGTGGAGATCATAAATCTGTGGAAGTATTCCAGTAAGAAATACAAATTTAAGGAATAATAGGATTTTCACAACAAACCCCAAAACCAGACTTCAGCAAAAACTTTTCAAAAACCATTCACACCAAACATTACACTATACGTTTTCGTTTGACATTAAAGTTTTTCTTTCACCAACCACTTACAATTATCTTTTCATTTAGTTGTTTTCTTCACTTTTATGGATGTAAAATGGTGATTATTTATATAAATATGATCCATATAAAAGCATCCAATCAGTTTCTTTTTTGACATTTTACTAGGCACTGAACTTTTTAAAAGGTACGTTTGTTTTGTTCATCTCTGAATTCCAACAAGTTTTCAACTGGTTTTATATTACCCTGAGGCCACACGAGCCAGTACTGGCTAGCCAGTCGCAATACACTCACACTTTTTTACCGACACATACAAGCCGAAGCAACTGGCTCGTCAACTGGCTTGCTTTTTTCGAAGCCAGTTGGGAAGCCAGTAGAGCAGCCAGTAACAGGGTTCGGCAGTACTTTTTCGGAGCAGATTGGGAAAAATTGGTCTTAAAACTAAAATTGACTCGCAATTTATTTCACAAAATATTAATAAATAAGATTCGGGGAGTCAAAGTTTTATAAATTTGCTAATGCCCATTTTATTCACTCGTTTAATGCAAAATTGGATTTAAACTGCATTCCGGAGATCAGTTTAAGTTATTAAATCCAGATAAATATTGAATTTCATATTATTCACTTTTTTGACATTTTAATTTCAAGAAGTGATATCAAACCTAAAATTTTTCAACCAAGTTTAACCAAAAATTTGTTATAATTTTCATGCACTGTTTTTGAAAACGAATTGGCTTACTGAAGACTCACATGTCTCGCCGTGGTCGTCGAAACGTAGTTTCCAGTATCGTGGTCATTAAGCTCGTCTCGCTATGTTCTCACCATGCATATTTACACGGGAATCTATGCCGTGGTTTTCTCGCTATGGTCTCGCTTTGGTCTTGCCATCACATTTAGACGCTGTTGTTTGCATTGAGCATGTTTTGCCATCATCTCGCTTGAGTCTCGCCAAATTTTTTTCATTTGAATTTTTCAAAGTGGTTAAAATAAGCTATAGGTCTCGTGTGGTGTGTTTTTGGATCCTCTTACCATTCGAGGAGAGAACCAAAAAATTGATTAAGCAGTGAGAAGGCTTTCCCAAACCAAAGTGAATAAATATTCTAGTGAATTCCCATCGCCTCATTGTAGTTGCTTTCATTTAACGCTATGTAAAGAAATTCTGACCAATAAAATTTTAGTTTTCTTTCTGATGGTTTCGCGTTGGTTTGGGAGATACAAGTAAAGGCTCTCCAGAACCAACGCAAAACTTTCGTAACGTTCTGTTCTTTTGCTAGTTTTGTCGGATAGCATTAGTGTGTTTTTAGTTCATTTAATTTTGAAAGAATAAAATATCATAGTACTTCTCTTTGTTTCCCTAAATTCGGAGTAGATTTATTCCATTTAG
Organism: Dasysyrphus albostriatus; assembly: GCA_946251815.1. Taxonomy (NCBI): domain Eukaryota; kingdom Metazoa; phylum Arthropoda; class Insecta; order Diptera; family Syrphidae; genus Dasysyrphus; species Dasysyrphus albostriatus. Next base: position 105,510,532 of record OX276335.1, on the reverse strand, counting down.
ATTAACATCCGAACCCTGGCCAGTATAGAAGCCAGTACAGCATGCCGCCTACGTCACAGCCAATACACGAATAGGAAGTTGACAGTCAATGTATGTAGCCAATTGGCTAGCCAGTACTGGCTCGTGTGGCCTCAGGGTTAAACTTGTGTTTGACGAAAACCTGAAGCTCAAAAAAATGTATGTGAAGACTTGTGTTTTCGATTAGGTTTTTCTCCAAAGCCAATATTTTCGCGAAAACCTCGTTTTGAGTTCGGTGTAAAAAGGCTAACATATTTACTATGAAATTTCATATTTCACAAACAAATTTCCTCCCACTATGGTTCAATTAACATACATTTATTTATTCAATTATTTATTACTAACAATATGTCTTTTATTATCTTAGAACGCTTTGAATTTAGGTAGCCAATTAAATTTTAAAATAAAATTATATAAAGGGAAGAGAGCACTTAAAAATTCACTTCACCTGCTTTTATACTTTATGAACATGTCCATTGGGTTTTTAAAATAACTGACAAATTTAAAAAAAACCGACGATTTGTGGTGAAAATCATTAAGTTGCATTAGTGTTAGTGTGGTAAAGGTTACTAGTGCAACTTTATGACATTGATCACGGTCTGAGCTTGTAGGCAAATCAATTTGACAGCCGAGGATTCCCATCTTTATATTATTTATTTATGGCCTAGATATCATATACTCTCTCTTTTTGCCTGATTGGCGTTGGAGTGAAAGATCGTAATTTTTATCAAAAAGCTTTTCACCTTTCTATGGTGAAAACTGAAAATTCACTAAATTTCATTGGGAATTCAACAAAATCTCGCATTTCGAAATCTTAAATCTGTATGGGGAAATGTGAAGGTTTGGGCTGAAATCACTGAAATACGATAAAAATAATACGAATTTGCAACCCAGTTTGTTCTGACGTTTGGGTATCAATGTTGCAGTGCTTCTTCAGTGAATTCTGTGCCGAGATTTAGCTATTTCAGGGAGTGAAGTGAGACAACTCACCGATTCATCTCACTTTTCTCGCAAAAGTGATTTGGCTATTGAAGTGAGATATGTAAGTTCGAATTTAGTTTCGAATATAAACAAAGACTTAACATAATGGTGGATTTACATGTATCTTGATTTTATTTCTTGAAAAAGAAAAGGATGCAAAATATAAAAGTTTCGGATGTTGGATACAGAGGTAGGACCAAAATCAAGAGCATCATTAAAACATAGAAATCAAGATCAAGATTATAGTAAAGACGAACATGTTCATCCTGATTATGGCATATTCGTCTGTATTTGTGGGCGCATGTTCATGTTGTGTATGGGTGCACGTTTTGCTTTAACTTTTTGGCCTGACTGAAAGACAAAAAAAAACAATAGATATATGAAAGTGTGTAAATAAATTTGCTTAAGCCCTCGAAGATGTCCGTGCAAAGCTCGGTATTTAATAGGTATTTAATGAAAATACAAACTATAATCAATCGGATCTAAATCTAGAAATAAAATAAGAAAATAACAAAAACATATGTTTTTGACAGCTAAACAGATTATAACATATTATAGTAATTAAAATAGAGCTACCACCCTTGTGCTCTTTCATCTTTCACACGTTCATATTTTGTCATTATATCTGACCCGCTCTACTTTTCTTGAAGATCAAGATCAAGATACATGTAAATCCAACATAATATAAATGTTTCGTTTGTTATATAGAGAGGTAATGGTGGATTTACATGTATCTTGATTTCATTTCTTGAGAAAGAAAAGGATGTAAATATAAAAGATTCTTCTGTTAGATAGAGACGGAATACCAAAATCAAGAGCATCTTGATAATATCAAGAGCATCTTGAAAAAGTCAATATAGAAATCAAGATCAAGATTATAGTAAAGACGAACATGTTCATCTTGATTATGGCATCTTCGTCTGTATTTGTGTGCGATGTTCATGTTTTGTATGTGTGCATGTTTTGCTCTAGCTTTTTGGCCGGATTAAAAAAAATAAAAAAAGAAGTGACAGGTCAAAGACAAAAAATACTATAGATATATGAAGGTGTAAATAAAATTGTTTAAAGGCTTGAAGATGTTCAAGCAAAGCAAACCGAAAAATGTTGTCAAATTAAATAAAGTATTGAATGAAAATACAAACTATTATCAGCTGAATCTTAAGCCCTAGGTTAGGTTAAGGTTAGGTTAAGGTGGCTGTCAGGAAAACTGCTGACACACTTAGGCCAGAATAGGCCCATTGTGATACCACATAAAGAATGCGAGATAATCCTCGTTAATTAAACCACTTGGAGCTTTTAATAAAGCGATGGAGACTGTGAATGTCGATTTTATTTAAGTCACTGGGATCATTGAAGAAAAAATTTCCTAAGTGTGTTTTGCGTCTTTGAGAAAGAGCAGGACATGAGCAAAGAAGGTGTGGGATAGTTTCTTCCTCCTCCTCGTCCATGCAGCTTCTGCAAAAATCATTTGAAAAGACACCGAGTCTATTGGCGTGTTTACCTATGAGGTAGTATCCAGCAATGACACCAATTGTGGAGCAATCTACTCAGAGATAACAAACATTTCGATCGCTTCAGATCCAGTGTTGGCCAGATCAGTTTTGTCGCCACACAATAGTGATACCTGTCCATCTGCTGTTTGTCATCATCATAGAATCTTAGCATAAGCTTACATGTAGCGATCGGTATTCCAATATTCATCTAGTAAGGTGATATTGGTGTACTAGTTCCTATCCTGGCGAGTTCATGGGCTTTACAGTTTCCTAGAATATCTCTGTGTCCCGGCACCCAGAAAAGGTGAATGTTGATCTGTTCTGCCATCTCCATTAGAGACGATCGACAGTTTAAGGCAGCTACGGAGTTTGTAGAAACAGATCCTAATGATTTAAGGGCAGCTTGGCTATCTGAGAAGATACGGATATTCAAAGTAGATATTACGTTTTCTTTGAGCCAAGATAAAACTTCTTTTATCACCAGGATTTCCGCTTGAAACACGCTACAATGATCAGGGAGACGGAAGGAGAGACTAATGTTTAGTCGTTCTGAGTTCTTAGGTTTTTGAGCTATCCGTGTAGAAGTGAATTGCTTCATCTCTCAAGAATTCATTATCTTCCCAAGTGGATCTTGTTGGAATTGTAATTTTGTAATTTGTCTAAAATCAGACCCAGATATTTAGCTTGATCTGAGAAGTTAAGTGGAATACCATTTATTGATGAAGGGTCTATATTTGGAATTTTATATTTCCTTGTAAGGAGGACAAGTTCAGTTTTGTGGGGGTTTACACCTAGTGCACATTTGTCTGTCCATTCAAGTAGTTTGTTGAGAGCGGTTTGCATTAATTCTGTTATGATTTGAAGATGCTTTTCCGATATTGCAATGGCAACGTCATCAGCATATGCAATAACTTTGAAACCATCCACTTCTAGATTGACTAATAGGTCAATTATTACGATGTTCCATAAGATTGACGATAGGACTCCACCTTGCGGTGTTCCTCTGCTAACAGATCTTCTAACAGAACATTCAACTAATGTTGAGCTATTTATTCTGCTTCTTAGCATTAGGCTGATTAACTCCCTAAGTGAGCTATCTACATTCAAGCTCTTAGGGCAGTTGTTATTGCCATATTGCTGACGTTGTTGAAAGCACCTTCGATATCTAAGAATGCAACCAGAGTGTACTCTCTATGATGAAGGAAATATTCAATAGTGCGTACCAAGTTATGCAAGGCCGTTTCTACCGATTTCCCTTTGCGGTAAGCGTGTTGTGCCATAGAGAAATGATTGGGTTCTATGGAACTGCGCAGATGGATATCAATCAGTCGTTCTAGAGTTTTGAGAAGGAATGATGATAGGCTGATAGGTCTGCGATCCTTCGGTTTACATGGGAGCTTTTACTCGCTTTGGGTATGAAAACCACTTTAACTCCTCTCCATAAGGATGGTATGTGTGCAAGGTTCATACACCCTTCCAAAATTATCTCAAGGATAGGGATGATGATGTCTGAAGCCATTTGCAGTTCAGCTGGTATTATACCGTCAAGTCCAGCTGATTTATATGGATCGAAGCTGTCGATTGCCCATTTGAGTTTTTCTATAGTAATCAGACCAAGTTTATTTATTGTTATTTTGTTAGACTCTATTGAGTCAAAACTGCATATATTTTTGGAGCTACCTGGGAAGTGGGTATCTAGTAGCAAGTCAAGTGATTCCCCACAAGAGTTAGTCCAAGAGCCGTTGATAGTTTTCAGGGCGCTTGGCATTATGGGATTTGACGAGAGGATTTTTCTCAATTTTGAAGCTTCTGAAGAATCTTGTATTTTGTTACAGAAGTTTCTCCAGGAAGTTCTTTTATTTTTCCTCAATTGTTTTTTATACTTCTTAAGAGATTCTTTATATAAGTCCCAGTCAGAGATTTCTTTGGAATATTTAGCTCGGTTGAAAAGTTTTCTACATTCCTTCCTGAGCGATTCTAGCCCTAAGTTCCACCAATGAGGTTTTATCTTTCCTCTTATTTGGATAAGAGGACAGGATATCCATTGATTTGTTGAGAGCTGAGGTGAGATCATTGACTTTATTGTCAAGATCGATTCTGTCTAAGGGGATACGTAATAGGTTAGGTTTAATTAATCTGCTAAGAGTATCTCTATATTTTACCCAGTTATTTTCCGATGATTCCGGAAAGCTACCTGTTTCGTAGTTTCATCATTTAGATTGAATTGTATATACCTGTGATCAGAGAAAGAGTGCTCTTCTGATACTATCCAATTCGTGATCTTTTGATGAATCGAGTTGGAGACAAGAGTAATGTCTAATACTTCTTGCCGGTTTCTGGTTATGAATGTTGGTTCATTACCAATATTGCTTACAATGAGGTTAGTGCTGAGAATAAAATCAAAAAAGTGACTCACCTCGATCGTTTATATCAGAGCTTCCCCATACTGTATGGTGGGCGTTAGCATCACATCCAATGATGAGGCAGATTTTTTGCCGTTCAGCGTCATTGATTAACCTCTTTAGCGTGTCGCCAGGGAGAGGGCCAAGGTGGTCGTGGCTGAGGTACGCAGACGCAAGGCAGTAGGTACCTTTCTCGGTCTGGAGTATGACTGCGGTTACGTCTTTATCGCTGTAATGAGGGAGTAAATATACATTAGTGGTACTTCTTACCAATATGCAGGATCTAGGATCACCTTTGGCCGTTACATGCAGCAAGTAGTAATCAGAAGTCCTGAGTCCTTGAATTGTGGATTTGTAAATCCAGGGTTCCTGGATCAGGACGACATCTTCCCCATTTTTCTTAATGCGGAGAAGAAGGGAGGCCGAAGCCTGTTTTGAGTGCTGGAGGTTAAACTGAAGTAGTTGCAGCATCATCGCTACGTTTCTTCAGATCCGCCCCCACCACGGTTTCGTTGAGCTCCTCTTCAGGTTCTGACCACGGTGACCGTGGGCGATCGTCCTCACTGAGCAGAATTTCGGGCATGCGATCAGTCTCCATGTCAGAGAAGCTGTCGATATTGGTAGCTTCAGGAGGTGGGTTAGTAGGGCATTCGTGTTAGAAGTACCCAGTGCTGTACTTCTATTGCTGGTTGGTCGATGTAACGAGTATTTTCCTCCACAAAGGATATGACCTGTGACAGTAGAGGTGGAGGTGTTTCCTCATCTTTTTTGTAGACTTTCAGGATAGTGGTACTCCAACCAAACCTAATAACACCTTGAGTTGACACTAGGGGAGCCAGAGATTCCTTATTGAGTACCATGATGGCAGATCTATAAGGACCAACTGGATCTTCTAGCTTCGCAACCTTCCAGTCGTGAGTAGGGAGAGTTGGATTACCGTACCTGATCATCTTTAGGATTGTATCCTTGCAGGATAGATTTGCTGGGATTCTGATGCGAGCTCTAGGTCTGCAAGGAATGGTTTCCTTAGCCACGACTTCGAGCTTAGCACCAGGCCATAGCCCCTCTTACCTACTAACAGCAAGCTTATATAGATCATATGATCTCTGGTCATCAAAGGCGACGAGTTTGGCCCTACCCTGGTGCCACCCTGCAGGCTCTCCTGGATTCTCCATTATAAGAGTCCAGTACGATTCCTGAAGATTTGAGACCGTCGTCCACTGATCAGAAGAGATCATACCATCCACATTGCTTCTGTCGATAACAGCTACAATAGTCTTGTCTTTTAGCACGTCACTAAAGGACAAGTCTTTTTTGGCATAGGAGGTGTTATGCACTTTTGGTTTTTTGGGGTCCGGAGTGCCTCCCTCTACAGACCGTTGTCGCTTCGACGAGAAGTCTTTGCTGTTCGTAGGTTTAGCAAGAATGCTCCTAACCCAAGCGAGTTTAGCGGATTGCTTTGAGTCTAGATCGGTCAGTGGCATACTTCCAATGACTTCACTATTCTCTCTGCGGCCCGTCTCTTGCTGCATGATGCGTTTTTGTTTCCCTCGCTGGTGGAAGATGAGCTGTAACTACATAACCAAAAATAGTGAAAAAGTACAAAAGTGAACATTTGCAAACTCATTTTGGGATACTGTTTCTCACTGGAAAACTTATAAAAATGATGCAAAAACCTTAAATTTTGACTCAAAAACAAAATTGTATATTCTTTTTTACAAAACAACTGCTATAGCGGGAAAAAAATAATTTTACTTTTGTAATTTTGCAAAAAGCGAATGTAGTTAAGGTTTTAATCTACAAATAAAATAAGAACATAACAAAACCACATGTTTTTGACAGCCTTGTACTCTTCCACATGTTCATATTTTGTCATTATATCTGACCCGCTCTACTTTTCTTGAAGATCAAGATCAAGATACATGTAAATCCACCATAATGGTGGATTTACATGTATTTTGATTTCATTTCTTGAAAAAGAAAAGGATGTAAAATATAAAAGTTTCGTTTGTTGGATAGTGAGGGAAGACCAAAATCAAGAGCATCTTGATAATATCAAGAGCATCTTGACAAAATCAAGATTATAGTAAAACATAGAAATCAAGATCAAGATTATAATAAAGACGAACATAATCATCTTGATTATGGCATCTTCGTCTTTATTTGTGTGCACATGTTTATGTGGTGTATGTGTGCATGTTTTGCTCTAACTTCTTGGCCTGATTAAAAAAAAAATTAAATAAAAAGAAAGAAGTGTCAAAAACCAAAAAAAAACAATAGATATATGAAAGTGTACAAAATTTATTTAAAGACTTCAAGATGTCCATGCAACGCAATTATTGCACAATTGTAAAAAACCGAAAAATTTTGTCAAATTAAATTAGGTATTGAATGAAAATACAAACTATTATCAACTGAATCTTTAGCCTTAACTACATAAGCCAAAAAAGTGAAAAAGAAAAAAAGTGAAAATTTTCAAACTCATTTTGGGATAGTGTTTCTCACTGGAAAACTTATAAAAATGATGCAGAAAGCTTGAACTAAGGCTAAGGAACAATACTATTTATTATTTTTTCACAAGACGAGTGCTCTAGCGGTAAAACATTATTTTTTACTTTTGTAATTTAGCATAAAGTGAATGTAGTTAAGGCTATAATCAACAAAAAAAAAAATAAGAAAATAACAAAACATATGTTTTTGACAGCCAAACAGATTATAGCATATTATAGTAATTAAAAAATAGTTAACACCCTTGTACTCTTTCAAACGTTCATATTTTGTCAATATATCTGACCCGCTCTACTTTTCTTGAAGATCAAGATCAAGATACATGTAAATCCACTATAAGTCCAAAATCAAGAGCATCTTGATAATATCAAGAGCATCTTGATAAAATCAAGATTATGGTAACACATTGAAATCAAGATCAAGAAAGACGAACATAATCATCTTGACTATGGCATCTTCGTCTGTATTTGTGTGCACATGTTCATGTTGTGTATGTGTGCATGTTTTGCTAAAACTTTTTGGCCTGATTGAAAAAAAAATAAAAAGAAGCGAAGGGTTTGTTGTGTTTTGAAAATATAAATAAAACACAACTTCTATCTTTAAGTCTTCGAAACAGAGTGACCGAACTTCTACTCATCATTTCTTACGCAACCTCTTCTATTGCCTAGATCGTCACTTCCTCCAGGTCAACCACGCATTCTATTTCCATTCGCTTGACACAGTTTGTTTGTTTAATAAATAACAATACAATAGTGCAACATCAACATGTGTCACACTTGACATAGTTGCACTACGATGGGTCAGTATTGCAATATGATCCCTTATTGTATTGTTTTTATTTAGTTGACATAGTTCGATTGCCGTTCCTATGATAATGATTGTATAACAATATACATGACACATGCGGAACACTTGGTCGTAATCGAACTATGTCATGTGTCTTGAATGCGATTCATAGGAATTGGGTAATTGTGGGAACTGTGTGTGGTCTCTGTGACTAAGGGCACAACACTCCTCCCCCCTTAAAATACGAAAGGCGTACGAGGCAACGAGTGAGATCTTTCGGTTTTAGGTGCGCAAGATGATGACGAATAGATGATCATCACAATGCATTTATTTATTATGAATCTATAGGTGCATATTAATATATTTTTTTTTTTATAATCGTTATAAATTTAATTTTTTTTTTTTTACATTTTGGATTTGTACATTTTTTTTCATACTCGTGTTGTTTCATCAACGCCAGGTGTTACGTTCTCTTCAAGATTGTTCACATTTTTTGTTGACTTATTATTCATTGTACATTTTATTTTAATAATTTTTTTAAATGTTACATATAAAGCTACAATTACACAAATAAAAATGATAATGGAAACGGAAATGTTAACATGATCGTGTTTGACATGGAATAACAAATAGTTTTTCTTTATTAAATCTTTTATATTAATACTATAATTGTCTAAGTCCAGTTTTTCTATATGGGTGGTATGGGGTGAAATTTGGGATAAATTGGTTGGGATTATTATGTCTTCGGGTATGGTTGATTCTTCTAAAAAGTATGAAGTAGGAGTTTTATTGTATATGGTGTTTGATGCCTGGAGGTAAACTTCTTTTGTTATTGCTTTACAGAATGGGTCTATACTTAAAATTCCACTGTCAGATATTGTGATCGTTTTTGGTACGTCTCCGCACAAAATCCTAACGCTTGTTGGATTGGGCATGACAAACAGCCATGAATTCTTACTCATAAGATTGAACCAAACTTCTTGCTGAAGCGCAAATATTTTTGTTTCGCAGGTAGCATAATTTTGAATTCCTGATATTATCTGTATTATACAGTTGTCAGTGTTATGGTTGTGTACCACGAAATTTTGTTCGCATATAAAATGATTGGAGTCTGTTTTGGTGCATTTATTTAGATCTTCTCTATTCAAAAATATGTATCGCCTATAGTTTTCGTTTATTGCGACAAATTCACTATATACTGAGACGTAGCTGTATGTGCTCTTTTTGTATTAAGCTGGTAGTGGTGTAAGTTTTACTAAATTAAATTCTTCATCTACCAGTGGAATTTTGTGTTGTGTCTCTTCGGTTGTAGTGTTTGATTAGGTTATTGTGAACAACTTTTTCTTTTCTTCCTACTTTTATTTTTGAGTTTTCTGGGGACAAAACTTCGGTTATTTCGTATGGTCCTTCGAAAATTGGAGAGAGTTTTTTATTCGATCGGTTCTTGATTTCCACTAATACTTTGTCACCAACTTTATAGCTCGCCTGTTTAGAATTTTTATCGTAATATGCTTTAGATTTCTCTTTAGCCTTTATTTGATTGTTACGAATTAACTCATAACCAGTTTGCATTTTTGCCTTCATTTCTGAGACATAATCGTCATAGTTGTATGTTGGTTGTACGCTTCTGTTCAGCACGAAAGGAATCGGTGCTTCGAAACCGAAAATAACTTCGAATGGACTGTAGTTTGTGCTGGAATGTGGGGTTGTGTTGTAGCAAAATATTGCATACTCCAGATAACTATCCCAATTTGATTGATCTTTACTTGCATAATTTCTGAGGTAATCACCTAATGTTCTATGTGACCTTTCAAGGGCACCGTTTGACTGTGGATGGTACGGACTAGTTTGTATTTTATTGATTTTTAAGATTTTGCAAACATTTTTAAACAATTCACTTGTAAAATTTGTCCCTTGATCTGTAAGAATTGTTTGAGGAATCCCGTAGGTACAAATTATTTTCTTTACTAGTGCTTCGGCTACCGTTCTGGCTTCTTGATTGGGTATGGCTATGGCTTGTGCAAATTTGGTCAGATCGTCTTGGAACGTCAGTATGTACTTATTTTCGTTTTCTGAAATAGGAAGTGGTCCAACTATATCGAGAGCTATTCTTTCGAATGGAGTTTTAGCTGTTGTAGTGATGACCATTGGTAATTTGTTTCGCGTATACAACTTATTCTTCTGGCAAAGTTCACATGACGCAATGTATTTCTTTATGTCTTCATACATGTTTTTCCATTTGTATGTCTTTTTTATGCGTTTGAGCGTACGTTTAACTCCTTGGTGACCACCTAAAGGTGTGTCATGAAATTCATGTAAAATTTTCTTAATCTCCTCTGGACTAGAGACTTCGACAATGTTCTGACTTACATCAGGTTTTTCAATAGGCGAGACTTTGTTATGACTTCGCGTTATCACTTTGACTTCAGCTACATTCAAACGAGACAAAGCGTCTGCATTTGTGTTAAGATGACCTGCTTTATGAGAAACCGTGAAGTCATACTCTTCAAGTTTAATACGCCAGCGCATTATTCTCGAAGAAGGATCTTTAAGGTTAAACATCCATACAAGTGGCTTGTGATCGGTAATTACTTCAAAGTGTCTTCCGTACACATATGGCCGGAAATGCGTTACCGCCCAAACAACAGCTAAATCTTCTTTTTCTATAGTGGAATAGTTTTTTTCTGATTTATTTAATATTCTACTAGCAAAGGCTATAGGTAAATCGTTTTCATTGTTGTCTTTCTGTGACATAACTGCACCTATAGCTTCATTGCTTGCATCTGTTGTTATATAGAAAGTTTTTTCGAAACTAGGATATTGTAGAATAGGGGGTTCGATAATTGCTTGTTTTAATTGATTAAAGGACTCATCGCAAAATGCATCCCATTTAAAGAGTACGTCTTTACGTAGAAGTTTGTTCAGGGGATTAGCTATTTTAGAAAAGTTTTTTATGAACTTTCTGTAATATCCTGCTAAACCAAGAAAAGATTTAATATCTTTTTGGTTTTTGGGAATCTCTATATTTTGAATCGCCGAGATCTTTTCTGGATCAGGTTTTACTCCTGATTCCGAAATAACGTGTCCTAAATACATCACTTCTTTCTCTAGAAACTTGCACTTCTCTAATTGAATTTTAAGATTGTAGTTATCTAAGGCTTGAAATACTTCAATTAGTTTTTTGTTATGATCATCCAAGTTTTTTCCATATATCATTATATCATCCAGATATACTAAACATTTTATGCCTTGTAGTCCCGTGAGGACTTTATTCATCAACCGCTGAAAAGTGGGGGGAGCATTACGTAAACCAAATGGCATTCTATTGAACTCGAAATGTCCGTTAGGTGTACTGAATGCTGTTTTCTCTTTGTCTTCCTCAGTAACTTCAATTTGGTGAAATCCACTGGCTAGATCCAATGTGGTGAAGTACTTCGACTCACCCAGTTGTCCCAGGATGTCTTCGATATTTGGTATTGGATAAGCATCCGCTATGGTCACTTCGTTTAGTTTTCTGTAGTCCACAACTACTCTCCACTTCTGTTTTCCTTTCTTGGGCACGACTAATAGAGGAGAGTTCCATGGACTTGAACTTGGTCTAATTATTTCATCATGCAACATTTTGTCCACTTGATTCTTTATTTCTTGAGTGTGAATTTGTGCTAAACGGTATGGTCGAATGTTGACTGGAGGTATATTTGGTTTTGTTTTTATTTGATGTGTAATTCCAGACGTAGTTGACAAGGTATCACCATCGAGAAAGAATAAATGGTTGTAATTTCGACAAATATCGACAATAGATTTCTTTTTTTCACTATTTAAGTGATCTAATCGGAGTTGGTTTTGGATCTTACTCAATCTGTCGTTTATAACATATTGAGTATCAAATGAATTTAACTTATAAATGTAATAGTCATTACTATTTGCAAATTCTAAATTAAGATCTTGTAGGACGACATCTTCATTGTTGGCGTTTAACACGGATGTATATATATATCCATGTGCTGGTTCTGTCAAAGCAGAAGAGGTATAGACTTGAGGACGAATTTCTTGTGCGAAGTATATGCGGTTCGAGGGATCGTGAATAGGACCATATTTAATTATTCTCTCAGATCTAGCAGGTATAGTAATAGATTTTCGTTTATTAACGAAGTCTATGGTGTATCTCTTATTCTTGTAATAGTATGTTAAGGTATTGTCTTTATAATTAAGTATAGCTTTGAAATTTCGAAATAGGTCTTCACCTAAAATTCCATCTTGGGTTATGGGGAAATTTTCGGGCACTACATGAAATAAATATCTTAGTTTTGCTCCTGGTGTTATTTCTATATTTAGAAGAATTGTGCCCAGTGTCGAAATAGGAGTACTACCTATGCCTTTCAATTCAGTTATATTATTGGTATGAACCCAAAGTTCCTTGTTCAATTTATTTATTTTTATTAAACTCAGGCTTGCACCCGTGTCTAAAAGCATAATGTTTTTGTTGGAGATAGTATCCTTTGAATTTATATTAATTTCGCTCTTGAAATTAGAAGCATTATTTAGACAGCCTATATGAGCAACGCATTTCGATTTTTCGTTTTGATTAAACATACTTTTAGGGTTTTGAGAAGAAGTGGAATTTATATCATAACTAATCGGTTCCTTCAGAAAATCTTGTAGATTATTTATTTGTGTGGCACTTCTATTTTGCCGGTGGCTTTGATTTAGTAAAATATTTCTATTTCTTGTAGAGTCATGGTTATATCTAAGATTTTTAGATACGTTGTCTCGTTTTCTATTGAAATTTGGCAACTCAACGTCTTCATTTCTAAATGGGTTTGAACTTTTGTTTTGAGTCGGTGAATTCAGTGAATTTGATTTGTTGCTTTGAGACAGAGGATTCAGTGGGTTTGATTTGTTTTTATGCGACAGTGGATTCAGTGAATTTGTCTTTTTGTTTTGAGACAGTGGATTCAGTGGGTTTGATTTGATTTTATGCGACAGTGGATTCAGTGAATTTGTCTTTTTGTTTTGAGACAGTGGATTCAGTGGATGCAGTGAGATTGAATCTTCATTTTGAGATTCTTGATTCAGTGGATTCAGTGGATGCAGTGAGATTGAATCTTCATTTTGAGATTCTTGATACAGTGGATTCAGTGAATTTGTCTTTTTGTTTTGAGACAGTGGATTCAGTGGATGCAGTGAGATTGAATCTTCATTTTGAGATTCTTGATTCAGTGGATTCAGTGGATGCAGTGAGATTGAATCTTCATTTTGAGATTCTTGATACAGTGGATTCAGTGGATGCAGAGAAATTGAATTTCGATTCTGAGATTGTGGATATAGTGGATACAGTGGTTTAGCTGATTTACTATCGTTTTCACACCTTAATTTATGTGCTTTACCTGGTTCCGGGTGTTGGACGGGCCAGGTCTTTGGTAGTTTCCCGTACTTTGTGAGATTCCACGTTGAGGTGTATTGTCTTGCCTACTACTGTTGAATCGCCTTTTTCTGCACTGGTCTATTGTATGACCCAGATTTTTGCAATAGCGACATGTGATGGTATTTTGTACATTATTAACTTTCACATACTGATTCGTATTAGAATTCAGTCTATTAGTTCTTGAATTGTTAAAATATCTGTCTGTGCTTTGCTGAAAGCGACACTCTATTGTGTTGTGTGTCTTTGTTCGGCAGTTGTGGCAATATTTGTTTTCAACAGTGGTAAGAAGTTTTTCTTCTTCCATTGCTATGTTTATAGCTTCATCTAGATCTTTGCATCTAGCGCTTTTAACAAGGGTTTTGAGCTGAGGGATTAGACCGCTACAGAAACTATTTAGAATTGTAACGCTGTTAAGATTTCTAATGGCTGTATTAGCAGCGTCATCTTTAGTACTGACATTAGCGTTATTAAGTACATCGAAAAGGGCGTTAGCTCTTTCCGCGTAAGTACTTATGGGTTCTTTATAGCCCTGTTTAAATTGGAAAACTTCGGTTTGTATTACTTGTACGGACCTAGTTTTCCGAAAGTTCTTTATCAGAGCCTCTTTTAACTCTTCCCAGGCATTATAATCGTTATATTTTATTATAACATTATATGCCCGGCCAGTTAGTTTTGACTTGACTATATCAATTAGTTCTGCTTTTTCGGGTTCGGTGGGGGTTTTTTTTGATTGAAGATCAATTAATTGAATAAATCTATCTAAATTCTTAATATTTCCATTAAACTCTGGTATGAGTTTAATAGCATGAGAAGCATTGAATGTCATTACGATATCTTTTTTTATAGAGTGAACGCTTGAAGTTGATTTTTCTATGTCACCACGTTTTGTTTTAACAGCAACAGTCAACTCGCTGTCTGAAGATCTGCGGGGACGCGCGACCTTTCTATTTCTTAGAGAAATATGTAAATTCAAGTTAGGCATATAAAATGTCCAATAAAAAGAAGAAAACAACTAAAGGCAACAGACAAACCAAACAAAAAATTGGGCAAAGAATTTAAAAGGAAATGGGCAATGAGTTTGGGAGGAACAACTGGCTTAAGTAAAATTAATTTATATGCAAAATAGTAAACAGAATAATAACAAATAATAACTAATTTGTATCTTACGATAACATGTTTGTTTTTAATGTTGTGTTTTTCGCTCTTGTTGATTGATATATTGGCAATTTCTTCCTTCCTTGTTGATTGCCTCGGCGTGGCAATTTCTTCCTTCCTTCAATTTTGCGACCACAGGAATTCACGTACCTCTGTGGGATATTGTTCACTTTTCTTTTTTTTTTTATTGATTAATATGTTTTTCAGTCACTTATATTTTTTTTTTTTTTTTTTTTAATTTTTTTTTTTTTTTTTTTTTACTCTCACTCTCACTATTTTTTATTTCGTTAACTTAAAATTGTTACTGTCCTTTTTTTTTTTTTTAATTTATTTTCTTTCACTCGAAAATTTGCTTTTGCGAAATGTTTCGGGATTAAAACCAGATGCTTTGATTTTAAAATCCCACCGCTGCCACCAAATGTTGTGTTTTGAAAATGTAAATAAAACACAACTTCTATCTTTAAGTCTTCGAAACAGAGTGACCGAACTTCTACTCATCATTTCTTACGCTACCTCTTCTATTGCCTAGATCGTCACTTCCTCCAGGTCAACCACGCATTCTATTTCCATTCGCTTGACACAGTTTGTTTGTTTAATAAATAACAATACAATAGTGCAACATCAACATGTGTCACACTTGACATAGTTGCACTACGATGGGTCAGTATTGCAATATGATCCCTTATTGTATTGTTTTTATTTAGTTGACATAGTTCGATTGCCGTTCCTATGATAATGATTGTATAACAATATACATGACACATGCGGAACACTTGGTCGTAATCGAACTATGTCATGTGTCTTGAATGCGATTCATAGGAATTGGGTAATTGTGGGAACTGTGTGTGGTCTCTGTGACTAAGGGCACAACAGGTTAAATACAAAAAAAACAATAAATATATGAATGTGTAAATAAATTTGTTTAAATACTTGTAGATGTCCGTGCAAAGCAATTATTGAACAAACGTTAAAACATCGAAAAATTTTGTTAAATTAAATAAGGTATTGAATGAAAATATATACTATTATAGACTGAATCTTTATCTACAAATAAAATAAGAAAATAACAAAAACAGCCAACCAGATTATAGCATATTATAGTAATTAAAAAAGAGTTACCACCCTTGTACGCTTTCACACGTTCATATTTTGTCACTATATCTGACCCGATCTTCTTTTCTTGAAGATCAGACTCATTACGTTTGATTCTGTTTCACATCACCACTAATGGACGCGAAAAGAAATAACAAATACAACAATGTAAGCATTGTGGCATCTTTATAATGGATTATTTTTGATTTCAGTAATTTTTTTGGGCGAAATTAAAGTTTTATGTGACTTTTTATCCTTGAAAAATAAAATATTTATAATGTCAAAAGTGCATAAAACATAATTTTATTTAATAGTATAAAATAGAAAAGTATAAAAGAACATGTCTGGCCGGCAGAGGACGCAGTTTATTTTTAATCGTGAATGAGTAAAGTTGGTGGTAATAAAAGTCAAGTGAAATTATTTCAGTGGTGAACAATTAGTTGTGTTGTAGTAAGAAAAGTAAAGTGATTTATTTTGTAAAGTAAATAAGTGGAGAATTGAAATAAAGTGAATAAGTTTTATTAACGAACCTGAGAAAATACTACATTGGTAATAGAAGTGGAATAAAACTTAGTTTATTCATGTTTAGATAGTTTATTGTGCTTTAACAGACAATAATTATAAAAAGTGAACGTGACTGTGAAAGTGAAAATAAAAAAAAAGAAAATTGGTAAAACTCTAAATGATTTTAATTTAGTTGAACTTAAGGCAGAGCTGAACAATCGAGGTCTTTCTACTGCTGGAACAAAGAATGATCTTATTATTCGTCTGCAAGAGGGTTTAAGAAAACGTGGAGAAAACCCAGACACGTTTATATTTGACATTGAAATGGAGGAAGAGATAGAACAAGCAAGACCTTTGGACATGAGCAGTATGCTGTCTCAGCTGCTCGCCAAATTTGAAGAACAACGCAATGAACAATGCAAAGAACAAATGAATCTTCTCGAACGATTCGAGCACCAAAGCCAAGAACAAAAGAATCTTCTAAGACAACAAAGCCACGAACAAAAGAATCTACTAGAACCACAAAGCCAAGAACAACGCAATGAACAAAAGAACTTTCTTGAACGATTTGATCAACAAAGCCAAGAACAAAAGAGTCTGCTCGAAAATCAAGAGAAAAACTTCTACAACAATTCCAAGAACAGTCTGCTGGAAGGTAAGTTAGATGCCTTTAACAACAGAATTATTGCCCTTGACGAGCGTGTCGATAAACAATTTTGTACTGTCGATAAGCAATTTTCGACAGTAGAAGCAAAGTTCGAAAAGGTGGAAGACAAAATCGAATGTATTATAAAGGAATCGGATAAAGTAAAGAAAATAAAGGTTCGAGAAAATTCTGGCGACTGTCCAAGAAGAAAGGAGATGCATCCACCAACCTTCGATGAACAAACGTCTTGGTCAATCTAACGGGTGATTTTTTAGCTGGTTTGGTTTTGGCAACACTGGTTTTGACAGCTGACGTGTGTTTAGTACCTTGTGTCACTGTCAAACAGCTCCAGTTTGGTTTGCAATTTAACCATGGATCGTCTTACAAATGAACAACGCTTGCAAATTATTGAATTTTACTATCAAAATTCGTGCTCGGTTCGAAATGTTCATCGCGCGCTGCTTCCATTTTATGGTCGGCATTCTCGACCTCCTGAGCAGTCTATTCGGAAGATTGTGACCAAATTTCACACCAAATTTACTTTGTTGGATATTAAACCACCAACACGTTTACGTACTGTGCGTAGTGAAGAAAATATTGCGGCCGTATCAGCTAGTGTGACAGAAGACCGCGAAATGTCGATTCGGCGCCGTTCCCAGCAGTTAGGCCTTTGTTACAGCACTACGTGGAAAATTTTGCGGAAGGATTTGGGCGTAAAGCCTTTTAAGATACAGCTGGTGCAAGAACTAAAGCCAGCTGACCTACCACAACGCCGAATTTTTGGTGAATGGGCTCTTGGAAAGCTGGCCGAGGATCCGCTTTTTTATCGAAAAATTGTGTTCAGCGATGAGGCTCATTTTTGGTTGAATGGGTACGTAAATAAGCATAATTGCCGCATTTGGAGTGAAGATCAGCCAGAAGCATTGCAACAGCTACCAATGCATCCCGAAAAAGCCACTGTTTGGTGCGGTTTATGGGCCGGCGGCATTATTGGGCCATATTTCTTCAAAGATGATGCGAATCGCAGCGTTACTGTCAATGGTGAACGCTACCGAGCGATGATAACAAACTTTTTTTTGCCCGAAATGGAAGTTCTTGACTTGCATGATATGTGGTTTCAACAAGACGGAGCCACATGCCACACAGCACGCGAAACAATGGCGCAATTGCGAGGCGAGTTTGGTGAACAGTTAATTTCACGTGGGGGGCCGGTCAATTGGCCGCCTAGATCGTGCGATTTGACACCATTAGATTATTTTTTGTGGGGGTATGTCAAGGCTAATGTTTATAGGGACAAGCCCGCTTCGATTGACGCACTGGAAGCCAACATCCATGCATTCATTCGTGAGATACCGGCCGATATGTGTGAAAGAGTATGCCAAAATTGGACTCAGCGGATGGGCTACCTGAGACGCAGCCGCGGTCAACATTTGCATGAAATTATCTTTAAACATTAAATTGCAAGGTTCAAACTATCGATTCAAATAAATATTTCATTCATTTTTTCGAATTTTTTGTGTTTTTTTTTTCTAGTTCTAAACCTCTTAAAAAATCACCCTTTACAAGAAACAGTTTGAAGCAGCTGCAGCAACGAATGGCTGGGACGAGGAAGACAAATATATAGCTCTGACGCTTGCCCTTAGAGGAACTGCTGCTAAACTACTACAAACCATACCAGCAGATAAGAATGGCAACTTCAGTGCTCTTGCTCAGGCCATTGATAAATGCTTTGCAGATGGCCATATGCAAGAAGTCTTCCACGTTCAACTCAATACTAGAGTCTAGAAGAGAGGAGAAACTCTGCAACAGCTCCAAGCAGACATCGAACGGTTGGCACATCTGGTATATCCGGCTGCAGAGGAAGAAATCATCAACCAATTCGCAACAGAAGCCTTTGTCCGTACTGTATCTGATATAAACCTTCAGCGAGCAATTTGAACTGCTAGAAAACACACACTTTCTGAGGTATTAGCGTTCGCCTTGACTATGGAAGCAGCAGAATAGGCTTTTCACGGAGTCCATCGAGTAAGAGAAATAGAAATTGAGGAGTGTTCATGCCAGAGAACACCGTTGCAAAGAAAGCAGCAAAATGGACCTGCTCGATGCTGGAACTGTAATAAGACAGGACGTCTCCAACGTCAGTGCAGATTACCATCTAGATGACATGCATGTCAACATTGTGGACGCAGAAATGGAAACAACACTCCAACTCTGCCTGTTTTCCAACCGGGAAACGAGTAAGAACCAACTTCGAGGGACAGAAGCTGGTTTCTAGTATCGATGGCCCCAGAACCACTATTCAGGTCTCGTAGGCTAAACGAAACAATAAAAGTCTGACTGTGAAGGCAATGTTAAACGGCAAGAAACAAGTGGCTACGATCGACACCGGTGCCACTGCCTCCATTGTTCGAAGAGACTTGGTGAAGATGACATGGCTGCATAACACCAACACCTAACGTCTGAAGACTGCATCAGGAGAGGCAGCCAGAGTGTACGGGGAGGTTCGTCTTACGATCCGTTTGGCACAACTGGAGTTTTCACATCTGTTTCTGGTAACAGATATTTAGGACGAGTGCATCTTTGGAATCGAATTTATGAAAGAGCACGGAGTAATCCTTGATATCGGGAAGCAAGTTCTTAAGTATCGAAATGTGGAAATTCCTATGGTTTATGGCAATGAAAGGTCATCAACTCTAAGGACTGTCCCAAAGGAAGATATATGCCTGCCACCTTCTTCAGAAGTGTTCGTTTGGATTAAAATAAAGGATGATTTGGGAAGCCATCGATACCTTATGGTGGAGCCAGACTCTGAGCAGTCTTCCCAAAACATCATCCTGGGGATGAGTCTTGTGGCACCAAACAACAACATGGTGCACTAACGGATACTTAACATCAAACCGTACGAAGTCAAGCTGAGAAAAGGAGCAGTTGTGGGAAAGTGTGAATTAGTGTCCGCTATAACTAAGATCACAGAAGTGGACACTCAACAATCTGTGAACCCGAGGAAATTGAACTCTATGAAGGCAACAATTCTCAAGTCATCCAATTTAAGTGAACAACAGCTAAGTGTCGCTGGAAGCCTCCTTCACGAGTACGCTGATATAATCTCCTCACCCAGTGGGCAGTATGGTCGAACACAACTGGTGCAGCATCTAATCGACAAAGGAGACGCTAGACCAATTCGACAACCAGCAAGACGTCTCCCATTAGCCAAACAATCCGAAGTTCAAAAGATGATATCGACGATGAAGAAAGATGGGCTTATCGAAAATTCTAAAAGCCCTTGGGCATCCCCAGTCGTCCTTGTCAAAAAGAAGGATGGAAGTACTCGATTCTCTTTAGACTATCGGAGGCTGAACGATGTGGCAAAGAAAGACAGCTACCATCTGCTAAAAGTCAGCGATACTTTGGATGCGATGGAAGGAGCAGAATGATTCTCAACATTGGACTTGAAGAGTGGCTACTGGCAGGTAGCAATCTATTCAGACTATCGAAAAAAGACGGACCACAGGAAATGGTCTGTGGCGAGTCAAGAAATGTCTTTCGGACTATGCAACGCTCCGGCGACATTTAAGCGTTTGATGGAGTGCGTTTTACAAGGACTTACTTGGAAGTCATGCCAGACGATGTCATCGTTAATGGTAAAACATTTGATGAGCATTGTGGAAACCTTAAGGCCGTGTTCCAGAGGCCAGAATGAAACTAAAAATAAAATCGAGAAAAGTGTGCATTGTTCAAGTCTGAGGTAAAATACTTGGGACATATTATCGCGTCCCAAGGAGTGAAGACTGATCCTGAGAATGATGACACTCCACAAGATAAACATCAACTTCGGAGCTTTCTTGGTCTTGCTACGTACTATTGACGTTTTGTTAAGGATTTTGCTGGGATTGCAAAAAGTTTGCATCAGCTTACCGTAAAAGGCAAACCATTCAAATGGTCAATTGAGTGCGAGAACAGCTTTCAGGCACTCAAGCAGCGCCTCTGCAATACACCTGTTCTGGCCTATCCGACACCAGGAAAACATTTCATCATCGATGCTGATGCAAGTAACGTGGGAATTGGAGCCGTACTGTCACAAGTTCATGATGGAGAAGAGTAGGTCATCGCCTATTACAGCAAGGTACTCTCAAAGCCAGAAAGAAATTATTGTGTGACCAGAAGAGAACTTCTAGCTCTAATATCGACTACAAAACACTTCCATAAGTACATCTATGGACAGAAGTTCCTTCTTCAAACAGACCATGGCGCACTTAATTGGCTTTTGAACTTCAAAAATCCAGAAGGTCAAGTGGCAATGTGGACCGAGAGATTGCAGACATACCACTACCAGATTCAACATCGAAGAGAGAGGTTTCACTCAAACGCCAATGCCTTGTCTGGGAGACCCTGTAAACCGGACTGCAGGCATTGTACACGTCAAGAAGAAAAGGAGGTAGCTGCCATCCAGTGATTAAGAATCGATCCCATTTACGGTTGGAGTAATTAAGAATTTAGGACCGCCCAACAAGAAGACTCGGATATTGAACCCCTTCTTGCATGGAAAGAACACCAGGAGAAACCAGAATGGGGTGACATAGAAGTTCAACTCTTAAGGCGTATTTGGCACAATGGGACTCACTTCATGTGCAAGAAGGAGTGCTAAGACGTAAGTGGGAGTCCACAGATGGCAAATCATATGTGATGCAGCTAATCGTACCTCGATCCAAAGTTAATGACATTCTTCAAGAGATGCATGAGGGAGCTTCCGGAGGACATTTGGGGATCAATAAGATACTTGAAAAGGTAAGGCAGCGATTCTACTGGCTACATGCAAGAGAAGAAGTTGAAAAATGGTGCCGCAAATGTGATACTTGTGCTGTAAGAAAGGGACCAGGTAGAAAAATCCAAAGTAAAATGCAGCAGTATAACGTGGGCACGCCCTTTGAGAGGATTGCAATAGACGTTGCGGGACCTTTTCCAGAAAGCGAAAGTGGAAACCGATACATCCTAGTAGTAATGGACTACTTCAGCAAGTGGCCTGAGGCATATACTATCCCAAACCAGGAAACTAAAACAGTCGTAGATCAGATCGTTTTCAACTGGATTAGCAGGTTTGGTGTGCCGATTAAACTTCATTCAGATCAAGGAAGAAACTTCGAGTCCAAAATCTTTCAGGAATAATAGATAATTTTTTTTTTTTCGGATTAGCCGCGTTATAAGAATTTTAAGAGTGCACTTTGGTACTTACCCCAAACGTTTCGCATGAAGTTGCATTGAGCGTGGTCACCGGGAAACTGCTCTTGAGATGTTATGATGTATTTGTATTAGATTGACTATGCAGGTTGTAGCTGTGCGTGGGTGGTTCTATCTCAAAAAAATTATCTATTATGTCTATTAACAACCGCGAAAGCCTAAAAAGTTATATCTTTCAGGAAGTTTGCACACTCCTCGGCATTAAAAAACGAGGACAACACCACTTCATCCACAGCCTGATGGAATGGTTGAACGATTCAACAGGACCCTTAAAGAACACCTTTCCAAAGTGGTAAGCATAGAGTACCTATATTACCTAGATTCGCGACTCGTACCCCTCTTGCCTAAAACACCCGCAAATTTTATCTGAGCACATTAAGAGAAAACTCTCTTAAATTCCGTGTCTGTGAATACGTGTGACTTGTTGATACAAATTAAAAATGGTGTCAGTAGCTCAAAAAGGTGACGTTTGTTTTTTTTATCATTAAAAGTCATAATGACAGTTCTCGATTTTGTGTTCTAATAATTTGTGTTGCGTGGATTTAAAAAATTTATAGTGTTGATTTCTTCAAACAAATTCAACAAATAACTCGATATAGGAAAAAATTCTATTTTTTATTAGTTAAATAATAGTTATAATTAATTTAAGTGGTCAATAATATTAAATAACTTAGATTTCAAGTGCCCTGATCTAATTGAACACTCTTTACTTAGATCAAACACAACTCCGGACACTCCGCATGGTGAGGGTCTTCCTATTCCCGAAACTCAATTGATGATTCTATACCCGTTCCTTCGGTAGTTTCACCAGGCAGTGCAGCTGCATCACCTCGACCGAGTTCCACACTATTGCAGCCAACTGTTCTGCCTTCGGATCAGGTAATTTCATCACCAATTAATGTCAATATACTTATTTTTTAGATTGTTATTATTTCAGTTAATGTCTGTGACATCTGATTGAACTCCTACACCGGTGACGCCATTGCAGCAACCAGCAACACTGAATGATCATCTGCTTGATAAAATGCCAAGCAAATGGACCAGCATGACAACAAAAGCATTACGGTATCGCCGTATGTTCAGCCAACATCTAGTGTTGAGCCACCACCATCGGCAGAAGGTATGAAGTACACCAAATCTTCAGTGTGCAACTATTTCGGTGAAAAAGTTCTACACCACTGGCAATGGAGGTGGTGAGAGTGTAGTCGGTGGAGTGGGAGGTGTTAATGCACCACCAGCGAGCATTCCAGGTGCAAATACCGGTGTAATAACTTGGCATCGTCAGCGGCGGCAACAGCATACTTAAATCTTTGCAAACATCAAAAATTGGCAACTTTAGACATCGAAGGACTCAGGAATGATGAAGTTTTTTCTTCAGATATGTTCCATTAATTTTCGCTCACAGAAGCATGGTAATCTAAAAAGACTAAATGGGCATTCAGAAGAGTATTCAAGGGGCATTTTTTTTAAGTTTATAAGCATGTGTTATCTTAGACTTTTAAAAAAAAGTTAGTAAGTTCCTTATATTTCTATATAAATACATTTTTTTTTTAATTCCCAACTTAATTTAACTATCATTTTTTGTTGTTGAATTTCAGGTTAAACCATCCTCTGAAGCGCTTCAAAGACATTGCAACACCGAAGACACATTGTACGATGCGTCACACGAATCTATATGATAGTCACATGCATAGAAAACCTCTAATGCTAACACCAGGTTCTATTTAAGATAACTATCTCATGAAACTGGAACTTTCAGACACTACAGCATTCAAAAGTTGTCTTACAAACAAAAATTTATCCAACTCTAATATACTTCAAGAGCACTATTTCACGAAATCAAAAAGAAACAACATTGACGGGCTGAAACGCTCAACGAACAGTACGAAGGCGGCTTTGATGGATAATAATAGCGCGTCGTGCAACAGTAACAACAATAACAATGCAAACATGATTCAAGAGGAAGACTTGACGAAGATGTTTCACACTCCGCCTAGCCATGCACAGCATTACCCGAATTCGAGTCCTTGTGCAATTGATATCTCAATGATTGAACTTAACGAGTCGGTGAAATACAAGCAGGAATTGGCCAAAACTAATGAGGAATTTGGTGTTAATATTTCAGCAGAAATGTAAGAAGACGGATCAACTATGAATGTTAAAAAAATATTGAGGTTCATTTGACACTAGCCAAAACTCATCGCAATAAACACCTTAAATTTTGGATAATGGTGTTTTTATTTTCATTTCGATGACGACTACGCAATGTTTGAAAATAGCACAATTTTTCCTTTGATTGGTTTGTAAGACTTTGAACATTTGGTGAGAAAAAAAAATTGAAAATTTACGGAAAATTGGTGCTATAAAGGTCTACAAATCTGCATAACATTTCAAGTCATGCAAGCAAAATTTGTAAAGAAACAACAGATTTACTGAAAGACCACAAAAATTTGTTTTTTAGTACTTTTCCAAGGGCAAAAAAACATTCTTTACAGAATCTTTAAGAAATATTGCAGCAAACTTATTCAAATTTCCAAAACCAGGACCTTCAAAACAAATTAAAAGAAATGTTTTGTCTCGTGTCATTTCTTGCAATATAGAAATTATTTGCAGACAAATCTTCAATTCAACAATCCTTAATGCTGAAGTCTTCTACTTGGCTGATTTATTTCAGCAGTATATACAGTATATAGAACCTTCATATCGAAACTATGGCTGACCCCGGGCAAAAAAATGTCCAGCTTAATGATTAGGAATTCAAATGTTGTTGGATTTTTGTAAAAGAATTCATGAAGTTAACATAACATAATAAAAAAATGCGTATGACAAAGGCCCTCACTATGTCGCTGATGAGTCCAAGTAAGTAAGAATGACGAGACGACAGTTTGAAGGAACTTTATTCCTCTTTTGACCACAAAAAAAAAATTAAATCGAAGATCTAAACAAAAACAAACACAAATTAGTTCCAAGAATAATTTAGATCACGTCTTTAAAAACGTTTTTTAAGTATCTCAAAACTAGAAAAGCGAAATACGTTCCTTTTTATTCTAATAGACCCAAAAAGCGTCGAGGTTACAATGTTCTAACAATTCATATTATAGTATTGACATTGTACACCCTTGTATTGATGTTTTATCGGATTCGCTCAAAATAAGTTTTAAAATTTTGTTCTTTAACTTTTCAGTTTCATAAGCAGTTTACTAGTTTTCAATGAATAGTTTACCGAAGTCTTTTAATTAATAGTTATTTCGAAATAACTATGCTTTATGTATGCTTCGATCAGTTACGAAATTCATAAAATTATTTTTGGTAGCAATTAAACACCCTAAATTTTCAATTTTGCCGCCCGGGGCAAAATGCCCGAATGCCCCACCCTAGATCGGGGCCTGCTACTAAGATCATAAACAAAAAAGAACGAACAATTCTCTCTCACTGATTTATTGAAAACAAAAATATAAATTAAAAATGAAACATATGTACATACATACATGACTAATATTTTGGGATCGAGCAAGTTTCTGTTTTTAAACTAAAGCAATTTTAGGCTAAAGCTCTTCCATAGGGTGCCGGATACATAGGATAGCCAAGTCCAACGAGCGTATGATGGTATGTGTGTACATGTCTTTGGGGAGGACTTTGACTATCGGCTAGATTACCACTGCCGCTAACAGGTATACCAGCCACACCGCCAGGTCCCTGCTGGTGTGGTTTGCCCAGCAGTGTAACAACCACATTTGATTTGTTGTTATCACCGGTCCCAGGCCATCAACACCACTCAGGCCTGGAGGCATTGAGTTTGAGGATAACCACCCTCAAGGTTTAATGGACCCAACGGATTGGCCGACGGAAGCCCAAGTCCTGAATTGGATCCCCCTGTCACGGGATTATTGGCGGGTGATGGGCCCATATTCACTGGCCCGCCTGGTTCTCCAGGTGGTAAACCGTTGTTGTTGTAGTTGCTGCTGCTGTTGTTGTTGATGTTGTTGCTACTGTTGCTGTTGATGTTGTTGCTGCTGTTGCTTAGCTTTTTGTTGGGCTTACTGTTGAGCTTGTTGTTGTGTTTGTTGCTGAGCCTTTTGTTGTGCCGACATTGGTAGATCTTCGGGCTTCATTTGTGAGTCGGGAGGCTGTTGATGTGGCCCAGACTGTACTTGCTGCAGAAATTGAGGCGTCTCTGCTCCGAGAAGATGTAATATCTGAAAAGAGTTAGTTTCAATTAGAATATGTTGGCTGCGATATTTTATTGGTTTGTAAGAAATTTTAACAAACATTGTTTTTTAAAGTGAAAAAAACTTTAAGAAACTTTACCGAAAATTCGTTAAACAACTTTTTTCTTCTCAAATATTTTAAAAACAATGAATAAATATTGGCTTTGGATGCATATCAAACCCCTAAAATGTTTCGAAGATCTTGAATTGGATATTTCTTAAAA